>OY856412.1:677386414-678586414 GCA_963693085.1 Alisma plantago-aquatica
AGGATATAGATTACATGAACATGATGCCAACTTCTACTAGGTTTTCATTGGTTAGTTAACCTATCGTTTACTAGTTAACCTTAAACATACTTGATTCTATTAGAGGATAATTAATCTCAACATGGGGAATTGAGGGGTTCCCATGTCACTTGGATTCCTAATAAGAGAATAGGGTTTACAAGATAAAGGCAACTATATGGGCACTAAAATTCTCATCTCATTGAGTAATCATATACGCATAAGTCCTAAGGGAAAAAGATAGGTATCTCACCATCATATAGGGGGTAGGGTTGTTAGTGTTCCCATGAATTGAGTCCCATCCACAAAAGTGGTGTGGGAGTGTTAATGACCAAATGATATAAGGATGAAACTCTAGCTGGTATTCCATGACTAAGGGATGGTCATATCAAACCTATATAGGGTTACTTAATTACCTAATTAAGAAACCACATAGATATCTTGAAATAGTCAAGTGACGAACAACTTAGGCTCAGATACCATATTGTAAAGAGTGGGGCTGGATAGAGGATCCACTCTGTACTAATGGAGATTTATAAAACCATCCTATCCCACAAAAGGAAGAACAGAGGTATTTAATTATTTCCAAAATGGTATCTATACAGAGTAAGACAATGAATAAGAACCATAAGCAAAACTATTGTAAAGTTACATGATGATTCATATATAATTGTTTCTCGCTAAAAAGGTGGTATTACAAAATCTTGAATTAACTACAATTACGACTGGTAGTAGAGTGTAACCCATCTATTCCAAGCTACACTTAAGTCCAAGTCATCTATGTGATCTGGATGAATCCATGCTCTCTAGCCCTCCTACATTTGGGTTGGTTTGGGAACAACACTGAATAAAAGGAAACAACAAATATGTGTCAGAACACTTCTGAGTATGTGTATAATAAATATATTTGAGCATTATTAGGCATGTGAGGAGGAAGAGGAAAGTTACAAAAGAAATAAGGGGTACATCAAGTACGTAAGTTCAAGAGGGTACAGTTCAAAGGTAAATAATAAAAGAATGAGGCAATAACATTTATGAGAATAATATAATAATTTCAAGGATCTTGCCCAAACAAATCACAACAATAATAAAAATTTGCATGCATTATAGACAATGTGAATCTATTGTAGGGAGGAGACACCAAAGGATCTCGAGCCAGGGAGCAAGGGGGAGTGAAACCCCGATCATCCAAGTATAAGGGGAAATAAAATCTCGATACCCCAACATTATCTTTTCGTACATATGCTGAAAGATTGCATGGTCATCATTACAAGCAAATTTCATGTGATTCTAAATGAATTCTTATCTAAGTAGTATTGATGAATATATATATCCATCCAGAATATTATTGTTTCCAGGTAAGATCTTCCTTTCTAAATTTGTATTTCTAATGTGGCTTTTACTGCACTAACAAATCCACCTAGGAATGAAATTCCTAAGTTTATACCAAAACCTTGTGCAATAGTACCACCCGCAAGCGGACGAGTCTTATCGCAATGTTGTTAAGGGTCAAATCCCAAGGGGCAACATTTTTAAGAATCTTGCTAGTTGAATCTGGATCCACTAAGACTAATATTTAGAACAAGTGTTTATTTGGGTTTATTTTAACTAATCGCAAGAAAAGTAAAAGAGCGCGATTAAAACTGAGTTTAGATTAATGATGGGAATCATTGGGGTGGAATTGGGTTTCACCACCACTACACATGCAAACACATCCAAAACACATCCAGGAAAGATACAACTATCTAAATGGAGTAGAAAACCATCTGTTAGGAAATAGAGTTTGCGTAAGCATCTTAGTAGGCTCGATGTTTTATTACCCATAGATCACACACTTACTTCTCTGGAGATATCCCTTCAGAAGTTCTCATTTGGGAATCAATAATGTTAATTGATATTCAAATCCTAAGTATTGAAGTTCTCGCAACAAAGGAATATAGTAGATCATGCAAGGCGGGCGATCAATCCACAAAGCATACATGAAACGATTAACAACAAAATGGAAAGTTATATACAAGCCATGAAATTTTATAAAATGGACATGTAAGTATGGGTAGTGGGGCTAGTCCCCGCACCCCAGTGAAATTGACTACTCGTTCCTCATGATAGAAACAAAATAACCATAGAGAAGGAAGATTCTACCATGGTCATAGTGAAGAAGATCATCACAGCTCGGTGGAAAAATGGTCTTCTACATGATGTCAAGGAAGATCTGGACAAGGAGGGGAAGAACACCAAGATAGACGAGGATGATCTTCTCCTTCCTTCTTCCTTCACTTTTTGTGGTCTTGCTCATCGGAGATGGAGTGGTAGATGGTTGGGCAGCAAGGACACCATAGAGGTAGTCTTTGTCAGTAGACATCGTCTTCCTTGGATGGGCACAGAGCGGAAGCCTGTCAGCATGGATGGAGCGGAAGCGATGATTCAAATGAAGGAGGGGGTTGTCTATTTATAGGTGCAGATCCGGAGAGGGCCAACTTATATATCACGGTCACGGCCTTCAGTAGCGGTCGCTATGATTCTCCTTCGCACGACCATGTCGAGTGTGTGCCCAACCATGCTGGGGGTCACAGACTCGACAGGTTGTAGCGGTCGTAGCGAGTTTTACAGTTAAGGTGTTTGTCACAATCATGGGGTTTTGTAACGGTCGAGGCGTCTGCCGCAGTCATGGGGTTTTATAGCAGTTGAGGTGTTTTTCATAGTCGTGGGGTTTTGTAGCGGTCACTACACCTTGGCCTCGACCCGACCATGCCAGGTTGGGCTCGGCCGTGCCAAGTGTCGGTTGACATCAATTCTTAGTTACAGTCGTGGCACCCTTTTGCATTACAATTGCGACCATCCTTATATCGCGGTCGCGGCCCTTTTAGAATAACCCCAACCCCATGGGGGGGAGGAACTATTTTTATGGGTCAATGAGACTACGTTGATGAATCCTCTAACTAATGAGGATGCTTTCTGATGAAGGGACTAGCCATCAAAAACAGGGTCCAAATTATTAAAAGTTTCTTGGGCCCGCTAGTCAGTTAGTAGGACCACCATATCCTAAGATGGTGCACATAGTATGATGATTAATCCTGCAATGGAGACAAATGGATTTGATCAAAACTCTAAATAATTATTTAAAACTGAGAAATATTATATATGAGGAGATTTAGGGGGTATATGAGAGCTTTTACTGCAAAACTGGGTCAAAAATGGTGACTAAAACTAAGATGAATATGCATTCATCAAAATACCGTTAACTTAAATGTTACTCGTCCTCAAGTAACACAAAATCTGAAACATTTGCCAATTGAATACTTTCCACTCTTGTGATTGCCTCATCTTCACATTAAGTTGTTTCTTTTCTGCTTTGTATGGCTAAGCATCTCAACATCCTGAGATGAACACATCTTACAATATCTTCATTCCCATTTTCATTTCCCAAAAGCACTTCCTCCCCACTTTCTCCAACATCAAGCATGTCTAAGAGCTTTGCAAGAGTCCAGAGATACCCGCATAACAACAAGTGTGCATCTGATCTGACACTAGTGTTTTACAAAAGAGTGGAATTATTGATGCATTTGTTGTGTATGTAGGTGGAAAAGGGAATGAAGGCGGTATGGAAGGAAGTAGTAGATCTCTCCTCTATTTGACTCTATATTTTATTATATGGTTGCAATTACATGATTGCATTTTTTCTTCTTTTTTGCGAATCTCTCCTCTATTCGGCTTGAGATTGCATTTTTTCTTGTGTGCACATTGACATCTTTTCTTTTTCATTTTGGTGATACACCCCTATTACATAGATAGGGGTATGGAAGAAGCAGATAAAGAGAGGGGTGGTGTGCCACCCTAAACTTAGGGTTTGACACTATTTTTATGGTTTTTTGTTTCTTTTTTATGGATGGAGGGGTATGAAGATGGTAGAAGAAGTGTAGAAGAGAGTTCATTTCATAATGCAACTTGATTTATAGTTCAGTGCACCGAATTTTTCTCCTTATCATACTATGCTCAAATAATGACTTGATAGGGATATGGTGGAGATTCCATGCTATTGTTGCACTAATCAGTTAGGAAGCATGATGTGTTTGATCCCTCTCAGTTTGACAAATACTTTCCATCTTTACTGAAGGATCATGATGTTAAGATTCATAAGCTTTACATGGTGATTTCTAACCATTGGCTAGTTTTAGAAATTGTCCCCCTTGAGGATTTTCTTCGAATAAGGAGGGTATAATGATGCAAAATTGCATGGAAAATGAAACTAGTCGTCTAGGTAAAGGCTTTGATTGAAATAAAGGCATCAAAGCTTTATCAAGTTTCTATACAAAACTACTTTGAAAGCCTAAAATTTTGAAATTTTAGATCAAAATTGCTTCAAAATTGCAATGATGGAAACTTAAGTCTGAAACAGATTGGTATGTGTGGAAAGTAAAGTACATACCACCCACCCTCCACCTCAAACTTAGAAATTTGTTCTTCTTGAGAAAACTTTAAATCCAAGATGGAGGGGGGAAATCGTTCTGATTGGACCACTAGATGTAGTTACGTTCCTCTCAACAATGTGTCCTCCATCTAAAATCTCAAAAATGAAAACTATCAGAAATTAAGATTGAATCTTGTGATGCGATATCTATAGGGTGCAAAATTTTCTAATTCAAAACTAAAATTAAAAGCTAAGATAAGGATCAGGTTGCCTCCCAATGAGCACCTTTGTTTTATGTCGTTGTCTTGACATGATTCTTTTAATTTTTTGGTATTCAGTGATGCTTCAAAGCTCACGTTAGCTGTGGTGAAATATCTCTTCAAGCGTTGGCCAGTTTCCACAAAATATCTTAATTTTTCACTTCATAAAATGAAGGAGTCATGTGGGTAGATGCTCTTGACAGTGTATGGTCTGGACCAATGAGAATGGAGTTTTCCTGGGAACAATCTCAATCTTAAGTTAAACAATAGAACTTGGTATCCCACTTGTATATCTTTCCTTTTCATATGACCAACATGCCATAATTTTGTGTGTTCTTTGTACATTCGTGCATTCTCATAAGCTATCATATGAAGATCCTCTAGCTCCTACAGTTAAAGAATCCTAGCTTGGTTAGCTTTCTTCATGTCGAAATACAGTTGTTTGATTGCTCACCAAGCTTTGTGTTTAAGTTATGCGGGCAGATGGCATGATCTTCCATAGATTAATCTAAAGGTTGTTGTTCCAAGAGGAATCTTAAAATCAATTCTATAGGCCCACAAGGCATCATTGATTTTAACTAACCAATCCTTTAGGTGTTGCCTACTATCTTTTCTAGTATAGCTTTGAGTTGATGATTTGACACCTCTACCTATCCACTCATTTGCGGATGGTAGGGAGAAGCTACCTTGTGTGTTACACCATATTTTCTTAATAGAGCCTTGAAACTTTTTTCCAAAAAATGAGAAACTCCGTCGGATATAAAAGTGTGTGGAACTCCAAAATGGGGGAAAATAATATCTCTAAACATTTTAATGACATGTTTTGAATCGCTAGTGATGGTTGGTATGGCCTCCACTCATTTAGAGACATAATCCACCAAAACTAGAATGTAGCAAAATCCATGTGTGGATGGGAATGGGCCCATGTAGTCCACTCCCCAAATGTCAAAAATCTCGACCTCCTGCCAGAGCTTAAGGGGCATCTCATCTCTTATTGTTATGTTACCCACCCTCTGGCATTTTGCACAAGACGAGACAAAGTTGTGGGCATCCTTAGATATGGTTGGCCAAAAGAAGCCACATTGTAGAAGTTCAAAGTAGTCTTCTTGGAACTCATATGGCCTCCAGTGGGGCCTGAGTGGCATTGCTCTAGAACAAGTTGAGCCTCTTCCTCAGTGATACAACGTCTATGGAGACCATCAGCACAGAGCTTGAAGATGTATGGCTCATCCCAATGATATTGTGCTTCACATCATACATGAATTTCTTCAGTGTAACACTGGTGCACTCAGGGTGGATGACACCGGCCACAAGGTAGTTCATGTAGTCTGCATACCAAGGGATTGCTTCTAAAGCTTTCATGAGTTGTTTGTCTGGAAGAGAGTCATTAATCAGGATCTTTTCAGTGTCCAGTGTGTGGATATGAATCAAGTGGTCTGCCACAACATTCTTTGTTCCTTTCTTATCTCTTATCTCAAGATCAAATTCTTGCAATAGGAGAATCCATCTAATTAGCCTAGGTTTTGCATCTTTATTTTCTAGAAGGTAATGAATTGCAGCATGATTTGTGTAGACAATCACCTTGGAACCGATGAGGTAGGATCTGAACATGTCAAAGGCATACACAACCGCTAAAAGTTCCTTCTCGATAGTTGCATAGTTCCTTTGAGCTACTTCAAGGGACTTAGATGCATAGTAGATGATGTAATGTTTCTTTTCAATATATTGGCCCAAAATAGTACCGACTGCATAATGACTGGTGTCGCATATTATTTCAAATGGTTTCTCCCAATCTATAGCTCTAATGATTGGGGTTGATGTAAGGGAATGCTTAAGATTTTTGAAACTTTGGGTGCATTCTTCTTCAAATGGGAAATCAGCATCCTTTAGTAATAATTTCCTCATAAGCTTCGTTATCTCAAAAAAATCGTTTATAAACCTTATATAAAAGAATGCATGACCAAGAAATGTGGGGACCTCTCTTACATTATTTGGGAGACAAATTTTATAAATCACTTTGATCTTTGCCTTGTCTACTTTGATCCCTCGATTGTTGAACCAATGGCCGAGGACAATGCCTTCTTTTACCATAAAATGACATTTCTCCCAATTTAGCACTACATGGGCTTCTTTGCATCGTTTGAGGACCAAGGAGAGGTGCTTCAGGCATGAGTCATATGAATCTCATATACGAAGCAATCATCCATGAAAACTTCCATAATAGTTTCAGTGAGTCCAACGAATATGGCTGCCATGCAATGTTGGAAAGTGGCAGGTGCATTACAAATCCTGAAAGGCATCCTTCTAAAGGCATATGTTCCAAATGGGTAAGTGAATGTTGTTTCTCTTGGTCGTCTAGATGTATGGGAATTTGATATAATCCATAGTAACCATCGAGATAGCAAAAAATATTCGTGGTGAGCCAATCTCTCTAAGACTTGGTCTAGGAAAGGCATTAGGAAATGATCCTTATGTGTGGCCTTGTTTAATTTCCGGTAATCGATACACATCCTCCATCCAGTAATCATCTGAGAGGGGATGAGTTCATTATTTTCATTCTATATCACGGTAGTTACACCTTTATTTGGGACAACATGTACCGGACTTACCATGGCGATTCAGATATAGGATAGATGATTTCGGTAGTGAGCAATTTGATGACTTCAAGGCAGACTACCTCTTTCATATTTGGATTCATCTTCTATTGATGTTTGACAGTTGTCTTGTGGTCTTCCACCATGGGGATTTTATGCATGCAAAGTGTGTGAATGACCGCGATGAGGTCACTCATTTTGTAGTTGAGGGCCTTTCATTTTTCCCTTAATTTTGTCAGGAGTTTATCTTCTTGTTTGGACGTTTGGTCAGAATTTATGATAAGTGGGTAGACCTTGAGATCATCCAGAAATAGGTACTTCAGTCCCTCAAGTAGGGGCTTCATTTTAGGGGCCTTTGGTTTGTCACATAGGTCTTCAGTTACGTTTACTACCTTGAGTTCCTCAAATTTAGCTTCAGGATCTTCTTCTGCAGTGTTGAGGTGGAGAACACAATTCTTTACTTATTCATCGATGGATTCATCCACAGTTGGGTTTGTTAGAGACACTTCTAAAGGATCATCTGATTCATGATTCTCTTTTGTGAGGGGTGTCATTTTCTCTATGTAATCAATCAAATAGACTTCTTCTTGCATGCTTGGTCTTCACATACTTTCAAAATCTCTGAACTCTAGTATTTCTTTTCCCAGTCTAAGGCAAGGTGCCTACTTCAACATCAATCAATGCTCTCGTAGTGGTGAGGAATGGATGGCTAAAGATAAGAGAGTATCTAGATTCCTCTTTTATGTCCATGATTACAAAGTTGCATGGGATATAAGAGTCGTTGTCTACCTTGACAGGGACATCCTCAATGATTACCAATGGTAGAATCATATAATTGTTTGCAAGTTGCATGGTCATGCCAGTTGGGAGAAGTTATGCAAACCCTATCCTCTTGCAAAGGCTAAGCGGGATGATAGAGATGCTAGCACTGAGGTTAGATAATCCCTTCTTACATTTGGAGTTACTGATATGGCATGAAATCCCAAAAGATCCTGGGTCTTTTTCTTATTGGGCATTTTTCTTTGAAAAATATTGGAAGTAGTTGTTTCTCATTTCACTGTCTCATATTCTTCAGTTATATACTTCCTTGTGAGGAGAAATTTTAAGTACTTCGTCTAGGCTGGTATCTCTTCCAGCGCATCTAGGAAGGGTATATCACCATGAAGCTTCTTCCTTGCTTCCTTGGACTTCATTAAATGACTATCAAGCCTTATCATCTTTAGTCGAGATTGGAAAGGAGGACAAGCTTGTATACTGGTATAACTGGCTCAGGCATGTCTTCTAATTCTGTAACTATAGGTTTCCCACAACTTGATTTGTCTGCCTTATCAGTTGTCAATGGTTCTTTTGGTTGAGATTTAGGTACTTTAGTGTCTTGAATAATCACCAAGTCATCCACGTCTGTAACTACTACATGTGTCTTGATAGGAGGATCAAAATAGTCCTTTCCAGATCGAGTGGAAATAGCTTTTAGTTTCTCAGGATGCTTATGATTTTTCTCTGGTTGGCCAGAAAAATCTCCAATAGGTGGCTTGAGGCTAGATGAAAGTTGAGCTAGTTGGGATTCAATATCCTTCTGATGGGCTTGTTAATTTTCTATCATAGTCTATTGTGACAGTAGCATCTTCTCGATGGCTGACAGTTTGTTGTCAGAAGAGATGGGACTAACTTGTTGTCCTTGTTGTAGTTGTTGATGCGGGATTTGGTTAATATTCTGGAACTGAGAGGTGTTTTGATATTGGTTGTAATTTCTATTCTGAAAGTTACCCCTAAAGTTCCCTTGATTCCTGAAATTTTGTTGTTGATTATATTGGAATCCTGGCAGGCCTCATTGTTGATTATCTTAACCGAGTTGTTGTGAGTTTTCAGCTCCCGAAGGATTTCCGTACTGAAAACCAAGATGGTTCCTATTCTGATTCATAATATAATAACCTTGACCAGGGATATTGTGCAGGGCATTCTGATTTTCCATCTGACCATTACCTCCTTGGGCACAAGCATTGCCCAAAATGACATCATAGAGAATATTATAGGCTAGCGTAGAATGATCAGTGCCTTTACATGTTCATAAAATGGCAAAGCTGACTTGACTTGTTCTTGTTGTCGAGGGGGCAAGCGCCTCCTTTCATAAGCATTGAAAGATGATTGAAAATTGTCTTGCTTGGCAACTAGTAACTTTAGAAACTCAATGGTAGATTAGTACTCAGGACTACTTTCTTCCATAGCTACTTCAGTACCCCTTTGCCTACGGATCTGCCCCAGTTGGCTTGATTTTTAGCTCTAATGGTGACAACCTTCCATGCGCTATCATAATTTTGACACATGAAGTTTCCTCCAGATGATGAGTATAAAAACTTCTTTATATCATCATCCACACCCCTATAAAAGATTTTGATGAGCTGATTCTTAGGTATGCCATGGTGTGGACACTTGCATAGTAACTCATTATATCTTTCCCATGCTTCTTTTAGGGTTTCTCCAGGGACCTAAATAAATTGTAATATCTGGCCCTTAATATCATAGGTGAGGGAAGGAGGGTAGAATTTTTCCTGGAAAACATTTTGAAGTTGTTCCCAAGTTGTGATGGGGTTGCATTGCAAGGAGTTATACCAGCTCATGGCTCTATCCCAAGGGAATATTTGTTACAATCCACATTGAGGTTAGTCAGTAAGTACCACGATTAGCGTGAAGTACCTTGATTAGTGCTAAGTACCTTGTTAAATATCATGGTTAATCAAGATTAGCTAAGATGTGAATCATTAGTTGAGATTGATTCATCTGGTGTAATTAATGTTAACTACAGTGTTAATCATTAAGTTAATTACCTAAGATGATAAACCTAGATAAGATGGTTTAGTTGTTGTGTTTTTATACCTTGATAAGATAGAGAATCTCATGCTTAAAAGAAAGAAAGAAAAATCATGTGATTCAGACTTACGGAGAGAAAGTTATGAAAGTTTGAAGTTTTTGGGTTCAAACAGCAATTTACCCATAAGTTATAACCCCTTTTATCCCTTATCCCCTTCCCCCAATCGGTGCAAAGCACCGCTTGAAGTGGGTGCACGCAGCAGGCTGCCCGATCAGCCAGCAGGGGAAAAGGAAGGGGCGATTTCAAGCCCCTTAGCTCCGATTCAGCTGGCGTCGTCCTCCTCTCTTCTTCTCCTTCCTTCCTTCCTCCTCAACCTCACGCTAGCTCGTGCACTGACCTGCTAGGGCGGTACCCCCAGTAGTAGTGGCCGCACAGCAGTTGTGGCGCCAGCCAGAGGCTGTTTTGGCATGTCTAGCACCATGAAACGACAACCTTGACTCTGACCTTGAGGTCTAAGCTTCTTCTTCCTCCTCATCCTTGCCCAAATGTGGCGCCCCGACCAGCTTGAGCGTGGCCAGCAGCAGCAGCGCCGCACAACATCTTGCGGCACTGGACAGGGGTTGTCTTGGCACGAGAAGCACCTCGAATCGACCCCATCGAGTCCGGCCTTGAGGCCCAAGCATGAATCTGTAGCCACCTAGACACGAACAACGACGTCTGTGTGCATGAGGAAGCTACTTTCTTGTAGTAGGTTCAAATCTAGGGCGCCCAAGGTTGAAGACGACCCTGTGGACGCCCGGAAGTAGGCTTTGGGCACGTTTCCAGTCGATTTTGGCCATCTCAAACCACAGTGAGTAGAATCTCACTCACCAAGCAAGATTTAACTCCAATAAATGGGTGTTTTTGGTTAGAACTGTGTTATTCACGGGTAACAATGGCTACCCTGGTGTCGTGTGATATTGGCATTGCTTTAATTTTTATTGCATGTTTTTCTTCTTCACGTTTTGCATGATCCTAGTTTATCAACCGATCTATATGATTTGGATTGTTGGAATTTACCCGGTTGATCAAATCCTAAATTGCTCAGTTTAGAGGTTAAAGACATTAGCACACGACCCAAATTTCCAGTAGCTTTACGATTTGGGTATAAACCCAGGTTGTACAATTTTAGTAATTAACTAGTTGCACGATTTAAAGAAATAGATGATGACTCACAATGTCTCAATATAAATCTATTGCACACTCTCTATTATAGTTAATGTGTGTGATTTAGTATTAACATGATCGGCACGAATCCCGAGGACATGATTAGAAATTCTCAATTATTATTAATAAATCTTGCCATGTTAAGAAATTAACTCTTAATTAAGTTATGAGATGCACAACCCCAGGATTAGGGTCGATGTGCACATTTTCCAAGAAAGTGCAAATAATTTATAGGTGCAAATGATGATTACTCATATGTCAAGTAATTAACTCTTATTAGTGTATTAAGAAGTTCAATTGCACGATTCCAGTGTATAAGTGCCAAATGGACATGTATTCTATTTAGTTAAGAATTTTAGTCTGCCTGCATGTATAGTATGTTGATTACTCAGTATATTATAGAGTTTTGAATATATTACTCTTCCAAGTTTAGAATTATATACATGTTGTATTATAAACTTCAAATAAATATACACGGTACCATAGAAATACCAGAGACAAGTATCAGTAAGAGAAAGATACAATATAGTAAGAGCTTTCCAAGAATAATAAAATAATAGACTTAGGGTCCCTGAAAACCATAGATTCCCTATGAGAGTTCTGCGTCGTAGGGATGAAACGACCTAACCTTGGCAGTATCCAGTAAACAGGGGTCGGAACATACTAATAGGTGGTACGGCAGACGAAGCCCTAGTGGAAGTCTCCTTAAAATACAGCATGTAGTGTCCAACATCAACCAGAGGTCCTGGTGGCACTAGAGTACAGAAAAGCCAATAGGTGGCTTGACTCTCTTCCTGTGTGCTTAGGTTAGAGGAGGAGTCTAGTTTTATGGCCCACAGGTGTGCCGAGGCTAGAGTGCCATTTTCCTATTGCAGACCACTGACATAGTCATGCTTAGCATCCTGGGTGTGTTAGCTAAGTCTTGTACGATGAGATCGTAGTTCGATATGAGTCTTCATATGTAGAGTAGACTGCATATGATCAGGGCATAAGTTAAAATATGATAATATGTTTGAAAGAGTTTCTTATAAGTAAGAAAGGTTAAGAAAGATTCGGGTACAGTTTCTCAGTAGTTGTTCTTTTAATATAATATTTACATTCTGTGGCGACACATCCCGCCATCACACAGACAACGAGGTGTGACACAAAATTGTGTGGAAAACACCATAAACCACCGATTAACAAAACACAGATTAATTAAAACCGATTTCGGAAAGAAGATAAACCAAGAAACTATTACATCCAGATCCTCATCCTGTAAGAAAATAGGTTATAAAAACATTTACAAGTCTAGATACATGTTCACAGCTTAACAGATCAGCTGTCCTGTCATCACATCAGTTCATCACATGTTCATATATATACATAACGGGCCACATCTGCCCAGTAGTAGGATAAACAAAGCTTCATCAGCTATGCATCGTAAAACAACGTCAAAATGCCTATGAGGACCTGAGAGTATGGGGATGACTCTAGGACTCTACTACAAAACAACCAAAACATCAGCGTATCCATCTCTTGCCTTCTACTACTCTCCTTGCTGCTCGGCCGCAACCCCGCGACCACCACAACGTCTAGCGCGAACACCTAAAAAGGTTGTCAACCAACGGAGTGAGACACACAGTCCCAGTGAGAAACATAACTCCCCGCCGAAACCATAAAACCTTAGAAAGATTAAAGAAGCAACAGCAGATAACTGATAAAGTGTAGAATAAGGGCAGTCTATAGAGCAAGGTTGTTATTACCATCGATCTTACCAAGATGTATGGAAAGCATATAACTAAGTATTTCTTTATGGAACATGAATGACAAGATAAGATTTATAAGGTCTTACCACATAACATATGGAACGAATAAGTAACTACAAAGTATAACAAGATCAACTACACAAGCAAGGCCTCAACCAATGTTCAGCGTTTTGCCTTAAGCAATAAATACTATTCGGCTGGATTACGTGTTATTATACCCAGAGGAAGTGAGTCGCACCACTCAAATCCAACTGACGGTTGCGAAACCTGGAGTCGGTGCCATACAAGGTCAACGGAAGAGTCGGACTCCACGACCTCCCACCTCGTGGTCAGTGCACGAGAACCAAAGCAGGACTGTAGTCTCATGCTTAAGTGGTCTCAGCCATAGGGTCAGCTCCCGCAGGCTACCCTTTCTCTAGCCTGCCTCAGTACAGGTCTCGGCACTAGTATATCTGAGCCACTGGCCAATTCACCGTACTCCCTGAGCCATGAACGCATTCATGGTCTATCATACTAAGCCATGGGCTTGTTCACCATGCCCTATCTATCCCAAGTCTGCAACCGCAGTTGCACTCAAATCCTATCTATTTTAGGCTAGGAGAAACCTCGCATATTCAACAATATGTGCTCCGGGTTAACCCATAGGAGAACCCATTTCACCATCACCAGTTACTGACGATGATGGATCTATGTCCAGGGAAACTACATGAAATGTTTCACTATAATTAATTAGTATATTTTAAGTGAATTGTTGAGGCAACCAGGTTGTAACACATACATAATGTTAAATTACCTTGTTATCACCACCATCACAATACCCCTGGGATCTCAATCCCTCATCACAAGAAACCACTGCCTCATAAAGCATTCTCGTCACTAGGGATATCAATCCCAGATCTCATCATCAGAGGATAACACCTGAACTAGGCATTTTAGCCAAACTCAGGTCCTCGGACCTAAACACATTACACAGGTGATGCAGGTTATCATATCAGCAAGAGTGACCATCAATGCAGTGATATTCAAACATATATACCTCATAGCCCTTTACCTGGCTATGCATCCGCATGAAACACCTGCATGGTTAGTATACACAGTCATAGAGATAACTGAAGCTATCATAGATTAATATAAGGATCATGTTATCAAATATAGGGCAACATTGATGATTACACGCTTTATCATTCATTCCTCAAACATGTGACCATAGACATGGGTCACATCATCATGTGAAGCAACTCATATGATTCCAAACTTATCATTTACTCATCATTATATATACATGATTCAAGATTATCATAAACACATGTAATATCATGTCATAAGAGTTTCCGATATGTCATGCTTACATAGGTGTGTTCTATTATATCAACCACCTTACTATTATCAAACATGTCAAAGGTTCACAAACCATAAACCATAATTCCTTATCAACAAGGATGTGATTGCATGATAAAGAACTATCAGATGGGTTTCCGGGTGGAACATGACCCTCAGTAGAAGTACCCACTACCCTCACAAGAAGTGTGACGGGCAGGGAACCCTCACTAGAGGTGGTATCAGGCAGGGTAACTTCTCTCATATCGCCCAAACACTCTAACCACATAACGGACAAGCCTAAGCAAGGATGTCGGGCTACCACCTCCTATGTGTCATGCAGGTAAAGGCCAAGACGTATCGTGCACAAGGCATAACGTGCAGCTAGGTCGGAGGAGTGTATTGTGAAAGGGCCAAGCACGACACAGCTACCTATCCTTGACGAATGAACCCTATCGCTCATCCAGGGTTATGGTGACTATCGGGCAGCCACACCACTCACACGCTCTTTCCGAGACACAACACCCAAACACAGCATGGTATCGCCCAACATACTCAAGACTCAAGCAACACCAAAACACTCTAAGAAGTCTATCAGTCAAGGGTAGCACACCAAAACTGCCTTCACTACAGCAGCATCTAGGGTTACCATAAGAAACTATATCGGGCATCACCACCAAACCATGACGCCCGACACAAGGCCAGCCCACTGAGCTCCATAATGTCCAAGGTATGTCGGGCACCAAGCCACTACCTAAGCTAGGTGTAGCGTGTAGGGCACTCAACAAAGCATATCGCCCAACACACCAGGGTATCGGCCAAAGGTACAACCCAAGGCAAGAAGGGTACCGGGCAGCACTAACCCCAAAGCCATATTGTACAAGATACAACCCAACAAGATCGTCATCAACCTCTAGCATAAGGGCAGCAAACCCTAGAACGATCAAGAAGATCGGCTCACCTCTCAACAACTAAGAGAGAGGGGTCTTGCAAAACCTCTATCACAAAATGGTCAACCACAAGGATCAACCTTAACATAGATCCACATCTACCAAAAATCTCACCTCTCGAATCCATGGTGAGAGGAGGGTGTTGCTCAAGCAACTAGAATACAAGATCACCTCTCAACTTAAACGAGAGAGGGGTGTTGCTCATATCACTAGAGCTCAAGCTCACTTCTCTAGACCAAGGAGGGAAAGGAGTGTTGCTCAACAAGGAAACCCTAAAACATGGTTCGGCCCACAAGGGTACAAAGGTACAAAACCTCAACCATATCAACAAGATCACCATAACCACAAGATTAAAGGTGGAACAAGCAAGAAACTTATCTTAGAACATACATGTATGATTATGTTCATTAGAAAACATACAAGAACATAGAAGAAGGTAATATGATTAGGGTTAGGAGTTATGTAACCTGCCTTAAGCAAGCTCCAAGCCCCTAGCACCAAGCACACCTTCAGCCACCTCAAGAGGAAGAAGAAGAAGACTCCAAAGATAAGGATCGGCCACCAAGCTTTGCAAAGGAAGAGGTGTCGTGCAACCAAAGGGGAGGGGAAACTAAGGAACTAAAGGGATCCTTAGCAAGAGAAAGGGAACACATATATAGGAGAGGGTGGAGGAAAAACCAAGGTAAGACAAGGCAAGGTGTCGCCCACCTAGGGACACTTGTCCATGGGCAATGCCACCTCTTTAACTTGTCTTAAACACGTGTCCAAGGCCATTGCCACATGCAAGCATCAAGCACCAAGTGTCCCCTAGTGGTGACACAAACGAGGTCAAAAGGTCAACGGGGGGTCCATGGCCGATACACCCACACCCTGTCCGACACAGCCCCATGGGCGACACACCCATGGTAGACACAACCATGGCCGACACACCTATGGCCGACACAAGGTCCAACATAGCCAAGAAAGGCATAGCAAGGCCCAACAAGGCTCATCCAAGCCCAAAGCAACTCAAACAACGGGCCCAACCCTTCCTCTCAACACTAGAGGAAGCAAGGAGAGAGAGGACACCTCTCAAGGTGACAAACTTTCTCAACAACCCTAGACTTGGGTTAATTGCAAGCAACACCTCTAACACACAACAAGTACAAACAAACCCTAATCACCACTAAAGGTGATAAGTAAGCAACTAAACATCAGTGTTAAGCAAAGCAAATAGGATAAGCCCTAAATGGAGGTCAGGGTCCTTACAAGATATAACCCTCTACAAAGGGATTTCGTCCTCAAAATCTGAAGAGAAAAGTGAGGGATACTTCCTCATCATCTCTTCCTTAAGCTCCCACGTGGCTTCCTCAACTCCACGATGATGCCAAAGAACCTTTACCAGAACCAGGTCCTTCCTCTTTAGCTTATTTACTCTTCTATCAAGGATCATTATAGGACCTTCCTCGTAGGTCACATCTTCATCAAGGTCAACCTTGACTGGTCATATCACTTTCCATGTATCTGGGTGACTTTTCTTCAGCATGCTGACGTGGAACACTGGGTGTAACATGTTCAACTCTGGCGGCAGCTCTAACTCATAAGCTACCTTGCCAACACATGCTATTATCGGGTATGGCCCTATATACCTGTGTGCTAGCTTACCTTTCCTGCCAAACCTCAGCACACCTTTCCATGGTGAGACCTTGAGATACACCTTGTCTCCTACCTGAAACTCTAAAGGTCGTCAGCGATTGTCTGCATAAGACTTCTGTCTGTCCTATGCCGCTTTCAATAGTTGTTGTATCACTTTGATCTTTTCTGTTGTCTGATGTACTAACTCTGGACCCAAAAGCTGATACTCACCAGATTCATACCAACATAAAGGAGATCTGCACTTCCTGCCATATAAGGCCTCATAGGAAGCCATGTTAATGTTCCATTGGTAACTATTGTTGTAGGCAAACTCTATCAAACTGAGATGTGCATCCCAACTGTCTAGGAACTGCAAAACACAAGCCCAAAGAAGATCTTCTAAAGTCTGAATAGTCCTTTCAGACTGTCCATCTATCTATGGGTGGAAAGCGGTGTTGAACCTCAACTGCGTTCCCAACGCTTTGTGCAACTGTTCCCGGAAACGACTCGTGAACTAAGGACCTCTGTCGAAAACTATCATTGCTGGTACGTCATGCAAACTTACTATCTCATCTACATATACTTGAGCGAGTTTCTCAGTTGTATACATTGTCTTCACATGTATGAAATGGGCAGACTTCGTCAATCGACCCACTATCACCCAAATGGAATCATGATTTTTAGCTGTCCTGGGCAGACCAACTACGAAATCCATGGTTATATAATCCCATTTCCATTTTGGTATCGGTATAGGTTGCAACATACCTGTCGGCTTCTAATGCTCAGCCTTGACTTGCTGGCATACTGCACATCTAGCCACAAACTCGGCTACATGTTTCTTCAAGCTAGGCCACCAATATAGGTCTTTCATATTGTGATACATCTTGGTGACTCCTGGATGCATAGCATACATCGATGTGTGTGCTTCCTCGAGTACTAGCTTCCTCAGATCATCAGCATCGGGGACCACCATTATGTCATGATAGCAAACTAGTCCATCTTCGAACTCATGGAACCCATCACGGTTTTCGCTGCCAAGCTCTGACTGGATCAACTGCATTGTATCATATGTTTGTTGTGCGTCTTTGATTTGTTGTCTCAGCGTAGACTTGACTTGCATATGTGCCAAAAGTCCTACTAACAAGGAAACTTCCATCTGCACATTCATCTGCCACAAGGAAACAAACATATCCCATCTATGGCATACCAAGGAACCCAATTGTGCCTTCTTTGTAGGAAGAGAAGAAGACTTTCAACTAAGCATGTCAGCTACCACGTTTGCTTTACCAAGGTGATACTCAATGGTTCAGTCATAATCATTGATCAGCTCCATCCATCGACGTTGTCGCATGTTTAGCTCACTCTGCGAGAAGATATACTTCAAGTTCTTATGATCTGTAAAGATCTGACACACTTCCTCATAAAGATAGTGTCTCCAAATCTTTAACGCATGAACCACCACTGCCAACTCCAAATCCTGAGTTGGATAGTTCTCCTCATGTTTCTTAAGTTGTCGAGAAGCAAAAGAAACCACATGGTCTTCCTACATCAGCACACAACTTAAACCTTTCTTGGAAGCATCGCAGAAAACAACATAGCCTTTCCCAGGCTCTGGCAGGACTAACACTGGAGCACTAGTCAACTTCTCCTTCAGACTTTGGAAAGCTTTCTGACAACGATCATCCCAGACAAAAGATACATCCTTTCTAGTCAACTTTGTCATCGGCAATTCAATTGCACTGAAGTCCTTGATAAACCTCCGGTAGGATCCTACTAAACCCAAGAAACTATGAACTTCAGTCGGCATCTTCAGCTGTCCCCATTCTGCAACTAACTCCACCTTCCTGGGGTCCACTTTGACTCCTTCTGTAGATATCACATGACCCAAGAAAGTTACTTCTTTCAACCAGAACTCACACTTACTAAACTTGGCATACAACTGATGTTGGTGAAGGAGAGTCAACGCTTGTCGAAGATGTCGTTCATGCTCTTTTCTGTCCTAACTATAGATCAAGATGTCATATATAAAGACTACAACAAACTGATCTAGAAACGAACGAAACACTCAATTCATCAGGTCCATGAAGGCAGCAGGTGCATTGGTTAGTCCAAACAGCATAACCACAAACTCAAATTGACCATACCTCATCCTAAAAGCTAACTTTGATATGTCATCTTCCTTAATCCTCAACTGATGATATCTGGACTGTAGATCGATCTTGGAAAACACTGTAGCACCTCGCAGCTGATCGAACAGATCATCTATCCTCGACAATGGGTACTTGTTCTTGATCGTGACTTTGTTCAACTACCGGTAGTCTATGCATAGCCACATCGATCCGTCCTACTTCTTAATGAACAACATTGGAGAACCCCAAGGCGACGTACTCGGTCGGATGAAACCTTTCTCCAAAAACTCTTGTAACTGCTTCTTGAGCTCTACCATCTCTGGTGGAGCCATCCTATACGGTGTCAGTGCAACTGGTTGTGTTCCTGGAACCAGATTGATCTCAAAATCAATCTCTCGAGTTGGACATCAGGAAACACATCCGCAAACTCTCGGACAACCATCACCTCCTCAGAGCTAGGACCCTTTTCCTTGGTATCCACAATGTGAGCTAAGAACACCTTACATCCTTGTTGTAACAACTTTTCTGCCACCATTGCTGATACTTGACACGTAGGAAGAATCTTCCTATCTCCTTGGAAGATCTACTTCCCTCCATCATCAACAAACATTGCCTGCTTGGAACCACAATCCAACACCACCATATACTTCTCTAAGGTATCCATCCCAAGGATCACATCGAATCCATGCATATCATGTGGTATAAGATCCACTTGTATATTGTGTCCTGAAAAAGATAAGACACAAGATGGGCACTCTTCTCAAAGCATCGAGGAACCATCAAGAGGGGTTTCTAACAACAAGCTATCTTTCTTATAGCTAATAGGTAACAGACAGTTATCAAGCATAGAAGGTGGATTAAAAGAGTGTGTAGCACCCGGGTCAACCAGAACAAATATAAAGCAAGGAGAAGACAAATTAGAATGAAATAACTCCATCTGACATGCCACCACTCGCGGGTTGACTATTGCCTCTGGCTGACTCATAAAATAGAATTGAGTCGTTGCTTGTTGTCCACGTCCTCTGCTTCCTTGAGAAGTTGATCCTGCCTGTGACGCTTGACCGCATCCTCGCCCCCTGCTACTACTGGGCTGCTGTCTATCTGCCCCTTGCTAATTCTACCTTGGTTGTTGTGTCACTTCAACATCCATTCTTGGGCAGTTTGACTTGAAATGCCCTATCTGTCCGTAGATATAGCATGCCCTATCCTCAAACTTTGGCCTAGATGGCCCTGTCACTACCACTGAAGCTATACTATGTGCCTTTGATGGTGAAGAAACATAGCCTCTTACCTTACTTGGAGACCACTGTGATGGTACACTGGAACCTCTCATCATGAAAGGTGTTGAAAACCTTGTCTTCTTGAAGCCACCAAACCTCTGTCCCTGGAACTGAGCATGCCTCTTCTTGGACAAGGCATCTCTCTTTTCCCTGACTGACCGTTCGATCCTTCGGACAGACTCCACAAACGTTGCAAACCGCTCTCGGTTCTCTAACGCAGAAGCAGGTGTTGTCAGCTTAGCACTCAAGCCTTTCTGAAAAATGTATGATTCGCTCGTCGTCTATCGCTGCCATGTGAGGACAAAATCTTAACAGGTCCATAAACTTCGCATCATACTCGGTCATGTTCATCGCTACTTGGCGCAGGTGCTCAAACTGGTTGATCTTGTCGTCCAGATACATCTTCAGAAAGTATCTGCTGACGAACTTGCACTGGAAAACCTCCCAACTGATCACCTCACCAGGTCGCTTCTCCTCCTCGATGGCCCATTAGTGGCCAACACTACCCTTCAGGAGGTAGACAGCGTGCTTGACTTTGTCTGCTTTGGGGATGTCGAGGATCCGGAAAGCCTTCTCAAGACTTGTCATCCACAGATCTGCATCTGCTGGATCAACCATCCCAGCATAGTCTGAAGCTCTGACTCGGCGAAGCCACTCAAAGGTCTTCCCAATACCTGATGTTTCACCATGGGGAGCCTGTGCTCTCGGCGGAGGCACTGGCAATCTCTCTACCATGAGATTCATTGTAGCCATCATCTGCCCTATAAGCTATTGGTAGGTAGGGTTTTCGAGAATGGCTGGGTCAATTTGGGGAACCTCAGGAACCCGATCTCCATGTGCCTGTCCTTCAGCTCCATCAACTGATGCAGCATCACTGCTCTTGGCAGCATGTTCTTCATGGTTTCCAGACATCTTGGCTTTTTCTTCCGCTGAGGGCAGAAGATGATTGTAAGAAAATCTGGAAAACTCACAAGAACAGACACAACCTAGTCCTAGATCCATGTAGACTCAGCGAACCTAGAGCTCTGATACCAAGTTTCTGGTGACACATCCCGCCATCACACAGACAACGACGTGTCATGTGAAAACATGTGAAAAACACCATAAACCACCGATTAACAAAGCACAGATTAATTAAAACCGATTTTTGAAAGAAGATAAACCAAGAAACTATTACATCCAGATCCTCATCCTTCAAGAAAATAGGGTATGAAAACATTTACAAGTCTAGATACGTGTTCATAGCTTAATAGATCAGCTGTCCTGTCATCACATGAGTTCATCACATGTTCATATATATACATAACAGGCCACATCCACCCAGCAACAGGATAAACAAAGCTTCATCAACTATACATCATAAAACAACGTCAAAACACCTCCGAGGACCTGAGAGTACGGGGATGACTCTAGGACTCTACTACAAAATAACCAAAATAGTAGCGTATCCATCTCTTGCTTTCTACTACTCTCCTTGCTGCTCAACCACAACCCCGCAACCTCCACCATGTCTAGCGCGAATACCTAAAAAGGTTGTCAACCAACGGGGTGAGACACGCAGTCCCAGCAAGAAACATAACTCCCCACTAAAACCATAAAACCATAGAAAGATTAAAGCAGCAACAGTAGATAACCATTAAAGCATAGAATAAGGGCAGTCTATAGAGCAAGGTTTTTATTACCATCGAACTTACCAAGATGTACGGAAAGCATATAACCAAGTATTTCTTTATGGAATATGATTGACAAGATAAGATTTATAAGGTCTTACCACATAACGTAAGGAATGTATAAGTAACTGCAATGTATAACAAGATCAACTACACAAGCAAGGCCTCAACCAATGTTCTGTGTTTTGCCTTAAGCAATAAATACTATTCGGTTGGATTATGTGTTATTATGCCCTGAGGAAGTGAGTCACACCACTCAAATCCAACTGATGGCTGTGAAACCTAGAGCCGGTGCCATACAAGGTCAATGGAAGAGTCGGACTCCACGACCTCTCATCTCATGTTCAGTGCACGAGAACCAAAGCAGGACCGTAGTCTCATGCTTAAGTGGTCTCAGCCACAGTGTCAGCTCCCGCAGGCTACCCTTTCTCTATATCGCCTCGGTACAGGTCTCGACGCTAGTATATCTGAGCCACGGGCCAGTTCACCGTGCTCCCTGAGCCATGAATGCATTCATGCTCTATCATACTGAGCCATGGGCATGTTCACCATGCTCTATCTATCCCGAGTCTGCAACCGCAGCTGCACTCGAATCCTCTCTATTTTAGGCTAGGAGAAACCTCGCATATTCAACAATATGCGCTCCGGGTTAACCTGTAGGAGAACCCATTTCACCATCACGAGCTACTGACGATGAGGATCTGTGGCCAGGGCAACTACATGAAATATTTCACTTTAATTAATTAGTATATTTTAAGTGAATTGTTGAGGCAACCAGGTTGTAACACATACATAATGTTAAATTTCCTTGTTATCACCACCATCACAATACCCCTGGGATCTCAATCCCTCATCATAAGAAACCACTGCCTCATAAAGCATTCTCATCACTGGGGATAACAATCCCAGATCTCATCATCAGAGGATAACACCTGAACTAGGCATTTTAGCCAAACTCAGGTCCTTAGACCTAAACACATTATACAGGTGATGCAGGTTATCTCATCAGCAAGAGTGACCATCAATGCAGTGATATTCAAACATATATACCACATAGCCCTTTACCTGGCTATGCATCTGCATGAAACACCTGCATGGTTAGTATACACAATCATAGAGATAACTGAAGCCATCATAGATTAACAGAAGGATCATGTTATCAAATATAGGGCAACATTGGTGAATACACACTTTATCATTCATGCCTCAAACCTGTGACCATAGACATGGGTCACATCATCATGTGAAGCAACTCATATGCTTCCAAACTTATCATTTACTCATCATTATATATACATGATTCAAGATGATCATAAACACATGTAATATCATGTCATAAGAGTTTCAGATATGTCATGCTTACATAGGTGTGTTCTATTATATCAACCACCTTACTATTATCAAACATGTCAAAGGTTCACAAACCATAAACCATAATTCCTTATCAACAAGGATGTGATTGCATGATAAAGAACTATCAGATGGGTTTTCGGGTGGAACATGACCCTAAGTAGAAGTACCCACTACCCTCACAAGAAGTGTGACAGGCAGGGCACCCTCACTAGAGGTGGTATCGGCAGGGTAAATTCTCTCATATCACCCAAACACCCTAACCACATAACGGACAAGCCTAAGCAAGGATGTCGGGCTACCACCTCTGGTGTGTCGTGCAGCTAAAGGTCAAGACGTATCGTGCACAAGGCATAACGTGCAGCTAGGTCAGAGGAGTGTATCGTGAAAGGGCCAAGCATGACACAGCTACCTAGCCTTGACAACTAAACCCTATCACCCATCCAGGGTTATGGTGCCTATCGAGCTGCCACACCACTCACACGCTCTTGCCGGGACACAACGCCCAAACACAGCATGGTATCGCCCAACATACTCAAGACTAAAGCAACACCAAAACACTCCAAGAAGTCATTCGGTCAAGGGTAGGACACCAAAATGGCCTTCACTACAGCAGCATCTAGGGTTACCATAAGCCACTATATTGGGCATCACCACCAAACCATGACGCCAGACACAAGGCCAGCCCACTCAGCTCCATAACGTCCAAGGTATGTCGGGCACCAAGCCACTACCTAAGCTAGGTGTAACGTGTAGGGAACTCAACAAGGCATATCGCCCAACACACCAGGGTATCGGCCAAGGTACAACCCAAGACAAGAAGGGTATCGGGTAGCACTAACCATAAATCCATATCGTGCAACATACAACCCAACAAGATCGTCATCAACCTCAAGCACAAGGGCACCAAACCCTAGAATGATCAAGAAGATCGGCTCACCTCTCAACAACCAAGAGAGAGGGGTCTTGCACAACCTCTATCACAAAACGGGCAACCACAAGGATCAACCTTAACATAGATCCACATCTACCAAGAATCTCACCTCTCGAATCCATGGTGACATGAGGGTGTTGCTCAAGCAACTACAATACAAGCTCACCTCTCAACTTAAACGAGAGAGGGGTGTTGCTCATATCACTAGAGCTCAAGCTCACTTCTCTAGACCAAGGAGGGAAAGGAGTGTTGCTCAACAAGGAAACCCTAAAACATTGTTCAGCCAATAAGGGTAAAAAGGTACAAAACCTCAACCATATCAACAAGATCACCATAACCACAAGATTAAAGGTGCAACAAGAAAGAAACTTATCTTAGAACATACATGGCCGATTATGATCATAAGAAAACATACAACAACATAGAAGAAGGTAATATGATTAGGGTTAGGAGTTATGTAACTTGCCTTAAGCAAGCTCCAAGCCCCTAGCACCAAGCACACCTTCGGCCACCTCAAGAGGAAGAAGAAGAAGACTCCAAAGATAAGGATCGGCCACCAAGCTTTGCAAAGGAAGAGGTGTCATGCAACCAAAGGGGAGGGGAAACTAAGGAACTAAAGGGATCCTTAGCAAGAGAAAGGGAACACATATATAGGATAGGGTGGAGGAGAAACCAAGGTAAGACAAGGCAAGGTGTCGCCCACCTAGGGACACTTGTCCATGGGCAATGCCACCTCTCTAACTTGCCTTAAACACATGTCCAAGGCCATTGCCACATGCAATCATAAGGAACCAAGTGTCTACTAGTGGTGACACAAATGAGGTCAAAAGGTCAAAGGGGGGGTCCATGGCCAATACACCCACACCCTACCCGACACAGCCCCATGGGCGACACACCCATGGCTGACACACCTATGGCCGACACAAGGTCCAACAAGGCCAAGCAAGGCATAGCAAGGCCCAACAAGGATCATCCAATCCCAAAGCAACTCAAACAATGAGCCCAACCCTTCCTATCAATAGTAGAGGAAGCAAGGAGAGAGATGAACACCTCTCAAGGTGACAAACTTGCTCAACAACCCTAGACTTGGGTTAATTGCAAGCAGCACCTCCAACACACAACAAGGACAAACAAACCCTAATCACCACTAAAGGTGATTAGCAAGAAACTAAACATCAGGGTTAAGCAAAGAAAATAGGATAAGCCCTAAACGGAGGTCAGGGTCCTTACACATTCCATGTGGTATTTAATTGTAATTGTTTTAGATTTGCTCAGTGTAGTAATTCTTGTATTTTATTTCAGTTTAATAAACATAAAATGAGTTATCTGTCATGGTTGGGTGAAATTATATTCACTGATCCAGTAGCTCACCAACCTACTGAAACATTTTTCATGTCAGCGTCAGCACAAGGAAGCTGAAGGATCTTATCACCCAGGATCTTAGAAGGTAGTTCATAGTTAGAGTAGAGGTCTCTTAGTCCTTTCCCCTCGGTCCTTGGGCATGTGGTTTGGTAGAGAGAGAATGTAATGTAATATGCAAATTAGTTTTAAGTTATCTTTTGTGCTTTATATTCCGCATGAAAAATGTAATATGTTGTGTAAATCTGCTTTTCCTATCTAGTAATGTAAATAGTAGTTGCTTCCGCAGTTTAGTAAGATTTTAGTTTATTCCAAGTTATAAGATTTTCCTTTAGGTTAATTTTAAGTGATTAAGAAAAGAAAAGGTTAAGGGTGTTTACCAAGGTTGACTCTCCGGTCTTTGGGGTCATTAGAGATGGCAAGGGGATCGGGGCGTCACAATTTAAAGAGATTGAATCTGATGGTGTCATCTGTAACTATATTCTGTTTTGTCATAGCACATAAATCTATAAACCTCAGAAGATGTTCTTGACTATCCTCACCTTCCTTACCATAAAAAATGTTGTTTTGAAGCAATGTAATCTAATGTGACTTGATCTCAAAGTTTTGAGCATTGATGGGAGGAGGTTGCACTAGGTGTTGAATGTTAGCAGCCTTAGGGATTGAGAACTCTCTAAGGTCCATTTTTTACTCATCTTGTTGAACTGTTGCTTGCGCTTCCTGGATTTCCTCTTGAACCGTAGCTCGGGCTTCTTGCATAAGACTTTTTCTTTGTACATTAAGGGCTTGAGCTACACTTCATGCAATTTCCTCCTCTTGTGCCATCCTATCTTGGTTTTCTCTACTCTTATGACAAAAAATTCATTCTATCTCAAGGTCAAAACTAGATGCAAGGTCGGTGTTGTTGGAGTGTGGCATGCACTACTCTTTGGGGGTACCTGGGATGGAAAGATCTTTCAGGTGTCAGATGGATGGAGTAGAACCAAATTCAAGTATATGATCAATAGTATCAAAAGTGAAAGTAAAAAATAGATTAGTCTCAATAGAATTAGATTTAACTAGATTATTGTGTTGTCCCTGGCAACGGTGCTAGAATTTGACGTGGCTTATATTGCACTAATAAATCCACCCTAGGGCTGAAATCCCTAAGTTTTTACCAAAACCTTGTGCAGTAGTACCACCCACAAGTGGATGGGTCCTATTACAGTATAGTTAAGGATCGAATCCCAAGGGACAACATTTTTAAGAATCTTGCTAGTTGAATCTGGATCAACGAAGACTAATATTTAGAATAAGAGTTGATTTGGGTTTAGTTAAACTAATTGCAAGGAAATTAAAAGAGTGGGATTAAAATTGAGTTTAGATTAATGATGGGAATCACTGGGGTGGAATCGGGTTTCACCACAACTACACATGCAAACACATCCAAAACACATACAGGAAAGATACAACTATCCAAATGGAGTTGCAACCATCCATTAGGAAATACAGTTTGCGTAAGCATCTCTGTAGGCTCGATGTCTCATTACCCACATATCACACACTTACTACTCCGGAGATATCCCTTTGAAAGTTCTCATCCGGGCATCAACCATGTTAATTGATATTCAAATCTTAAGTATTGAAGTTCTCGCAACAAAGGAATATAATAGATCATGCAAGGCAAGTGATCAATCCATAGACCATGCATTAAACAATTAACAATGAAATGGAAAGTTATATACAAGCCATGGAATGTTATAAAATGGACATGTAAGCACGGGTAGCGGGGCTAGTCCCCGCACCCTAGTGAAATGGACTACTTGCTCCTCATGATAGAAACAAAAAGAATAAGAGAGAGGAAAGATTCCTCCATGGTCATGGTGAAGAAGATGGTCACGGATCGGTAGAGAAACGGTCTTCTACACGATGTCAAGGCAGATCTGGACGAGGAGGGGAAGAACACCAAGATGAATGGGGATGATCTTCTCCTTCCTTCTTCCTTCACTTTTCATGCTCTTTCTCACCATAGATGGAGCGGTAGATGGCTAGGTAGTAAGGACACCATGGAGGTAGTCTTTGGTGATGGAGATGTCTTCCTTGGATGGGCACAGAGCGGTAGCCTGTCGGCGTAGATGGAGCAGAAGTGATGCCTCAAATTAAGGAGGGGGTCATCTACTTATAGGTGTAGATCTGGAGAGGGATGACTTAGATGTCACGGTTGTGGCCTTCAATAGTGGTCGCTATGATACTCCTCGGCACGACTGTGTCGAGTGTGCGCCCGACCGTTCTGGGGGTCATGGTCACGAAAGGTTGTAGCAGTCGTGGTGCGTTTCATGGTCGAGGTGTTTGTCGTGGTCACGGGGTTTTGTAGCGGTTGAGGCGTCTGCCCCGATCATAGGGTTTTGTAGCAGTCGAGGTGTTTATCGTAGTTGTGTGGTTTTTTAGTGGTCTCTACACCTTGGCCTCAGCCCAACCATACCAAGTGTCGATCAACATGATGTCTTAGTCACGGTCACGGTGCCCATTTACATTATGGTCACGGCCATCCTTCTGTCGCAGTTGCGGCCCTTTTGGAATAAACCCACCCCCACGGGGGGTGGGGGAGGGGGCATATTGCTATGGGTCAATGGGCCCGCATTGATGAATCCTCTAACTTATGAGGATGCTTTCTGATGAAGGGACTGGTCATCGAAAATATGGTCCAAATTATTGAAAGTTTCTTGGTGCACATAGTGCAATGCTGAATCCTATAATAGAGATGAATGGATTTGATCAAAACTCTAAATAATCATTTGAAACTGAGGAAAATTATATATGAGTAAATTTAGGGGTATATGAGAGCTTTCAGTGCAAAACTAGGCCAAAATGGCAACGAAAACTAAGATGAGTATGCATTCATCAATTTCAAATGAAATATGTCCATATAGATCTAACTGACTTATTTTTCTCGATTTAATTGTCCAAAGCATATTCACTATCTATTCCTTAGAGTTTCAATTTTCCAATATAGTATTTGGGCAATGTCAAGTTGACTAAATCATGTATATATATTATTATAGAAGGATTTCTTTTATATGTTCTTTCTTAATATACCATTTAACACATTCTTGATAACTATACTTTCTATATCTCTTTGTACCATGATCATCATCTAATATAATATCATACATATCATCTCTAACCAATTAGAAATTGATGTTATTTTAATGTAGACTTTCTATACACTAATACATTTTGTATCTGCCGTATCATCAGGGCTAAATTGTTAGTTGGTTTAGATAATGCTAATTCTCTTTCTTTACTGCTTGGTCTAATACATAAATACCTTCTAAATGAATTTAGTAAAGTTATATATGAAATTGGATCTAAACTGCAAACATCGATGTTTGTAGATCAATCATCAAGTTGGTACATCCATTCTCCCTGGACTCCTAGATCGTGGAGAAGGTTGGGCAGGTAAAGAAGGATCTGAAGAAGAAGAAAAGGAAGGGTTGTGATAGACTTCGCAGTGGAGCTTGGCCATAATAGGGCTCTATGTCTAAGACACTAGAGCAATAGAGAGAAGGAATCCAATCTATTGTAAGGGAAGGATGATAGCATCATCATTCTTATGGAACGATGATGAATGGGTAGTGAAATTACTAGTCAAAACTGTCAGTGGACACCGGAACAAATGGCATGGCTATCTACAGTGTGGCAGTTGAACTGAAGTAGAGAAGGACTTCTGATTTCTAGGGTTGGGTGATGAGGAAGATAGGGTCTTAGGGCTTGACCGTAGATGAACCAAATGGTGGTGGTAGACTTGAGGAGGGAGGAAGACATCTCTCAACCATAGGTATCTGTCCGCATGCTAGCCACAAAGCCAAGGTGTTGGTGTCCTCTTTATTCACACAATTCGCTGTAGGGAGGAGATGAATAGGGGGAAGCCATGCATTGGAGTCTATGGAGACGTAGGAGATGTTGGTGATGGCTTTCTATCATTGTAGAAGACACCAGGGGGTCTGCTTAGGTCTTAGGAGGTGATACATTAGTCAGTTTCATTGGGGTGGTTGGGTGATGTAGCTTGAGTCTTATACATGGGGGCGGTTAGCAACATTGATGCACTTGCGGTTGGTGATAGGTAAGGGGACAATGACGGAAAAGTAACCATAGGCCATAGTCATTGTCGCAACTCTTACTAACCTAGCATCAGCTTAACCTAATGAACCAATGGAATGAGGAAAAAGAAGGCAATGGTGACTAGGGTTAGTGTCTAGGAAAAGGATGAAGATATAGGGGATAAGAAAGGGAAGATGGGATGGAGAGATGGAGAAGGGGGAAGGAAGAGCGGCCACTAAATATAGGTTTAACGTTCCATCATGAGGAAAATGAGGAGTAACGTAGAGGAGTGTCATGTGTTATATAATTAGAAGACCATGAAAAGAAACTTTAGGGAAAGAAATTATGTAGTCATTAAGTGATCGATTAATACATTTTTACTATATGTTTCCTTCTTAATCTAAATTGAGGGGACATTTACCCTTCATTTAACCTCCGATTTGCAAGGTAGATTAATTACGATACTGGGAGTTCAAACATACCATTTGATCTGGTTTTGGTCAACACCCTTGGGCTTGATGTTGGTCGCAATACATACCCTTAGTAGCGGTCACAACCCTAACCCTAATGGTTGATGGTCGTGACACCTAAGGTGTCATGACACATGGTTTTAGTCTATGTGTTTTGGTAGAGAGACCATGTGTTGATGGTTTGTCGTGATACATGTGGGTGTTGCACTCGCAACACCATGCGTTGAGGTTTTGGTCGACACACACACACACATACACCTCTATGTCGATGGTCGCTACTCTTGGCTGATATGATGATCGCAACATATGCATAACATAGTGAGATGGTTACACATGTACACATAATTAATTAACTAGTACAGAACCTACCTTTGGTGTCAATTATTTAAGGACTTTGGCGACGGTTAAAAACGACACATATGTGGGCGACGCTAAAAGGTGAACCCTTAGGCATCAGTTTGAAAACAGACGCCAGAACCCTTCACGCCACCCAAAACGCGCCAGCAGGGGCACTATAGGCGTCGGTTATTAGTGGGGAAATCAATGCCAGAACACTTCGTGCCACAAAAAGGGTGCTAGCAGGGGCACTATAGGTGTCGTTATTAGTAGGGAAATTGATGCCCAAACCCTTTGCGCCACAAAAAGGGTGCCATCTAGGACACCATAGGCGTTAGTTTCTTAGTAATAGCCGACGCCATATCACCGTGTTGTCTGGCCACATTAGGCGGCAGTTGTTTTCTATTAACCGACACTATATCCCCCAAAATCGTGCTTCCCAACGCGGTCGTGGTACCTAGCCACATAGACGTCAGTTTTTTGCTAATAACTGACGATGTATGTCTTTGTTGTCATTTTTATACTAATAACCGACGCCTATGTTTTGATTTTTTTTCTTATCAGTTTGTAGGCCTGTTGTATGGTTGGTCACAGGATGCAGAACCTACAGTTCAGTTCTGAACTACAGGTTTACAACATCCATTGATATCAACCAACAACAAGCCACAAACCTGCAAAATTAACAAGATTCATTTTCACACATTTAGCAATCTATAGTTCCATTCAATTTTAACATTCACACATGTAGAAACATTCATGTAGCAACTTGAAGTTCTTTTCATTTTCACATTCACACATGTAGAAACATTCAGACACATGTTGAAACATTCATGTAGCAACTTGCAGTTCCATTCATTTTCACATTCACACATGTATAAACATTTTTTAGTCATTATCGCTATCAACATCCCAGTTATATTTTAAAACCCCCACTACTTGTATGGATTTTGCCCATTCTTCTCTTACATCATTTAATTCTTCCATCGTAAGGGAGCATGTACATCTAATAAGTCCTTACCTATAGTGGGGTCAGTTTTAAACACCTGCAAAGAGAATGATGTATATATATAATTAATAATATATAAGTAAGATTGATATATTTAATATTATCTAATGAGACTATATATAATACCGCATATATGGTATTGATGTCCACTGCGCACATGTTTGATAATCATGTGCATAAATCGCATCACATAGTATGCACATGCCCAGTCATTGTCTTGTGTAGCACACTATAAATTGAAATATACAAAATATTAAAAAATACAACTAAGCACAGTTCACATAAATAATATATACATTGGAGTCGGGATCTAACTTCCACGTTCTCCCAAATTATTGGTTGGTTCTTTTTCCTGGGGACCTTTCCTCCTGCCTTTTTGAACTCATGTAAACCCCTACATGTTAATGTGACATAGTAAATTGCATAATTAAATAGTAATGTAATAACATATGTTAACGGATATAGAAAGGAAATATTTCTCACTGGAATGATGCCATTTTCATTGCGTGTCCATATGTTGGATTCAATTTAGTCCCCTTAGGATCTAGATAACAGACAGTGAACGTCCCGGGGACAATAACTAGTAACTCCCATCATTTTTCTTGAAGCAACAAACGCATCCCATTCTTCTGGGTCTAGGAAGTTCCACTGTTCAGTGGCTGACTTCTTCCTCTTCTCACCATCTTTTATGTATTCTCGGGTGAGATTTTTCCTATAGTTCCTTAGGACCCTCCCACAGCGTTGCATCATGCATTTACGATGCAACTTTTCATCCAACGCAAATATACTCTACAAAATAGAATTGATATTAACTAGTATCCAAAAAATTAGTAATCTACAAAATAGAATTGCAAATAATAATAACTCACGCATAAATCCTTCCATATTAAGTCTTTCTTCCCCTAGGAACTTTATGCCAAGAATCTATCTTACAACCACAATGGCTATGAGTAACAAACCCAAGATATGAAACAAACGAATTGCGGTTCACTCCAATTGCATTTCTTGGATTATCAAAATCCACAACCAGTTTGGGTCCATTACCCCTTAGCGTTGTTAACTTCTTCATCATAGTGATGCCCCTTCTCTTGTCAACTTTTTGGTACTACTCATCAAGTGCCTCAAGTCCTTCAGAGAGTACATGTGCATCATCAATGTAAAATTTGACAAAATAAACACGCTTGCAGGATATAACTAGAAATGGACATATAGATAGAAATATATGACATATTTTTAAAACTTACATTGTGAGGAGGCGCATTGGTATCCTAACCATCCTCATCATGGACATCATGGCCATCATGCCCATGCTCAGCCATCTGAAAATTTCATTAAAAATCAAACATTTAGCATTTGACATAACTAGAAGATAATGAAACATTGAAAAATGAGACATTGTGTAGTTCACATATACAAATGAAACATTGAAAAATGAAACATATAAAAAAATATAAACATGCATGCCTCTAATATTGTGATCGTTTATCAATTAACAATCCTTCATTGTGATCTCCATGCACATACAAGTCATCATTAGCTTCAATATTTGGTGGTGTTGGCAACCCAACTGAGAATGGACTGGAGTCCTCATACTTATCATAGTACTCTTCTTCATCTATAGGATCTTCAATGAGCTGTCTTTTACCATGAAGAACAATCGACCATTTATCATTTGTAGGATCATCGATATAAAATACTTGTTTCGCTTGTGATGCCAATATGAATGGTTCACCCTTCTCGCCAATCTTTTCAAAGTTTACTAAAGTGAAACTCAATTCATCCACCATAACTCCTTTGGTGTTATCAACCCAATTACATTTGAAGAGCAGAATTCTAAAATCTATGAATTCAAACTCCCATATGTCTTCAATGACACTGTAATATGACATTTTAGCTTCACGTGGACTCTTATCCTTTGCACTTGCAAAAAACATAGTCGATGCTTGAAGGGTGACCCCACTGTTTTGGATGACAATCTTATCATCTTGGTGCTTTGTGTAATATGTGAATCCATTAATGTCATACCCTTCATAAGACATAACATTCAATTTTGGTTTAAAGGTGAGGAATTTGATAGTTTCAGTAATACCATCTGGTGTTTGAGATAGTTGATGTAAGACTTTATCTTCAAACCACTTAATAAATGTCTTGTTATGCAATCTAGCAAGCCACATTGAATTGGCTTGAGGATATTATCTCTTAATAAAATTGGTATGTTCCTCGATATAAACACTCACTTCGTCCATGTTGTGTAAAATATACAAGTGACCTTGTTCCAACTGCTAACGACTGATTACTTTCACCCATGATCCCAAAATTCCTTTGCCAAATTGCTCCTTAATATTCTTGTCATTACCAGGAGTGTCATTACCAATCAGAAAGTCATTGCAAAAATCCATATCCTCTCTCTCCACATAACCCTCAATAATACTCCCTTCAAACTGATAACAGTTTCGAACATCACTTTTGAAAATGCTCATGTATCGTTCAAAGGGATACATCCAATGCAAGAAAACTGGTCCCAACATTTTCACTTCCCTAGTCAAGTGGACAACAAGATGTACCATGATATCAAAGAATGAAGGAGGGAAATACATCTCAAGCTGACATAGGGTAACAACCACTTGTCTTTGCAAAGTATCAAGAGTATCAGGGTCAATAACATTTCTGCACATATTGTTGAAAAAGAAACAAAGTCTGGTGATTGCAAACCTTACATGCTTCAGCAATATAGATCAAATTGCCACATGCAATATTTGTTGCATTAGGGTGTGACAATCATGAGATTTAAGACCTATCAACTTCATATCTTTCATTGATACCAATCTATGGATGTTGGATGAGTAACCTTGTGGCACCTTAACATTTGCCAAGCATTCACAAAAAGCTTTCTTCTCCTTTCTAGACAATGTGTAACAAGTGGGAGGTAAGTATGTTCTCTGATTTCCCATTTCACGTAATTCGGTTAATTCTGACCTTATTCACATTTCACCTAGGTCCAGTATGGATTTTATCCCATCTTTAGTCTTACCTGGTATATTCAACAGAGTATCAATGACTCTATCACAGACATTTTTCTCAACGTGCATGACATCAATACAATGTCTGATTGTCAAAGAACTCCAATAAGGAAGATCCCAAAATATTGACTTCTTCTTGAATAAAGATTTGTCACTCCGTGTGGCCATAGTAAATTGTGATCTCTTACCAAATTCATTGATAATGTCTTTTACTCTTTCATAAACAACCTCCCCTGGTATAGGTTTAGGTGCACTCTGTTCCTCATTCCATCCATTGAATGCTTTGCGCTTCCTATGATACTGATTGAATTTTGGAAGAAACATTTAATGACCAAGATATACAGTCTTGCTGCCATGTTTTAGTCTTGTTGAATCAGTGTTCTCATCACATATAGGACACGCTTTAGCTCCTTTGACACTATATCCATACAAATCCCCATATGTTGGAAAGTCATTAATAGTGCAAAACAACATAGCGTACAAATGAAATGTCTCTCTTCGTGAAGCATCATAGGTCATCACACCTTCACCCCAGAGTTTCTTTAAGTCATCAATCATAGGTTCAAAATAAACATCGATATCATTTCCAGGTTGTTTAGGGCCCGATATCAACAACGACAGCATAACGTACTTATTTTTCATACACAGCCAGGTAGGAAGATTGTATATAACAAGCATGACTGGCCAAGTGCTATGTTGGTTGCCAATGTCCTGTACAGATTCATCCCATCTGTATAAAGCCCAAGTCTTAGATTCCTAACTTCTTCACCAAATTTAGGGTACAATAGATCAATCTTCTTCCACTGTGGGGAATCATACCCATGTTGTAGGATCCCATCATTATTTTTCTTAACATCTGCATGCCACCTCAAATTCTTTGCATCTATTGTATTGGCAAACAAGCGTTGAAACTATGATATTATAGGTAGATACCACATCACCTTGGCAGGAGAACCAATTTTTGACTCCCCCGAAGTCATCAATTTATACCGCGACGTACGATATTTTGGACAATCTTTCAAATCCACAATCCTTTTGAAATAATACACAATCATTCGGGCATGCGTGTATCTTCTTGGCCTCCATTCCCATTGGGCACAACAATTTCTTTACCTGGTATGTTGAGATTGGCTTCTCGTTTCCTTCAAGAAGCATTTCTTTCAACAAAGACAACAATGACGTGAAGCTTTTGTCACTCCATCTATTGTTATCTTTCAGCTTATACAATCTCAACACAGCACTAAGCTTCATAAACTTAGTAAAACCTGTGTATAATGGTATCTTAGAATCACGCACAATGTTTCTAAACATGAGAGGTGGATCGGTCTCGGTGTGCTCTACCCCACTACTATCCAGCATTGCATCAATGATGTCTACTGGAACTGGTTTGTTCACATCTACGTCATCAGAGGCAATAACTTCTTCCACACAAGCACTGCTATCAACATCCACTGGTTTTGGGTTTGAAATCTCTCCATGCCAGTGCCATTTTGTATAGCATTGTACAATCCCGTTGCACATGACATGACTTTTGATTTCGTCACCAGTGCTGACTTTCAAGTTGTTGCTGCAATACCTACATGGACAATAGAACCTATCTCCAGGTTGTGTCCTATGTTCCTCAGCAAATCTAATAAACTGATCAAGACCAGAAATAAACTCTAGGGTGCAGCGATTGCGAATAGACATCCATGATCTATCCATTCTATGATCAAAGAGAAAACAAGTATATATTACAACAAGATTAGGGTCTAGGGTTAATAGATTAGAGTTTAAGCATGGTTAAAACTTTAGGGTTTAAGGTCTTATATATAATTAATGGTTAAAACATCCTAAGTGAGATTAGGTGTTCAAGAACAGTCCCATGCCGGGGACTATCCAAGATTTACTCCTATTGAGTAAATCTTGGACAGGTTTCTAGGCCAACAAATACATGTTTTGTCATTCTTATATATAATAAATGTGTACCACCTATCCCATTCTTGAACACCTAATCTCACTAGTAAGTGTATAATGTGTATTGGGTTTTCAAGAAAATTTCAGCAGCTTTCTCCAAGTACATATGTACTTAGAGAACAAACGGGGAAATGCTATCGAAATTTTCTTGAAACCCAATATACATTATACACTTACATCCTAAGTGGGATTAGGTGTTCAAGAACAGTCCCAAACTGGGGACTATCCAAGATTTACTCCTATTGAGTAAATCTTGGATGGGTTTCTAGGCCAACAAATACATGTATGTTGTCATTCTTATACCTATAATCTTAGTTTCATCATTCATATCCTAAGTTTTGTGTAACATCATTTAATCATGCTTGTCAGTAAATACTAAACAGTAAATGAACCATGATTCCATATATCAAAGATTTGAATTAGGGGTCAATATTGAAGTTTTAACTAGAGCTTCATATACCAACATACATACTAGGTCATATTTCAAGTCAAAATTTTGGCATTTAATCACCTTAGGGTGCATACATGATTCACAATGTATTTGGGTGCACAAAGAATAATATATGTTACTAATTTAGGAGTTCACATAATCATTTTAGAAATAGAAGACCCACATGTGAGTTAATTTTGACATTCAACATCAATGTATCTTTAACACGCATGTTTCAAGGTTCAAAGTACATAATCAAATCAAATTAGGATGCTAGAATGGACAAGTTTGAATCTTATTTTAACATGCATAAAAATTTATTGAATTAGGTCAAGCATGAGAATTAGACAAGTTAAAACATTACATTCGGTAGATAAATGAATAATAACAAGTAGATAATAAATACAAATCAATAGATAAGTTAATACAAATCAGTAGATAAGTAAATACTAATCAGTTGATGGAAATCAGTAAAATCAAGATATGTAACCTACCTAGCAGTGGGGGAACGCAGGCTAGCTCTGAAGACCTCAGGCTCGAGCTCCAATATTGTAGAAGCTCCTCCGGTGACCACAGACTCAAGCTCCGACGGTGTGAGGAGTAGGGGCGGCGGCTTGATCAGGCAGCGGCAGGTTGACCACGACTGTGCAGGAGGAAGAACAGAGCAGGGGCAGCGGCTTGATCACGGTCGTGCGGGAGGAAGAAGAGAGTACAGGACCTTTGGCGGTAGTGGCAACATCGACCACAGGAGCTTCGACGGCGGCGGCGGTGTCGACCACAGGAGCTCCGGCGGTGTCGAGAGGGGAACAGCGGGGGCTAATTTCATGATGTAACAGAGAATGGGGATCGAGTCTATTTCCCATGGGGGTTATTAAGTTAACAAAGGCGTCAGTTATCTAAGAAACCAACACCTAATATCCATCAGCGTCGGTTGCCAAAAAAACCCGACGTCCATTGGACAGTCTTAACCCTAAAAATTTTCGTAGGGACGGCGTGCGAAACCTTATCAGTGTCAATTTTTCCACCAAAATCGAAGACCTTTGAGGTAATTGTTTTCGTCGTTAGGCGTCGGTTATTAGGTAAAAAATTGACGACGTATGTGAAACTTTGGGGGTAATTTTTTCGCTCAAAAATTTGGATTTGGCGGGCTATTTTATTCATCGGTTCATTTTAGGGAGCCGATGCTAAATAAAAAAGAGATACTCATGTCTGGCCGATCTTCAAATATAGATGTCGGTCTCTGTAATTAGCCGACGTTATAGGGTTTAGGCGTCGGTTTTCGGTAATAAACGACGTCTCTAAATGTGACATTATAAGCTATTTCTGTAGTAGTGATTATAAATACATAGTGTTGTTTTGATGATTGGTTAGCTAACCCTAATCATGTTTCTCAATCCTAACCGGATCTAAGAAAGTGGGAGATGACATAACTAGGGTTTGGTGATTGAATAATTCTATGAAACCCTAACTGTCTATATATGTGAAACTCTAAACCTAATTATAGGGAGTGTTATACATGTTGAGTTTGCTTGGATAAATAGCATGTGATTATACTTTCTCTCTCCTACTTGTGCAATCCTAACCTTGCTGGTGGAATGTGTTTCATAGGTATGTGAATGCTATGGTGATCATTATGTGGGTCTTATGACCTGGAAAAGGCTTAAAGCCTAGTAAGCGGAGTTATCCTTTAGTGATGTGAGGGGGATTTATATCCCATAGCAATACAATTGTGGTGATGGCCTTGCACAGAGGTGTGATAATGTTGATGGCCTTGTGAATGGTAGTGTTATAAGTATCATGTGATGATGTGACAAGTTCACACCTTATATGTTTTATATCTTATGGAGTTGTACTATGCGCTTATTTTTTGTAAGAGTTTGTTTAAGGTTTATACGTTGATGCTAAAAAGACACACCATTGGCCTAACTAATCAAGTGAAACTCTAATCATGTAGGTGCCCTGTGCCATAGATCTATTCCAGTGTCAGAACTTGTTGGATGATGAAATGAGTCATTCTTACAGGAAACTCGGTGCACATATTTTTGAATATGCGGGGGTGCAAGACAAGTATCTCCTTGCATCCATAATGATAGGTTGTGTGATATGGCTATGTGTGAGCTGTTCTCCTTGTGATATGTGATAGGAAACAGTTTGACTGCATTTAATGTCTCTTTATAACAATGACCATGCATGATCTTGTTCTTCTATTCTCGTGACTTGTACCAAGGTGGGCTAGGTGTTTTATAGGGATGGTCGTGTGTGAGCCTATCCTTCAGATTAACTATATGTCACTATTTTTAGCTAACTGATATGTCTCTACATTGGTTCTTTTGTACTAACCAAGAGATATTGGAGAGGTCATGGATTCTAGCTCTTCCACAGACCTTGTATGGCACCAATTTCACTTCACAGTGGTTGGTTGGATTTGAGTGATATGACTCAAATCCTTAGGGAAAATGAAAGACATAATACAACCATGCAATATACTTGCTTAGGGTCAAAATATGATTCACATTGTATGACCCCTTTGCCTTATGTTTGTATTGATTTCTTGAATTATAATGCGGTAAGAGAAATTAACTGTTATACATGTTCTTCATATTCCTTCTTCAAGTTTTAATTATTCTACTACTCAGTAGTAACTGCCTAGTTTGATCAATTTGTGCTATCTATTGAATACATATCGTTTAGCTAAATTTGATCAACCCGATAAGTATGTTATCCATCTTCTTTAATCTACCTATACTTTCATAGACGTTGTCAGAGAGTTATATCTCTCTCTGGGATGTTTGGTCTCACCTTGTGGGTTTCCACATCTTTTAGGTGGTTGAGCACAAAGAGGAAGAGATCATGTTGTTGAGGCTAAACAACAAGAGGAGCAGTAGTTGAGTAAATGTTGTATGAGCTACTTGTGTTTTGTATTAGAGTCCTATGTTTCATCCCTGTACTCTCAGGTCCTTGGGGGAGTTTTGTAGACATTTTATATCGAGGCAATGTTTTTTCTATATGAATTTGCTGCATATATATATATATATATATATATATATATATATATATATATATATATATATATATATATATATATATATATATATATATATATATATATATATTTATATATATATATATATATATATAATGTATGTATGTGAACAAGTTATCATATATACAGGTTGTATCTGGTGACACAGTAAAGAATGCTATGTAATAATCTTTTGGGAGGTGTTATATGTATACATGTGGCTATTGTGGACTCTGATCTGATATCCTTCCACTTTGAGGTGGATATGTGATAATGGTTTTAATTTCCTGTGTTTTTTGGTAACCTGGTTGTTTAATATTAGTTTCACATTTTATTTTGAGTAATCTCGCTTTCTTGTGGTGCAGGGCATCACAATTTTGGTTGGTATTAGAGCTTTAGGTTCACTGAGTATATAGGGACATAGGACTAGGGTTTGTGTCTATTCTAGTGTCCTTTAGTCTATCTGATGGGGACTTTTTCTTATGGAGAAGAAGAAGAAGACAAGAAAAGATGGCTGGAGAACATGATGAACATACTATGGATAGTAGTGTTGTTGCACCTGGTGGTGGTGCTAGGAGGCAGGAATAGGTTGATGTTGTGCCTGAGATGCCCTAGTTTGATTACACTGTGGTGGCCAATCTCACTTTCTGATCCATGTTTGGACAATTGATGGCCACGATGACACATATGGCGGATAGAATGGCTCCACTCCAAGCAAGAGTGGTAGTCCCCAATGTGGGATCTTTGGGATTGAGGAAAACCTTTGAGATATTGAGACATGTAGGGGCGGTGGAGTATGTGTGTATGGTAGGCCTAACATATGTAAATTTGTGGTTGATCGAGTTGGAGAAGGCCTTTAAGATCTTCAACATTCCTAAAGAGGATAAAGTGAAGCATGTTGTATATTTGTTAAAGGGGAGTGTTGGACATTGGTGGGCCATTGAGGAGGAGAAAAGGCATAGTGTCGTGATCAGTTGGGAAGAGTTCTGATGGGAGTTTGTGAGTTGGTACTTTCCAGAGACCGATCTTGACAAGAAGATCAACTAGTTTGAGAAGATCCGGTAGGGGTCTATGTCTGTCAATGAGTACAAAGCTAAGTTCATGGAGCTTCTATGATTTTTTCCAGATATGGTAGAGATGGACAAGGAGAGGATCAGACATTCCAAGAAAGGTTTGAGTATAGATTTGACGGCTCCAGTGTCGTCTCTAGAGAATAGTGAGAAGTTTGCCACATTTGTAAAGTCGGTTAGAAGGGTGGGACAGTCAGTGGTGGAGAAGCATGAGATGAAGGCCAAGAAGAGGTCTGCCCAGTATCAAGGTCAATCGTCCGGAGGCTTTACAAAGCATAGGTTTTCAGCACCACTGTCACAATAGAGATTAGCAAGTCAATCTTAGTGGTCACCAAGCAGAGGTAGATTTCATAGTTTTCTACTGGCAGGAGCCCATAGTGTTGCGTTAAAATCAGTGACATGGTTGTCAAGGTCATTGTATGAGAGAAAGACTTACTACAAGTGTGGACAGACCGGGCATACAAGACTGTATTTCCATGTGAGAGATGAGGAAGTTACCCAGTAGCCGAGGAAGAGCCTACAAGGCTCACAATGGCAACATCTCAATAGTGGCAGTGGCTGGGGATGCAGTCAGGCGTTGCATGATGGTTCTTCTGGACAAGCCGATAGAGGAAGGGGGTGACAACAGGAAATGGCTTGATTCTACACAATGAGTTAGCCGGAAGGAGTGGTCAACCCGTGAGTTTGACACTTTAGATGAAGTTATTCATTTTGATTTGTCTTCTTCTTGCTTTATATCTATTTTGGTTGACCCGGGTGTTACACACTCTTTTATCCCTCGAGAAGTGATTGATATTTGTTCTTAACCTTTTAGTCGTAGATGTGATAGTCTTCTCTTAGAAACCCCCTTGATTGGTTATGTCGAGTTGTGGGAGGTGTGCCCTTCTTGTATCCTTTGTTTTTCAGGATATAGCATTCAAGTGGATCTCATACCACTCGACATGCATGGATTTGATGTGATCTTTGGAATGGATACTTTGGAGAAGTATCAGGTGGTCTTGGATTGTGGTTCCAACGTGGCAATGTTTGTTGATGGTGGTGTTTTTTGAGTCTTCCAAGGAGATAGGAGGATTCTTCCAACATTTTTAGTGTCTACGATGGTGGCAGAGAAGTTTATGAGGCAGTGCTATGATTCATTCTTGGTGCATGTGGTGGATACCAACATGAGAAGTCTGAGTATCCAGGAGGTTCTAGTTGTTTGTGAGTTTGAGGATGTGTTTGCAGATGAGTTCCCATGTGCTCCCCCAATTAGAGAGATTGCTCTTGAGATCAATCTAGTTCCTGGTACATAGCCTATAGCACAAACACCATATAGAATGGCACCATCTGAGATGGAAGAGTTAAATAAACAATTGCAAGAGATGCTTGAGAAAGGCTTTATCAGACTGAGTACATCTCCTTGGGGTGCTCCCATTTTGTTCGTGAAGAAGAAGGATGGATCTATGAGGTTGTACATTGATTACAGGAAGTTGAACAAGGTGACAATCAAGCATAAGTACCCTTTTCTGCAAATTTATGATTTATTTTATCAGTTACGAGGTGGTGCAGTGTTCTCAAAGATAGACCTGAGGTCTGTGTATCACTAGTTGCGGATCAAGGTGGATGACATACCAAAGTCAGCTTTTAGGACAAGGTATGGTCACTATGAGTTTGTGGTTATGACTTTTGGGCTAACTAATGCAACGACGATGTTAACCGAATTGATGAACAAAGTGTTTCAGCCATATTTGGATTTGTTTGTGGTGGTCTTTATAGATGACATCCTGATATACAATCGAGACAGCCAACAACACGAGCAACATTTGCATCAGGTGTTGACCATGTTGAGACAACACTACTTGTATGTGAAGTCCAGCAAGTGTGAGTTTTGGCTGAAGGAGGTATCCTTTCTTGGACATGTGATATCTACTGAGGGTGTTCATGTGGACCCCAAGAAGGTTGAATTTGTGATAGAGTGGGACCACCCAAAGATGCTGATAGAAGTTTGCAATTTTCTATGCTTGGTAGGTTACTCAAGAGGTTCATCAAGAATTTCAATGCAGTGGTGTTACCCCTAAGTTAACAAGGAAAGATGTACCTTTTGACTGGGATGAAAAGTGCCAACGTGCTTTTTAGTTGTCAAAGGATAAGTTGACTAGTGCACATGTTCTAGTACTACCACCACAAGAAAAGGGCTATATTTTATTTTTTGATGCCTTAAAGAATGGTCTGGGATGCGTGTTGATGCAGGATAAGAATGTGATCTCTTTTGTGTCAGGACAACTAAAAAAACATGAAGAGAACTATCCCAATCATGACCTAGAGTTAGCCACAATAGTTTACACTCTAAAGGTCTAGAGACACCACCTTTATGGTGAGAAGTGTCAGATCTTCACCAACCACCTGAACCTGAAGTACATCTTTTCACAGTAAGAGTGGAATATGAGGCAACATCGCTGGATGGAGTTAATCAAATACTATGATTATACCATAGATTACCATCTAGGAAAGGAAAACATGGTGGCAGATGCTTTGAGTAGGAAGTCTTCTTTGCCATCATATATTGAGAAGGCACAATTATGTTCCCTGGTGTGCCATAAGAGAGACATGTTGGTCTCCTTGCGTCAGATGAATGTGAAGTTGGAGATGTCCATGCTAGCAAGACTGTAGGCCTAGTTACAAGTAAATCCCATGTTTAGGTAGCAAGTTAGAGAGGCTCAACAAGATGATTCTATGATATGACAAATTCGATCAAAGTTTGGTAGCGAGAAGCGTGATGGTTTTCATGAGATAGAGGATGGGATAGTGTGTTGTCACAACAGAGTCATGGTTCATGGTGTTGGAAACATGAGGAAAATGGTCTTCGAAGAGGCTCACTCTTGAATGTATGTCATGCATCCAGGAAGCACCAAGATGTATCACAATTTAAAAGACTTGTATTGGTGTCCTGGTATGAAGCATGATGTGGTAGAGTTTGTTGCCAAGTGTCCTGTGTGTCAGTGGGTTAAAGCAGAACATCAAAAACCTACAGGGACTTTGCAATCATTACCTATACCATAGTGGAAATGAGACCATGTTACGATGGATTTTGTGGTTGGTTTTCCTAGGACAGCCAAAGGTCATGACTCCATGTGGGTGATAGTTGACTGGTTGAGAAAGGCAACACACTTTTTTCCTATAAAGACAACATACACATTATAGAAGCTTGCACAAATATATGTTGATGATATAGTGCAGTTGCATGGTATCCCAGCTACCATCATGTCTGACAGAGGTCCACAGTTCACCAATCATTTTAGGATATTTCTACCCACAACTATGGGTACGTAGTTGAATTTCAGTGACAAGTTTCACCCATAGACAGATGGACAGTAAGAGAGGACTATCCAGATCTTAGAAGATCTATTGAGAGCATGTGTTTTGTAGTTTTTGGGAAATTGGGATGCGCATCTCAGTTTGATAGAGTTTTCTGACAATAATAATTTCTAGAGGAGCATTGATATGGCACCTTATGAGGCTTTGTATGAGAGATGTTCTAGATATCCTTTATGTTGGTACGAGACCAATGAATATCCACTTTTAGGTCCTGAGCTTGTGCCACAGACTAAAGAAAAGATCAGAGTGATTCAACAACATTTGAAGGCAGCACAAGACAGGCAGAAGTCGCATGTAGACAACTGCAGTAGACCCTTGGAGTTCCAAGTGGGAGACAGAGCGTATCTCAAGGTCTCTCCTTAGAAAGGTGTTTTAAGGTATGGGGAGAAGGGTAAGTTGGATCCTAGATATATGGGACCCTACTTGGTAGTGGCACGTGTTGGGAAAGTGGCTTACAAGTTGGAGTTGCCACCTAAGTTGCATAGGTTGCACCCTGTGTTCCATGTATCTATGTTGAGGAAGTTCCACCAAATACAGAGTTGGTGTTGCAGTCAGTGGAGGTTAAGCTTGGCGAGGACATATCCAATCTGGAAGGTCATGTGTTGTAGGAGGATCAAGAAGTTGAAGAAGAAGGATATAGTGTTGGTTAAGGTTTTATGGCATCACTGTGGAATAGAGGAATCCACATGGGATCTTGAGGAAGAGATGTATAGGAAGTACCTGTCTCTTTTTGTGTAGGATTTCGGGGGTGAAATCCTTGTTAGGGGTTTATGATTGTAAGGCCCCTGACCTAGCTTTTGGGATAACCTTTCTTGATTTTCTTAATAATATGCTTAACCTTAATCTAATCCTTTAAGATGCTTTTTTAACATGTTACAACCTTATGTTCTCAATTTAGTCATGTTTGGATGATGTTTGAGCTATGTATCCTTGTTTTAGACCAAGTTGCAATTTACCCAATTTGAGGGGTTATCTTGCAAATTTTCACATGTTTAGTGTACCCTTAGTGCTTTAGAATCATGAGAGAGAGTATGATTATATGGTGTGCCTTGTTTGGACCCTGGTTGATGATGTGTCATCTTGTGGTGATGCAAGTGTTTCTAGGGTTTTGGCTTTGATGATGTGTTTCGACCTTGAGTTTGAGTAGGGAGTGTTGCGACTGCAACACTTGCCCTAGTTAGTGTTTTTTTCAACCATGATGTTCTTGGTGGGGTTTGGTCGACATGGTTTGTCTTCTTGTGTTGTGTTTCGACCATGTTTGTTTGGTGATCTTTAATGGTGGTGGATACATGGTTCCATGATGTTTGTTTTGACCCCTAGGGTGTGGGTGACCTTAGTGGTAGATACCCAACCTAGGATGTATCACCATGTGTTGAATGAAAGTGTTTAGTGGTTGCACGACTATTTTCTTGGTGGACAAGTGTCCCTTTGGTGCTCTCTTGTGTTGACACCTAGTATCTACCATACCTTTCTCATCCCTTGAGTATATAGTGTCTCTCTTCTTCATGCAGCCAATCATATTGCTCTCTTTCTTTCTCCTTCTTTTCTTGGCCGACCTTGGAGCTTGGTGGAGTTATAGGTTGGTGATCTTGGTGCTTTGGTGGCCTATCACCTTTGCATGTGGTGCTTTTAGGCTTGATCATACTCCTTATGGTGATCTTTGGTGATCTTCTTCCTTGGTAAGTGGTTTTAAACCCTTGTTCTCATTTTTCCCTTGCACCCTATCTTCTTCTTCCTTCCTTCTCAGCCATGATACTATGATTCTACCATGGTGGTGACCTTGAGAGAAACTTCTCATCACAAGGGGTCGAAGACTATGTTTTGACATGGTGGTACCCAAGTGAAAGGAAGCTTTCTTCTCTTTCCCCTTTCTTCTTCTTTGGTTCGGCCTAGGGTTGTTACCCTATTTCTTGAGCTATCCTTTGACCATGGTGTTCTTCTCTTTGGAGGTGACCTTGTGGATGAAGTGTTGATATTTATTGGAGCTTCATCTACTGCCTTGGATTTTGTGATCTTAGAGCTTGGTTCTCTACCTAAGGTGGGTTATATAACTCTTTGCCTTCTTCTATTACTTGCACTCTTATTTGTGTCTGCATGCTACTGATTTCATATATAAATATTATGCTAATATGCTAAATGATCCTATCTTGTTTTAGGGTTTAAGACTTTGCAGTATTCTCATGTAGATTGCTCCCTTTCTTAACCCTAATTCATATAATTGATTTCTAAGTGATGTATGAAGTGGAAGTTGTTACATGCAACATGATTCTTGGTTTTATCACCATGATATGGTTTGGCTCTCATGTTTTCTTGAGGTTTTTGGAATGGTTTTCTTGAGGTTGAAGCTTGGTCTTTTCTCTCTTGGTTTGGTTTCTTGATGTCTCATGTTGGAGTTTGGTTTTAGGGTTTTGATGATCATCTTGTGTGGAGTTTTTCCTTCTTAAGTGGTGCTTAGTATCTTGATATTTACATCTATTTTGATCATGGTTTAACCCTATTTTGAGGATAGGTATGCACCTTTATGGTAGCTTGACCTTGGTGGTCGCTACACCTTGATCTTGTTTCAGACTACACCCTTGGGCATGATGCAGGTCTGCATACATACCCTTGGTAGTGGTCATAACCCTAACCCTAATTGTTTATAGTTGTGACACCTAAGGGGTCATGACACATGGTTTTAGTCATTGTGTTTTGGTTGAGATGCCATGTGTTGATTGTTGTTCATGACACATGTGGGTGTTACTGTCGCAACACCATGCCTTAAGGTTTTGGTTGACACACACACGCATACATACACCTCTATGGTGATGGTCGCCAGTATTGTTTGATATGATGATCGCAACATATGTATAACACAGTGAGATGGTTACACATGTACATGTAATTAATGATAAACACTTAGTGATGTTTGGATGATTGGTTAGTTAACCCTAATCATGTTTCTCAATCCTAATCGGTTCCAAGATAGTGGGAGATGACATAACAAGGGTTTGGTGATTGAATAATGCTATGAAAACCTAATTGGATATATATGTGAAACTAGAAACCTAATTCTAGGGTGTGTTATACATGTTGAGTTTGCTTGGATGAATAGCATGTGATTATAATTTCTCTCTCCTACTTGTGCAATCCTAACCTTACAGGTGGAATGTATGTCATAGCTATGTGAATGCTATGGTGATCATTATGTGATACATGGTGTTGTCTATGATCCTTGATGAGGCGTGTTGAAATCATAAAGATGTGATGGGTCTTATGACCTAGAAAATTCTTAAAGCCTAGTGAGAGGTTTTATCCTCTAGTGATTGATGAGAGATTTTTATCCCATAGTAGTGCAATTGTGGTGATGGAGTTGCATAGCAGTGTGATAATGTTGTTGGCCGAGTGAATGGCAGTGCTACAAGTATCATGTGATGATGTGACAAGCTCACACCTTATACATTTTATATCTTCTGGAGTTGTACTATGCCCTTATCTTTTATAAGAGTTTGTTTAGGGCTTATACATTGTAACTTGATTGGTGCTAAAATTGGCCTACCTAATCAAGTGAAACCCTAATCATGGAGATTCCTTGTGCCATAGATCCATTCCAGTGTCAGAACTTGCTAGATGGTGAAACAAGTCATTCCTAAGGGAAACTCAGAGCACATATTTTTTAATATGTGGGGGTTCAAGTCGAGTATCTCCTTGCATCCATAATGATAGGTTGTAGGAGACGGCCATGCATGAGCTATTCTCCTTGTGATATGTTATAGGAAGTAGTTTGACTGCATTCGATGCCTCTTTTTAAGAAAAGTGATGTGTGAGCATGTTCTTCTAGCACCATGACATGTACCAAGATGGGTAGGTGTTTTATAGGGATGGCCATGTGTGAGCCTATCCTTTAGCTTTACTATACGTCATTGTTGGCAACTGACTGATATGTCTCTGCGATGTTTCTCTTGTACTAGCCAAGAGGTGTTGAAGAGGTCATGGATTTCAACTCTTCCATAGACCCTGTGTGGCACCCGTTTTGACTTCACAGTGGTCAGTTGGATTTGAGTGGTATGACTCAAATCCTTAATGCAAATAAAAGATGTAATACAGTCGTGTAGTATATTTTCTTAGGGTCAAAATACACTTCACATTGGATGACCCCTTTGCCTTATGTATTAATTTCTTGAATTATAATGCAGTAAGAGAAATCAACTATTATACATCTTCTTCATAATCCTTCTTAAAGTTCTTATTGTTCTAATGCTCAGTGGTAACTGTCTAGTTTGCTTAATCTGTGTTATCTATTTAATACATATCATTTAGCTAAATTTTCTCAACCTGATAAGTATGCTATCCATTTTCTTTAATCTACATGTTCTTTAATATACATTGACAAAGAGTTATATCTCTCACTGGGACGTTTGGTCTCACACCATGGGTTTCCACATTTTTTAGGTGGTCGAGCACAAAGATGTATAGATCGTGTTGTTGAGGTTGAGCATCAAGAGGACAAGTAGCTGAGTAAAGGTTAGATGAGCTGCTTGTGTTTTGTGGTAGAGTCCTACATGTCATACCTACATTCTCAAGTCCTTGGGGGAGTTTTATAGACATTATATATCAAGGTGATGTTTTGGCTATATGCCTTTGCTGCACAAATATAGCATATACGTATGTGAACATGTTATCATATGTATAGGTTGTGGTTGACGAGCTAGTAAATAGTGCTATATAATAATGTTTTGGCAGGTGTTATGTATATACATGTGGCTTTTGTGACTCCGATGTGATATCCTTCCACTTTTAGGTGGATATGTGATAATGGTTTTAATTTTTTGTGTTTTCTCATAACATGGTTGTTTAATATTAGTTCCACATTTTGCTTTGAGTAATATCGCTTTCATGTGGTGTGGCGAGTCATAGATTGAGTATTTTTCTACAATAAACAAGCAATCAAACTAAAACTATGTCTTAGAAGACAAAAGCAAAACCAAAGCAATTAGATCCTAAAGATGGGAAATAACAACACAATGCCCCTAAAACTTGATCCAAAAGATGCAATAAAAATAGATCTATATGCATGACTAAATAGCCAATTTCAAGTTTGAGGTGTGTTTGAAACATAAAAGAATTCTCTTGAATAAGGAGGAATGGTGATGAATGGGATCATCATTCTTGACATTCTACCAGAGTCTTGGACAGTGAGCTTTACAAATGGTATTAGAGTCACTTCCCTTATAGTAGGTGGGGCCCACATGGGCCTGTGGCATGCCAGTGTATGATTCATGCAGTCCAGGCATGTTGGAGAGGGCTATCTGTGGTGATGGAGCCACCCTTGCACTAGTAGCTGTGATTGGGAGCTGGGTGTACATGGCCATTTTGGGTCTGCACTGAAATGGGGAAGAAATTATGAGGTCATATAGTTGATCCTTGACAAGGACGTCAAGAGTCTAAGTGGGAGACATTTTAACGTCCCAATATTTGATGCCTCATATAAAATGATCTTAAAAGGAATGATTGGACTACCCATATCACCAAGGTGCACCTCCTTTTCAAGGAGCTCATCACTAAAGAACTTTGTGGTTAAGCATGCTCAACCTAGAGTAGTACTAGGATGGGTGACCAGTCAGGAAGTTTATCCTGGCTTGCACGTGAGTGAGGACAAAGCATGCAGTTAAGGCTAGTGGTGGTATGTGGGCCACTCGTCATTCTTGAAACTCTACTAGAGTCTTAGATAGTGGGCCCAAGATTTACAACGACACACCTACATTTCATGTACCACCTGCCAAGGGAAATCACAAGATCAAACAGTGTATTCTTCTCCTATTATATGAATTACATATACAAAGTATTAATTAGTATGTATATTGTAAACCCTAAATGTAGACTCATTATTACAATGAAATTGGGTTATACAACTTAGACCTGTTGATGAGGTTTTATTTTTTTAATCCTAACAAGTATTTGTTTATATATTCTGACCTTGCCATAATTATACATGTTTTAAGCTTATGCAATTTACATAAATTAAGAAAATAAAAATAAAATCCCATAATACCCTCACATCACACATCAAATATTTAGTACAAGAAAAGGCATAGAAGGTCATTTTACTCCTATCAAAACAACACACAATCAAACTAAAATCAGAAGTGAAAAGACAATAAATCCCATGATGGCATTTCAATAATTAAATAGAATCAAGGGTGATAACTTCCAAACATAGTCGATCATCTTCTTCCTCAGATAGAAATACAATGAATATATAGAGCTCATCAAAGCTCACTTGAGTTGAATCAAACTCCAATCACCCAAACACATTTGAAGGACTATTATTGTGTTTGTAAGACTCAGGAAAACTCAAAGACTCCAAAGTTCAAATCTCAAGGCTCATAGATATCCAACCAAGCTCTTCATATTTGATGGATAGATCAAGAAGGAAGGAAGCTTATTGAAAAGAACCCACCACAAGGAAAAAACCAAAGCCTTGCGCATGATGACCCAAAGCCAATGGTGAAAATAGAATAGAAAAAGAAAGACCATAGGAGACATCACATAGTTGATACAACAATCTAAAGAGGAAAAATAGAGGGAACATGAATTCATCTTAAATTGAGACAAAAGGAGGTGCCAAGAGATCTACCTGAAATTTTCAAAGAGTTAGGGATGTCCATACTGTCTCCGAACAACCTTGAGCTCACTTCCAAACTCTTGATTATGCCTCTAGGAAGGTGGAGTTGAGAGGGGCAAGTGGGAAGGAATGGAGGATAGACAAGAGCCTAGGATATGTACCTATGACTGTAATGATGATTCTATAAGGGATTAATATCAACGAAGAGGCTAGTTGAAGCTAGGACTTTGAATGGAAAAGGAAATAAAGTTTTCAAACGATTTGGGATTTGTCAGTAGACTCACGATCAAGAAACCTTGTGTTGATGGGGGATCCTTGTGATAGAGATTTGATGCAAAAACTAACTAGGAGTAGAGCATATGACATGGAGGAGATGGGGAAGAGAATGAAGAAAGAAAAAAGGAAATGGAGGGAGTGCTATTTGAGTCCCAAGCGGATTGGGACAAGTGAGGAAGAAGCATGAGAAAACATGATCCTATCCGAGCACCCCAGTCTGACTAGAAATTAGGAGAGAGAGAGAGAGGAAATTAGAGTGTTACACAAAGAACACATGAAAACCGAGATAAATTTAGTTAAGCGTAATTTCAAAGCAACTAGGATTCAAAAGTACTATATTATATTATTTTTCCTTAATTAGGGAGCTACACATGTCTAAATGAGGTGAAACTTGGCGTGTAGACTAATTCAATTATGTAGATCGTGACCTTAGATTTAGATTGATGTTTTAGGATTATCTTTTATGAGTTATGAAAAAATTAGATTTTAACTCCAATATATTAATATGTATTAATATATTGCACCATTACCAAATATATATACATATATATATATATATTATTTAGAGTCCTATTATCATCATATTACCTCCATAATAATTATACTGAATTATCTTTTTATAAATAAGGATTTCTTACTTAATTACTCATTAACTCCATGTATGTTAATACTCACTAAAATAATATAAAATCTTTCCTCGCTTATATTCAGCATCCAATATTAATCTTATGTATGATTATGCACATTTTAAGTCACATTAACCATTCATGCACACACACACTCACTCACACACACACACACACTCACACACACACACACACACACACAGATATATATATATACATATATATATATATATATATATATATATATATATATATATATATATATTCATATTCAATCACCCATTACTTATGTTCAAGATATTATTGCATATATATGTACAATGTGACGTGTATTACATATTTAATGAGCTCAACTTAAAGACTAATCCATCTTTAGGTTTATTAGTCCCATTAAGTGAAGCACCATTTTTGGGTGCATGAATGAGTTTTGAATGTTTTATTCCATTATAGTTGTTTTCCAATATAGAATTCACTTAATACCCATAATATCACTAATGTATCATAAAGGTAATTAGTGTGTATAGGTTAGGGCTACTTGATTCCAACTTAGGGTTTATGTCAACATGCTTACCATTTATCTCATACAGCTAATCAACATGTAAAAGTTATAGGGTTATATCTCATATAACCAACTCATTGTCACTCTATGGTTTATTTATCCAGAGCATGTTCATGGCCATAGGTGTACATAGTTAGGGTTTGTATTTGTGTTACACAATATATATGCATTATATGTTTATTAGGGTACAAACATGTTTTCATTAGGGCACATCTCTAACCTTGTTTGTTCAAATCTAAAGATCCAGGAACACACACTTCCTGTTCATGGAATGAGGGTTTCTAGATTTAGGCTAGCAAATATCAATAGTTTACAAGAAGAATAGGAGAACCAAGCGGTTTGTAATTAAGAACATATGGATAATAATGAATGTTTAGGATACATTTCTCATGGCTTATAGGTACTTTAGTAGTGTGATGAAGTTAAATACCAAAAAATAAATTTACTTGTCCAAATGTTTTCTTGAGTCATAAATGAATTCTGAAACCAACATAGGAGTGTTTCTTTTGACAATGATATCATCCACATAGATACGATATAAATAAATAATATTTTTTTTATTAAAATTGGAAATGAGGGATCTATTATACTAGACATAAATCCATAAGTAACAAGATAATTACTCATGTAAAGGTTATTGAACTATTATAGAGGCCCACATCTAGCTTGGTGGGCAACAATATAAATGATGTGTGCTGAAAATGAAGGAAAATCCTAGCCATTTCTTCTATAAATCCTCTCATCGTGCTCTCTTTCTAATGAACCAAAAAAGGAATAAAAGTTCCTATCTTCTCTACGGATGTAGGATCCCAATATTGGGGATATTGTTGAACCATGTTATGACTGTGTCTTTTGATCTTTAGATATATTCCATCTACATGGTATTAGAGCAGATTGAACTACTGTCACATTTTGTTTGCTTCTCTCAGATGTGAACAATTCTAAATTGGTATATTGCCATCACAATCTGAAGGATCTCACAACTTTCCTCCTTTTATGTGCCTCATGCATTCACTAACGTTGGCTCACAGTTTGGGTGTTTTCTTGTGTGTGTTCATCATAATTATAATCACAAATTCTACATCAGGAATCAAAATTTCTATCTTGAAGGACACCAGGCTCATCAATTCTATCATGCAAACATTTTTTTCCAGCAATAAACCTAAGTTTCGTTTCACTTTCACTATAACATGCAACGTCTTCTATGAGATTATCGTTCTTCTCCCAGACGATGTTTTCTTAAATGCCTATAAGTGACAAATATTCTTCCCCCCATCCCCTCTTGTCATCTATTTCTTCCTCCCCTTTAAATCTTACTTAGACTCTCCCTAATCCTAGTCTACCTCTTTCTCCTCTCTTCTTTTTGAACTTCTTTCCATCCTTACCGAAAGCAACAAAGCTTTCACTAAACTTGATCAGTTGACGCTTTCTAAGGCACCATTGTTGGGACTCTTAGAACCTGCTCAGAACTCATAGGCTCGATGAATATTATTAGGAGTGGCACGTAAATCTTCCACAAGCTCCATATTTCTTATAGTTCCTAGTATCCAACATTTTCCTTATTACCTCTTTTGTACTATGATTGATCACCCGAGTTGTGAGTTACGACTACTTGTGTTAGCCTTATATTTGTCAATGTTGTGGGTCATCTTCGCAGTCCTATCTGGGTTAGGAATCCTAGTTGGAAAAGTTTTATACCTTCTTCCTATCCTTCCCTCATTCATGTAGGTCTCTCCTTTTTATTGTTATCCACCTCCACTTGCCTGATTCTAGTGATGCCATGGATGCCTAGAAGTTCAGGCTCAACTTGGTTGTAGTGCACCACTTGTAACTCTAATTGGGCCTTCGAAAACCACTAGAGTCTGGACTTTTTTGAGTTTATGGGTTCAAGAGGACTCTCGATCTAATTATGGATCATCAATGATGGATGACATTTTAATGGTTCTGACCACCTCATGAACTCATAGATAGTCGTCGGGCATGGGGGTGCCTTGAGTAACTAGGTTTTGAGGATATATCATTGTATCTAGTGAATAATAGAAGTCTTAGATTCTTGACTTTGACCTACTAAAACTGAGGGTATCTCATATGGGACAAAGAATACACAAAGGATGCGTTTCCATGTTTTCCCTCTTGTCAGTTTGGCCTTTTTCAACTAGTCAAGGATGATATGGTAATTACACTCTTTGTGCTTGGTTTGGACACATGGCCTTTCTTTTGATGAAAATTCTCTATCACACCTCTTAATCCTATTACAAATTGTAGGGACTTCCTAGTATTTTGTAGCACAATTTTGTTTAATTTGTAGCAATGGAATTTATTTGGTAAAATCATGAAAATTATCTAGAGCTCAGAAAAACTAGTAAAAATATGATTCATGATTAGAGAAATCAGATCTACCCATTAGTGTGCTTTTCTAAAGCTAGTTGGTTTTAGAGTAAAAGTCAATTTCAAGGGGTTTATACAATTGGTGGGAATTTAACTCTAATCTCATATGTACTATGAATAGGTGTTTTGGACTCCAGTATGAACTTGGGGTTTTACCCTTGACCTTTTTAGACAAGGATCTAAGGTATTTTGCATATTCTGATTTTTATTTGGGCATACAATGACAAAACCCTAATTGAAATCGATGAGGCATATCTTGAGTTCATTATCCTTTTTAATCTCTTGAAATCTTTTGGGATTTCAATTGTGATTCATTTGTTTCACCATTATTGATGTGTAAAATCATAGTTCTCTCATAGATTTGTATTGTGACTGCAATTGCCATATGTTGGATGATTTTATCCCTTTTATACATGAATATATTTCGGATGGTCTTATGATCTTTCCTAGTGTATTATGCATGCCTGGTTTTGAATAGACATAACTAAAGTATATCCATTGTATTTTTTAGCACTGAGGTTTTAGATTTCCTACCAAGAACCTTGGTTTGAGCTCCCTGTCATTCTTCATCCTTAGGATCTAAGGTTTTAATCCTTCTTCCATTCTCTATTTATTTGGCACTATTGTTTTAGTCCTCCTCCCTTGGTTTGGAATTTATGAATTCCAATCCTACTTTTTACATTATGATGATTTATTGTCAGAATGCATTTCATTATTTTCTAATGTTTGTGGTGTTGTTCCAAATGGCAAGAATCTTTATTTTGTAGTTCACCTAATATAAATGCCTCATACTTTGTTATTCACTTTCTTGTTATGTTCTCTCTCCAACTTTCCTAAATGCATGTGGGAACACCCTCTTTTGTATTTGAATCCTTTATAATACCAAAATATTCTCTTTGTACACATACACAATATTTTTTGATGCATACCTCCTTATTATCTCTTTTTGTGTGTGATTTTACTATCCAACTAAAGGTTGATAGCCTATTAGAAAAGAATTTGAGGAGGATGGATTTGAAGAGAATGTTTAGGAGGAGTTTGTAGAAAGAATTCTAAGATTCCTAGGTTCCTCAATGCAACCAACCTATCTAGTATTAGTCATCAACATCATCATCATGTAACCCATAATCCCAACCATGTTAGGATCGACTACATGGATCTTTTATTTCCAATATGTTCTATTATGGGTCATACTCTGGTCTAGATATGGTGATTCAAAATATTTCTTTATGAGGTATTTTGAAGTTAATTTAGGTTTGCATCTGCTTCTCATTATTATATCTTCCCAAGGTAACCTATCCAACATTAGTTATTCTTTACATTCTCCCTCATGTTCTTGTGGACCAAGTTGATGAAAAATGTATGAAGCTTGTAATGTCTTATTTTATTTTTTGTTTCCATAACTCTATATGTTTTATGTACATAAATTCTGAGATTAACTATGCACACCTTTACTTTAATTTCTTCTTACAAAATGTTTAGGTTGCTTTGGCCAAAATTAAGGAGTGGAGTCACTACCATGTTGAACTCCTTACAAAGGTATTTCTATTACCCCACTCAAACCGACTCACTATAACTGCATGATGTCAGATATTACAACTGATACATACACTACATGGAAATGAAAGATTAGTTATATAAATGACAAGATCAAGGAATTTGACAGTAGTATATCCAAACTATATGAAGCTTGGTAATTTACTGATAACTAAATAAATCGTGAATAGTATGATCTTCTTCTTTTGGAATATATCAAACAATTACAAGAAAAAAGACTACTTATCTTATGTGTCTAACCCTCAAAGATGTGCACAATCACAAGCAGTACTATGAGGATATATTAATAGAAATATATGGTTGAAAATATGGGCTCTTTTTCAATAACAAATTACTTCATTTCCATCTAATCCAAGTTGGAGGACTTGGATTACTACCTTATAGGAGATTGGAGTTCAAAAAATACTCCAAAAATTTTAGAAAATTTAAATAAGGAATCATAGTTTTCAATTTCTTTCCAGACTAAACATTAATTATGAAGGGATTGAACTTCATATTTTTAGCCTTGTTCCCCTTCCTCTCTTGAACAATCCCATTAAAAAATCTTAAATAAAGAAAATCTCAAGGGTATCATCAATCCAAACATTTAGAATCAATATACTTCAAACAATGCTTTAGTCACCTCTTAAAAAGTTAAAGTCAAGACTCTAGGTTCTTAGGTTCTTATTTTGTTCATGAAAACCACAATACCAACCACTACTTATTGTTGCATCTTGAAAAGAAGGAAAAAAATTCTACCCAAAAGGAAAGTACATGATAGGTTTCTCACTTTCAAAAAGATTATACATTCATGTGATAAATCAAAAGCCCATTGACCATGCTTAAACTTGATTTTGAGAAAGCACTCAACTACATAAAATGGAAATTTCTTTGGAAAAGTATGTCAGATCATAATATTTCACCAACACGGATCTTGTTGCTTATGTATTGTCATAATGTCTTTCTTCTCCACCCCCATGAACTTTTCACCTAATGAAAGCTCAATGGCTTACGCCAGGGTGACCCTCTAGCACCACATCTCTTTATTGCAACTACCCAATGCTATAGAAAACTTGTACAACTTGCATGATTAAAAAATATCTTAGATCAAATATTTTTTTATTGAAAAAGCATGTTACTCCTTTTTATAGATTTTCAAAACGTATATACAAGCAGGGTTCAGTTCAAAAAGAACCAAACAACAAAAGAAAAAGAAAGAAACTATACAATCAGAGCATCTATATCCTTTTTTAGAAACTTCCATTTCCTATCTGCACATAAGCTAATATCTGTAAAAATCCTAGCATTACACTCATTCTACAAGCTCTGGAAGATAGCCAAAATAGAAATCTGCACTTCATCTCTTTAACTAAACAGATTTCAAAGAATGATGAAGGAAAATGAGTAATATAACAACCTTCTATAGCCAACTTCCAGATATGCACAACGCATTCACATTTAAACAAAACATGATGCAAGTCCTCAACATCCTTTTTGCATAGCACACATCTCGAGGGAATAGGAACACCAATCCTCTAAAATGATCTACAGTCGACAACTTGTCCAAAAAGCACCTCCAGCCATGATAATATACCTTCTTGGACCTTTAGACTTCCATAGCCATTCAGCCCAAAAAGGACACAAACCACTGGATCTAACGACCTCCCAAGCATATTTAAATCTATGAATTTATTTTCCTTCCAGGAGAACTAAATCATCTTTATGGATGTCAGGGCTAATAGCCTCCTAGATAACCTGTAGAATAGCTTTAACATGCCTAGACTTGGGCATAATCTAGTCTCGTTCACAGAACAAGACACTGAAGTTAGCAAATTTACTTGTCCCACTCCTCATGACAGCTCCAACCCCCAACACATCCTCAAAATAACCCCCATTCAACCAAGGATCTAGCCAGATCTTAATAATCTTGCCATTACCCACCGAGAAAGAAACATTACAGATAACATCATCCCTGTAGTACAAAATATGCTTCCACACCCACGAAGAAAAGGAGGTGATTCTACACCTCCAAACGGAATCACCCCTCAAGTACCTACCATGAACCCAACGGACCCATAGGGAATCCTTCTTCATAACTACATTCCAGATATTAAGGACTATACAAGCCAGGACAATCTCTCTTAATCTTCTAATTCCAACACCACCTTCATTTTTAGGTAAACAGACTTGCTTCCAGGAAACAAGATGAGTCTTCTTTTCTAAATCTGGACCACCCCAGAGGAAGTCCCTACAGAGTTTGTCGATTTCATCAGTAACAACCATCGTAAGAGGAAAAGAAGCAGCCCAATATAACTGAAAGGAAGACAAAGTAGAATTAATAAGCTCTATTCTGCCAGCATAAGACAGATGCCTTGACTTCCAACCTTCAAGGCGTCCTTTAATTTTGTCAATGATAGGAGTGCACAATCTTTTAGATAATCTGCGAACAAATAACGGGAGCCCAAGATACTTCACATGAAGTCCTTCTTTTTCAACTTCATTCACATCAGTACAATTATTAGAAAAGAAAGACAACTTACTCCCATTTATACTCAGTCCAGACACACTGCTAAAGTTTGATAAGATATTACTCAACTCCTTGACATACTTAGCCTTGACATCAGAGAACAAGACTAGATCATCAAAAAATAAAACATGAGAAATCTCAACATCATTCCCAACCTTTAACGGACGATAAATCTTCTTTTAACAGAACTTGCAATCATAACAGATAAACCCTCCATTGCAATGACAAACAAGTAGGGTGCAAGAGGTTCCTCCTGCCTAATACCATTAGAAGGTTGAAAACTACTAGAAGGAATACCATTGATTAGAACTTGGAAACTAATCAAGTGAAGAATCTCAAACACCCATCTAATCCAACAATTAGGGAAATTCATCTTGGATAAGATAGTATGCAAGTAAGACCAGCTAATAAAATCATAAGCCTTCATCAAATCAGCCTTAACACAGATCTTGGTAGGAGAGCTTTTCATCACCAGATTCAAACAATCATTGACCAAAAGGGTAGCATCCGAAATAGACCTTCCTTTAATAAAAGCACACTGAGACTTGCTAATAATTTCAGGCAAAATCGGTTGCAACATGTTATCAAGAACTTTGGAAATAATCTTATATAAGGAATTGCAAAGGAAGATCGACCTCCAATCTTTAATGTCCATAGAACATTTGTTTTTAGGAATAAGAGCTATAAAAGTCATGCTGACCAATTTCAACATACAACCACTTTTGAAAAAAATCTGGACTGCTCTAACAACATCATCTCCAACAATATGCCACGTAGCTTTATAAAAGGTATAATTGAATCCATCCGGTCTAGGAGCCCTATCTCCATCACTACTCATGACAATTCTCTCAATTTCTTCTGCATTAACCAAAGCACACAAAGAAGAAAAATGGGCATTATTAATCTTAGGAAGCTCCCATTCCTCTTTCAAACAACCTCACCAACAGAATCAACATTAAAGAGATTACTATAATAATGAACAAAGCGATCATGGATAACCTGATCATCAGAACAACTAACTCCATCAATAAGAATACTTCTAATAGAGTTTCTCATCCTTCTGGTTTGAATAGAAGAGTAGAAAAAGCTTGAATTTCTATCCCCCAATCTTAGCCAATTAACTCTAGACTTTTGTTTTAGAAATGACTCTTCAAGATTATAGGCCTCAATGGACATCTTCCTTTTACACCATGCCTCCTCAACTGCCCTCTCATCATCCGGGTTACAATCAGCCCGATTTTGAGCAACTAAAGCTTCTTGTTCTTTAACTCTTCTAACCTCAGTAAGGTCCCCAACAACTTTTTTATTCCACTTTGAAAAAGAAAATCTATCATTGTCAAGTTTTCTACATACATGATACATAGGATTACCTACAATAGTCACACCCCAAGCTTCCTTGACAATAGGCAAAAAATCCTCTCTCTGGCACCATGCATTGACAAAGCAAAAATGAGCTTTCTTCTAATTTACCACATTGCTCAACTGTAACTTAACAATTCTATGATCATTGTGGATACTGGCCATAGTCTCTGTTACAACCCATATCAGGGTTAGTCAATAAATACCTCGATTAGCGTGAAACACCTTGATTAATATTAAGTATCTTGTTAAACATCATGGTTAATTAAAATATGCTAATATGTGAATCAATAGTTGAGATTGAATCATTTGAGGTAATTAATGATAGTAGCAATGTTGACCAGTAAGTTAATTAAGTTGAATAAAATACTCATAAATGTAATTAGTGTTTTGATCATGTGTTACTAGTTAATAAGGATGATTTCTTGCTTCAAGGTCGTAGAAAATCTCGTGCTTGAAAGTTTGCAAAAGAAATCAGTCAAATTGGACCTATGAGGCGGAAGTTATGATGTTCTCGATTTCTTGGGTTAAATTTGCAATTTCTCCAATCAATCGGCTATTAATTTCCCTTTTTCCTTTTATTTCATTTACCCTTATCCCTTTCTTTCCCAAAAGAACCGACACCCGATAGAACAGTAGCGAGGGCGGCGCCCAGCGCTTGATCACAGCGGAAAGGGGGGGGGGGGGGGGAATCGCATGGGCGATTTGAGTGCCCATACCCCGATCTTGCAGCACCAATTTCTTCTTCTCCTCCGTCCACTCTCCTTCTTCCTCTTCCTTCCTTCTTCCTTCTCCTTCACCCCGCCCTAGCAGGTGTCGACCTACAGAGCTGCAGCTGCGCTGCTGCACGGCTCCGGTTAGAGGCACTTGGGCGCAGCAAATAGCACAAAATGGACGCCGTCGAGTTCGTTGTTGAGGTCCGAGCAAGAAATCATAGCACCCCGCCTTCATCTGCGTCCACCCGCCTCTTAAGCGGCAAGGGGTGGCGCCCCCTTGAAGCAGCGTCTAGCTACAGTTGCAGCTGCGGCCAGTATCTCAGCTGGGCGAGCAATAACACCAAAACGGCCGTCTAGGGCTGGAAAAGTAGCAGCATCCATCTCCTACCTCGTCCAAGGAGCGACGCCCAGCCTAGCAGGCCGCCCTACAGTCTTGGCCGGTGGCCAAGCTGCAGTAGCTACTGCTGTTCACGGCAAGGGGGTGACGTTGGGTGCGCCTACAGTAGGAAAAAAATCCATCCTTGAGCTCTAAAATTGAGAACCAAGCAAAGGTGTGTAGTTCCTAGACACGATTCAACCATTGATTTAGCTTGTATTCAATCAATACGTGGAGGAGTTTTCGGACAGGTTGCTCGAATGAGAACAGAGCAATTAAAGGTTGAAGACAACCTAGAAATCGCCCGGAATCAGGCCTTGGACGCATTTCCGGACGAACCCGGACAGTTCGAAACGCGGTGAGTAGGAGTTCATTTAGTTATCATCATTTAACTCCTTCGTTGGAATTTTTCGGTAAATTGTGCATTTTTCGTTGATACTTGGCTTTTGGACAGTATTTAGCGTTACTCGAATTTTATTTCATAAACTGTTTCCTTATGCCGTTATATGATTTAGTTTAGCATCTTATCAGTGTGGATTGAATCAGTGAATTTATATGGTTCATTGGAATTTGAAATACGTAATATGATTGATGAAAATGACATAATTTCCTGTATTACAACTGCAATGTATACATTGAGCATAAAATGGATGTTTAGCATCGAAACCGGATAAGTTGATACTGAGTCATGTTTAAAGATGACAAATGATGTATATGTGTTTTCAAGTGATGTTCAGAATGTGAAATAAGTATGAAATGTGATATTCATGTTTAAGTGTTTATATGTTAATCAGTTAATAGACTTAGGTGCCCCAACACCGTAGAACCCCATTGCGCGGTCTGTACCTTTGGGGTGAAACGACCGATCTAGCCCTGAGTCTAGATGGTCGGCGACCAATGTTCAACAATAATCTGTGCGTGTGTCACGGTGGCACTGGAGTAATATAGGGGTTATTCAATAATTAATCCGTGTGTGTGTCACGGTGGTAACCCAGACCCTCCGACTGTGCACTACAGGTTGCGGGAGGAGTCTAGAGCACTCAGAGTTAGTGCAGTGAGGCCCTTGAGTGCCTAAGAACTACAGTGAGGCCCTTGAGAGCCTGAGAGTGCTGTGAGGCCCTTGAGTGCCTGAGGCCCTTGAGAGCCTGAGAGTCCTGTGCAGACCAGGACGGGAAGTCAGACTTAGCATTTCCCGGGTGTGTCGCTAAGTCTTGTACGGTGGGATCGTAGTTCGCTACAGATCTTCATATGCAGAGTGCGCTGCATATGTTTGGGGCATAATAATATATAGGTGTAAACATATAGGATCAAATTAAGTTTAATATGTTAAGAGATTTGAACTTCTATGCCAATTCTCTATAACTGTTTATTTGTTTAAAATATTTGTTGTTGCATTGAAATGTGATTATTATCTGTAAATATGCTATGTCATTAGAACTGCCCTGCTTAGTACTGCACTTATGCTTTATTTAAATTTTATATATCTGATGAGTTGTTTAGTGATAGCTAAATGAAATGCTATTCACTGAGCGAGTAGGCTCACTCCTCTACTCAAACATTTTCAGGTCAGCGACAGTTTCAGGAATCTGAAGGATCTTACCACCCTAGTCAGTAGAAGGTATATGTAGTTAGTTAGATAGTGTTCTCTTAGTCTTTTCCCCTCGGTCCTTGGGACATGGTGTGGGTGAGAGAGTGTGTGTATGTGGAATGTGTATAAAGATGTAAATTAACTGTTATGTTTACTTTCTGTTAAACAATGTTGTAAACTCTGTTTATGTTCTCTAGCCAGTTTAATTGAAGCGCTTCCGCAATAGTTTATTATGTTTTAGTTTACAGCAATAATACGGATATCATTACGAGGTTTTAAAAAGAAAAAGTTCCCAGTGATTTGTTTATGTGATAATCCCTCCGTCGCGCCCTAATCTCGTGATTAGTGGTTAGTGTGAGATCGGGGTGTGACATCTTGGTATCAGAGCATAGGTTGAGTACATGGTTACTCTAAGGCAAGGTCAGGGGACGACAAGAGACCAATAGGATTAGGATTTAAGCATCTTCCTTCTAATTGCAATTTTCTAACAGGAAGTGTTCTGTTATACTATTGCAGATGGCAGGAAGAGGATGTGGTCACGAGGACCAAGTAAAGAGCTTATGTTGAATCGTCAGGGATCATTAGGATCAAAACATAAAGTTACAAGTGAAGCAAATAGGAAGTGACGTGTTTTTAGCTCTGGGAGGTCTGAGTATTTAGATACCCTGGCCAGGTATCTGAGTACTTAGATTGACCAGTATCAAGCTACTCTGTCTATTCTTCTCTGGATGCCCTGGCCAGGTATGCAGATGAAGGATGGGCTAGAGAGAAAACCTAGAAACCTTAGGGTTAAGAATTTAGAAATTAATATTGGAATAAGAGATCAAATATAGGATGTGATACGATTCTTGATTTATATTGTTTATTTGATTGAAAATCACTAGAAATGCTTTTATATGCATGAAATTAGATTTTCAATTTGTAAAGTAAATATGATACTTTTATGTTGTTGTGTGTCATGAAATGATTTATTTATTGTTTAAACTCTTTGTATTAAGTAGACTAGAAGTTATGTTTAAATGAGTTTGCCCTAAGTGGATATTCTTTTTGCATGTTTGAGATGAATAGGAGTTGGTTAATCCTGAGTAGCTCTTGGCTTCAGGACTACAGGTTTGGCCTGGTTCGGCTGGCAGGATGCGATACTGGGATTTAATGACTCCTATTAACAATAATATAAAAGTAGACTCTGGATGATTTAGACTCGTATCATAGTGAGAATGTATATACACTGAGATGTTGAAATATAATGGAAAGATTAGAACAGCTAAGAAGTAGCTGGAACTGATATCAGAAGCCTAATGTTAGAGTCTCATTTGAGCAATCCTTAATTGGAAATAAAAGGAAACGATATCAGGTTCATATTAAATTCAATGATTAGTATTATATGAACTCTGAATATGAGAATATGGAAAAGAAATGAGAAAAGTATGTAATGGCTAGGACGTAAGAATCGACCATGGAATGGATCATGTAATAGAGTAAAATACGTTTATGTATTTCAAAGCAAATAGAAAATAGAAGAAAAAAGTTAAGTATACACTAAGTACATAGAAACAAAGATCCTTATGTAAATCATAAGACCAGGACAAGAAATTTAGTTGAATCAAAAGAAATGTTAGAAATGATGACTTTGATTAAGGAACGAGAATTACAAGACATAATTGAGAGTATGGAATGCATATCTTTATTATAAAGTTAAATACATTCATACATACTACCTTTGGATTCTAAGTCTCCATAGACTAACAAATTAGTTTTTAAAATAAAGAACAAACACATAACTTAGAAAATGAATGCATGATATAAGAATTTCTCAGTATTTACAATTATTTTAAGTACACTGTTCTGATAGTTCTAGAATGATATCATATTGTGAATTGAACTGCAAGCAAATGAATGAGGTAACTGAAACCCTAAGGATAGGGTGTTGCCATGTAATAAGTGAATGAGGTAATCGAAACCCTAAGGATAGGGTGTTCAATGAATCAAGTATTTTGATATCAAAATTTTCAGTATAAGATGTGTGATGCTTAACAGTTCAATTGCACGATTTTAGTGTATAAAGTGCCAAATTGACATGCATTCTGTTTATTTGAGAATTCCAGTCTACCTGCATGCATATTGATATTGATTTCTCAGTAAATTACAAGTGGACATGTAATTAGATTATTTAAGAATTTGAAATCTGCATGCATGCTTATTATGTTGAATCTCTTGATATTTGCAATACCTGAATATATGGCTTGTCCAGTTTGAAATGATATTCATGTTACGTTATAAGATTCCATTAAATTGAAGAGATATCATGGAAATACCACAGTCCAGAACAAATAAGAGAAAGGAAATTCCAGTGATAAGATAAGGAAGAATTTAGTAAAACTTTTGAGATCTAAAGTTTGAATTTCAAACTAAGGGAACATAGTCACATCACAATAACGCTATGTTATTGATAAAGACGAAACCCTAGAATGTTTAGAGTTGTAGTAGTTCAAGGGATATCAATAGTGATTTGACCTTGAGTACTAGCATCCCTATAAAATAAGATCATGAGATTTGTTCTATGAAAGGTAAGCTAGAATTAATAAAATCTAGGGTTTAAAGGTAGATAAACAATATGAAAATGACTTGTAGAAAAGAGTAAGATATAAATTTGAAATGTAACAATAAGTAAGTAGCATAGAATGAGGAGTACTACCTGATACATGATCTGAAGTTAGTTGTTGTAGTTCATGCTCTTATGACACAGCGTCACTATCTTTATGATGTGATGATAGATTGTCACCTTGGGAAGGTGAATGTGGTAGTTGATGCCCTAAGTAGGAAGTCTAGTTCAACAGTGGATTTATTTTCCATGGCATGTTTCGAAAGAGACATGCTAGTGGAAATGTGAAAGTTGAACTTAGACTTAGGGGTGACATAGCTAAACGGTTTGATTGCACAGATGCAAGTCAAGCCTATTTCTTATGATCAAATCAAGAAACTACAATAGGGTGATAGTGAGTTAAACCAGACCATGCATGACATGGCAGGGGGAAGAGACCAGAGTTCAAGTTTTCAGATGATGTTGTGTTGTATTAGCATGACAGGTTGCATGTACCTCGAGATAATGATTTGAAAGAATAGATTCTTGAGGAAGCACATGCATCAATGTATGCTATACATCCAGGTGACACTAAGATGTAAATGAATCTCAAGGAGTTGTACTGGTGGCCTGGTATGAAGAGGATGTAGTTGAGTATGTGGCTAGGTGCAGTATGTGTCAGCAGGTTAAGGCTGAACACCAGAAACCTACAGCTACCTTGCAATCTTTTCCTATACCAGAATGGAAACGGGAACATATCACAATGGATTTTTGTGATAGGGTTACCCAGGACACCTAGAGGTTATGACTCGATATAAATGATTGTGGATAGACTAATTTAGTCTGCTCGCTTTATTCATATTAAGTCAACCTTTGATGTCCCGAAGCTGGCTAAGAGATACGTGGATGAAATAGTCAGATTGCATGGTATTCAAGTTTCAATTATATCAGATAAAGATCCTAAGTTCACATCCAGGTTTTAGAATTATTGCATTGTACTTTGGACACAAAGTTGAAATGCAGTACAACCTTTCACCCGCAAACAGATGGTCATTCAGGGAGAACCATTCAGACTCTCGAGGACATGCTGAGAGCATGTGTTCTGTAGTTCAGAGGAAGTTGGGAAGAACACTTGAGCCTTATGGAATTTGCATACTACAATAGCTACCATTCTAGTCTTGGTATGGCCCCGTATGAAGCTTTGTATGGTAGAAAGTGTAGATCACCCATATGTTAGTATGAGGTTGGTGAAAAGCAGATTCTTGGACCAGAGATAGTGGATTTAACTATTGAGAAGATTGCAGTGATTAGAGAATAGTTAAAAGCTGCACAGGACAAACAGAAGATTTATGCTGAGAAGAGGCGTTGACCTCTTGAGTTTCAGGTTGGTGATGAAGAGTATCTGAAAGTTTCACCATGGAAAGGAGTGTTGATGTTTGGTAAGAGAGGCAAACTGACTCCTAGGTTTATGGGCCCATATCCTATCATTGAGAGGATTGGACCTATAGCCCATAAGTTGGATTTGTCATCCGAGTTGGCCAAGTTACATGATATGATTCATCTATCGATGTTGAAGAAATGTTATCCTGGTACAGAGAAGATAGTGGACCCATAATCTGCTCATCCCAGACCGGATGTATCTTATGTTGAGGGATCAATACAGATAGTTGATTGGAGGATCAAGAAGCTCAAAAATAGCAAGATACCATTAGTAAAAGTTCTGTAGAGGAATCATAACCTAGAGGAAGTCACGTGGAAGTTTTGCATCGGAGATGCGTAACAAATTTCTTTTTCTCTTATGGGAATTTCGGGACGAAATTCTTATAAGGGAGGGAGATTGTTACAACCCATATCAGGGTTAGTCAATAAATACCTCGATTAGCGTGAAACACCTTGATTAATATTAAGTATCTTGTTAAACATCATGGTTAATTAAAATATGCTAATATGTGAATCAATAGTTGAGATTGAATCATTTGAAGTAATTAATGATAGTAGCAATGTTGATCAGTAAGTTAATTAAGTTGAATAAAATACTCATAAATGTAATTAGTGTTTTGATCATGTGTTACTAGTTAATAAGGATGATTTCTTGCTTCAAGGTCGTAGAAAATCTCGTGCTTGAAAGTTTGCAAAAGAAATATGTCAAATTGGACCTATGAGGCGGAAGTTATGATGTTCTCAATTTCTTGGGTTAAATTTGCAATTTCTCCAATCAATCGGCTATTAATTTCCCTTTTTCCTTTTATTTCATTTACCCTCATCCCTTTCTTTCCCAAAAGAACCGACACCCGATAGAACAGTAGCGAGGGCAGCGCCCAGCGCTTGATCACAGCGGAAAGGAGGGGGGGGGGGGAAATCGCATGGGCGATTTGAGCGCCCATACCCCGATCTTACAGCACCAATTTCTTCTTCTCCTCTGTCCACTCTCCTTCTTCCTTCTTCCTTCTCCTTCACCCCGCCCTAGCAGGCGTCGACCTACAGAGCTGTAGCTGCGCTGCTGCACGGCTCCGGTTAGAGGCACTTGGGCGCAGAAAATAGCATGAAATGGACGCCGTCGAGTTCGTTGTTGAGGTCCGAGCAAGCAATCATAGCACCCCGCCTTCATCTGCGGCCACCCGCCTCTTAAGCGGCAAGGGGTGGCGCCCCCTTGAAGCAGCATCTAGCTGCAGTTGCAGCTGCGGCCAGTATCTCAGCTGGGCGAGCAATAACACCAAAACGGCCGTCTAGGGCTGGAAAAGTAGCAGCATCCATCTCCTACCTCATCCAAGGAGTGACGCCCAGCCTAGCAGGCCGCCCTACAGTCTTGGCCGGTGGCCAAGCTGCAGCAGCTGCTGCTGTTCACGGCAAGGGGGTGACGTTGGGTGCGCCTACAGTAGGAAAACAAATCCATCCTTGAGCTCTGAAATTGAGAACCAAGCAAAGGTGTGTAGTTCCTAGACACGATTCAACCATTGATTTAGCTTGTCTTCAATCAATACGTGAAGGAGTTTTCGGACAGGTTGCTCGAATGAGAACAGAGCAATTAAAGGTTGAAGACAACCTAGAAATCGCCCGGAATCAGGCCTTGGACGCATTTCTGGACGAACCCGGACAGTTCGAAACGCGGTGAGTAGGAGTTCATTTAGTTATCATCATTTAACTCCTTCGTTGGAATTTTTCGGTAAACTGTGCATTTTTCGTTGATACTTGGCTTTTGGACAGTATTTAGCGTTACTCGAATTTTATTTCATAAACTGTTTCCTTATGTCGTTATATGATTTAGTTTAGCATCTGATCAGTGTGGATTGAATCAGTGAATTTATATGGTTCATTGGAATTTGAAATACGTAATATGATTGATGAAAATGATAGAATTTCCTGTATTACAACTGCAATGTATACGTTGAGCATAAAATGGATGTTTAGCATCGAAACTGGATAAGTTGATACTGAGTCATGTTTAAAGATGACAAATGATGTATATGTGTTTTCAAGTGATGTTCAGAATGTGAAATAAGTATGAAATGTGATATTCCTGTTTAAGTGTTTATATGTTAATCAGTTAATAGACTTAGGTGCCCCCAACACCGTAGAACCCCATTGCGTGGTCTGTACCTTTGGGGTGAAACGACCGATCTAGCCCTGAGTCTAGATGGTCGGCGACCAGTGTTCAACAATAATTCGTGTGTGTGTCACGGTGGCACTGGAGTAATATAGGGGTTATTCAATAATAATCCATGCGTGTGTCACGGTGGTAACCCAGACCCTCCGACTGTGCACTACAGGTTGCGGGAGGAGTCTAGAGCACTCAGAGTTAGTGCAGTGAGGCCCTTGAGTGCCTAAGAACTGCAGTGAGGCCCTTGAGAGCCCGAGAGTGCTGTGAGGCCCTTGAGTGCCTGAGGCCCTTGAGAGCCTGAGAGTCCTGTGCAGACCAGGACGGGAAGTCAGACTTAGCATTTCCCGGGTGTGTCACTAAGTCTTGTACGGTGGGATCGTAGTTCGCTACAGATCTTCATATGCAGAGTGCACTGCATATGTTTGGGGCATAATAATATATAGGTGTAAACATATAGGATCACAGTAAGTTTAATATGTTAAGAGATTTGAACTTCTATGCCAATTCTCTATAACTGTTTATTTGTTTAAAATATTTGTTGTTGCATTGAAATGTGATTATTATCTGTAAATATGCTATGTCATTAGAACTGCCCTGCTTAGTACTGCACTTATGCTTTATTTAAATTTTATATATCTGATGAGTTGTTTAGTGATAGCTAAATGAAATGCTATTCACTGAGCGAGTAGGCTCACTCCTCTACTCAAACATTTTCAGGTCAGCGACAGTTTCAGGAATCTGAAGGATCTTACCACCCTAGTCAGTAGAAGGTATATGTAGTTAGTTAGATAGTGGTCTCTTAGTCCTTTCCCCTCGGTCCTTGGGACATGGTGTGGGTGAGAGAGAGTGTGTATGTGGAATGTGTATAAAGATGTAAATTAACTGTTATGTTTACTTTCTGTTAAACAATGTTGTAAACTCTGTTTATGTTCTCTAGCCAGTTTAATTGAAACTCTTCCGCAATAGTTTATTATGTTTTAGTTTACAGCAATAATCCGGATATCATTATGAGGTTTTAAAAAGAAAAAGTTCCCAGTGATTTGTTTATGTGATAATCCCTCCGTCGCGCCCTAATCTCGTGATTAGTGGTTAGTGTGAGATCGGGGTGTGACAGTCTCACCACAAAGATCGGGAAAAAAGTCAAGAAAATCCAAATTGTAGAAAGTTCTATCAAGTTTAGACATAACCAATTTATCACCCTATTGTCTACTATCCCAAGTAAACCTGGCACCTCTAAGGTCCAATTCAAACAAGGAAGTAGCTAGGATACATTCATTAAAATTTGACATAGAATAACAACTCAGATCACAAGCACCAAACTTATCATCAGAACACCTCACAACATTAAAATCACCACACAGTAGCCAGGGACCTCTGACCATAGAGCTCAACATCCTGATCGAATCCCATAACTCATTTCTCCTTTTGATATTATTATGACCATATATAGCAGTAAGGGAGAAGTCCCCAATAGGAGAGGACACAGTAACATGAAGAAATTGATCAGATTCAAACACCTTGGTGAGAACAATATCATCCATGACCTTCACAATAATAACCTGCCCAAAGCATGACTTTTATGATTAGAAATCCAGCAATCGACACCATACATTCTATTCAAAACCTTCTTTACCTTCATTCTTCTAAGTTTAGATTCAAGAATACACACAATAGAAATCCCATTCCTCGTAACCATCTCTAGGAGTGCAGACAAATCACCAGAATAGTTCATAGATCAAATATATATACATGGCCTAATCATATATACCTTTTTAAATTTTATTGATAACATATTAATTATTATGAAACCTAATATAGAACATTATAATAAAAATAATATGCATTTTGGTACACTATTGGGATTAAAATTAACGAATAAAAATCTCTCTTCTAACATATAACATCCTCCAATATGAACTGGAAACATATAAACCACATGCTTCAATGCAATATATCATCCCTTCAAACAATATAGCTAGGTTTTTCTATAACCAATTTTCTTTACCCTCAAACACAGGTAGTTCTATTATCAATTCTTTCAAGAATGAACTTACATGTTGAGCTAGCCTCTCGTCATCCCTTTTCACTATTTTTCTTAGTTAATGGAGTCCATACATGTTTATTGTCACACTACTTAGGGTGCATGCCTCTCCCTTAAAAAATAGAAGTAGTTCAAGAAAACATAGGTGTTATTCCTTGTGGACCCATAAAAAGATGTATCCAATTACATGATCCACCATCTATAAACCAAAAATGAGGCATGGGTTGTTAGAGATTTGGTAACCTCTGAAAGATATAAACACCATATATAAAAATTCATAAATCCTTTAGGTGTGCATTAAGAAAGAGTCATACTATAAGTTTTTTGTATTCAGAATCATCTTACTAAAAATTCTTTTTGATGGAAACATATCACACAAGCACAAAGCTAATGAAAAACCTGATCTTAATTTCCACCAAAGACCCCCTTAACCTATACTTTTAGAAAGATCCCTGATTGGAGGGTCTTAGTCTCAAACATACCCTAAACATATATAATCCACAAAACCCAATATTTAAATAAGCTACAACACTCACGTTAAGCAAGTAATATCGTGAATTCAACACAACCATATCAAATAATACCATACCTCTTCCAATGACAACCCATATTCAATTACAAAATATTTACCCTTAGAATAGCCCTTACATATCATGAGAATGAGATCCACCCTTCTCAATTAATAAAAGGCTATAAATTTCTAACATTTGGTGTCAATAACACCCTCCTATAAGAAGTTTTAGGCCTTTGGAACAAGACCCCAATATAATATTGTTCATCTGGTGTTTATGTTCAAACAAACTACTCTTTTGCAAGTCAACAGTCCCTTTCAATGCATGATATTAGGACAACGTAGAAACAATCCAAGCTATCATATTCCTTTGTCCATTCAACTCCACCATATGGCAGTCTCACAACATAGAAAATCCAAACGTAGACCACAATACCTTAATAACCCTTTTGACTTCATTCTTAAAGAAGTTCGTAATAAAAACACCAAGTCTTATCCTATATCATAGTTGGCTTGAAAGAAATAGAAGAATGTTTAAGAAAATGTATATGAGCCTACACTTATTATTTTAACTCATTAGTGAGGATTTAACAATTTAATCCTTGAAGTCTTGAATTCTTGTGGCTATGTAGTCCTCATTTACAAGATCTGCCAACCACACATACCTCATTAGAAGACAAGCTAAAGCACATACCAATCCATCAGCTTCCAACATACGTCTAAGACCTAAAATGCCTCTTCTCGCGTTGACTCTTGCGGGCACACAAACAACTAAATGATGTTGATCTTAGCCCTCCGACTACTAGTCTGATGTGGTAACTCGACTCCCTAGTGTTCGCGTATTTTCTTAAAACTTTTTGTTTGAATAGGGATTTTTTTGTGTTTGAATAAGGCTTGTCTTAACGGACTGCCCGGTCATTTCACAAACTATGTCCTTTCAATGGCCTTGATGACGCAACATTCGTATCTAGCATACAGTTCAAAGAAGCTCAATAAAGAAGCTCCCCTCTTGTGAGCTTATTAAACCCTTATACTAACACCTATACAAACTCATCCTGCTATTGACCCTTTTTTCAGGTTAGTTGAGGGGATTTACTGTTGACCCATTTGATCCCAAAATGCATGTAACCAAACTTCACATAAAGCGCTTGGAGTTTTGTGAGGTGCTCATGGAACAATGAAAACAACATGTGGACCTTAAAAAGTTGATTGCTTGATGCTTCTACTCCTCTTTGCTCCTGACTTAATGAACCCACGGTGTGTTGCCGCCATCAGTTTTGATTTTTGGTCAAACAAATGCAATATAATATACTTGTACGTACTCTGTTCCTCCGATATTCACAATCTTGGAGCCCCACTGGAATTAAGTACGCTTTCATTTCAGGAAAAAAAGAGACAGCAGGTGTAGTAGTTAACTCTAGAGAGCGCTGCTCGTCTTCGAGTAGATGGTATAGTAACTCCACTGCTCTGCGAAGACCTGGAGCCTGTGGCCCTGTGGGCCTGTTTGCTGATGCATTCAATAATGACAACTATCGCCATTGAAATCACCGCTGGTTGATGGGAAAGGTTTTCAGCGGCAGCATCTACCGCCTACCGGGCTGTCTTGTCTGTTCGGGATTTGAAGCCGATCAACAAAACAGGGGAGGCATGGGTCGCAACAGGGCTTTGAGCCGTGCTCTTAAGGTCCATGTCATCTCACGATAATCGACGGAGATGGTGGACCTGCTTCCGTCTCTGCTCTCCGGTCATCTAGTTGTTGTTATGAAAGGTGGAGCCGGAAGGCGTTGAAATCTTCTGTCTTGTGTCCGGAACCGACTGCCTCGAGCAGACCAAATTCGCGGCCTGGCCGTCTGCAGCACTTCCCAGGCTGTCGTTGTCCTTTACTCTGAAGCGGGTCAATATCTTCCGGTTTAAATCTTTTACCGCGGTATCGGTCCACGATGTCACAGAAAGTGAGTGCTATGTACGATACAATGAGAATAAAACACTATCTCTTAAATTCAAGAAAATGTACATCACAATGAGAATAAATACTCTCCCTTAATTTTACAAAAATATACAACACGATGATAATAACAGAGTAGCGTTATGGCCCTTCTTTATATTGAAACGATAGGTACAATGTCACTCATCTCCATAAACATATTTGAATGTAATGCCGCAGACGAGTCTTATCGGGTCAATTTCAGGTGGAGGAGTTGACAAGTCTTGAAATTGAATATTATAATGAAATTTTCTAAAAAAAGAACCGGCCCCATAAGGGGTAATCGGGTCTCTTACAAATAAAATTGTTCACCACTAAAAAATATTAGGATTGGACCAATTGCACATTAGCGGGGTTCTGTCGAGTAAAAAATTGTCAGCCCTGGATGTGTCGAATAGAACGAGCACAACTTTTCACATGCGAGTCGTTTGATAGATTGAAGCCAAGTTGCAGAGAGAAATTAGATGGGAAGGAGGGATAGAAAAAAAGAGAGTAGTTATTAAAATTATGTCTTAATGAGGAAGGAAGCAAGAATGACTGATAGGAGATAATAATGTTTGATGTGTACCGGAGATGTGTGTAATATATTATTTTATTTATTTACTATTTATCTATTTTGAATACTTTATATATTTTTATGTCGTCTTTATTACTTATGAGTGTTATGATAATTTGTATATTTTACACTTTTTAATTTAATTATGAGTACTTTTTATATTTTTGAGTACTTATATTATTTCATTTTATTTATCTCTGAGTATTATGAATTTTGTTGGTTACTTCAATAATTATGTATCGTACTGCTTTATTAATTCACGCATATACTTTTAAGTACTCCATTATTATGTCAATTTTTGTAGGATGTTTTAGAGTTAAGTTTTATATTTGTAACAAATGGGGTTTTCAAATGTATTTGAGGCACAAAAAAACCACCAATGTCAACTACAAGTCTGCCACTTTGGGTCCACAATTAGTTCCTTGGTGTTCCTTCACCACATCTATACTCGTTCCTCCCTACCATCCACCCGCTCTTTTTTCTTTTTGCCTCATTTTTGGGAAAGAGAAAAACTAAAGGAGAAGGAAAGAGAGTTTTGGAGAGGAAGGAATAAAAGGGAAGAAGAGGGAAGTAATGAGCAGACGTGAAGGAATTGAGGAGGTAGGTAATGGGAGATATAATGGAAGTGAGAAGTGAAGTAATAGGGGAGATGAGGGAATGATGTGACAAATAATATAAGGGAGGATAGAATTTATGATGGAGGTATATGGGAAGAAGAGGGAAGTAATAAATATATATGGGGAATTAAGAGGAGAGAAGGGAAGTAAATTGGGAGAGAAGAGAAGCAAGGAGGGAAGTAATGGGGAGAGAGAGGGAAGTAATGGTGGGAAAGGAGGAAAGTAATGAGAATAGAGAGGAGAGAAGTAAACATGGAAGCAATGGGGGGTACCTATAAACCAACTCAATTACATACTTGTGCCTCTTTTTGTTCTTTGTGTCTCGTTCCCTTCTAGAAACTAGTGTTTCCTACTTCTACACTTCCTTTTAGTACCCATATGCCTCTCTTTTTCCCTTTACACCTCCTTTTCTTCTCTACATGTCTCCTTTACTTCTCCCGACGCCTAGTTTTTCTTTTTTAGTATCTCATTATTTGGTTCGTTGCACCTCATTTTTTCACTCTTGTTCCTTGTTTTCCTCTTTTTGTGCCTCTTATTTATACATATGTGGCTCTTTGTTACCCTTAGCGCCTCTTTTTATTCTAATTTCAAATAGTTTTCTTCTTTTTTGCAAACAATTTTCCTCTCTTGAAACCCCCTTTTAATACCTTTTTCCTCTCTTTTTTCCCTTGAGCATCATTTTCTTTTTTTTGTGCCTCCTTCTCTTCCCTTTGTGCTTGTTTTTTTGTTCATTGTGCATCACTTGTTTGTTCTTGTGCCTAATTTATCACTCTTGGCACAACATTTTTCTCTCCTTCTGCCTACTTGTTCTTTTTCCTCTTGGTGCCTCCTTTTATTTTCGTTACACATATTTATCTTCTCTTTGTGCTTACTCTTATTGTTCTTTGTACTTTATTTTTTTATTATTTACGTCTCATTTTTTGCTCTTTGAGTTTCTAGCTTTACTCTCTTTGCACCTTCTTTTCTACTCTTAGTTCCCAGTTTTCCTTTCTTTGTTCCTCCTTTTAATATCTTCATGATAATTTCAATTCTTAGAGTCCTCCTTTTCTTCTCATTGTGCCTCCTTTACTTCTCTTTGCACCTCACTTTCTCCTTTTAATGCCTCCTTTTCTTCTATATTTCCTCCAACTCATTTTCAACACTTTGCACCTCACTTTCTCCTTTTATACCTCCTTTTCTTATATATTTCCTCTGTTAGAGCCTCATTTTTGTCATTGTGTCACTAGTACATAACCGACATTTAGTGTCGGGTTTTTAAGGCCTTTAGTGTCGGTTTCTAAGCGACACCTATGTGGGCGCCGCTAAAAGCCCAACCGTTACGCGTCGGTTCTCAAACTGACGCCATAACCCTTCGCGCGCCACCAAAAATGTGCTAAAAATGCGCCAGCAGGGGGTATAGGCGTCGGTTATTAGCTTCGAAACCGACGCCATATATCTTCGTGCCAAAGAAAGGGCGCCATCTGGGGTACTATCGGCGTCAGTGTATTATTGATAACCGACGCCATCTCACCCACTGCCACGGCCGTGCTGACCAGCACGACCGTGGTGTTGGCCTCCAGGAAAAATAGATGTTGGTTACTAGTAGGGCAACTGACACTGTTACCATATGCTGTCGGTTTTATGCAAATATCTGACGCATGTTTTATGTCTGGTCCGTGGCAGCACGGCCGTGGTGTCTGGCCTCATTAGGGAAATCGACGTCAGTTACTAGTATGGAAACTGACATTGCAACCATATGTCGTCGGTTTTGTTCAAATAACTGACGCCTATATTTTATTTTTATTTTTCTGTTAGTCTGCAGACCTGCTGTGGCTGGTCGCAGGATGAGAAACCTGCAGTTCAGTTATGAACTACAAGTTTTACGACATCCATTGATATCAGCCAATAACAGGCCACAAACCTGCAAAATTAACATGATGAACAATATTATATATATGTGATTCACACTCATATTATTTTTTTTCATCACATGCATGTAGAAACCAGTAGCAACATGTAGTTCCATTTATTTCATCTCTTTTCACATTCAGACACATGTAGAAACATTCATGTATTGATGATTTTCACACACAATTCATAAAAATTCATTCACATTCACACAAAATTAATTATGAGAGAACAAAGTTATTCTTTATTCATCATTGTCAACAAAATCATATTGAAAGAGCCATGAAACAGCAAAAGAAGCCACAATGAAGGGAAGCATGATACAGATACAAGCCATAAAGTGCAGCACGCACAAGTGTTTCAGATTCATATAACAACATGATAGACTAACACATATATAGTGCATAACAACAGTAGCGCCGAATTTACATACAACATTATAGCTTAGTACATATATAGTGGGACTAAGGTGACGATCCCACCTGCTAAAATAGGTTACAGATAACTACATGTTACGACTGGGAGGTCATGATTCAGTAACCGTATGCATTAGCAGGAGGACAAACAGATTTCACCACGAGTTAACATTGAAGAAGGTCTACTAACCTACACTGAGCTAAATAAGTGTATTAGTGATACACTTGTTTAGCTCAGTGTAGGTTAGTAGACCTTCTTCAATGTTAACTCGTGGTGAAATCTGTTTGTCCTCCTTCTAATGCATATGGTTGCTGAATCACGACCTCCCAGTCATAACATGTAGTTGTCGGTAACCTGTTTTAGTAAGTGGGATCGTCACCTTAGTCCCACTATATATCTATATAACCTTAGTGTGGGATGCTTACTTTCTCTCTGACTGTTGCGCTTTGGATTTACAAACCAATGTCGATGGCCTGCATAGCTATGTCATGGCCATCCTGCATAGCCTGTAGTCTTTGGCGAACGCCTGCAAATTAAATAGAATTGCTATTAACTAGTATCCTAAAAATTTGATAAAAAACACACTTACATAATATAATTATAAATGAACATGTAGATAGAAACATCAGGGATATATTCTTAAAACTTACATTGTCAGGTGGTGCAAGCACGTCCTCACCCTCACGGTGATCATCAGCACGGTCATCATGGGAACAAAATAAAAATATAAACATCCATGCCTCTAATATTGTGATCTTTTATCAATTAACAATCCTTCATTATGATCCCCGCAAACATATAAGTCATTGTGATCTCCAGCTTCAATGTTTTGTGGTGTTGGCAACCTAACTGAGAATGGATTGGAGTCATCATACTTATCATAGTACTCTTCTTCATCTATAGGATCTTCAATGAACTGTCTTTTACCATGAAGAACAACTGACCATTTATCATTTGTAGGATCATCGATATGAAATACTTGTTTTTCCTGTGATGCCAATATGAATGGTTCACCCTTCTCGCCAATCTTTTCAAAGTTCACTAACGTGAAACCCAATTCATCCACTATAACTCCTTTGTTGTTGTCAATTCAATTACATTTAAAGAGTGGAATTCTTAAATCTACATAGTCAAACTCCCATATGTCTTCAATGACACCGTAATATGACATTTTAGCTTCACGTGGACTTTTATCCTTTGCACTTGCAAAAAAAAATGAAGACGCTTGAAGGGTAACCCCTCTGTTTTGGACGACACTCTTATCATCTTGACGCTTTATGTAATATGAGAAACCATTTATGTCAAACCCTTCATAAGACATAACATTCAATTTTGGTTTAAAGGTGAGGCATTTGATGGTTTCAGTAACATTATCTGGTGTTTGAGATAGTTGATGTAAGACTTTATCTTCAAACCACTTAATAAATGTCTTGTTATGCTCTCTAGCAAGCCACATTGAATTGGATTGAGAATATTGTCTCTTGATGAAATTGGTATGTTCCTCGATATAAACACTCACTTCGTCGATGTTGTGTAAAATATACAAGTGACCTTGCTCCAACTGCTCAAGGCTGATTACTTTCACCCGTGCTCCCAAAACTCCTTTGCCAAAATGCTCCTCAATATTCTTGTCATTGACGGGAGCGTCATTACCACTCAGAAAGTCATTGCAAAAATCCATAACCTCTCTCGCCACATAACCCTCAATAATACTCCCTTCAGGACGATAACGGTTTCGAACATCACCTTTAAAAATGCTCATGTATCGTTCAAACGGATACATCCAATGCAAGAAAATTGGTCCCAACATTTTCACTTCCCTAGTCAAGTGGACAACAAGATGTACCATGATATCAAAGAACGAAGGAGGAAAATACATCTCAAGCTGACATAGGGTAACAACCACTTCTCTTTGCAAATTATCGAGAGTATCAGGGTCAATAACTTTGTTGCACAGACTATTGAAAAAGAAACAAAGTCTGGTGATTGCAAACCTTACATGCTTCGGCAATATAGATCTAATTGCCACAGGTAATATTTATTTCATTAGAATGTGACAAACATGAGATTTAAGACCTATCAACTTCAGATCTTTCATTGATACCAATGTACAGATGTTGGATGAGTAACCCTGTGGCACCTTAACATTTACCAAGCATTCAAAAAATGTTTTCTTCTCCTTTCTAGACAACGTGTAACAAGCGGGAGGTAAGTATGTTCTCTGATCGCTACTAACTACTTCTGTTAATTCTTTCCTTATTCCCATTTCATGTAGGCCCATTCTGGATTTTATCCCATCTTTAGTCTTACCTGGTATATTCAACAGAGTACCGATGACGCTATCACATACATTTTTCTCAACGTGCATGACATCGATATAATGCCTGACTATCAAAGAACTCCAATAAGGAAGATCCCAAAATATCAACTTCTTCTTGAATAAAGACTTGTCACTCGTTGTGGCCATCGTACATTGTGATCTCTTACCAAATTCATTGGTGATGTCTTTCACTCTTTTATAAACATCCTCCCCAGATATAGGTTTAGGTGCACTACGTTCCTCATTCCGTCCATTGAATGCTTTGCGCAACCTACGATACATATTAAATTTTGGAAGAAACCTTCGATGACCAAGATATACAGTCCTGCCTCCGTGTTTTAGTCGTATTGAATCAGTGTTCTCTTCACATATAGGACACACTTTAGATCCTTTGACATTATATCCAGACAAATTCCCATATGCTGGAAAGTCATTCACAGTGCAAAACAACATAGCGTGCAAACAAAATGTCTCTCTTCGTGAAGCATCATAGGTCATCACACCTTCACCCAAGAGTTTCTTTAAGTCATCAATCAGAGGTTCAATATAAACATCGATATCATTTCCAGGTTGTTTAGGGCCCGATATCAACAATGACAACATAACATACTTATTTTTCATACACAACCAGGGAGGAAGATTGTATATAACAAGCATGACTGGCTAAGTGCTATGTTGACTGCTCAATGTCCCGTATGGATTCATCCCATATGTACAAAGCCTAAGTCTTAGAATCCTGTCCTCTTCACCGAATTCAGGGTACAATAGATCAATCTTCTTCCACTGTGGGGAATCAGACGCATGTCGTAGGATCCCATCATTATTTTTCTTAACATCTGCATGCCACCTCAAATTCTTTGCATCTATAGGATTGGCAAACAAGCATTGAAACTGTGGTATTATAGGTAGATACCACATCACCTTGGCGGGAGAACCAGTTTTGGACTCCCCCGAAGTCATCAATTTATACCTTGATGCACCACATTTCAGACAATCTTTCAAATTTACATAGTCCTTTTGAAATAATACACAATCATTCGGGCATGTGTGTATCCTCTTGGCCTCCATTCCCATTGGGTACAACAATTTCTTTAACCGGTATGTTGAGATTGATAGCTCGTTTCCTTCAGGAAGAATTTCTTTCAACAAAGACAACAATGACGTGAAGCTTTTGTCGCTCCATCGATTGTTAGCTTTCAGTTTATACAATCTCAACACAGCGCTAAGCTTCGTAAACTTACAACCCGTATATAATGGTATCTCAACATCATGCACAATGTTTCTAAACATGGGAGGTGGATCTGTGTGCTCTACCCCACAACTATCTAGCATCGCATCAACGATGTCTACTAGAACTGGTTCATTCACATCTACGTCATCGGAGGCAATTTCTTCTTCCACACAAGCACTGTTATCGACATCCACTGGTTTCAGGTTTGAAATCTCTGCATACCAGTGCCATTCTATATAGCCTTGTACAATCCTGTTGGACATGACATGACTTCTGATTTTGTCACCAGTACTGACTTTCAAGTTGTTACCGCAATGCCTACATGGACAGTAGAACCTATCTCCAGGTTGTTTCCTGTGTTCCTCGGCAAATCTAACAAACTGATCAAGACTAGAAATAAACTTTGGGGTGCAGCGATTGCGAATGGACATCCATGATCTATCCATTCTATGATCAAAGAGAAAATAAGTATATATTACAATAAGATTAGGGTCTAGGGTAAACAGATTAGAGTTTATGGTTAAAACTTTAGGGTTTATACATGTGATGTCATTCTTAAATGTGTACCACCTATCCCATTCTTGAACACCTAATCTCACTAGTAAGTGTATAATGTGTATTGGGTTTTCAAGAAAATTTCGGCAGCATTTCCCTGCTGTTCTCCAAGTACATATGTACTTAGAGAACAAACGGGGAAATGCTGCCGAAATTTTCTTGAAAACTCAATACACATTATACACTTACATCCTAAGTGAGATTAGGTTTTCCAGAACAGACCCAAACCGGGGACTATCCAAAGATTTACTCCTAATGAGTAAATCTTGGACGAGTTTCTAGGCCAACAAATACAACACCAATTCCTTGTTCACAACCCCATTCAACACACAATTTCTTATAAAAACATTTGTGGACAGCCATAACAACATATCAATGCTTCCTAAATTAATAAACATTAATAGCTTATGAATGTTTAGATGCATTTATACTATCAATTCCTAGGGTTTACTTAATTAGGTCAAGCATGAGGATTAGAAGCACAAATATATGCAAGCACAAGATTTATTCATATCCTAGGTTGATTTACAATAGCAACATCTAAATAAGTAAACTCAAAACATTAGATAAATAAATATAATCAGTAGATAAATAAATACAAAGCAATAGATAAAAAAGTACATCTCAGTTGATAAACAAATATAAATCAAGAGATGATTAAATAATTTTAAAAAGTAGATGAATAAATATAAAGTCCTAAATTTAAATAATGTGATGAATAAAAAATCATTAGATGAATGAGTAGATAAGTAAATACAAATCAGTATTTAAGTAAATACAAATCAGAGGGCGAGACAGAGGGTTTTTGGGGATGTTTACCTCTGTTTGAGCCCAGTCGGGCGTCTTGCTCTGGAGCAGGGAGAGAGGCGAGACGGATGGGTGCACGTGGAAGCCAAACGGGCAGGTAGAAGGCCGGAGAGCTCCTGAACCGTAATGGAAGTGATCATTGAAAAATACTTGACAATCATATGTTAAATTTAAGCATTTTATTTTTTTCATATATTATTAATAACCAAGACAATCATCAATTATATTAAATAAACAATACATGTTTATAAGGATTATTTGTTAACATATGTTAAGGATTAATTTAGGATGCAAACCTAGTCAATTGAAGGCTTTACCTCTAGCAGTGGCAATGACAACAGTGGCAGTGTCGTGGGTGTACTGCCAGCCCTAGATGTGGCTGGCTCTGACGGACTATTGTGGTGATGAGCAGTAGTAGGAGACCGGCTGGCTCTGACGGACTGCCGTGCCGTGGCAAGCTCTGGTTCTGGCTTCTACTGTTGGCGCTAGCTTTCTAGTGTCTAGAGGAGAGGATCGGTGAGAGGAGGACCGGCTGGAGGAGAGGACCAACGATGGTGGCAGCTCCATGAACGGCGAGCTCCACGGAGGCGGTGAGCTCCACGAACGGAGGCGAGCTCCACGGAGGCGGTGAGTTCCACGAACGGCGGCAAGATCCACGGCGACAATGAGCTCTATGACGGCGGCAAGGAGAACGACGGCAAGCTCCACGGTGGAGGGAGTCTGCTTGCTCACTGCTGGAATCGCCAGACCCTAGCTAAGACAATTGCAACACAGAGAGAAAGGGGAAGAGTCGGGCTCGCTCGCACGATATTTAGTTAACATTCGGTGTCAGTTATTCAAAAAAACCGACACATAACACTAATAGTGTCAGTTATCAACACAAACCGACACCTGTTCCCCATGATAATTGTCAGTTTTAACTAGAAAAAAACCCGACGTCTATCTACATATGCCGATTAAAAAATTGGTTCTCGATTAATGACCATAGTCGTCGGTTGTTTTTACAATTTGACAATCAAAGGGTGTGAAAAATTTTGCACGAAGAGCGTGGGAAAACCCATAAGTGTCGGTCATTGTTGTAAAACCGACGATCAAAATGTGCCCAATTTCTGTTTCGCGAATAACCTTTCGTCGTTGGTTTTTTAGTTAATGACCGACGCTATATGTTAAATTTTTGGAGGTAATTTTTTTCGCTGGAAATTTTGGATTTGGCAGTTAATTTTCAGTGTCGGTTTGTTATTAAGTAACCAACACTGAATAAAAGTGATTCCCGTGTCTGGTTGCCCTTCACAGATTGATGTCGGTTTATTTTATAAACTGACGATGTATTGTTTAGGTGTCGGTGTATTATTACAACCGACATCGTTAAAAGTGACATTATAAGCCATTTTTGTAGTAGTGTGTACCCTCTTTTCCTCCATCTATGCCTTCTTTTACCATTTTAATGCATCTTTTGTCACTTTGTGCCTCTATTTCATCCATTATGGCTCCTTTTACTATAATTAACACCCAATTTCTTACATTTTTGTCTTGTTTTTTCACTATTGGCGCATTCTTTTCATCTCTTAACACCTTTCATCACTTACAACCTCATTTTACGCTCATCATATTTGCGTTCCATGGCACACTATTTTCCTTCCTTGGCCCATATTTTTTTTTCTTACGCCTCCTTCTTTAGTTCTTGCACCTTGTTTCCTTATTCTTATATCTTTCCCTCCCCACTTACCTCCTTTCCCAAATTACTTCCCTCCTTTTCTCCTACTATTTCCCTCCTCACTTCCCTCCCCTTCCCATATTACTTCCCTCCCCATCTTCCCTTCTCTCCCCAATTGATTCCCTCCTCTATCGTATTACTTCCCTCCCATTCATCAATTACTTCCTTCCTCACTTTCTTCCTCTCCTCCATTACTCCCTTCTTTAATTTCATCCTCTACCCCATTACTTCTGTACTTTCAACTTTTCCCCATAACTTACCTCTATTCCTGATTACTTCTCTCCTCAATCATTACATCCATCCCATCCCTCCATTACTTCCCTCCTCAATTTCCATTACTTACCCCCTATCCCCTATTTGTTCCCTCCTCACTTCACTTCTTAGTGCCATTACTTCCCTCCTCTACCCCATCACTTCTATCCTCACTTCCCTCCTCTCCACCTTTCCTTCCCTCCTCCATTATTTTTTTATTTATCACAAGAAATAGGCATCTACTTAGTGTCTCCCTCTTCCCTCCTCTCCCTATTTACTTCCCTCCTTTATTTTTCTCTATACCAAAAATTGGGGTGTGTACTCCTCTCTCCCTCTACTTCTCCTTCTATCACTCTTTCTCTCTCTAGCCATCACACTCATCTTCCAACAACTCTTCCCCCCTATTAATTCCCATGTCATATCGCACCCCAAAACTACCTTCCCCTCCCATAAAAATTCTCAAACCTCCAAAGACCACCTCCCAACTGCTCATAAACTATGTGAGTGATGTGGGGGCCACACATGATATAATTTTCATCTGGAGTTTGTCGTTATCCCCTCTTGTTCCTCTTTGAAATACATATTGTAGTCTTAAAGCGGGACATGTGTTGGGAATTGCAGAGGAGATAGGTGTAATAGAAGCGATCAATTCTACGTTTACAATGAGCAGATCTTGTCAAAAATGATATATCAGAAAGGAGGAATGTGAGATTGTTATAGGTCTACTTTTACCCCAATCCCAAACCCACTTCCTAGATAGAATGTGTTAAAGGTATTGAAACATTTGACTCTAAATTTCCTAGAAATCACGCAGACGCATCATACATGGTCATTAAATAAAGCATCTCTTCATCTATTGGATGAACTTTATAAGTTTTATAGCATGGATCATAGGCAAATTTGGAAAATATGCAAGAAAAAACTATTATTACAAAACTATTCAAACTGTTTGTATATAGATGATCCCTTAAGATTTGGTGGAGTTCGTTTATTTCTTCATCATCAGAATAGTTGAGTGTGGATGTAGATCTAGTCAAAACTTTAAGAGTTGTACTTTTTGTCTAGGGGAAAATTAAGACATAGTCAATGCAGTAGCATACCCAACTCTGGGTACATTACACATCCCTCTTCTTTTTTAGAACCTTTTCACAAAAATAATTATAAATCATTTGTTCTCCAAAATTTATAATACTTGAATACTAATATGAATTTGTTTTCAATTTTAACATGTTTCACACATATAATCTAAATAAGGGAGTTTAAAATAAAATGTACACCATAAAATAAATAGTAGGATTGAGTGTGCTAAATAATAAGTTTGACTCTCTAAAATATCCTAGGAGTATGTGATTAAATAAAATGAATTAAATATTTAAATAAATATCATAAATAACTATGAGAAAGTAATTGTTACATTAAGTGAATACTTAAGGAAATAACATCAAACATTTTCAAAATGAGAAGGAAAAACTCCACACGAGATGATTGTCAAAACCCTAAAACCAAACTCCAACATGAGACATCAAGAAACCAAACCAAGAGAGAAAAGACCAAGCTTCAACCTCAAGAAAACCATTCCAAAAACCTCAAGAAAACATGAGAGATGAACCATATCATGGTGATAAAACTAAGAATCATGTAGCATGTAACAAGTTCCACTTCATCCTCACTTAGAAATCAAGTATATGGATTAGGGTTAAGAAAGAGAGCAATCTACATGAGAATACTACAAAGTATTAAACCCTAAAACAAGATAGGATCATCTAGCATATTAGCATCATACTTAGATATGAAATTAGTAGCATGCAGGCAAAAATAAGAGTGCAAGTAATAGAAGAAGGCAAAGAGTTATATAACCCGCCTTAGGCAGAGAACCAAGCTCCAAGATCATGATCTCCAAGGAAGAAGATGAAGCTCAAACCAAGGTCAAAACTTCGGCCACAAGGTCACCTCCAAAGAGAAGAACACCATGGTCAAAGGATAGCTAAATAAAGAGGGTAATAACCCTAGGACAAACCAAAGAAGAAGAAAGGGGAAAGAGAAGAAAGCTTCCTCTCACTTGGGTACTACCATGTCAAAACATAGTCTTCAACCCCTTGTGATGAGAAGTTTCTCTCAAGGTGACCACCATGGTAGAACCACAGTATCATGGTCGAGAAAGAAGGAACAAGAAGATAGGGTGTAAGGTAAAATGAGATCAAGGGTTCAAAACCACTTATGAAGGAAGAAGATCACCAACGATCACCACAAGGATGATGATCAAGCCTAAAAGCACCACATGCAAAGGTAATCGGCCACCAAAGCACTAAGATCATCACCATCTAATTTCACCATGATCCAAGGCCAGCCAAGCAAGGAAGGAGAAAGAAAGAGAGCAAAAGGATTGCTTGCATGAAGAAGAGAGAGGTTACATACTTAGGGATGAGAGAGGTAAGGTAGATATGAGGTGTCAACCCAAGAGAGCACTAAAGGGACACTTTTCCACCAATAAAATAGCCATGCAACCACTAAACACTTGCATGCAACACTTGTTGATACAACCTAGGTTGGGTATCGAACACTAAGGTCACCCACACCGTAGGGGTGAAAACAAACATCAACGAACCATGTATCAACCACCACAAAAGATCACCAAACAAACATGGTCAAAACACAACACGAGAAGACAAACCATCTTGAACAAACCCCACCAAGACCATCATGGTTGAAACAAACACCAACTAGGGCAAGTGTTGTGGTCGCAACACTCTCAACTCAAGATCAAGGTTGACACACATCATCAAAGCCAAAACCCTAGAAACACTTGCATCACCACATGATGCCACATCATCAACTGGGGTCCAAAGAAGGCACCCCATAGCATCATCCTCTCTCTCATGATGCTAAAGCACTAAGACACACTCCACATGTGAAAAATTGTAAGATAACCCCTCAACTTGGGTAAATTGCAACTTGGTCCAAAACAAGGATACATAGCTCAAACATTATAAAACAAGACCAAACTGAAAACATAAGGTTGTCACATTTTAACAAATCATATTAAAGGTTATATTAAGGTTAAACATATTATTAAGCAAAGCAAGCAAGATTAGCTCAAAAGCTAGGTCAAGAGCCTTACACAAACTGTAACCATTAACTCCGAGGATAATCAATACCTGAAAAGTTCCTTAAGTTAGAAGATCAAGGAAGCTTCAAGTTCATATTTTAGCCTTCCAAAATATCCAACTGGTCGAATGGTTCATCCAATCAGCTAATTCAAAAGACAAATTTTGGATAGGATCAAGTTGTGAAATGAATTGGTCAACTGGATATGTCGTCGATCGGCTCAAAATGACAAAAAGGGATAGTAAGAAACCAAGAATAAGAAGACTTTTTATACCAAAGAACTACTTGACTCACCTAAACCGATCGATTGACATGTATGAAAAGACTGAGGGTTCACTTACCCAGTCGATCTATTGGATCCCCGGTTGAGTGACTGGCACATCTGACAACAATTCTGTAGACCATTGTCAGGCCACCAAACCTAGGGTTGGTGAGTCAAATAGTGCATGTATAAAAGGGGGAAGTGCACTAACCTTCTGAGCATTTGATCCTATCATCTCAAAACCTTCATATAGTGGATAAAGGAGAGAAGGATATGTTGTCTTCCTCACAACAATTGTTGTTGAACTGTAGAACACAGTTGGATATCATCAGATTATTCTTCTACACCGCTAGTGGCATGACTTTCTCTCATTCTTTCTGTACCTTTCTTATTATGATAATGAACAATCACTAGTACATAACCGGCCTTTAGTGTCAGTTATTTAAGGCCTTTAGTGTCAGTTTTTAAATGAAACCTATGTGGGCACCGCTAAAAGCCCAATCGTTATGCGTCGGTTCTCAAACCGATGCCACAACCCTTCATGCACCACCGAAAATGCGCCAGTAGGGGGGTATAGGCTTCGGTTATTAGCTTTGAAACTGACGTCATATACCTTCGCGCCACAGAAAGGGCACCATCTGGGGCACTATCGGAGTCAGTTTATTAGTGATAATCGATGTCATCTCACCCGCTACCACGTCCGTGGTGTCTGGTCCGCTACCACAGCCATGCTGGCCAGCACGGCTGTGGTGTCTGGCCCACTGTCACGACCGTGCTGGCCAGCATGGCTGTGGTGTCTGACCTCATTAGGGAAATCGACGTCGGCTACTAGTAGGGCAACCAACACTGTAACCATATGTTGTCAGTTTTATACAAATAACCGACGCCTATTTTATGTTTTTTTTCTGTCAGTCTACAGACCTACTGTGGCTGGTCACAGGATGAGAAACCTGCAGTTCAGTTATGAACTGTAGGTTTTACGACATCCATTGATATCAGCCAACAACATGCCACAAACCTAAAAAATAACAACATAAATGTTCACACATTTAGCAACCTGTAGTTCCATTCGATTTTCACACATGTAGAAACATTCATGTAGCAATCTGTAGTTCCATTCATTTTCACATTCACACATGTAGAAACATTCATATAGCAACCAACAGTTTCATTCATTTTCACTCAGACACATGTAGAAACATTCAGACATGTAGAAACATTCACACATATTATAATTCAAAAATTCATTTACAAAATATCATTCTTTAGTCATTATTCGCTATCAACATCCCAATTATATGTTAAAACCCCCACTACTTGTATGTCTGTTTCCCATTCTTCTCTTATATCATTTAATTCTTCTGTCGTATAGGGAGCATGTACATTTGGTAAGGCCTTTCCTATATTGTTGTCAGTTTTAAACACCTACAAAGAGAATGATGTATATATATATATATAATTAATAATATATAAATAAGAGTGATATATTTCATATTATCTAATGAGACTATATATAATACCTCAGGAATGGTATTGATGTCCACTGCGGCAAATTTGATAACCATGTGCATAAATCAGATCACATAGTATGCACATGTCCATCCATTGTCTTGTGTAGCACACTATAAATTGAAACATAAAAAATATTAAAAAATACAACTAATTAAGCACTATTCACATAAATAATATATACATTGCATTCGGGAACTTACTTCCATGTTTGTCCAAATTATTTGCTGGTTCTTTTTCCTGGGGACTTTTCCTCCGTCCTTTTTGAACTCATCTAAACCCCTACATGTTAATGTAACACAGTACATTGCATAATTAAATAGTAATGTAATAATCCACAAAACAATGTAATTTTCTTAAGTCCAAATTATAAGCAAAGTAAACATACTCCACATTGAATGGAGCTATTATCACCGTCTTCTTATTTTGAGCAAAATTTGTAAAAGCATCACAACAGTATTGTTGAACTGACGGAGGGTCTTTAGCTACTAGACTAATCAAAGATGGAATAAAAAATCCTATATGTTCGAATGAAAAATCTACACATATCTTATCTAAGTAGCTGTAAAACATGTATTACATATGCATTAATAAATAAGATACCAGATCACCAAATCCTACACAAGGTATATGGATGTATAAAGAAGATCTCACCTTATCCATAGCTCTATCACAGATGTATTCAGCCAATCATATCAAAACAACTCCAAAATATCTTGTATAAATAGGTTGCTTTTGTATGATTGACCTGCAGCATCCACATCTATAGAAATAGTTATAGGGCAATTTATATCATGTTTGCCTAACCATATTGCCATATCCCTACAATCAGGACCTAACGGGACAGGTAGGTCCTGTGGAACCCAACTTGGTAATGTAGGAAGTGGAGGCCTAGATGTTGTGGGTGTCTTCTTTTTAACATGTATATATATATAATTTCATATCAACTGACATCATATACACACACTAACAATTTAACGTAATGTAAATTTACTATACAGTTTTAGTATAGAGGACAATCACTTTTGGCCACAACATCACTCCGCCTTCTGCCTCACCAAGTGTTTCACAATCTGGGTGGGCATATGGCAATGGAAGATCCATCCAGTTGGGGAATATACATAGCGGGCTCACACGAACCCAACCAACTAGTAATGGAGATCCATGAAACATTTCCCCTGGTAGGGATGGGTAAAACGACGCCTCTGCAACAACAAATTCTTTACTTTTTAGACGGCATGGCTTCAACCCCTACAAATTTTTGTGTAAAGAATGTTATATACATATCATCTTGAAATGACTAGTTATTATGTCATAAAAATACTTACATTGTATATGGTAGGTGGTGAGTCTGTAGGATTACTCCCAACCTCTACATTAGGAGTAGAGCGGGATGCCATAGGTACTGTCTACTGAGTGGCAGTCTGAGATGCCTACCACTTGCTCAGTGCTTCTTCGAGTTTCCTATCAACTAGCTTATCTACCTATACATGGATAAAAGAAACGTTAGCTTCTGATTATTGAATTTTCTTTTACAGTAACATTATAAAGAAAGAATAGATTACCTCTTCTTGTGAAAGTCCCACTTTTGGGACATGTTTGCGCTAGGATGGCCCAAAGAATGCTTTGATGCCCACACCAGTGCCTGCAGCCCTAACACGTCCAGGATGCTCTGGGTTACCCAGAGCAACTGTCAATACATCCCTTGTGCCCTCAGGGATGAACTTTCCTTATTTCCTCAGCTCGTACAGCTCCCGCTAATCGCCAAAAAAAAAATTTGTAATTAAGTGAACACCACAAATAATCAATATTTGAACGATTGTTGTAAGAGTTGTATTTTACCATTTTTGCAGCCGCCTCAGCAATTGTGGGCTTCCTTATTTCTCCCTTCTTATTTTTCCTCCTAGCTATCCAGACATCATGGTGAGGCAGATGTGTGCTACCTATAGTAGAGGTCTCCTGAGCAGCAGCAGACTGAGCAGTAGCCTCAGACTATAGTCTTTGGCGAATGCCTGCATACCCCTTTGGACCCATTGTGTGGTCATGCACATTCAGTGCACGCCTTGCTTTTTGCACCTCACTGAGGGCCTAGTTAGTATGCACATTAATGATTTGGTTAGTAACACTAAATGTTAATCTTGAATAGGTGAATACAACATATATTAATTAAATTGGGGGTGACGCCTAATACCTTGAATTCATCAGTTTGTCTTGAAGCAACAAATGCGTCCCATTATTCTTGGTCCAGGAAGTTCCACTGTTCTGTGGTTGTATTCTTCCTCTTGTCACCTTCTTTTATGTATTCTCAGGTGAGATTTGTCCTATAGTTCCTTAGGACTCTCCCACAACATTGCATCACACATTTACGATGCAACTTTTCATCCAATTCAAATATACTCTGCAAAATAGAATTGCTATTAACTAGTACCCAAAAAATTAGTAATCTAACAAATAGAATTGCAAATTAATAATGACCCACACATAAATCCTTCCATATTACGTCTTTATTCCCCTTAGGAACTTTATGCCAAGAATCTGTCTTACAACCGTAATGGCTATGAGTAACATACCCAAGATATGAAACAAACGAATTGAGATTCACTCCAATTGCATTTCCTGCATTATCAAAATCCACAACAAGTTTGGGTCCATTGCCCCTTTGCGCTATTAACTTCTTCATCATAGTGATGCCCCTTCTCTTGTCAACTTTTTGGTGCTACTCATCAAGTGCCTCAAGTGCTTCAGAGGGTACATTTGCATCATCAACCTAAAATTTGACAAATAAACACACTTAAAGGATATAACTAGAAATGGACATATAGATATAAATATATGATATATATTTTTAAAACTTACATTGTGAGGCGGCGCATTGATGTCCTCACCCTCATGGTAATCATCAGCACGGTCATCAGGAGAATGCTCAACCATCTGAAAGTTCACATTCACATTGTAAAGTTCACATTGTCAAGTAATTCATATTGTAAAGCTCACATTGTAAAGTAATTCACATTGTAAAGTTCACATTCAAAAAAATAAAACATATAAAAATATAAACATGTCTCTAATATTGCGATTTTTTTATCAATTAACAATCCTTCATTGTGATCTCCGCGCACATACAAGTCATCATTAGCTTCAATATTTGTTGGTGTTGGCAACCCAACTGAGAATGGACTGGAGTCATCATAATTATCATAGTACTCTACTTCATCTATAGGATCTTCAATGAACTGTCTTTTACCATGAAGAACAACTGACCATTTATCATTTGCAGGATCATCGATATAAAATACTTGTTTCGCCTGTGATGCCAATATGAATGGTTCACCCTTCTTGCCAATATTTTCAAAGTTCACTAAAGTGAATCCCAATTCATCCACTATAACTCCTTTGGTGTTATCAACCCAATTACATTTGAAGAGCGGAATTCTGAAATCTATGTAGTCAAACTCCCATATGTCTTCAATGACACCGTAATATGACATTTTAGCTTCACGTGGACTCTTATCCTTTGCACTTGCAAAAAACATAGTAGACACTTGAAGGGTGACCCCACTGTTTTGGACGACACTCTTATCATCTTGGCGCTTTGTGTAATATGTGAATCCATTAATGCCATACCCTTCATAAGACATTACATTCAATATCGATTTAAAGGCGAGGGATTTGATAGTTTTAGTAATATTATCTGGTGTTTGAGATAGTTGATGTAAGACTTTATCTTCGAACCACTTAATAAATGTCTTGTTATGCTCTGTAGCAAGCCACATTGTATTGGCTCGAGGATATTGTCTCTTGATGAAATTGGCATGTTCCTCGATATAAACACTCACTTCGTCCATGTTGTGTAAAATATACAAGTGACCTTGTTCCAACTGCTCACGGCTGATTACTTTCACCTGCGATCCCAAAAATTCCTTTGCCAAATTGCTCCTCAATATTCTTTTCATTACCAGGAGTGTCATTACCACTGAGAAAGTCATTGCAAAAATCCATAACCTCTCTTGCCACATAACCCTCAATAATACTCCCTTCAGGCCGATAACGGTTTCGAACATCACTTTTAAAAATGCTCATGTATCGTTCAAAGGGATACATCTAATGCAAGAAAACTGGTCCCAACATTTTCACTTCCCTAGTCAAGTGGACAACAAGATGTACCATGATATCAAATAACGACGGAGGAAAATACATCTCAAGCTGACATAGGGTAACAACCACTTCTCTTTGCAAATTATCAAGAGTATCAGGGTCAATAACTTTACTGCACAGACTGTTGAAAAGGAAACAAAGTCTGGTGATTGCAAACCTTACATGCTTCGACAATATAGATCTAATTGCCACAGGCAATATTTGTTGCATTAGAGTGTGACAAAATGAGATTTAAGACCTATCAACTTCAAATCTTTCATTGATACCAATCTACGGATGTTGGATGAGTAACCCTGTGACACCTTAACATTTACCAAACATTCACAAAAAGCTTTCTTCTCCTTTATAGACAATGTGTAACAAGCGGGAGGTAAGTATGTTCTCCGATTTCCCATTTCATGAAATTCTGTTAATTCTGACCTTATTCCCATTTCACATAGGTCCAATCTGGATTTTATCCCATCTTTAATCTTACCTGTTATATTCAACAAAGTACCAATGACACTATCACAAACATTTTTCTCAACGTGCATGACAGCGATACAATGCCTGACTGTCAAAGAACTCCAATAAGGAAGATCCCAAAATATTGACTTCTTCTTGAATAAAGATTTATCACTCCGTGTGGCCATAGTACATTGTGATCTCTTACCAAATTCATTGACAAAGTCTTTTACTCTTTCATAAACAACCTCCCCTGGTATAGGTTTAGGTGCACTCCGTTCCTCATTCAATCCATTGAATGCTTTGCACTTCCTACGATACAGATGGAATTTTGTAAAAAACCTTCGATGACCGAGATATACAGTCCTACTGCCATGTTTTAGTCATGTTGAATCAGTGTTATCTTCAAATACAGGACACACTTTAGCTCCTTTGACACTATATCCAGACAAATTCCCATATGCTGGAAAGTCATTAATAGTGCAAAACAACATAGCATGCAAACAAAATGTCTCTCTTCATGAAGCATCATAGGTCATCACACCTTCACCCCAGAGTTTCTTTAAGTCATCAATCAGAGGTTCAAGATAAACATCGATATCATTTCCAGGTTCTTTAGGGCCCGATATCAACAACGACAACATTACGTACTTATTTTTCATACACAACCAGGGAGGAAGATTGTATATAACAAGCATGACTGGCCAAGTCCTATGTTGGCTGCTCAATGTCCCGTACAGATTCATCCCATCTGTATAAAGCCCAAGTCTTAGATTCCTGACTTCTTCACCAAATTCAGGGTACAATAGATCAATCTTCTTCCACTGTGGGGAATCAGACGCATGTCGTAGGATCCCATCATTATTTTTCTTAACATCTGCATGCCACCTCAAATTCTTCACATCTATCGGATTGGCAAACAAGCATTGAAACTGATATATTATAGGTAGATACCACATCACCTTGGCAGGAGAACCAGTTTTGGACTCCCCCGAAGTCATCAATTTATATCGTGACGCACCACATTTTGGACAATCTTTCAAATCCACATAGTCCTTTTGAAATAATACACAATCATTCGATCATGTGTGTATCTTCTTGGCATCCATTCCCATTGGGCACAACAATTTCCTTACCTCGTATGTTGAGATTGGGAGCTCGTTTTCTTCAGGAAGCATTTCTTTCAACAAAGACAACAATGACGTGAAGCTTTTGTCGCTCCATCTATTGTTAGCTTTCAGCTTATACAATCTCAACACAGTGCTAAGCTTCGTAAACTTTGTACAACCTGTGTATAACAATATCTCAACATCATGCACAATGTTTCTAAAAATGGGAGGTGGATCGGTGTGCTCTACCCCAAAACTATCCAACATCACATCAACGATGTCTACTGGAACTGGTTCATTCACATCTACATCATCGGAGGCAATTTCTTCTTCCACACAAGCACTGCTATCGACATCCACTGGTTTTGAGTTTGAAATCTCTCCATGCCAGTGCCATTCTGTATAGCCTTGTATAATCCCGTTGCACATGACATGACTTTTGATTTCATCACCAATGCTGACTTTCAAGTTGTTAGCGCAATGCCTACATGGACAGTACAACCTATCTCTAGGTTGTTTCCTATGTTCCTCGACAAATCTAATAAACTGGTCAAGACCAGATATAAACTCTGGGGTGCAGCGATTGCGAATGGACATCCATGATCTATCCATTCTATGATCAAAGAGAAAACAAGTATATATTACAACAAGATTAGGGTCTAGGGTTAACAGATTAGAGTTTTTGCATGGTTAAAACTTTAGGCCAAAAAATACATGTGCTGTCATTCTTATATATAATAAATGTGTACCACCTATCCCATTCTTGAACACCTAATCTCACTAGTAAGTGTATAATGTGTATTGGGTTTTCAAGAAAATTTCGGCAGAATTTCCCCGTTGTTCTCCAAGTACATATGTACTTAGAGAACAAACGGGGAAATGCTGCCGAAATTTTCTTAAAAACCCAATACACATTATACACTTACATTCTAAGTGAGATTAGGTGTTCAAGAGCAGTCCCAAACTAGGGACTATCCAAGATTTACTCCTAATGAGTAAATCTTGGACGAGTTTCTAGGCCAACAAATACATGTGTTGTCATTCTAATATATAATAAATGTGTACCACCTATCCCATTCTTGAACACCTAATCTCACTAGTAAGTGTATAATGTGTATTGGGTTTTCAAGAAAATTTTGGCAGCATTTCCCCGCTGTTCTCCAAGTACAAATGTACTTATAGAACAAATAGGGAAATGCTACCGTAATTTTCTTGAAAACCAAATACACATTATACACTTACATCCTAAGTGAGATTAGTTGTTCAAGAACAGTCCCAAACCGGGGACTATCCAAGATTTACTCCTAATGAGTAAATATTGGACGGGTTTCTAGGCCAAAAAATACATGTGCTGTCATTCTATAACATTGATTTCAACATTTCGAGTGTCCATACATGTTCATCATCAAGATAAAGATTACACATAAATTAGTATGACCTAGGGATGGAGAGATTCATAATTGATTTCAAAATTTCAAACTAGCTCATGCATTATCATCAATCTACATCATATTATAGGGATTCATGTAGATGTTAGGGTGACACATCACTACAAAATTAGAGATTTAACATTAGGGTTTTAATATCTTACATAGATTGATCACAAGATTTCAGCAATATAGTTAATTCAAGATTATGGTGAAATGTGTATTAGGGTTTTAATATCTTAATTCAACATGCATAAAAATTTATAGAATTAGGTCAAGCATTAGTATTCAATTGCAAATGTATCTTCTTCTTCCTCCTCCCTCTCCTTACCAAATGGAAAGCAAGGCCACGACTGTGTGGACTGACCACGGTCGTGGTTGTGTTGGCCTACCACGGTTGTGCTGGTCAGCACGCCCGTGGTAGGCCAATACAGCCACGGTCGTGGCCTTGCTTTCCATTTGGTAAGGAGAGGGAGTAGGAGGAAGAAGAAGAGGTGGAGGACCAGCCCACACAGTCGCTAGCGCTGGTTGCATGTTGTGAAATACCACGCGGAGCAGGGTACCTACTTGAGGGTGGAGGAAGAAGAGTGGCGACGAGAGCAGGGCAGCAGAGGCGCCGACAGCAGGAGGACCAGGAGGAGCAAGAGACCACCGGCGAGGAGAACAGTAGCAGCATAGGCTTCGACGGTGAGCAGAGAAGGAGAGGCAGGTGGCGGCAGTGGCGAGCAGCTGCAACAACAGCAGGTGGCGGCGGGGAGGTAGGCAGCAGGTGACGCAGTAGCAGCAGGGAACCAGAGCAAAATCGATCGATGAAACAGAAGAAAGGGGAAGAGTCCGCTGTGCATGGGGCTATTAAGTTACTAAACGACGTCGGTTATCTATAACAACTGACACATTTATTATTAAGTGTCGGTTATCCAAAGACAACCGACGTCAATTGGACATTCCTTTACCCTAATTGTTTTTGGTGGGGACGGCGTGCACACCCTTATTACGTCGGCTATGCTAAGAAAACCGACACCCATATTGGAACTTTTGGCAAAATTTTTATCTTCATTCAGCGTCAGTTATTAGATAAAACACCGACATTGTATCTAATATTTTGGCACAATTTTTTTGCTCAAAAAAATTGGATTTCACGTGTTACTTTAGGCGTCGGTTTCGTTTCTTCAACTGACACTGAATGAAAAGAGATACCCGTGTCTGGATGGTCTTCAAATATAGATGTCCTTATTAACCGACGTTTAATGTTACCATCGTCAATTTTACTAAAAAACCGACGCCTCTAAAAGCGACGTTGAACGTTGTTTCTGTAGTAGTGAAGTAGATCTCATTAATAGGGCATGGGGCTATTCCCATAGCCCCTACTTTGTTCTAGTTGTTATTAACTTTGAGAATTATGTTATATTGAATGAGTTTCATTCGTTATTTGCACTTGTTTTATGACTTGATATATCACATAGCTTGCTTGTTATGATCATTGATGTAGAGACCGTGAAACTTAGGATTAGAATGTCGAATGAATTCCTAGAACTCTAGATGAGATGGGGGAAGGAATTCTACTGGATGATTGGATAATAATTCGTGTACACTAAGATCTAATATTCATGGGGAGTTTGATCCTTAGGAGATTATGTTCCAAAATGATGCAAATCCATATGCTTCTAATATGAACATGTTGAATTAGAAGAGTTCTATCCATTGGAATGATTACACTGGCTATGGTGGTTAACCATGTTGTCCAGGTACCTTTATTAATTGATTTAAACCCTCCATCTAATCGATTATTCCCTTTAAATCTACTTTAATAGCCTTAGTCATAATCTCTCTCAACCAAATAGATTTAAACATTGTCCTTAGTAATTGGTTTAGAATGATTCTTAATCACATTGTATCTTGGCTTTGACCCTTTTTATAATACGATTAACCTATTCTCTTTTGAGTGAGTCGATTGTTGTTGCTAATGTAAACTCTAGGGTTTTCATTCCCTAGTGAATTTGTTTATGCAAACTTCTCGCATAACATATTAGCATTGTTTCCAAGGACACCGAAGTTGCGTTTGAACCCCATTGCTTTATTTTTCATTTTAAAATCACTTGTATCTACTAGAACCAATACTAACATGAGTCTTAACATTGTCTGATCTCTTTTCAGGTACTAACAATTTATGCAACATTTAGAAAGGATTGATTCTACATCATATGCATTTGATCCAGAGATTCATAGAACTTTTGTTTGTCTAAACTGGACCCATAGCAATAGAATGGACGGGGAAGAAATTGTGAATCTAGCCCTTACTACACAAAGAGATTCTCTTATTGAGGAGACAATGGAAACTATGGGCATTAAGCAGGAAGCCCAAGATAGCACACCACAAGAATAAGAGAGGCAGAAGTATCTTAAGAACTTCTTAGTCCCTAAGTCAACTGACATACAATATCATTTGGTGCCCCTTGCTATCACCACCCCACATTTTGAGATCTGCATGCAGTGAATCACCATGCTCTAGAATAGCACTTTCTATGTCATAATGGTGATAATTTTCAAGATCATCAAATCCCTTCTCTAACCTTTTGTGCTCTACATAAGATACCATGCATTTTTTAAGACACCATTGAACAACAACTGCTTAGATATACATTGATAGATTAGACCAATAGTTGTTATACTTCCATGGAAGGAGACTACATCACCTACATGAGAAGGTATCCAGTCCAAGTTTCTTGAGAAGTATTATCCACCATCCCTCACCTATCAAATTAGGGGATGAATCACACATTTTTTCATGGTTCTAGGTTAATCCTTGGCTAAATCTTGTGTTGTTGCTCACATAACGTCATTTCTCAAGTCTAGTTGATGTAGAATTTCTACAATGTTGTTGATGAAAACAACAAGAACTTCCTTGACACCTCATTAGGAGGTAACTTCATGTTCTACAATTTTGAAAGTGCTTGGGAAGTCACTAAGAGAAGTTCTAAAACACAAGCATGGTCCAAGTGAGGACAAGCTCAAGCCCTCGAGGTATCTAAACCAAAGATGGTTTTGAGGTTTGATCCATTAATGGATCCCTCAAAAAGCTTTTCTTGAAGCAAGACCACTCAAAGTCCTCCTTCAACACTTCTTACAGTAGAGGATAGTGGCAACAACCATATCATCTAAATCAATAAGTAAAATCTATATATTTCTTTTGTGAGGCCTACGTGGGTCATGGTCATTCTACTTTACATTGTCAACTCATCTATAATGTCATGGTGAACAATGGCCATGTGCAAGCTGAAAATGGATAGTAGATGGAGAATCTAAACTCCAACCACACCATATGCGGCTAAGCTTACTTCAACTCAAACTAGGATAGAAACCATCCTAGTTTCTAGTATGGCACTCTAGTCAGTGCAAAGAATGCATCACAACAACATCCTTCTCAAGTGAACAACCAAGTTTGTGGTCCTCTTGGGTTCCAATACAAGAACCAGGAAAGTATCAGGGTAATTTCTAGAATCATAACTACCAAGGACAACAATTCCAATATCCTAATCAAGTACCACAGATGTAGAAACATACTACTCCTCCTTCCACATATGATAAAATTTTTACAGTAGAACATATGCTTCTATCTCAACAAATGATGTTGGCAAATCAACAAGCTTGTCAAAAGTCAATTGATTCTCAATTGTCCCAACTCACGACAGCCCTTCGCCCTCCTATAGGTTCTTTTGTTGGACAACATGAGAACAATCCCAAGCACCCCGAGCATTTGAAGATTATCTTTACATGTTCTCAGAACGTGTGTACACGTCTGCCTCCACTATGAAGCCAACCACCATGCCTATACATTTTGATGATGGTAATGTTATGATGGTTGAGAAAGAGAAAGTGCATGACACAGTTTCTGATTTTGATGCAGGAAAGGCTCTTGATGTTGAAGTACTACTAGTTGAAATAGTTGTACCCAATGTGCTAGTCTACAAGCAATGACCTCCCTACCAAGTAAAACTCAGGAAAATAAGGCTAGATGCCAAATTCATGAGATTCAAGGAAGATACAAAGATGCTTCACAAGGACATCCCCTTTTTGGTTTCCCTTTCTAAAATACATGCATGATAATAGTTGTTGAAGACTTTGTTGACTAGGAAATACACCAAAAAAGAATATGAGACAGTGAAACTTGCTTGAACTACTTTTGAAATTAAACTGAGAAAGATGGTCAAGAAGAAGAATGATCTTGGGTCTTTCAAGATCGGTTGTTATCTATGAGGCAACATGTACATGAAGGGACTTGGTGCAAGAAATTCCATTATCCCATACATCTTGTATAGAAGACTGGGTTTCATAGAGATGTTTCCCACAACCATGACTATCCAGATTGTAGACTCTTCTATGATGAAGCCCATGGGTATCATAGAGGACATTCCACTAAAGTTTGGCAAGGATGACTATGTTCCTTGTGATTTTTTTATCATGGACATTAAAGAAGACCTCTGCCATCTATCCTCTTATTTTTTGTCACTCGTTCTTGGCTAATTCACGTGCCTTGATTGATGTAGAGGTTTGGTAACATCCTCTTGAGGATAGGAATAGAAACTCTTGAAGCATGAAAGGCCCAAGTAACCACAAATAATTTTTTTCTTAATTGTATTGACAAGCTATCTCATCTTAGACATGAATGGGATATGTCAGAAGACCCATCACATACATCCCTCATAGTTCCAACTGGTTTATGTTTTGATGAAGAATGGGTCCACTGATATAGGTTCAATTGATGAATGCATCTTTGTGACGACCCAATTACAAATCAAGCCATCACCAGTAAAAATGCAGAATTATCACAAATAATAGAATTGATAAAAACCACTAAGAATTAAAACCATTTTGCACATAGATCCCTATCTAGTAAGCTTTTACACAAAGGAAAAAAGCTTTATATACACACAGTTCATGTCATGCATTCAATATGGCATCTCTTCTGGAGGATAACAAGTATCACTTGCTTTACTCTGATATATATACAACAGTATTTTAAAAACCTCAAGATAAGCAAACCAAAATCTCAAGTCGTTCATGAAAACCACTAAGAACTATCTCCCAAGGACCTGAGAGTATAGAGACGACACATAGACATCTATCTACAAAACCCTGACAGACAGCATATTTGACCTGAAATACTATTGTTATTCTTGCTGACACGATCCTTCTTCTACAGCTCGGTTCCTAGTCCCTCGTTTGTGACCACCTAAAAAAATGTGGATCCCACGGGGTGAGGCTATTGTCCCAGCGAGAGATATAACTATCTGCCAACAATATTATTATCACAGAAAATAATATAAAACTAAATTGCAGGTATTATATTTGTTTAACAGATATATTCTCAAGTACCGAGCAAGGATATTGATAATAGATCTATATATCATCTTTTTCTTGAAAAAGGAATATGAAGAAAATGTTATAAAAGTAATGATGCATCAACCAATGTTTCCATATTTGGTCCTTAAATGAATATACTACTTGATTGATTACATTTTCACATTCATACTTATACCTAGAGGAGATGAGATATACCGCCCATACTCCAACTGACCACTAGTAAGTCAAAATCAGTACCATACAAGGTCAACGGCAGAGCCGGCTGTCAAGACCTCACCTTTCTTGGTCAGTACAAGAACACTTAGATAACACTTAGGTTTACCATGACATCTTGTGTCTACTATGATTAGCTATGCCGTGGTATAGCGGCATCTTCACTATAGAGTTACTGCCATAACATGTACTCTCTTCGGGAGAAGACCACTTAGCTTTCATAGATTATCAGAATGACCATTGAGCGATCCAGTTTTGATTTTTATCAGGACGTACACTGAGCAATCTGATGTATTTAGGGAGTCCACTGAGCACCCTTATTTAGCTTGGGAGTCCACTGAGCACCCTTATATTATCGCATATTCAAAAATATGTGTTTCGAGTAAAAAATCATTTCACCATTTAGCACATGCTGACACTGAATGGATCTATGGTTTGGGAAACTACATGATAATATTCATCTTGCTTAATTAAATGCATTACTATATCTTTTAGCATCAATCAAGTTACAAACAAGATCTACATCAAATGCTATAAAGAAAAGCATAATTGTGTTTATCAAATACTTTCATATTCCTTGAGTCACATAGTTATCTTAAAATCTCATTCTCGTGTCATTATCACACTTGGGTATTAAACCCTTAATTCATCACTGAGTACTTTTCACCACTTACCAGATGATCATTACCTCTAGGTCATCAGACCTGTGTATTTATTCACATAGTCCACATAGCTCATTGCATCGTTTCACATAATAACATAGTTCTTACTAGGCCATGCTCATAGCTTTAAGATACTTGGATGATTATTATATCATATTATCAACAATTTCAAACACATGTCTATAAGATATTAAAGAACACATACTATTTTATGAATTAGGGTTATAGTCAACCAATTAGGGTTTCAATATCTCATTAGTAAGATTATATATTAACTCATACTCTACTCTTCTTAGGAGTATTATTGAAGGTTAATCTTATAGTCATCTTGCCATTCTTAGTTTATCTTTCATTCTTACTAAGATGTAGGTTACTTAATTCACATTCTTAGGGTTGACAACTCATCATTATTGTAACATCCCTGACCTGGGTTATTTACTAACCCTAGGTGTTTTTCCCAATTAAGTTGATTAGATTCTTGTTCTTATACTTTGAAAAGTAATTAAGGGTGTTGAGGAACTTATATTTCAATTTCAGTCCTTTTTTAATAATGTTGAAACATTGTTTTGTTAATTTTGGACTAAAGTGCAAATTACCCAAGTTGAGGGGTTAACTTGAAAATTCCACATGATAAGATGTTCCTATGATGTTGAGACATCTTAAGAATGAATATGATGTAGTGGTATCGATTCTACAAGCTTGGGCACCAAGATAAAGCTTGTAGAGCAATCCTTGTGCATTAAAACCTAGTTTTGGTGTAATGTGCAATTTACCCAAAACCTAGGGTTCAACATGAAAAATACCACCTCTAGAGGGTCTCACATGTTTCTTGGCATCAATTAGAGCAAATAAAATGATAAGGGCTCCTCATTTGGATTATCAAGGAGGAGAGAGAATCCTGACATTAAAATAATCAAGATTTAAGCATATATGGCTCTTTAATATAATTTAGTGCAAAAAGAAATATATTAATTAAGGAGCCCTTCAACCAGAAGTTGAGGGATGTGTTTGATATAGTTTGGACGAGCTTGTCCCATTATTGGGCACAAAAAGATCTTGGTTGAGTGGAAGCCATTCACATTAATATAATATAAAGCAATATCCAATAAAAGGATGGATATTAATATAAAACTAATAAAGGTGCTTAGTTCCTTTTCCATTATTTCTTGGATAATGAAGAAAGTTTTGCAAGGAAATAGAGGGTGGCTTCGTGGCCAAGGAATGGAGGAGGCTTTAGTGAAATTAGTTGGAATTAAAGAAGATAATCCTCTTTTTCTATTTTCCTTGAAAACCCATATATATATATATATATATATATATATATTCCTTTTTCCAAAAACACCAAAAGGATCGTGTCCTTAGTTTCTTTCTCTTTTCACCTTGCTTTGGCCGACCAAGGAAGAGCTATGGAGCAGAGGAAGGGTGACCAAACCTGTTGGTAAGTTTGGATTATCATCTACCTCAGATTCATGGTGGAAACCATAAAACAATGGTTAATTTTGGTTTTCTTCACACAATTTCCAATTCTAGCCATCTTGTTCATCCAAAAGTTGAAGGACAGACCTTGGACAACTACTGGAACTCCATCCACCATTAAAGTCGTGGAGCTTGGAGCTTTGGATCAGTTTTAGAGGCAGGTTTTATAACTCTAACCCTTAAGCATTAGTATTGCACTCTTTTCTATAAGAATTGTTGGTTACTTTCTTCCTTTGATACTCTTGTGAGTTCTTGCTATAACTTCCATGAAGAATAGTAACAGTTCTTGGTAGAACAGAGGAAGATGAAGGTGACATCATTCTAGATAAATATCCAAAAAGTTACTTTACCAAACGGTTTGCTTTTGTTGCTCAAATGGTTTCCCAAACCGTTTGGGAGCAAACGGTTTCAAACCGTTTGAATGCTAACGGTTTCAATAAACCGCATAGAAGCAAACGGTCCACGACCATTTGGTGGCGTTGACCAAGCGTTGACCATTTGGAGACCTGTTGAGAATAATATAGGTCAATAATTCATCAATAATTATTAATTAACTTCAATTGGTTCACTAGTTGAAGGTCCAACAATCACCAAAACCCTAATCGAGTTAGGTGTTGATTTGATAATTGAATAAGTTTGAAACTTGGGTTGAGTGACTCAAACAGTCTCAAGACCATTTGGGGATCACCCAAACGGTCTCAAGACCGTTTGGAGGTCTAGGGTTAGGTATGGTTGACCAATTGAAGATTCAAATATATTAGATTGAAGTGTATTTGATTGCTGATTTGGTGACTAATCCTAGGATCCAAACCCTAAATGAATGACATGGTTAATGATAATGTGATGGGAAAACGGTCTCAAGACCATTTGGGGAATCACCCAAATGATCCCAATACCGTTTGGGGGTCACCCAAGACCGTTTGGAGGTCTAGGGTTGACTATGGTTAGGTGATTGAAGATCTAATGATGCTATGTTAAAGAGCAATCAAATGTTGATATGATGATCAATCCAATGAACCAAGCCCTAAATGGTTGACTTGGTTTTTTATGTTGACTTGGGAAAACGGTCTCAAGACCGTTTGGAGAGCATCCAAATTACCTCAAGACCGTTTGAGGTCAGGTCATGTCCAAATTGGATGATGGTTTAATGGTTTCAATTCAATTAGACTCACATTGATTAATGTTGAAGGATCATCGTTTCCAAACCCTAATTCAAGTGATTCAAACCCTAATTGATGATCAATTGAGGGTCAATTGAGGGTCAAATCAGTTGAAGGTTGACCTAATTAATTCAATTGAAGTATGATGATAAGTCCAATTGATGATTGGCTATATGTATTCAATGGTTGAAAGAACCAACATTGGAAACCCTAGTTCAATTGAAGTGGTTGAGACCCTTTTTGGTCCTTGCGGTTTTGAGGGGGTTTGGACCAAACGATCCCAAACCGTTTGGGTTCATGCATTTTCAAAAGTCTGCTTTAGCAAATGGTTTTGGGGGTCTACTTTAGTAAACGATTTCATATGACCACCTTTAGCAAATGATCTCAGAAGTCAACTTTGGCAAATGGTCTACACCACTTACTTTCCTAAATGGTCTTAAGTGTGCAACTTTACCAAACGGTCTCAGTGGTTATGTAAGACCGCATGGAGGTCTAAACGGTCTCATATCGTTTGGATGTTTATGGTCAAGATCGTTTGGGGTCTTTGTAGTCAGGATCGTTTGGTGAATAATTATCCAAAACCGCATGGATACTTAAAGTGGTTAAAGGTTAAGTTGGTTAATTGTTTAATAAAATATGTAATTAAAGATGATTATGGTACTTGTATCTTAATGGGATAGTGTGATTAATATCTAATAAGTAGTTAAGCCTTAATGATCATAATGGTAATGACATAACCCATGATGTCAATTCTCTTTCATGTTAAGTTGACTTAGCCTAATCAAGGCTGAAGTAAACATTGTCCTATAAAGGATGAGAGAGAAAGGATTACCTACATAAATGTTAATTATGTAATGGACTCTTATTATGAATATATGTCTAATTAGGGTATGATCCATGATAGTGAGATCATAAAACCCTAATTATGAAGGTTAATGAATCATAAACCTAACTGAGGATATTATTGGAAGTAAACTTAATACATGATGATGGTATGATCTCAATTCATAGTGATGACATGATAAACCTTAATTCAAGGTAATTTGATGATCACTCCTACTTAGGGTGAATAGTAAACCCTAATTGCAGTTTATTAAATATAAACCCTAATCAAGGGTGATGTGACATGAATAGTAAACCATAACCTAGGGTGATGCAATGTGAATAGTAAACCCTAATTTAGGGTATGTTGAATATGAACCCTAATCAAGGGTGATGCAATGTGAATAGTAAACCCTAATTCCAAATAAGTAAATGAAAGTGTGAAACCCTAATTCTGGGTTATTCTTTATAGCATGAAGCTCTATGATTAGATAATGAAATGATAAGTCATTAATCCTATTTGAGATTAGGGGATGATTAACCCTAATTGAAATGAAAAGGGAAACCCTAATCCTAATAAGGACATAGTGGTGCAACCCTTGAATATTGATGTTATCATTGTTTTGCATTGTGCTAATATGAAATAAATGTGTACTAATCATGCAGGTTTTATGAGATATTGAACATAGCCAGGTGAGATCTATGATGCTTTGTTTAATGAAAGTACTTTATAAGTTTTGTAAGCAATGATATGCTATGTTGCCTAGCAAAAAGGTAACGAAAGAGACTGACAGGCTGTATGAGCCAAGTGAAATACCTGCATTGCTACTATTATGTTTACACTGTTAAATAACTTGATGGCATTGTGTTACCTATTAAGGTGGTAACAAGTGATTTGATGATCTAAGGGTTTGTACACCCATATTCTTGAATCATGATGATGAATTGATAAGGGATTGAGATCCCAATGGTTATAAAGTTGTGAAATGAACTTGATAAAATAGTACTCTTTCTTTATAGCTTCTGTTATAATAGTTTATGCTTGAAAACATGCCTGATGCTAAAATAATGTTGTAATGTACTTAAATAATCAAGTGAAATGATATCATGTAGAGCCCTGACCATAGATCCATCATCACCAGAAGTTGGATGATGGTGAAACATGTTTTCCTAAGGGAACTCCTGGAGAGCATACTTTTGAGTATGTGGGGGTTATGGACGTGAATATCCTTATATCCTAATGGAGGAATTGATGTGAGATAAACATTAAATCCCTCAATCCTTCATTATATGTATATGCCGAGATGATGTATCACTAATCTCCCGATGATGATGTTAATGCTGCATCGATGTGAGATAAACAAGAAATCCCTCGATGGCGAAGAGAGTACAACATGCCATTGTAACTCTAATAGTGAAGTTGCCAGAATACCCTGGAAAGCTATTTTAGCAGAGACACAAGATGTCCTACATGTTGTTCCTCACACTGACTGAGGATGATGAGGTCATAGAAATTCGGCTCTTCTGATGACCTATGTATGGTACCGATTTTGATTTTGCAATGGTCGGTTGGAGTATGAGCGGTATACCTCATCTCCTCAGGGCATAAATATGTTTGTAAAATATATTCAGCCGTGTAGCATAATTGCTAGGGTTGAACTACGAGAATCAATGTTTGATGATACATTGTTTAATATGTCCTAGTTGGATAATTAATATACATGTTCTTCATATTCCTTATTAAATGAATGACTTGCTTCTTAATCAAGTTATAATTGAAATGATTGCATGGAAAATACTGCTCTACATATCTTATTCAATGAATTATCTGCTGATTGAATATTTATAATTTTACTGCTCAGTGCTATTCTATTATCAGCAATAACAATGCTTCTGGCAGAGAGTTATATCTCTCGCTGGGACAATTTTCAATTGTCTCACCCCCGTGGGATTCAACTTTTTAGGTAGACACCGAGGAAGAAGAAACCCTTCAGTGGGTGAGTAGCAACAACAACAGCCACAGCAACAACAATAACAGCAAGGACATCAGTGATCCACAGGTGGAGACATTGTCTGTTATGTTCTGTATATAGAGAGTCCTATGTGTCATCTCTGTACTCTCAGGTCCTAGGAGTCAGTAGATGGTTTGATTTAGATCTGAGATTTTTGGCTTGATGCCTCAAGATTTGTGTATACTTCTCATGTACAATTTAACAAGGCAGTCAATGTTTATGACTCTCGATATGGGATGATACAGAGATGAACTGATGTATCAGAATGTAAATAACTTATTTTGGTTCTTTATGAAAGAGTTGTGTAGTTTGTGGTTCTCAGTGCAAAAATTTTTAATTTTTAGTGATTTTCAGTAATTCCACTGCTAACAAAACGCTTCCGCATCAGTTAGTTTAGTTAATAACATTTTGTTCGAATGGTGTATCACAATTATTAAGTTGAGTTAAACATATTCATCACTTAGACAAGCTCAATGATTAAGGACAAGCCTACCATATCAAGTAGCATGATTGATAATGTCATTCTAATGTATTTGGAAATGCACATATTCAATTAATCACATGGTGAAACCACATACTCATATCGGGTATAGGGCATATCCCTTATCACCATATCGTGTAGTCATGTGATTTAGGTATCATTTCACCTTTCTCATTTTAAGTCCACTTCATATCGTGTACTAGGGTACACCATATCGGGCATGTCCATATCTTAGTTGGTTATGTCAACTTTCAATTTAAACTCCCATATTGGTTTTTCCATTATATCTGGTTGTCTCTTGGATTTCCATATTGGGCTCCATCTTCGATTTCTATATCGAGCTCCATCTTGGATGTCCATATCGTGCACTCACATTGGACTTGCCATATGTTGGATATCATATCGTAATCCCATGTTGTATATCATATCGGTTTTCACCATATTGGTTTATCTCACATGTTCACGTAAGTGTATTGGGCAACATATCAGGCATAGGTGTTGGGCACCGTATCGGGTAAGTATATTGGGAAACACATTGGGCATAGGTGTTGGGCACCATATCGGGTACCCATGTTAATTGATACCTCATGACCATATCGTGTGCCCATTACTAATAAGAACCTTGAAATCAAATCATAACAAGGTGATTACCAAGTTGTTCTTTTAACCCTAACACAAAGTAAAAGGGTATATCATGTTTCAAAGATCAAAAACATATCAGGTTTCTAGGGTTTTTATCATATCGGGCAAAGGTATTCCTTTTACCTTGTATCATGTGCAAGGTGGTAGATAGGAGTCCTCCATATCATTCATAGAACCTATGATGACCTATCTCTATATCAGGAAAGTCTCCATGTTGGGTTGTAAGATCTTCAACCCATCTCGGGTTGTTCAAGAGTGATCAACTCATATCGGGTATCCAATGATGATGTCATAATCATCAACATTAAAATCATTAATTGGTTCAAAACTATGAATAATATCCTAATTACATATTAGAACTCATGACTATATCAAATGATCATATGAAGTCCTAATTTGCAAATATTCAACAAATTGAATAATATTGAATAAAGGATAATATTTTTGAAGGGTTTGAGTTATATAACCTGCCTCTTGAAGAGATTCCAAGCTTCAAGCTTCACTCCACATGTTCTAAGGTGGAAGATGAGACTTCTCCAAGCTTCAAGCCTTGAACTCCAAGCTCTTGTATGATATCTCCAATCTCCTTGGACGATATCACCTCACTTGGTTGCTTCAACTTTCTTTGGCCGATATCTCTTCTCCTTGGCCAATACCACTTAACTCTCTTCACTATGGGTGACACAAGAGAGGGTGTTGCACGATACAAGAGGAAGGTAACTTTCTAGATCCGAAAATCTTGCCAACAAATGATGGTCAATGTATTTATACTTAAGGTTTATCAAAAAGAGTGTAATAGGTGTCATTATCCTAAGGTACTTCATGCCACCTAGCCATGCAAGGTCGACACATGCTCTTTCATGCTTGCCACTTATTATCTAGCCATGCAAAAATAAAAGTCCAAGGGTAAAATGGAAGACAAGGATTGGCTCTTGAGTTGTCCTCTAGGGCAAGCTTTCCTCCACTATCTTATTATTATATTCAACTCCATCATTTCATAGGCAAAAGAAAATTGATGCTTCAACATTTCCTTGAAGTGCCTTGTCTTTCATGGGCCAAGCCAAAGCTCCACAAACTGATAGGATGCTCTCCTTATGGCTCTATGGATGATAGGGACTCCTCTCCTAAGTCCACAATCGATATGGCTCATGTGTATAACTTCAACTTATGTATTTTCTTATTTTCTTCATTATTAAGAGTATGAACACTTCAAGATGCTTCAAACATATTGTCTCCTCCTCTCTCTCTCTCCTCTAGATAACACTAGGTAAGAGTAAAACCAATCTATAGGTGATAAATTACACATTAACCCTACATTTTGTACATATTGCAAATTGTACTACAATCGATGCATTATGCACTTAGCATTACTTACATAAGTTCTCACTTAGGGTTTAGGATTTGTACAAGCCACCACTTAGCATCATATTCTCTTTCATTATATACAAAACACTTAGAATATATTCAACATGTAACATTTGCAACATAACCCCTCATCTTGGGTAAGTTACACTTCTCACTTAGATTATCATATAATGCACACATAGCTTTGCATATAAGCTCAAATTTGAAAATAAACTTCACAAAGACCTTAATTACTTTTGAAAAGATAAGAACAAGTTTGTAAGAAACTTACTTAAGAAAAACATCTAGGGTTAGGTCATAACCCAGGTGGGGGTGTTACAATTATCAACCCCTAAAAGAAGGATTTTGTCCCCAAAATCTCAAGAGAAAATAGAAGGGTACTTCAGCCTCATCTCTTCTTCTAACTCCCATGTGACTTCTTCAATGCCACAGTGATGCCAGAGAACTTTCACAAGAATGATGTCTTTCTTCTTCAACTTCTTGACCCTTCTTTCAAGAATCATCATAGGGCCTTCCACGTAGGATATATCTTCACTCAATTCAACATCTACATGTTTCAACACCATCTCTAAATCAAGATGACACTTTCTCAGCATAGACACATGGAACACTGGATGTAGTCTATGTAGCTCAGGTGGCAACTCCAACCTATAAGCTACTTTTCCGATCTGTGCTATCACTGGGTAAGGTCCCATAAATCTAGGGGCTAACTTACCTTTCTTCCCAAATGTTACAACCCATATTAGGGTTAGTCATTAAATACCACGAATAATGTGAAACATTTCAATTAGTGTTAAGAACCTTGTTAAAAACCATGGTTAATCAAAATAAGCTAATATGTGAATGAAGGGGGTGAGATTGAATCATCTGAATTAATTAATGATAATTGCAATGTTAATCGTAAGTTATATAATGCCCAGGAAGCGATTAGCATTTTGATTAGCTGAGACAAGATAATTAGCATGGTTTCTCACTTCTAGGTTGTAGTGGTTTTTGTACTTGAAAGTTTGCAAGAAAAATCAGTTGAATCGGACCTCTGAGGCGATACTTATACCATTTTTAGTTTCCTTGGACCTATAGTGCAATTTTTCCAAATTAGCCTTTTATTTAACCCTTCATTTTCTCGCTTATCTCCTTCCTTGATTTATTCTGAAGCGGCGCACGCACTGTAGCTGTGCGATTTTTTTTCGCGGCAGCAGGAGGCGAATGGCAGGGCGATTAAGGGCGATCTAGGGCTTGGTAGCCCCTTCTCCTGCATCGCCCACCTCTCCCCTTCTTCTTTCTCCTTCCTTCTTCCCCTTTCCTTGCCCTACCCGTGATCCCAACCACCAGCTAGGGTGGCGCCCCTGTAGCTGCGGCCAGCAACATCAGTAGCTGTGCAAAGCAGCAGCTAGTGGTCGCCTTGGGCGTGGCCAGCACCTCAAAATAGTGCCATGGAGTTCGGCCTTAAGGCCCAGGCACAGATCCGCAGCCCTAGCTACGAGCAGCGATCCAACCAACTCCCTCTCTCCTTCTTGTATGTGTGTGGAGCTGCTACTTGTAGCAGGTCCGACCAGAATCCTTCTTGAGCGCGAGGAGCTGCACCAAGCAGTGCCAACGAGCTCAGCCTAGTGCCTCGAGCATGAATCCGCAGCACCTGCCCCTCCCCTCCTTCTCCTTTCTCGTTTCTTGGATGCCCCAAGCTGTTGGACGGTGCCCAGAGCGGAAACAGCAGCCAGGGATGGATGGGCATCCCCATAGCACCTCAAACGGCAGCCTAAACTCTGACTCTGAGGTCCAAGTACGAGTTGCAGCTCCAACAGTGATCGACACCCAACCAAGACGTTCAATTTCAACCTGTACATGTGAGCATGGTACTGTTGGGAAGCTGCTGCAGATTAAATTTGGGCAATTCCAAGGTTGAAGAAAACCTCTGGACGCATCCCTGGACGCAATTCCGGACGAATCCGGACAGTCCAAATCGTTGTGAGTAGGATTTCATTTATTTATCATTAATAAACTCAGGCGTTTGAATATTTTCTGTTTTGTGCGTGAATTACGCTGATAACATGCGTTATCAGGCGTAGGGTGGCGTTTGGCGTCGCCCGACTTTTTATTTCATAAATTGCTTCTAGACACTGTTATATGATTAAATTTAGCAATTGATCAGTGTGGATTAAATCGGTAGATTTATATGGTTCATTGGAACCTAAATTGCTTGTTTGAATGTTGAAATTAGAAATTCATGTCTGAAAATGATATGATTTGGGTATGAACCCAGACAATGAAGATTTCTAATAAATTATCAGATGTATGATTTCAAAGTTGATATGAATAAATAAAATATGCATGAAAACCTTAATTGCATATATCTTTTGACGTTAATATGTGTAAATTGATATTTACATGAAATGGCACATTTCTCTGAATTATTACCAGAAATTCTCAAGTATTGTTATTAAATTGTGTTGTGATATTTAATTAACTCTTAATTGAGTTAAGTGATGCACAAACCAGGATTTGGGTTAATGTGCATGTTTTTCGAGAAATTTAGAGAATTGATAATTGTTGAGTATGATTCTCATATGTGAAGCAAATTTCTTTAATTTGTGCAATAAGATGTTCAATTGCGTAAATTCGCTATGTATGTGCCAAATTGAAATAAGTTGGGTTATTTATGCATTTCTAATTTGTCTGAATGCATGGTATGAGAATTTCTCAGAAATTACAATGATTTAAAATATATTGCTCTGTCAGTTTAGAATGACAGTGTATTGTGATCTGATATGAAATCAGTAGATGTGATTTTCCTATTTAAATGGTTATATGTTAATCAGTTAATAGACTTAGGTGCCCTAACACCGTAGAACCCCTTTGACAGATCTGCTTCTTAGGGGTGAAACTCGTGTCCAACATCAACCGGTTGAGTAATTCTGGTGGCACGAGGGTTGATAGACAGTGTCCAACACCAACCGATTGAATAATTTCAGTGGCACTGGGATAAATAATAAATAAAGTAAAGGGTTATCCAACACCAACCGGTTGAGTAATTCTGGTGGTAACCCAGTGTTGACTCTCCGCCTGTGTGCTCAGGTTTGTCAGGAGGAGTCTGGAGCACACGTGGTTGTGCAGCACACGTGGTTGTGCATTGAGGCCGTGGAGCCTGGGGTCCTGTAGCAGAACAGGACTGGCGTCAGACTTAGCATTTCCCGGGTGTGTCGCTAAGTCTTGTACGGTGGGATCGTAGCATGAACTTGCTACGGATCTTCATAGGCAGAGTACACTGCATATGATTAGGGCATAATAATAATATAAATATGTAATCATATAGGATCACAGTAAATTAATGTGTTATAGAGATCCGAACTTTTGTGCCAATTCTTTATATCTGTTATTTGTTTAAATTATCTATTGTTGCGTAGAATTGTGATTATATTCTGCAAATCTGTTATGTTATTAGAACTGCCCTGCTTAGTACTGCACTTATGTTTTATTTCAATTTATAAACCTGATGAGTTGTTTAATGATAGCTAAGTGAAATTCTATTCACTGAGCGAGTAGGCTCATACCTCTACTCAAAACATTTTTAGGTCAGCATCAGCAACAGGAATCGGAAGGATCCTTTCATCCTAACACTTAGTCAGTAGATGGTATACGTAGTTAGTAGTTAGTGGTCTCTTAGTCCTTTCCCCTCAATCTTTGGGACAAGGTGTGGGTGAGAGAGAATGTGTATAAAGATGTAAATTAACTGTCATGCTTTATTTTACGTCGAACAATGTAATATGCTGTAGACTCTGTTTATATTGTTAGTCAGTTTAATAAAAATGCTTCCGCAGTTTGTTTAGATTTAGTTTACAGCATAAATCATATTATCCTTTTTAATGTCTTGAAAATGTTTTAAAATCTCAAAGTGGGTTGGCTTGTATGTAATCCCATCTGTCGCGCCCTAATCTCGTGGTTTGTGGTTAATGTGAGATCGGGGTGTGACAACTTGGTATCAGAGCATAGGTTGAGTATATGAATACTCTAAGTCAAGGTCAGGGGACGATAAGAGACCAATAGGATTAGGACTTAAGTGTCTTCCTTCTAACTGCAATTTTATAACAGGAAATGTTCTGTTATAGTATTGTAGATGGCAGGAAGAGGACGTGGTCACGAGAATCAAGTTGAGAGTTTAAGCTGAGTCATCATAGATCATTAGGATCAAAAGATAAAAGTTATAAGTGAGGTACATAATAAGTGACATGTCGTTAGCTCTGGAAGGTCTGAGTGTTTAGATACCCTGGCCAGGTGTTTGAATACTTAGATTGACCAGTATCAAGCTACTTTGTCTGTTCTTCTCTGGATGCCCTGGCCAGGTATGCAGAGGAAGGATAGGCTAGAGAGAAATCCTGGAAATCTTAGGGTTAAGAATCGGAAATTAATGTAAGAGTAAGAGATTAAATATAGGATGTAATACAACTCTTGTTTTATATTGCTTATTTGATTGAAGATCACTAGAAATGCTCTTATATGCATGAAATTAGATTTTCAGTTTGTAAAGTAAACATGATTCTTTTATGTTGTTGTATGTCATGAAATGATTTATTTATTGTTTAAATTCTTTGTATCAAGTAGACCAAAAGTTATGTTTAAATGAGTTTGCCTTAAGTGGATATTCATTCCACATGTTTGAAATCAATAGGAGTTGGTTAATCCTGAGTAGCTCTTGGCTTCAGGACTACAGGTTCAGCCTGGTCCGGCTGGCAGGATGCGTTACTGGGATATAATGACTCCTATTAACAGTATAATAAGAGTAGACTCTGGATAATTTAGACCAGTATCATAGTAAGAATGTACATATGTTAAGACGTTGAGATATAAGGAAAAGATTAGAGCAGCTAAGAAGTAGCTGGAAATGATATCTGAGGCCCAATGTTGGAGTCTCATATGAGCAATCCTTAATTGGAAATAAAGGAACATGATACAAGGTTCAGATTCAATTTAATGATTTGTATTATACGAACTCTAAATATAAGAGTATGGAAAGGATATGAGAAAAATATATAAGGGCTAAGATAGTAAGAATCAGCTTTGGGTTGGATCATGGAATGGAGTAAAATACTTTTATGTACTTCAAAGCAAAGAGAAAATAAAAGAAAAGAGTTGAGTATATGATAAGTACATAGAAATAAAGAGTCTTATGAAAATTATAAGACCAAGACAAGAAACTTAGTTGGATTAAAGGAAATGTTAGAAATGATGACTTTGATTAAGGAACGAGAATTACAAGACATAATTAAGAGTATGGAATGCATATCTTTATTATAAAGTTAAATACATTCATACATACTACCTTTGGATTCTAAGTCTCTATAGACTAACAAATTAGTTTTTAAAATAAATAACAAACACATAACTTAGAAAATGAATGCATGATATAAGAATTTCTCAGTATTTACAATTATTTTAAGTACATTGTTCTGACAGTTCTAGAATGATATCATATTGTGATTTGAACTGCAATCAAATGAATGAGGTAACTGAAACCCTAAGGATAGGGTGTTGCCATGTAATAAGTGAATGAGGTAATTGAAACCCTAAGGATAGGGTGTTCAATGAATCAAGTATTTTGATATCAAAATTCTCAGTATAAGATGTGTGATGCTTAACAGTTCAATTGCACAATTTTAGTGTATAAAGTGCCAAATTGACATGCATTCTGTTTATTTGAGAATTCCAGTCTGCCTGCATGCATATTGATATTGATTTCTCAGTAAATTACAAGTGGACACGTAATTAGATTATTTAAAAATTTGAAATCTACATGCATGCTTATTATGTTGAAACTCTTGATATTTGCAATACCTGAATATATGGCTTGTTCAGTTCGAAATGATGTTCATGTTACGTTATAAGCTTCCATTAAATTGAAGAGATATCATGAAAATACCAAAGTCCAGAACAAATAAGAGAAAGGAAATTCCAGCGATAAGATAAGGAAGAATTTAGTGAAACTTATGAGATCTAAAGTTTGAATTTCAAACTAAGGGAACATAGTCACATCACAATAACGCTATGTTATTGATAAAGAAGAAACTCTAGAATGTTTAGAGTTGTAGTAGTTCAAGGGATATCAATAGTGATTTGACCTTGAGTACTAGCATCCCTATAAAATAAGATCATGAGATTTGTTCTATGAAAGGTAAGCTAGAATTAATAAAATCTAGGGTTTAAAGGTAGATAAACAATATGAAAATGACTTGGAGAAAAGAGTAAGACATAAATTTGAAATGTAACAAGTGTGTTTTGAATAAAAAGACAAATACAAAATAAGTGAAGTGCGTTATGAAATAATGTTTTTATAGTAATAACAAGAAGTAAGTAGTGGAGAATGAGGAGTATTACCTGATACATGATCTAAAGTTAGCTGATGTAGTTCATGCTCTTAAGACATGACATCACTATCTTTATGATGTGACGATAGATTATCACATTGGAAAGGTAAATGTGGTGGTTGATGCTTTGAGCATAAAGTCAAGTTCAACAGTTGATGCATTCTCTATGGCATGTTTCAAGAGAGACATGCTAGTAGAAATGCGGAAGTTGAACTTAGACTTAGGGGTGACAGAGCAGAGTGGTTTGATTGCACAGATGCAAGTCAAGCCTACTTTTATGATTAGATCAAGGAACTACAGCAGGGTGACAGTGAATTACATCAGATCATGCATGACATGACAGGGGGAAAGAGACCAGAGTTTAGACTTACAGATGATGATGTGTTGTATCAGCATGATAGGCTGCATGTACCTCGAGATAATTATTTGAAAGAAAAGATTCTTAAGGAAGCACATGCATTGATGTATTCTATGTATCCAGGCAACACTAAGATGTTTAGGAATCTCAAGGAGTTGTACTGGTGACCTGATATGACAAAGGATGTAGCTGAGTATGTGACTAGGTGCAGTGTGAGTCAGCAGGTTAAGGCTGAGCACCAGAAACCTACAAGTACTTCACAATCTCTTCCTATACCAGAATGGAAGTGGGAACATATCACAATGGATTTTGTGATAGGGTTGTCCAGGACACCTAGAGGTTGTAACTCTATATGAATGATTGTGGATAGACTAATTAAGTCTGCTCACTTTCTTCATATTAAGTCAACCTTTGATGTCCCGAAGTTGGCTAAGATATACGTGTGTGAAATAGTCAGGTTGCATGGTATCCCGATTTCAATTATATCAGATAAAGATCCTAAGTTCACATCCAGGTTTTAGAATCAGTTGCATCGTGCTTTGGGCACAAAGTTGAGGGTCTGTACAGCTTTTCAACCACAAACGGATGGTCAGTCAGGGAGGACCATTCAAACTCTTGAGGACATGCTGAGAGCAGTTGATAGTTGCATATGATAGGCAGAAGAGCTATGTTGAGAAGAGGTGTTGACCTCTTGAGTTTGCGGTTGGTGGTGAAGTGTATCTAAAAGTTTCACCATGGAAAGGAGTGTTGAGGTTTGGCAAGAGAGGCACACTGACTCCTAGATTTATGGTTCCATATCCTATCATTGAGAGGATTGAACCTATAGCCTATAAGTTAGATTTGCCATCCGAGTTGGCTAATCTGCATGATGTAATTCATGTATCAATGTTGAAGAAATGTTATCCTGGTATAGAGAGGATAGTGGATCCAGAACCTACACAGCTGAGAACAGATGTGTCCTACGTTGAAGGATCAATACATATGGTTGATCAGAGAATCAAGGAACTCAACAATCGTGAGATACAATTAATGAAGGTTTTGTGGTGGGACCACAACCTAGAGGAAGCAATGTGGGAGCTTGAGCCAGATATGCGTAACAAGTTTTTTTTTCTCTTTTAAGAATTTCGGGACGAAATTCTTATATGGGAGGGAGATTGTTACAACCCATATTAGGGTTAGTCAATAAATACCTCAAATAATGTGAAACATTTCAATTAGTGTTAAGAACCTTGTTAAAAACCATGGTTAATCAAAATAAGCTAATATGTGAATGAAGGGGGTGAGATTGAATCATCTGAATTAATTAATGATAATTGCAATGTTAATCGTAAGTTATATAATGCCCAGGAAGCGATTAGCATTTTGATTAGCTGAGACAAGATAATTAGCATGGTTTCTCGCTTCTAGGTTGTAGTGGTTTTTGTACTTGAAAGTTTGCAAGAAAAATCAGTTGAATCGGACCTCTGAGGCGATACTTATACCATTTTTAGTTTCCTTGGACCTATAGTGCAATTTTTCCAAATTAGCCTTTTATTTAACCCTTCATTTTGTCGCTTATCTCCTTCCTTGATTTATTCTGAAGCGGCGCACGCACTGTAGCTGTGCGATTTTTTTTCGCGGCAGCAGGAGGCGAATGGCAGGGCGATTAAGGGCGATCTAGGGCTTGGTAGCCCCTTCTCCTGCATCGCCCACCTCTCCCCTTCTTCTTTCTCCTTCCTTCTTCCCCTTTCCTTGCCCTACCCGTGATCCCAACCACCAGCTAGGGCGGCGCCCCTGTAGCTGCGGCCAACAACATCAGTAGCTGTGCGAAGCAGCAGCTAGTGGTCGCCTTGGGCGTGGCCAGCACCTCAAAACAGTGCCATGGAGTTCGGCCTTAAGGCCCAGGCACAGATCCGCAGCCCTAGCTACGAGCAGCGATCCAACCAACTCCCTCTCTCCTTCTTGTATGTGTGTGGAGCTGCTACTTGCAGCAGGTCCGACCAGAATCCTTCTTGAGCGCGAGGAGCTGCACCAAGCAGTGCCAACGAGCTCAGCCTAGTGCCTCGAGCATGAATCCGCAGCACCTGCCCCTCCCCTCCTTCTCCTTTCTCGTTTCTTGGATGCCCCAAGCTGTTGGACGGTGCCCAGAGCGGCAACAGCAGCCAGGGATGGATGGGCATCCCCATAGCACCTCAAACGGCAGCCTAAACTATGACTCTGAGGTCCAAGTACGAGTTGCAGCTCCAACAGTGATCGACACCCAACCAAGACGTTCAATTTCAACCTGTACATGTGAGCATGGTACTGTTGGGAAGCTGCTGCAGATTCAATTTGGGCAATTCCAAGGTTGAAGACAACCTCTGGACGCATCCCTGGACACAATTCCGGACGAATCCGGACAGTCCAAATCGTTGTGAGTAGGATTTCATTTATTTATCATTAATAAACTCAGGCGTTTGAATATTTTATGTTTTGTGCGCGAATTACGCTGATAACAGGCGTTATCAGGCGTAGGGTGGCGTTTGGCGTCGCCCGACTTTTTATTTCATAAATTGCTTCTAGACGTTGTTATATGATTAAATTTAGCAATTGATCAGTGTGGATTAAATTGGTAGATTTATATGGTTCATTGGAACCTAAATTGCTTGTTTGAATGTTGAAATTAGAAATTCATGTCTGAAAATGGTATGATTTGGGTATGAACCCAGACAATGAAGATTTCTGATAAATTATCAGATGTACGATTTCAAAGTTGATATGAATAAATAAAATATGCATGAAAACCTTAATTGCATATATCTTTTGACGTTAATATGTGTAAATTGATATTTACATGAAATGGCACATTTCTCTGAATTATTACCAGAAATTCTCAAGTATTGTTATTAAATTGTGTTGTGATATGTAATTAACTCTTAATTGAGTTAAGTGATGCACAAACCAGGATTTGGGTTAATGTGCACGTTTTTCGAGAAATTTAGAGAATTGATAATTGTTGAGTATGATTCTCATATGTGAAGCAAATTTCTTTAATTTGTGCAATAAGATGTTCAATTGCGTAAATTCGCTATGTATGTGCCAAATTGAAATAAGTTGGGTTATTTATGCATTTCTAATTTGTCTGAATGCATGGTATGAGAATTTCTCAGAAATTACAATGATTTAAAATATATTGCTCTGTCAGTTTAGAATGACAGTGTATTGTGATCTGATATGAAATCAGTAGATGTGATTTTCCTGTTTAAATGGTTATATGTTAATCAGTTAATAGACTTAGGTGCCCTAACACCGTAGAACCCCTTTGACAGATCTGCTTCTTAGGGGTGAAACTCGTGTCCAACATCAACCGGTTGAGTAATTCTGGTGGCACGAGGGTTGATAGACAGTGTCCAACACCAACCGATTGAGTAATTTCGGTGGCACTGGGATAAATAATAAATAAAGTAAAGGGTTATCCAACACCAAACGGTTGAGTAATTCTGGTGGTAACCCAGTGTTGACTCTCCGCCTGTGTGCTCAGGTTTGTCAGGAGGAGTCTAGAGCACACGTGGTTGTGCAGCACACGTGGTTGTGCATTGAGGCCGTAGAGCCTGGGGTCCTGTAGCAGAACAGGGCTGCCGTCAGACTTAGCATTTCCCGGGTGTGTCGCTAAGTCTTGTACGGTGGGATCGTAGCATGAACTTGCTACGGATCTTCATAGGTAGAGTACACTGCATATGATTAGGGCATAATAATAATATAAATATGTAATCATATAGGATCACAGTAAATTAATGTGTTATAGAGATCCGAACTTTTGTGCCAATTCTTTATATCTGTTATTTGTTTAAATTATCTGTTGTTGCGTAGAATTGTGATTATATTCTGCAAATCTGTTATGTTATTAGAACTGCCCTACTTAGTACTGCACTTATGTTTTATTTCAATTTATAAACCTGATGAGTTGTTTAATGATAGCTAAGTGAAATGCTATTCACTGAGCGAGTAGGCTCATACCTCTACTCAAAACATTTTCAGGTCAGCATCAGCAACAGGAATCGGAAGGATCCTTTCATCCTAACACTTAGTCAGTAGATGGTATACGTAGTTAGTAGTTAGTGGTCTCTTAGTCCTTTCCCCTCGATCTTTGGGACAAGGTGTGGGTGAGAGAGAATGTGTATAAAGATGTAAATTAACTGTTATGCTTTATTTTACGTCGAACAATGTAATATGCTGTAGACTCTGTTTATATTGTTAGTCAGTTTAATAAAAATGCTTCCGCAGTTTGTTTAGATTTAGTTTACAGCATAAATCAGATTATCCTTTTTAATGTCTTGAAAATGTTTTAAAATCTCAAAGTGGGTTGGCTTGTGTGTAATCCCATCTGTCGCGCCCTAATCTCGTGGTTTGTGGTTAATGTGAGATCGGGGTGTGACACCAAATCTAAGAACACCTTTCCAAGGAGAGACCTTGATATACAATCTATCTCCAACTTGGAACTCTAGAGTTCTACGACGTTTATTAACATAAGACTTTTGTCTATCTTGTGCAGCCTTCAACTGCTATTATATAACTTTAATCTTCTCAGTTGTTTGTTGTACTAACTCAGGACCCAAAAGTTGGTATTCTCCGATTTCATACCAGCATAACAAAGATCTACAACATCTTCCGTATAATGCTTCATATGGTGCCATATCAATACTGGCCTGATAACTATTATTATAAGCAAACTCAATCAAGCTTAAGTGTAAGTCCCAACTTCCCACAAACTGAAGGACACATGACCTAAGCAAGTCCTCCAAGGTTTGTATGGTCCTTTTAGACTGCCCATCTGTCTGAGGATGAAAGGTTGTACTAAACTTTAACTGTGAACCCAGAGCTTTATGTAATCGTTCCCAAAAACAACTTGTAAACTGAGGACCTCTATTAGATACAATCGTAGGTGGGACTCCGTGCAACCGCACTATCTCATCTATATAGATCTGTGCAAGCTTCTCCGCAATGTAGGTTGTTTTGACAGGAAGAAAATGTGTTGTCTTAGTCAATCTATCAACTATCACCCAGATGAAATCATGACTTTTGGCTGTCCTAGGCAGGCCAACCAAAAAGTCCATTGTCACATGATCCCATTTCCACTGAGGTATAGGTAGGGGTTGTAACATCCATTTAGGCTTCTGGTGTTCTTCTTTAACCTGCTGACACACCGGACAATGCATGACAAACTCAGCTACATCTTTCTTAAGACCAGGCCACCAATACATATGTTTTAAGTTATGGTACATTTTGGTGCTCCCTAGATGCATTGCATGCATGGATGAGTGAGCTTCCTCCATAACTAACTTCCTTAAGTTATCACTGTCAGGAAATACCATCCTACCATGGTAACAAACTATCATGTCCTCTGACTCATGGCAATCGTCCTGTTTCTCACTGCCCAACTCTGACTTAATGTAATGAATCATAATATCATCATGTTATGCCTCTTTGATTTGTTCCTTCAGTGTGGGTTTCACATGCATCTCAGCTAATAACCCTACTGACAAAGATACTTCTAACTGCACATTCATCTGTCTCAAAGAGACAAGCATATCCCACTTACAGCATATTAAGGAACTCAGTTGTACATCATCTGAGGGTGAAGATGAGGATTTTCTACTGAGTGCATCATCCACTAAATTGGCTTTACCTAGATGATAATCAATTGTACAATCACAGTCCTTGATTAACTCCATTCAGTGATGTTGTCTCGTATTCAGCTCATGCTGAGAGAAGATGTATTTTAAGTTTTTATGGTCTGTGAAGATCTGACACGTTTCTCCATAAAGGTAATGCCTCCATATCTTTAACACATGAACTACTATAGCTAGTTCTATATCATGTGTCGGATAATTATCCTCATGTTTCTTGAGCTGTCGAGAAGTAAAAGAAAATACATTATCATTTTGCATCAACACACAGCCTAGACCATTCTTAGAAGCATCACAGAAAACAACATACCTCATTCCCTTCTCAGGTAAAACTAACATAGGTGCACTAGTCAACTTTTCTTTCAAATTCTGGAAATAATGTTGACACTTGTCATTCCAGACAAAAGGAACTTCTTTCCTTGTCAACCTGGTTAAGGGTAACGCTATAGAGTTGAAATCTTTGATAAACCTTTTATAGTATGCTGCCAAGCCTAGGGAACTACGAACCTCAGTCGCTGTCTTAGGTTGTTCCCATTCCACAACATATTCTACTTTCTTAGGATCAACATGGATACCTGAAGCAGATATGATGTGTCCAAGAAAAGATACTTATGATAACCACAACTCACACTTGCTAAACTTAGCATATAACTTATTCTGTCTCAACAAGGTCAAGGCTTGACGAAGATGTTGTTCATGTTGTTGACTATCTTTACTATGTATCAAGATGTCATCTATGAAAACCACTACAAACTGATCAAGGAAAGGCCAAAAGATTCTATTCATAAACTCCATGAATGCAGCTGGTGCATTAGTTAGTCATAACGACATAACTACAAACTCATAATGACCATACCTCATTCTAAAGGCCGACTTAGGTATGTCACTCTCCTTGATACGTAACTGATGATATCATGCCCTTAGATCAATCTTAGAAAACACTGTTGCACCATGCAACTGGTCAAACAGATCATCAATCCTTGTTAAGGGATATTTGTTCTTAATAGTCACCTTGTTGAGTTGTCTTTAATCTATGCATAGTCTCATAGACCCATCCTTCTTTTTAACGAAAAGAACTGAAGCACCCCATGGTGAAGTACTCGGTCATATGAAGCTTTTCTCAAGAAACTCTTGCAACTATTTCTTAAGTTTTGCCATCTCAACTGGTGCCATCCTATAAGGGGTTTGGTCTATAAGTTGCGTATCTGGAACAAGATTAATCTCGAAATCAATCTCTTAAGGTGGATGAATACCTGGTAGTTCCTCGGGAAACACAGGCTCGAATTCCTTAACAATCGGAACTTCAAAAAGACTAGGTGTCTTTATCCTGGTATCTACCACATGTGCCAAGAATGTGAAGCATCCTTGTCTCATCAACTTCTCTGCCACCATAGCTGACACTAAACAGGTTGGAAGAATCTTTCTCTCCCCCTGAAAGACCCATGTCTTGTCACCATATGTGAACATGGCCTGCTTGGACCCACAATCCAAGACAACTTTATATTTCTCTAAGGTGTCCATCCTGAGAATTACATCAAACCCATGCATTTCAAGTGGTATAAGATCCACTTGAATGTTGTGTTCTGAGAAGGAAAGAACACAGGGAGAACATACCTCCCGTAACATCACAGATCCCTCTAAAGGGGTTTCTAATAACATATTATCCTTTCTAGGATTAACAACCATATTACAGTCATAAATCACTTCTTGAGTGATAAACGAATGCATAGCACCCGGATCAATCAAAATAGATATGAAACATGATGAAGACATATCAGAGTGAAATAATTCCATCTGACCTGTCACAACTCGTGGGTTAACCACTACCTCCGGCTGATTCATAGCATAGAATCTTGTCATCACTTGCTACCGACCTTGCCCTCTATTGGCCGATGCAGATGATCCTACCTGAGATTCCTGTCCACGTCCCCTAGAGCCACTACTGAACTACTGTCTCTGAGAGCCCTGCTGGCTCTACCTCGATGACTGGGTCACTTCCATGTCCCTAACTAGACAATCCTTAATCACATGCCATGTTTGTCTACACCTATAGCAAACTCTGTTATCCTACTACGACCTAGATGGTCCTGTCACTAACATCAGTGCTGAACTTTGAGCTCCTCCTGACAAAAAAATACAGCCTCTAACTTAGCTAGATGTCCATTGTGTCTGAGTATTGAACCTCTATGGTTGCACAGGTGTAGAAAACCTCAATTTCTTAAATCTGCCAAACCTCTGATTCTGAAACTGTGCAGGTGTCTTCCTACTATTCGCCTCTCATTTCTCTATCATGGACCTCTCTATCCATCTAACTGACTCCACAAAGGTAGCAAACCTCTCCCTATTCTCCAGGGTGGATACATGTGTGGTCAATTCAGTGTTCAAACCCTTCTCGAAATGTCAAACTCTCTTCTCATCTGTGGTGGCCATGTGCAGACAAAATCATAGAAGCTCCATAAATTTGGCTTCATATTCACTAACCTTCATTGTTCCCTGTCTAATTCACTCTAACTGTGAAATCTTTTCATCCAGATAAGTCTTAGGGAAGTATATATCGACAAGCTCTTGTCAAAATTCCTACCATCCGACCTCAACACCCGGTCGTTTCTCTTCTTCGATGGCCCACCGATGGCCAGCACTTCCCTTTAGAAGGTATACGACATGCTTAACCTTATCAACTTCTGGGATATCAAGGATCTTAAAGGCTTTCTCTGTCTCAGTAAGCCATAAATCTGCATCTATTGGGTCAGTTGTGCCAGCATATTAAATGGCTCCTACTCGGCGCAACCATTCAAAATTATTACCAGCTCCACGTCTCTCACTAGACCTTGATGTCCTAGGGGCTGGAGTTCGTATCCGGTCAGCCATATGCGTTACTGCATTCATGATTTGCCCTAAAAGAGCTTGAAAAGCTGGATTTTATAACAGAGTTTGGTCAGGTTGAGGATTCTCAGGCACTAGTTTGTTTCTATCTTGATCCCTTGCACCACCTCTAGGTGCATCAATACTTTTCTCAGCAGCATTTTCTTCGTGCGCTCCAGACATCTTTGGTTCCTACTTCTTCTATTATACAAGGAGAATTTACTATAAGATATACTGGAGGGCACTAGAACAGACTCAACAAACTTAATCCTATATCTCTGTAGACTTAGCAAACCTTAGGCTCTGATACCAAAACTTTGTGACGACCTGATTATAAATCAATCCATCACCAGTAAAAACACAGAATTATCACAAATAACAGAATTAATAAAAACCACTAAGAATTAAAACCATTTTGCACATAGATCCCTATCTAATAGGCTTTTACACAAAGGACCAAAGCTTTATATACACACAGTTCATGTCATACATTCAGTATGGCATCTCTTCTCGAGGATAACAAGTATCAGTTGCTTTACTCTGATATTTATACAACAACATTTTAAAAACCTCAAGATAAGCAAACCAAAATCTCAAGTCGTTCATGAAAACCACTAAGAACTATCTCCCAAGGACCTGAGAGTACAAAGACAACACATAGACATCTATCTACAAAACCTTGGCAGACAGTGTATTCGACCTGAAATGCTATTTCTATTCTTGTTGACACGATCCTTCTTCTGTGGCTCGGTTCCTAGTCCCTCATTCGCGACCACCTAAAAAAAATGTGGATCCCATGGGGTGAGACTATTGTCCCGGTGAGAGATATAAATCTCTGCCAGCAATATTATTATCATAAAAAATAATATATAACTAAAATGTAGGTATTCTATTTGTTTAACAGATATATTCTCAAGTACCAAGCAAGGATATTGATAACAGATCTATAAATCATCTTTTGCTTGAAAAGGAATATGAAGAACATGTTATAAAAGTAATGAGGCATCAACTAATGTTTCTGTATTTGGTCCTTAAACAAATATACTACACGGTTGATTACATGTTCACATTCATACTTATTCCTAGAGGAGATGAGATATACCACTCATACTCCAACTGACCACTAGTAAGTCGAAATTGGTACCATACAAGGTCAATGGCAGAGTCGGCTATCAAGACCTCACCATTCTCAGTCAGTACGAGAACACTTACATAACACTTAGGTTTAGCATGACATCTTGTGTCTATTGTGATTATCTATGTCGTGGTATAGCGACATCTTCGCTATAGAGTTACTGTCATATTATGTACGCTCTTCGGGAGAAGACCACTTAGCTTTCCCATATTATCAGGATGACCACTGAGCGATCCTATTTTGATTTTTATCAGGAAGTACACTGAGCAATCTGATGTATTTAGGGAGTCCATTGAGCACCCTTATTTAGTTTGGGAGTCCACTGAGCACGTTTATATTATCACATATTAAAAAATATGCGTTCCGAGTAAAAACTCATTTCACCATTCAGCAAATGCTGACACTGAATGGATCTATGGTCTGGGAAACTACATGATAATATTCATCTTTCTTAATTAAGTGCATTACTGTATCTTTTAGCATCAATCAAGTTACAAACAAGATCTACATCAAATGTTATAAAGAAAAGCATAATTGTGTTTATCAAATACTTTCATATTCCTTGATTCACATAGTTATCTTAAAATCTCAATCTCTTATCATTATCACACTTGGGTATTCAACCCTTAATTCATCACTGAGTACTTTTCACCACTTACCAGATGATCATTACCTCTAGGTCATCAGACCCGGGTATTTATTCACATAGTCCACATAGCTCATTGCATCATTTCACATAACAACATAGTTCTTACTAGGTCATGCTCATAGCCTTAAGATACTTGCATGATTATTATATCATATTATCAACAATATCAAACACATGTCTATAAGATACTAAAGAACACATCCTCTTTTATGAATTAGGGTTATAGTCAACCAATTAGGGTTTCAAGATCTCATTAGTAAGCTTATATCTTAACTCATACTCTACTCTTATTAGGAGTATTATCAAAGGTTAATATTATAGTCATCTTTCCATTCTTAGTTTCTCTTTCATTCTTACTAAGATGTAGGTTACTTAATTCACATCTTTAAGGTTGACAACTCATCATTATCAAGTTGATTTAAACATATTCATCACTTAGACAAGCTCAATGATTAAGGACATGCCTACCATATCAAGTAGCATGATTGATCATGTCATTCTAATGTATTTGGAAATGCACATATTCAATTAATTACATGGTGAAACCACATCCTCATATCGGGTATAGGACATATCCCTTATCACCATATCGTGTAGTCATGTGAGTTAGGTATCATTTCACCTTTCTCATTTTAAGTCTTCTTCATATCATGTACTAGGGTACACCATATAGGGCATGTCCATATCTTAGTTGGTTATGTCAACTTTCAATTTAAACTCCCATATTGGTTCTTCCATCCTATCGGGTTGTCTCTTAGATTTCCATATCGGGCTCCATCTTGGATTTCTATATCGAGCTCCATCTTGGATTTCCATATTGTGCACTCACATTGGACTTGCCATATGTTGGATATCATATCGTGATCCCATGTTGGACATCATATCAGTTTTCACCATATTGGTTAATCTCACAGGTTTGGGTAAGTGTATTAGGCAACATATCGGGCATAGGTGTTGGGCACCATATCGGGTAAGTATATTGGGCAACACATCGGGCATAGGTGTTGGGCACCATATCGGGTACCCATGTTAATTGATACCTCATGACCATATCGTGTGCCCATTTCTAATAAGAACCTTGAACTCAAATCATAACAAGGTGATTACCAAGTTGTTCTTTTAACCCTAACACCAATTAAAAGGGTATATCAAGTTTCAAAGATAAAAAACATATCAGGTTTCTAGGGTTTTGCTCATATCGGGAAAAGGTATTCCTTTTACCTTGTATCATGTGCAAGGTGGTAGATAGAATTCCTCCATATAATTCATGGAACCTATGATGACCTATCTCCATATTGGGAAAGTCTCCATATTGGGTCCCATATCGGTTGTCCCAAGTCTTCAACCCATGTCGGGTTGCAAGATCTTCAACCCATCTCGGGTTGTTCAAGAGCGATCAACTCATATTGGGTATCTAATGATGATGTCATCATCATCAACCTTAAGATCATTAATTGGTTCAAAACTATGGATAATAGTCCTAATTACATATTGGAACTCATGACTATATCAATTGATCATAGGAAGTCCTAATTTGCAAATATTCAACAAATTGAATAATACAAATTGAATAATATTGAAGAAAGGATAATAATATTGAAGGGTTTGAGTTATATAACCCACCTCTTGAAGAGCTTCCAAGCTTCAAGCTTCACTCCACACGTTCCAAGGTGGAGGACGAGCCTTCTCCAAGCTTCAAGACATGAACTCCAAGCTCTTGCACGATATCTATAACCTCCTTGGGCGATATCACCTCACTTGGTTGCTTCAACCTTCTTTGGTCGATATCTCTTCTCCTTGGTCGGTACCACTTAACTCTCTTTACTATGGGCAACACAAGAGAGGGAGTTACACGATACAAGAGGAAGGGCACTTGCTAGATCTGAAAATCTTGCCAACAAATGAAGGTCAAGATATTTATACTTGAGGTTTGTAGAAAAGAGTGTAATAGGTGTCATTATCCTAAGGTACTTCATGCCACCTAGCCATGCAAGGTCAACACATGCTCTTTCATGCTTTCCACTTATTATCTAGCCATGAAAAAATAAAAGTCCAAGGGTAAAATGGAAGATAAGGATCGGCTCTTGAGTTGTCCTCTAGGGCAAGCTTTCTTCCACTATCTTATTATTATATTCAACTCCATCATTTCCAAGGCAAAAGCAAATTGATGCTTCAACATTTCCTTGAAGTGTCTTGCCCATCATGGGCCACGACAAAGCTCCAAAAACTGATAGGATGCTCTCCTTATGGCTCTATGGCCGATAGGGACTCCTCTCCTAAGTCTACAATTGATATGGCTCATGTGTATAACTTCAACTTATGTGTTTTCTTATTTTCTTCATTATTAAGAGTACTAACACTTCAAGATTCTTCAAACATATTGTCTCCTCCTCTCTCTCTCCTCTATATAACACTAGGTAAGAGTAAAAACAATCTAGAGGTGATAAATTACACATTAACCCTACATTTTGTACATATTGCAAATTTTACTACAATCGATGCATTAAGCACTTAGCATTACTTACACAAGTTCTCACTTAGGGTTTAGGCTTTGCACAAGCCACCACTTAGCATCATATTCTCTTTCATGATATCCAAAACACTTATAATATATTCAACATGTAACATTTGCAACATAACCCCTCATCTTGGGTAAGTTACACTTCTCACTTAGATTATCATATAATGCACACAAAGCTTTGCATATAAGCTCAAATTTGAAAATAAACTTCACAAAGACCTTAATTACTTTTCAAAAGATAAGAATAAGTTTGTAAGAAACTTACTTAATCGAAATATCTAGGGTTAGGTCATAACCCAGGTCAGGGTTGTTACAATATTCATCTTAGTTTTAGTCAAATATATAGTTAAATTTTGCACTTATATCCCTCAATTTACCTTTAAATTCGCCTTTATATATTTTTCCTTAGTTTTTTGTGAATATCTAGGGTTTTAATCAAATATATTGTCTTTCATGGAAGGATTAATCATTACTACATGTGCACTAACTTAGGCCATGATGGTCCCACTAACTGACTAGAGGCCCAAGAAGTTTTTTATATTTTGGACCTACTTCTCCCTGGACAGTCCCTTCATCGATCAATGGCCTCATCGACATAGGCCTCCTATTGGACATTACCCAATCGCATAAAAATAACACCCCTAAGGGGGGGTCTCCGAGTCAGAATGGTTGTCGACCAGAGGCACACAATGTCTGATGATCCATCGGTCGTTGCCCAATGGTCGAAAATGACACCCGATCAAACTCTTCCTCAACCCCTATATCACTTGACCAACACCCAACAGGATCATGCGAACAAGGATTGATGTTGTCCATCTTGACAGGTGAGTTGTGGTTACATCAACTGATAAAACCTTAATTCCTTGTCAATTGATGAACCTCCTAGACCCTATGGCCCTCCTACTCCATCAACCGACCATCTTATTGACATGGACGTTGACCTGTACCCCAACATGACTTCTATAATTTTGTCCAACGAAGATCCACTCTACCTAATGATGCTTCAACACATGGTAGTCGACTCAAGCCTGATGAGAGTTGATCGAAGAAACCAGAACACTGATAGTATATAGATTTTATGCACACAACCAACAACTAGTGATGTTTTTGTGCATGTCAACTGCTGAGAAGGCAACATTACACCCTGAAAAACCCCTACTACTCCATACTATGCAACCTATAAATAACCAACCCCCTCCTCCATTGAGGGGGATTGCTTTTGCTCCATCATGCCAAAAGGCTTCCTCTCCATGTCTAACCTAAGGGAGACAATATCCATTGACCTCCATCAGGCTTCCTTTGTGGATCCTTTGGTGCTCCTTCATCCATCCACCTACCACTCCTTCTCAAATGATTCAGAGTTTAAGAAGTGAAGAGTCAAGGAGGAATCATGCTATTAACACATGTCATCGGTGTCCTCATCCTCCTTTGGTTGGGTCATCCTCATCATCAGGGTGGAAGACAATAGTTTTTACTTGAGGCTACATATCTCCTCTACCATGATTATGGCTAACCTTTACGCCCCCCTTGATTCTTCTAATTCCTTCATGAGGAGAGGTAGTCCTTCTAAATGGGAGGGATTAGCCCCACAGCCTATACATGCATGTCTATATTTTGATGTTCTATGGCTTGTATATAACTCTTTGAATTCAATGTCAATTGTTTAATGCATGTTTTTTAAATTGATCTCCTTCTTTACATCATTTACATTCCTAGGTTGCAAGAACTTCAATGCTTAGGTTTTGAATATAATTTAACTTGGTTGAATCATGGATTAGAACTACCTAAGGGATGTTTTCATAGTAGTAGATGCATGATTGGTGAGTAACAAGACATTAATTGTAACGACCCCGCTTCCCGATAACCCTCAATCAAGGGAGACCAAGAGGTCAGAGGCGTTATCCCAAATACATGATCAATGGTTTAACAATTAATCAGAAATAATTATCAAATTCTACAAAAACTAAACTTGAAAGATGGAATAAAATTAAACTTTTGCATACCTTGTCAAAATAGGATCTAAGACTTCTATCCGTAGTGGAATCTAACTATCTAATCCTCCCTAGAATAGTTAACATTATCTTCACAGGTTTTTTTTTACTGTTTGTCCATTTTTGAATAATACCTAAAACTCTGACAAACAAAATGTCGGTTAGGATAAATGAATATGTCAGTATATGGGGACAAACAAAACATTGCACATAAGATCTAACAACATAATCACATCAATTAGTTATTAATAATGCAAAATTACATTTTCAATATTACTCATCAACCGCTTTTACCATCTTTGGGATACCCTCTCTAGGGTTAAGTCCTTGCAAGTGACTTTAAGGCTACCTTCTCCATCCTGACCTTGGTACCTGGGGTCACCTCTATGGGTTCCCTGTGGTCTTCCCTCTGGGGCTTGACCACCTTGACCTTTCCTCCAGGGCTTGGTCCATTATCTTACATCCAGAGGGGTATGTAGGTTCGAATGAGTCACACACATATATAAATTGTGATGATCATATTCACTTTAAGGATTGCAGTAATGAAACATCCAAGCAGTTTAATTACATTGCAATCGATAAAGCCTCGAGAAATGTCGGGAAACATAAAGTGTGTACTCATAATTAACCACATACCTGATCTAGAGTAACTTGATGTCCAAGCAATAATGATCAAGAACAATCAATCAAGCAATAAACAATATCCTAAAATTATTGCATAACACCGATGTGTCATTATTTTATCCAAAACATTTTCACGATTGATTTGGATTCCACCTTAGGATTTCTAGGCCAACTTTAGAATTTTATTAGGGTTTTAGCCTCCATAATGAATTTATCACTTTTAATGCTCTTTTGATCCACACACCCTAATTTCAACATCACAAAAATTATTGAATTCCAATTAGGTCAAATATATCTTTCTTTTACACTAAAACCTCCATGTTTATCCTTTTTGGTCATGTCAAGATCATTAAGGCCAATTATCATGTTCAGGTTCCTTTGAATTGACAACTCAACAAAGAATTATAGTTCGATTCTCAAAGGAACCCTAACTACTATATTTCACATCTTCGAGGTTAACAAACCCTAAATTAACATTAATTCCACTTTTATACACTAGGAAACCCTAATTACCAAATTAAGGGTATTTATCCATAATTAGTCCAATAACACTGTTTTCATGCCTTCTAGATTGATTCTCATATTTAGATTCATTAAATCTCATGACTACCCGAATTAGGGTTTTTAACCCTTGTAATGTACTATTGAGATCATGAAACCCTAAATACACAAGTTATGAACATATATCTCTAATTAGATCTCTTTCAACAAATTTATGCAATTAAGTCAGACTTATCAACTAACTCTATCAAAATATTAATATTCAAAAGCTAGGGTTTTGATCTAGTTAGATCATTTAAAGATACCAACTTTAGATACTTTTTGAACTAAAAGCAAAACTAGGCTCTATTAGTATTTATATTGAGTTCCATGTATTATTCTGAGCAAGATTCATATATAATTTGCTTTAATCCGAGCTACCAGAAATAAGTTACGAATTTCGCAAGATAAATTGCCTTCTGGCCAATCACTGGCCGCAACGTCAGCTTTTCGCTCCTTTTTCTTTTTCGTGTGGGTTGGGCCCAAACAATGTCAAAAAGACATTCCTGCCCTCTCGTCTCTTCACTGGAGTCGGGGGCAAATGGGTCTTTTCCCCTATTTCTTCTTCAACCTCGCGCAGGCTCGCCTCCCGCGAGCAGTACCCTGCTGTAGTCAACCAAGTTGTTGACTTTAGGCACTCGAGTCGTTGGAGGGAGAGCATCGACGGATTCCGCTCTGTTGCTTCTTCCCGAACTCAACCCTACAGCTTGATTCGCCACTGGTCACAGGGTTCGAGCATGTGGCAAGAAGATGCCCAAGCGGAGAAAAACAAGGGCGGAAATTTGCCCTCCTGGCATCAAACCGAAGCCAGCGCAAAGGGTCAGAGATTCCATCGCACTTCACAACCTAGAGGATAGCCTCACCCATCAACTCAGGGTCCTATATATATAGCAGGCTTGGAATATGCTCTTACTGCTCTGAGTAGTTGTTTTAGGCAAAAATCATATGTATCCCAAAATCCTAGCAAATCTAGGACCCCTGAGTCTGAAATCTCCTCGCAATCGCAATGGAATACTTTCCACAAATGCCCATGTAGAGACCGCTAAGGAAATTGATCCCAGAAATTCACTTTCCCTATTCCTTTTCTAACAGTAGAGTGCAAAGAGCAGCCTCCGTTGGATCCTAATCCAACGGCTATCAGCCATGCGCCAAGAATTCCTGATGAAATTAGATATTCGTGACATTTAAAGATTTCCTTCTCACTTTAGGGAATCGTGTAAATATCATAACTCTCAAACCGCTTATCCAATTAATCCCAAATTTTAAGGGAAAGTCTATAAAGACTTAATCTACTTATATTGCAAGTTTGTAGCCGAAACTCAAAAGGTATAACTCATTTTCTTCATTTGCAAGTCAATGACTTGAAAGGCATATATTATGCATTAAAACATATATTTTTTCTTTCCTCTTTTCTATATTCTTTATTTTGATTAATCTTTCCATTAGTAATTACATGTAAACAAAATCTAATCAATTATGGCCATCAATGCCACTTTCTAGAGATTTCCATACATTTCTCCTAAATACATGCTCAATATCTATTATCTTTTATCTTTCTCTATTGTTTGGACTTTTCTTCTTTTCCTCTCTTTTATATCCATTATTGGATTAAAAAAAATAGAAATCACGAAATTCATATCAAAGGGGAGGTTTGCAAAGAAACCCATTCTTTGAAGCAAAGCATACAACCTTCTCAATTCAAGTCCATATTCATAAAATTATTACATTTCAATTATGAAAACACATGTAAAATTGAGGTTGTAACATCCTTCCCCTCTTATAATAATTTTTCCCTCAAAATTCCACCAAACATACAAACAAAACAGGATACAAATTTTCCATGTCCATCATTGGCTCCCATGTGGCCTCATCCTCTCCATGGTACTTCCAAAGAACCTTTATCATTTTATATTCTTACATCTGAGTTCTCACTCACCTTAGTATCAGGTACCCTCGTAGGTGACTCAGGATATGTCAGCCTCCCTTGAAGCTCAATAGGTTCATGGCTCAACACATGGCTCAGGTACATCACATAGTGCTCTAGATCAGAGACATGGAACACATCATACATCACGTTATCCTATGGGGTAAGGCTAAACATAAGCATCTCCACCAATCCACCTCAAATGGACCCACGTATCGAGGACTCAGCTTTAGCTATAGCTCGTAGGGGTTGGGTTTTCATAACACATATTCTCCCACAGTGATGCATGTTAGTCTGCTTCGCATCATCTCACGACTCATGTCACCCCTGGGCTTTCTCAGCCATCACACGATCAAAGCAACTTCATATGCACACATTGTGGTCTCTTTTACCTTTACAAGATCCTCTCACCAACATCACCCTAATGAAGCGGTGACCAACACAGCCTCCTTTACAGAGCTTCTTACATCCCAATATTGGCTATGGTGACTATCATCACAAACTCTCAAAGGACAAGAACTATCCCCATGTATCACCCTGAACAGGCACACACACTCTCATCAGACCCTCTAGTCTGGATCATACTCTCTTGACTATCCAACAGTCAGGGGTGACAAGATGTACTCAACTTCAATCTAGCATCAAGTTTTTATGCACCTACTTCCACCACGTGGAAGTGAACTTGAGGTCATGCTCTAAAAGTTGAACTCGGATCACGGTGTAATTGAACTGTCTCTCTCTCTCATGCATACAGTTCAACTGGATCTGTCACATTGACAGCATTCTCTCTTAGGAAAGGGGTCTTGGTAAGGCAATTTACCATAACCCATATTGCATCCTGACCTAACTTGGTCCAGGGGTGACTCACCACAACATCCATGGTGCTCCAATCCCATTCCCTCTTGGGGATTCTTCATTATCTGTAGCAACTCACCGGGTTACGGATGTTCATCCTTCACCTCCTCTCATGCTTGGCGGGGAGCCACATGCAACTTTATATACTTTTCCATCTCAGATATTCAAAGTATTACTGCAAACTTTAACTATCTTGGTAGTACTACGGTGTACTTAACATTGTGAGCCTCTACTTTTCATGATTCCTCAAGGTTGGCTGCTCAAAAACCCTAAAACACTCTAGTAGCGGGTTTCACCACCTTCTGCTGCTAAGAGGTGCATGTGAGGTTCTTACAACCATCCTTCTATCTCATTAATCTCTAGGCTAGCTAACTAAGCAACCACCTTCACCAACAGGCTAGATTGTATTTGGGTGTTTGCCATACATGGTCTCATCTTCTAACAAACTTAGGGTTCGCCTAACAACCTCTTTTAACCAAGATAGCTATACACCTGAGCTGAACCTAGACGAAAGGTATCAGTTACCACATAAGCTTCCTTATCGGTGAGGACATAAACCTTCATGGATTCATATACTCCACTCATCATCCACATCTCGGATTTAGGTCTAACTGATTCAAGAAAACTTTGAGCTCATCATCTTGGTTATCAAACTCAAACTTATATAACTCATAACTTCCATACTGCTCTTGATAGGAACATCCTCATATGATGACTACCTTAGTTCTTTTCGTGTTTACAAACCACCTATCAAAAGGCATGATACTTCCTCAATCCTCAAACATCATAACAATGTTTCAACTCACATCATCTTTATCCTTAGTGTATGTCATGTGTATTGCCCTATCTCTCACCCCCATAATGAGAGGAAATAAGCATTTTCATGTAGTCCAAATACAGAGTTCATCCCGTTCCAAGAGTAGAGATGGTCAATCACACATCGCTAGTACACATTCCAAACTAAGTTGAAATGTACATCACATGTCTCCACATCATAATCAACTCGATCATGGTTCTATACCTGCGGAAAGACTTTTCCCATCACCTTTTGAATCCTAACATATCTCTTTTATGTACAATCCTTAGTCGTTACCTCAAGGTCTCTAGGGTGCCGACACTTTTGGAGTGATCTGACCTTTATGCATCTAGAGAGTGCCCATCACATTTATCCCTTAGGCCCCAATAACTCATGAAGGAGGCCAACGTCATAACCCATGGGCCTCGGGAAAAGGTAGTTGTTACCTCCCGACCCTATGGTCTTATGCATGCAAGGAACAGACAACTCCTACTTCCATCAGTCTTATCCCTACCTCACCTTAGTATTGACTTAGGATTCTAACATGGTACATTTTAAACTTGAATCCTTACCCAAAACTCCATCATCTCTCTCTGGGCCCTCATGGTCAAACTTACATCCTTTCATAGGGATCATGGCGACCTACCTTCCTCAGTCTGGACCCATGTAGGTTACCTCCATGGCAACATATCCTCATGCCCTTTAGAGATGGTCAAACTTGGGTCTATAGATTCTTGCTCATACTATGTACTTCTCCACTTAGCTCATCTAGATCCTATAAGAGACCTCTTTAGGTTACTTCAAACCTAAACAAAAGCTGATACTTACCCTATAGAAGGGTCCCTCCCTAGGATGGGAGAAAACTATCTTTTGATAGCAACAAAGGTCACAAACGTCCCTACGTCTAGGGTTTACATCATCATGTGCATGTTTATCCCTATCGAGCCACTAATGCACGTAGCTAGCAAGAAGATAACCCACTAAGCCACTCTGGGTTCCTTAGTATGTCATACTTGCTCCTATTCCTCAACATTGGACCAACAATATACATGCATATGTCACCAACCTATGTGTGAGTGGTTCGCCAAACATATACCCTAGCCAAGGGGTTTCCTTTTCCTCTCATCCTGAGGGGTGCCATGCTCCAATTTGTAATAACTCAAGCATCTTTGTGAGCATCAGGTGCACCAAGTACTGCTACTTCCCCTCTTAGGTCTAGGAACCCTAGGTTCACTCCTTGTGCATCAACTGTCCAACCATGAACCAAACATGCACAAGGTAGGGAATACACTTCCCACCATTCTTCCATGTGAACAAAATCATAGAATCCTACACAAGGACAACTGACTCGGTGTGAGACCTCATAACTTGTTACCATGCCTCCCCAGGGTCTAAGGAACTCTCCTTTCTATACCTATAAGGTAAGGTAGGCACCTATAACTCTTGTACATCCACTCAAGAAGCCTCTTCCCTTTTTTAGGGTTTGGTTCCTCTAAAGGCAACCAAGGTGAAATAATATCTCAAGGATCATGCATGAGGCAACCACAACTATCTACTCAGGGTCATCTAAAACATGTCATATCACACCCAACTTCTCATAGTCCCTCTTGTCTCAGAGTCAAGGTCTCTAACCTTCTTCATCGAGTCTTGCCCTCCTTCTCTAGAGAAAACCCTACAACTGGTCCTACAACTTGCGATTCTCTCTTAGAATATGGGTCAATCTCTTAAGGATACAGGTCTACACCTACCTAGTTTAAACGTACTATCAAGACCTATGTCTGACACAAATCAGCCCAGGCTCTGCATGTTCATCTCATAAAGTACTAGGCACTACCTATCTGTCTTAGGTCTAAAACCCACTTCCAACCTTGATACCACTCTCTTCTATGTAGGTGCATGCCTCATCTATGCTCCTATATGCCCGATAGGGTTCCTATATGGTCACCACTAACTTCTTCAATGAAGAAGCTATCCTTCACCCTAACAGGCATGACCCTTCCAAGGTTGGGTCGCCAAAAGGCACTAGGTCAACCAACCGCACATAGCTCATGCTTCTCATGGGTATTCAAAACCAATATGCATGTCAACCCACATATGTGGTTGACTATGATATCTAACTCATCTTTCCATCTCTCTCTAACAACCACTTAGGGTTAGGGTTTAGCATCATTCTTCGAGGATGCGTCAGGTCTCCGCCTCTTCTTGGAGATCTTTGCCTCCAAGGATAACTCTCTCCTCATCCTCCTACAAGAAGGTCTATCCTCATAGCTCTCCTAAGGGCACGACAAGACACACCATGCCACCTAAGCATGTAGCTTATCTTTATTTTATGCTTAAACTATTAAACTTATGTCCATGACATCTTATTTACATGTTTTTCATTATTTGGTGGAGGATTCCTTAATCATTATTACTCTTATCCCAATAACAAGAGGGGTGTGAAGAGAGAGAAACCCTAAACCTTAGAACCTTACTTGAATTAGGGTTGAGAAGGGACGCCAAAGATGAGAGAGTCCTAAAGGTATCTTATTTCGAGTCAAGACCTCAGACTTTGGCTAGGCGGTCCCACTGCATCCGGGAGTCCTCGTGATCGACTAGCGGGATGGAGGAAAATATTTCCAGCCCCCAGACCGTGATCCTTTTCTAGACACCTCCATCATTGTAAAATCCTCTAATAACTCCCTTGGGTTCTAAAGAGTTTGTAAAGTTTAATAATTATTAGAGATTAAATGGAAAACCATTTCTCTGATACCAAATGTAATGACCCCACTTCCCGGTAACCCCCAATCAAGGGAGACCGAGAGGTCGGAGGCGTTATCCCAAATATAAGATCAATGGTTTAACAATTAATCAGAATAATTATCAAATTCTACGAAAACTAAACTTGAAAGCTGGAATAAAATTAAACTTTTGCATTCCTTGTCAAAATAGGATATAAGACGTCTATCCGCAATAGAAATCTAACTATCTAATCCTCCCTGGAATAGTTAATTTTATCTTCACAGGTTTTATTTTACTATTTGTCCATTTTCGAATAATACCTAAAATGCTGACAAATAAAACGTCGTTCAACATAAATGAATATGTCGGTATATGGGGACAAACAAAACATTGCACATAAGATCTAACAACATAATCACATCAATTAGTTGTTAACAATGCCAAATTACATTTTTAGTATGACTCCTCAACTGATTTTACCACCTCTAGGATACCCTCTCTAGGGTTAATTCCTTACAAGTGACTATAAGGCTACCTTCTCCATCCTGAGCTTGGTACCTGGGGTCACCTCTCTGGGTGCCGTATGATCTTCCCTCTAGGGCTTGATCACCTTGACCTTCCCTCCAGGGCTTGGTCCATTATCTTACATCCAGAGGGGTATGTATGTTCGAGTGAGTCACACACATATATAAATTGTGATAATCATATTCACTTTAAGGATTGCAGTAATAAAACATCCAAGCAGTTTAATTGCATTGCAATTGGTAAAGCCTTGAGAAATGTCAGGTGACATAAAGCGTGCACTCGTAATTAACCACATACCCAATCTAGAGTAAATTGATGTCCAAGCAAGAATAATCAAGAACAATCAATCAAGAAATCAACAATATCTTGAAATTAATGCATAACACCCATGTGTCATTATTTTATCCAAAACATTTTCAAGATTGACTTGGATTCCACCTTAGGATTTCTAGGCCAACTTTAGGATTTTATTAGGGTTTTAGCCTCCATAATGCATTTATCACTTTTAATGCTCTTTTGATCCACAAACCCTAATTTCAACATCACAGGCATGATTGAATTCCAATTAGGTCAAAATAAATCTTTTTTTATACTAAAACCTCCATGTTTATCCTTTTAGGTCATGTCAAGATCATTAAGGCCAATTATCATGTTCAGATTCCTTTGAATTAACAAATCAACAAAGAATTGTAGTTTGATTCTCAAAGGAACCCTAACTACTATATTTCACATCTTCTAGGTTAGCAAACCCTAAATTAACATTAATTCCACTTTTATAAACTAGGAAACCCTAATTACCAAATTAAGGGTATTTATCCACAATTAGTCCAATAACACTATTTTCATTCCTTCTAGATTGATTCTCATATTTAGATTCATTAAATCTCATGACTACCCAAATTAGGATTTTTAACCCTTTTAATGTACTATTGAGATCATGAAACCCTAAATACACAAGTTATGAACATATATCTCTAATTAGATCTCTTTCAACAAATTTATGCAATTAAGTCAGACTTATCAACTAACTCTATCAAAATATTAATATTCAAAAGCTAGGGTTTTGATCTAGTTAGATCATTTAAATATACCAACTTTAGATACTTTTCAAACTAAAAGCAAAACTAGGCTTTGTTAGTATTTTTGAATTCCTTGTATTTTTATGAGCAAGATTCATATATAATTTGCTTTAATCTGAGCTACCGTAATAAGTTACGAATTTCATAAGATAAATTACCTTTTGGCCAATCACTGGCCGCCACGTCAGCTTTTTGCTCCTTTTTCTTTTTTGCGCAGGTTGGGCCCAAACAATGTCAAAAAGACATTCCTACCCTCTACTTTCTTTACTGGAGTCGGGGGCAGAGGGGTCTTTTCCCCTGTTTCTTCTTCAACCTCACGCAGGCTCGGCTCCTATGAGTTGTACCCCCCGCAATCAACCAGGTTGTTGACGTTGGGCACTCAAGTCGCTGGAGGGCGAGCATCGACGAATTCTACTCTGTTGCTTCCTCCCAAACTCATCCATGCAGCTTGATTCACCACTGGTCACTTGGTTCAAGCGTGTGGCAAGAAGATGCCCAGTCGGAGAAGAAAGAACAAGGGCGGAAATTCGCCCTCCTGGCATCAAACTGAAGCCATCACAAAGGGTCAGAGATTCCATAGCACTTCGCAACCCAGAGCATAGCCTCGCCCATCAAATCGGGGTCCTATATATATAGCAGGCTTGGAGTATGCTCTTACTGCTCTGAGTAGTTGTTTTGGGAAGAACTCCTATGTATCCCGAAATCCTAGCAAATCTAGGATCACTGAGTCCAAAATCTCCTCACGATCGCAATGGAATACTTTCCACAAACGCCCATGTAGAGACCACTGAGGAAGTCGATCCCAAAAAATCACTTTCCTTGTTCCTTTTCTAACAGCAGAGTGCAAAGAGCAGCCTCTGTTGGATCCTAATCCAACGGCTATTAGCCATGCGCTAAGAATTCCTGATGAAATTAGATATTCATGACATTTAAAGATTTCCTTCTCACTTTAGGGAATCTTGTAAAAATCATAACTCTCAAACCGCTTATCCAATTAATCCCAAATATTAAGGAAAAGTCTATAAAGACTTAATCTACTTATATTTAAAGTTTTAAGCTGAAACTCAAAAGGAATAACTCATTTTATTCATTTTCAAATCAATGACTTAAAAGACATATATTATGCATTAAAACATATATTTTCTCTTTCCTCTTTTCCAATATTCCTTATTTTGATTACTCTTTCCATTAGTAATCACATGTAAACGAAATATAATCAATTATGGCCATCAATGCCACTTTCTAGAGATTTCCATACATTTCTCCTAAATACATTGCTCAATATCTATTATCTTTTATCCTTCTCTATTGTTTGGAATTTTCTTCTTTTCCTCTCTTTTATATCCATTATTGGATTTAAAAAAACAATAGAAATCACGAAATTCATATCAAAGGGAAGGTTTGCAAAGAAACCCATTATTTGAAGCAAATCATACAACCTTCTCAATTCAAGTTCGTATTCATAAAATTATTACATTTCAATTATGAAAACACATGTAAAATTGAGGATGTAACATTAATCTCAAGGGTATCTACACAATTTCTCATACATATCATTAGAAACTTGATTTTTCTACATTTGAATGGTTTTATCTGGCCTAGCTATGTTTTGGATGTGTATGTGCATGTATTACTGGTAAAACTCGATTCCACCCCAGTGACTCCCATCAATAATCTAAACCCAATTTTAATCCTACATTTTTACTTTCCTTTGCATTTAGTTTAACTCAACACAATCAACCCTTGGTTATAAATATCAGTCTTAGTTCAACTAAATACAAACTAGTAAGGTTCTTAAAAATGTTGTCCCTTGGGATTCAATCATTAACTATACTGTGATAAGACCAGCCTACCTACGGGTGGTATTGTTGCACATTGTTTTGGTAAAAAAAACAGGGATTTCATCTCTAGGAGAATTTGTCTTGTGCGATAAAATCATGTCATCCATATGTAGGGATCATGTACCCAGTTTTATACTCTCCTTGGGTCACTCTCATTCACTTTGTGCCCAAGAAAGGGGGCACCAGTGCGGCAAAGAATGATAAAAATGAGCTCACCCCCACCCGCATTGTCATGGATGGAGGATGTACATTGACTATAGAAAGTTGAACAAGGTCACAAGGAAGGAACATTTCCCTTTTCCCTTTCTCGATCAAGTCATATAACTCCTTGTAGATCAAGAATATTCTTGCTACCTTAACTATTATTGGAATTCTACCAGATTCCTATCCACCACTACGATCAAGATAAAACCACTTTTATCTACCCTTTTGGCACTTATGCCTTTAGGAGGGTGCCATTCGGTTGATGGGAGAACTCCCGCTACCTTCCAGTGTTGTATGACTACTAATTTTGTCAGGTTGACAAAAATAATGAGTGGAATTTTCATGGACAACATTTCTATCTATGACGATTCCTTTGGTTCATGCTTGCATCACTCATTCCTTATGCTAGAAAAATGTGAAGAGGCACATTTTGTGAAAAACTAAGAAAAATTCCACATTATGGTGAAGGAAGGCATTGTCCTTGGCCGCAAGGTACACAATAGAGGAATATAGGTCGACGGAGCAAAAATTGAGGCTATTGCAAAGATTCTACCACCATCCTCAGTCAAGGAAATTTGTGCATTTCTTTGGAACGTTATATTCTATAGGAGATCAATACTAGAACTTCTCCAAGATCGTTAAGACTCTCACTAATCTATTATTGAAGGAAGTTGTTTTTTATTTTGACAAAGCATGTATGACTTGCTTCAAAAGTGTAAACCCAGCCCTCACCACTACTGTGATCACCTACGTGCCATATTGGTCTCAGTCGCTTGAGATCATGTGTGATTCTAGTGACTATATAGTGGGACCTATCCATGGGTAGTGCTTTGATAAGATGCACCATGCTATTTATGATGTTTTCAATACTTTGGATGATGCACAAAGGAAATACACCACAACAAAGAAGGAGATGTTAGAGATTGTCTACACCTTAAAAAAATGATCTTGTTTGGTGGGTTCCAAGGTGATAGTGTACATGGATCATGCGGTCATATGCTACCTTATAACTAAGAAATACATCAAGCCCAGTCTTATCCGATGAATTTTGTTGTTGTGGGATTTCACCTTAGAGATCTGTGACAAGAAAGGTTCTGCGAATGTGGTATCTAAGCACCTTAGTCGACTCTGTTTACAACATGGTGATAGAGGAATGATTCATGATTCCTTACCTGATGATCATCTATTGAAGGCTAAACCTCACTTTTTGTGGTTTGTTAATTTTTTTTACCTATCTTGTAGTTGGCATTTTACATCCTTAGTATCAAGGACAATCAAATAATAAATTCTTACATGTTGTGAGAAATTCTATTGGGATGACCAAAATTTGTTCAATCATTGTGTAGATGGACTTTACTGTAGATGTGTAACCGAGGAGGAAGCTAAAGTTATTTTGGAGCAATTTCACAACATCTTACCGAAGGACACATGAGCTCACAAAAGATAGCCAAAAAGGTTCTTCAATGTGGATTTTTTTGGCCAACAATGTTCAAGGACTCATGATTTTATTTTCCCTTATGATCAATGCCAGAGGTCTAGAAATATATCCAAGATGGATCAAATGCCTATGACCTCATGGCATGAATTGTAGTTTTGATGTATTGGGAGTCGACTACATAGGGCCTTTCCCCCCTCATGTGGGTTTTCTTACATTCTCATAGTTGTGGACTATATGTCCAAGGGGGTGGAAGCTATCACCACAAAATCCAGTGACTCCAAACCTATGATGAAAGACATCATTTTCTATAGGTTTGGAGAGCCTCATAAAATTATCTCAAATGGAGGATCACATTTTCTCTGGAGAAGAATTTTAAGACAATACTAAAGAAATACGATGTTCACCACCAAGTCTCTTCCCCTTATCATCCTCAGAAAAGTGGTCAAGTGGAAGTCTCCAACCACTAGATCAAATTTATTTTAGACAAGAATGTGAACCTCAACAGGAAGGATTGGGCTTTGAAGCTCAATAATGCACTATGGTCATATAAAACAACCTTCAAGACGCCTTTGGGAACCACACCATTTAGATTGATCTATAGGAAATCTTGTCACCTCCCCATAGAAATGGAGCATAAAGATAGTTAGGCCATAAAGACCCTCAATTTTATCTATTTGTAGCTAGTGGAAAAATTTTCCTCCTAGTGTAGGAACTTGAAGAACTAATATGACAGCCTATGACAGTGCAAGAACCTACAAGGAGAGGATAAATATATGGAACAATGGTCATCTAATAAGGAAGGATATCAAAGTGGGGGATCAAGTCTTAGTGCACAACTCCAGGTTGAGATGTTTCCCCAGGTTACTCAAGATCAAGTGGTACGTCCCTTAGAACATACTTACCCTCACAACATCTTCAACCTTCATGAAAAGTTTAATGGTGAATTTGTAGTGATTGAACATTGATTGAAGTGTTATTTGACAGAAGACCATTTCATGGTGCATGGAGGGAAGCGCTCTCCTATCACTGAAGATCTAGAGATAAGGGAGTCACGACCCTTGCTCCTCTTAGAACCAAGCATGTCTTGATTTTGAGAGTCGGGCCTTATACATTAAATAGGGTGCTTGTTGGGAGGTAAACCAACATTATATTTTGCATTTTAATAATTTCCTTTCCTTCTTTTCTTTTCATATTAGTTGTCATGTCTATCTAAGAACCTTATGGTTTCTCATATTCTTTTGGTTTACACCTTCATAAATCGATCCTTTTTTCGTTACATTATAGAGCACAACAAAGAAACCTGTCTGCTTAGAACTTGACCAACCGTTCGATTGAATGGCCTGGACAATGAATCGTTTGGGGTTGATCTCAAGTAATAAGGCCAATCAGTGGATTCTACAAAAAGACAACTAACTAGTTGATTTGGAGCAAATTTTCTTGAAGTTATTGGGAAACTTCTGACTTTTAAGTTAAATGATTGGAGACCTAGTTGGTCAACTAATCTGTAGCTATTTCTCTTGGAGCTACTGGTCCATTTTTGGGAATTGAACTGGGTGACTTGGATTCCCAACCGGTGGACTGGAGGAGTGAAACTTTTGAATCCTCTAGATGTTTTTTTGGCATTTCCATAAATCGGTTGGCTTGACAATCGACTGATTGGGCCATTCCCAATTTCATCTATAGAAGAAGGACACTAGGGAATAGTGGACTCACCCCATTCCCTTCTAACCCTACTGCACGAGCATGTACCACCCCACCCCTTCCCATTGGCAACTACAAAAAAAAGTGAGTAGACTGACTCATCACCATGCCAACCTAAATATGCCTCCTCTAACCGCCATTAACAGATCCATCAGTAGACTGACCCACTAGACATAGTTATGCTTCATCTCTTGTTCCCCTCACATGACCAAGTAGCCAATCGACCTCAATTTAGATATGTCTGTTGTTGATTCCCCAATTGGCATGGCATATGTTCCCTTGCTTCCTCCTCCCCGACCACCCCACTGGTCACCCCATCTTACATCTATATGTTTTCCTTTGAAGAGAGAAACCTTGCTTTCTCTCTCTTCTAACAAATTCACCATCTTTCCCAACATATTCTTCTTCTCCAGATGAGTTGATTGACTAGTCATGAGTCAGCCGGTTGGGGAAACCAAAATTAGTTATATCAACCTCTTTCTACCCCCAGGTTTCCATTCTAGTCGACTGATTGGTTGCACCGGTCGATTTACTGGAGAAGAAATCTCTCTAAACACCTATAGTCTAGTCGATCGACTCGCAACCCAACTGGTCGGTTGGTTACTATACACCAACCAAATATCACCAGATGGATCACACAGGGTGTTCCTCAACCTCCTAAAGAAGGGGAAAGATAAGGTGTAGAAGTTCATCGTTTGTCACCCCCACCACGCTCTCTGTCGAGTCACCTCATGTGGGGTTTGCTTCAAGTAGCCTAGGGATACTGTAGACTCTCCTTTTCCTGAAGACACAACAGTTGACGTAGTGATCCTTGATGAGCATATCGTTGAGTATGACTGGTGTCATCCCACCATACATGCTACTGTTGCACCACCACGACGGTCTACGTCCACCTTTCAATGCATTGTCCCCCTATCGGGAAAATACAAATAATTTATTGTCAACAACGTGAGTGCCATGAGGACATGGTGAAGTAGGGTGGAGTCCTACCTCATTGGGCCTATGGTGATGCCCTCACTGCCTTGGGCATCCATGACGTCATCAACAACATCCTAAGCAAGAACAATATCTCATAATTTCCTTACTAGATCCAAACTGTCTACTCAAAGGTAACGCTTGAGTTCATGGCCATGTTCTAGAGTCACTATAGCCTTCACCTCCGGTCAAATGCTCCTTTCAAATTTTCATTGAGAACCACACCTTTACCTCCAGCCAGCTCACATAACTCCTCTTTAATGACCAGAACATGTTCTGGTATCGAGACTATATGGAGCACAGACACCACGACCACCATCACAAGTATATCGTTGGGAAATTTTGGGTGGAGATCACCAAACTTCCTCCTTCCTTCCCCTAAGGGGAAAAGGCCTCCTAGCTGCACAAGTTAGTTGTACGCTACCTTCACCGAATCATGTCTTGCACAATTTTCAGTCAGGTAGGTATGCATGGGAAGGTTACCACTACAAACCTCTATGTTTGATGGTGTTTGCTAAACACTAATCCCTAGTGCCGTCATTGATCACCTCAACATCCAAACAACCTACAATGTTAGCTCACCCTTCAGCCAAGGCCACATCATCACCGCCATCAATATCTCTCTGAGATACACCCACTCCCCTACAAGACCATCCATCCTGAGGGAAACCAACACCTCATTGACCTATCTTACCTACATTCTGAACATAATTTGCACCCTAGTGTACTTGTAGATACTTACCTTCTTCTTTTCCATGGTGACACCATCTAGATCACGCTCCCTGCTCTACCAGGTTTTTCGTAGTAAACATTTTCTATGACGTAGGCAATGTGTCGGTTCAAATTCAACACTTCAACATCGAGAACCCACCAACTGTAGGGGGTGATATTTTTGGGCTCACAACTCATCGATGCATTGTCTCCTTAGAGGTGAATGACAAGGAGACAAGACCCCCACCACCGTCTTCACACCACACCAAGCATTGCTACTGAGACTGCAGGCCCTGAGGGGCAGTACGACTTTCATGAGATCCAACAATAGAATAATCATATTGAGGACTCTTAGGTGCACATAAAGAGCAAGCAGTAGACGCAGCGTCAACAACTCAACCACATCTATCTGATGAAGAGATCATATGAGTTGTGGCATGTTGACCATAGAGACTACAAGACCACCAATATGTACTGTTAGGATTAAGGGGCTCACCAGACCTATCCCAGACTCACTTCTCACTACTAGGGATAAGAATACATCGAGTTGTCAGCCAAAGATTGGTCATCCTGTCCATCACCTAACAACCACACACAAGTCCCTCAGCCACCATAATCGGGTGACCATGGTGGGTGGTGGCCATTTCAGTAGATTTCTTCCCTCCATACTAGGTTTTGTATTTGCTCAGGATGACTAAAATTCTAAGTTTGGGTGGAGATGGGTGGTATGTAAACATCCCACCCACTCCATCTTCCTTTTTTTTAGAATTTTTATCATGTTATTTCAGTTTGCATGATGTTTAAAAAAATTCTACTTGCATGTGTTGTGGGTTTTATCTAGTCGGACAATTATTCTCATATGTGTGTTCAATCTATGAATCCCTTAAATTAAGTAAATTCTCTTATAACAAATTCATTAATTGTGATTGCTAGAACTCACCTTATCACCTAGGACCTTAAGTAGCACTAATCCTTGAAAAATATGGCAAGCCATAAAGGATTGATAGGAATCAAATGTAATGATCCTTCACTTGATTTGTGAAATAGCTTGTGAAAATTCTTGATTGTTGCATTTTGCAAAAAGAATTGAGATACTTTTATGATACTCCCAATGTGTTGAATTCAAAATACAAGATGAACAAGTTCAACCTCTTATACACTTTTTCCATCATTTGCTTACCCATCCATTCCAAAAATATGCCAAACCCCAAGTTCATGGTGGCACATTTCTCTAACTTCACTGCTTTTTCCATACCCCACATATGTCATAGGGGCATACCTAAAATAAAAATATGTCAATGTAGAGACCCAAAAGAGAAAAATACAATCAATGTTATTGTGGCAAAAATAAAAAGACCTGAGTTGAATAGAGAAGATATCACCTTATTTCATACCTTCATTCATTCCATTTTTCTACCTAGGGGAAGATACATACCCCAAATTCACACAACCATTGAACCATGTTATTATACAAAACTCGTAAGAACATGCAGGAGTACTAGAAGCATTAGAGATATGGCATCTTTTTCATTGTAGGTCTTGATATTGGAACAAGTTATGTAGAAATTTCAAGTAGAGAATATGAAAATTTGCATTCTGTGATGTTAGAAAATCAAGGTCTCTTAGCGATGAATGGTGGTAAGGATGCAAGTGGTGCTATGAAAGAGAGGAGACATGTTGTTAGTACTATTGGTGAGTGATCCTGACTCTATGATACTCAAGGACGAGAAGCATTCAAGTTTAGGGTGTTTTGATAAATGTATATTCTTGTATTTTATTGCATCTTATAGATCAATTATTAGGGGAACTGTGTTGTTATTTTCTAGTTTTAGGATTCAATTGTGATTTTCAAGTCAAAGTGTATGTGTCGATCGAGTTTTTACTAGGACAAACTTGATCGACCCTGCACATTTGCCAAAAGCGAGACATGTTCTCGGCTGAGTTGTCATCAGGACAAACTCGCCCGATAAGGCAGTCTGTAATGACTTTTGACAAATGCCCAAAACATTCTTAAATATTCAAATTAGCTACTCTTGATTTTTTCTAAGCTTAATTACAAGTCAGACAATCATTACAAGCCATTTACATCAAAGATCTATAGATGAAACTATCTATTCTTCAATCACTACTATAGAAATAGCGTTCAGTGTCACTTTTCTGGGCGTCGGTTATTAAGGAAAACCGACGCCTATAATATCAGGCGTCGATTATGTAGGCAAACCGATGTCTATATTCGAAGACCAGCCAGACACGGGTACTGCTTTGTATTCAGCATCGGATGACTATAACCGACCGACGCCTAAAAGCGCCCGCGAAATCCAATTTTCGGACGAAAAAAATTTGGGCCACATACAACGTCGGTGTTTTAACTATTAACCGACGCCTATTTAAAATGAAATTTTGCGCGAAAAGTTCCACTTTAGGTGTCGGTTATCCTTGGATAACCGACGCTGATAATGGTTCCCGCCAAATAATTTAGGGTAAAAGTTTTCTATTTGGGCGTCGGTGTTTTACTATTAACCGACGTTAAAGCATAATAGGCGTCGGTTGTGTAGATAACCGACGTCGTTGATCAACTTAATAGACCCGATACCCGAATCTTCCCCCTTTCTTCCTGTTTCATCGCGACTTCTCTTTTGTACTGCTGCTCGCCGCCGTTCTCCCAAAATCACCCATCGTCGGTTGCTGCTGCTCGCCTCCGCTGCTCTGGTTCTCTTCTGCTCACCGGCGCCGCTGCCCTCCGCCCGCCGATGCTGCTTCTTCTCTTGGTGCTTCTCCGGCCGGCGCCTGCTGCTTCTCCGACCGTCAATTGCTTCTGCCAGCCGCCCGCCCCCCGTCGTTTGTTGCTGTCGCTGACACTGCTGCTCTAGCTCCTCCACACGCTGCTACCGCCGACGGTCCTCTCCACACTAGCTCCAAGTAGCGCTACCTCTCCTTCTCCCTAGCTATTTACCAACATGCAGCAAGCACGACCATGGCTGTGTTGGCCTACCACAGCCGTGCTGGACAGCACGGCCGTAGTAGGCCAACACAGCCACGGCCGTGCTTGCTGTTGGTAAGGATATGAACAAATTTTCATGTAATGTTTTATATAAATCCTAGGATATGAACAATTTTTTTGCTTGCATATATTTGTGCTTCTAATCCTAATGTTTGACTTAATTCAGTAAATTTTGATGCATGTTGAAATAAGATTTAAACTTGTAAATTCTAGCATCCTAATTTGATTTGATTAAACCTAACATTGATGAAACCCTAACATCAATTGTGATGAAACCCTAACAATAATTGTGATGAAACTCTAACATGTACATATCTATTATTGTGTTTGTTGGCCTAGAAACCCGTCCAAGATTGACTCATTAGGAGTAAATCTTGGATAGTCCCCAGTTTGGGACTGTTCTTGAACACCTAATCTCACTTAGGATGTAAGTGTATAATGTGTATTGGGTTTTCGAGAAAATTTTGGTAGCATTTCCCCGTTTGTTCTCTAAGTACATATGTACTTAGAGAACAACGGGGAAATGTTGCCGAAATTTTCTTGAAAACCCAATACACATTATACACTTACTAGTGAGATTAGGTGTTCAAGGATGGGATAGGTGGTACACATTTATTATATATAAGAATGACATCAAATGTGTTTGTTGGCCTATAAACCCGTCCAAGATTTACTCATTAGGAGTAAATCTTGGATAGTCCCCGGTTTGGGACTGTTCTTGAACACCTAATCTCACTTAGGATGTAAGTGTATAATGTGTATTGGGTTTTCGAGAAAATTTCAGTAGCATTTCCCCATTTGTTCTCTAAGTACATATGTACTTAGAGAACAACGGGGAAATGCTGCCGAAATTTTCTCGAAAACCCAATACACATTATACACTTACTAGTGAGATTAGGTGTTCAAGGATGGGATAGGTGGTACACATTTATTATATTGTTGGCCTAGAAACCCGTCCAAGATTTACTCATTAGGAGTAAATCTTGGATAGTCCCCGGTTTGGGACTGTTCTTGAACACCTAATCTCACTTAGGATGTAAGTGTATAATGTGTATTGGGTTTTCGAGAAAATTTCGGTAGCATTTCCCCGTTTGTTCTCTAAGTACATATGTACTTAGAGAACAGCGGGGAAATGCTGCCAAAATTTTCTTGAAAACCCAATACACATTATACACTTACTAGTAAGATTAGGTGTTCAAGGATGGGATAGGTGGTACACATTTATTATGTATAAGAATGACATCACATTATACACTTAGGATGTAAGTGTATACCCTAATCTTTTCCTAATATATACTTGTTTCCTAATATATACTTGTTTTCTCTGATCATAGAATGGATAGATCATGGATGTCCATTCGTAATTGTTGCACCCCAGAGTTTATATCTGGTCTTGATCAGTTTATTAGATTTGTCGAGGAACATAGGAAAAAACCTACAGATAGGTTCTACTGTCCATGTAGGCATTGCGGTAATAACTTGAAAGTCAACACTGGTGAGGAAATCAAAAGTCATGTCATGTGCAACGGGATTGTACAAGTCTATACATAATGGCACTGGCATGGAGAGATTTCAAAATCGAAACCAGTAGATGTCGATAGCAGTGCTTGGGTGGAAGAAGAAATTGCCTCCGATGACGTAAATGTGAACGAACCAGTTCCAGCAGACATCGTTGATGCGATGCTGGATAGTTGTAGGGTAGAGCACACCAATCCACCTCCTATCTTTAGAAACATTGTGCATGATGTTGAGATACCGTTATACACAGGCTGTGCTAAGTTTACGAAGCTTAGCGCTGTGTTGAGATTGTATAAGTTGAAGGCTACATCAACTATCTCAAACACCAAATGATATTACAGAAACTATCAAATGCCTCGCCTTTAAACCAAAACCGAATGTTATGTCTTATGAAGGGTTTGACATTAATGGATTCACATATTACACAAAGCGCCAAGATGATAAGAGTGTCGTCCAAAATAGTGGGGTCACTCTTCAAGCGTCGACTATGTACTTTGCAATTGCAAAGGATAAGAGTCCACGTGAAGCTAAAATGTCATATTACGGTGTCATTGAAGACATTTGGGAGTTTGACTACATAGATTTCAAAATTCCACTCTTTAAATGTAATTGGGTTGATAACACCAAAGGAGTTATAGTGGATGAATTGGGTTTCACTTTGGTGAACTTTGAAAAGATTGGAGAGAAGGGTGAACCATTCATATTGGCATCACAGGAGAAACAAATATTCTATATCGATGATCCTGTAAATGATAAATGGTCGGTTGTTCTTCATGGTAAAAGACAGTTCATTGAAGATCCTATAGATGAAGAAGAGTACTATGATAAGTATGATGACTCCAGTCCATTCTCAGTTGTGTTGCCAACTCCACAAAATATTGAAGCTAATGATGACTTATATGTGCGCGGAGATCACAATGAAGGATTGTTAATTGATAAAAGATCACAATTTTAGAGACATGTATGTTTATACAAATGCTAAATGTTTGCCTTTTTCTAGTTTATACAAATGCTAAATGTTTGCCTTTTTCTAGTTAATACAAATGCTAAATGTTTTCCTTTTTCTAGTTAATACAAATGTTAAATGTTTGCCTTTTTAATGACATTTTCAGATGGCTGACCATGATGGGCATGATGTCCATGATGAGCATGAAGTCCATGATGAGCATGCTGTCCATGACGAGCATGGCGAGGATACCAATGTAAGTTCTAAAAACATATCCTGTATTTCTATAAAATTCATTATCTTCTAGTTATGTCATATATCCTATATTTCTATATTGGGATAATTCAGTGTGTTTATTTTTGTCAAATTTTAGGTTGATGATGCACATGTACCCACTGAAGCACTGGAGCAACTTGATGCGCAACACCAAACACTTAACAAGAAAAGGGGAATCACTCTGTTGAAGAAGTTAATAGCGCTAAGTGGCAGTGGATCCAAATTGGTTGTGGAGTTTGATAATGGAGGAAATGCAATTGGAGTGAACCGCACTAATTTTGTAAACTATCTTGGGTGTACCACTCAGAGCCATTGTGGTGTTAAGTATGATAATTGGCATAAAGTTCCTCAGGGGAAAAAAGACTTGATATGGAAGGATTTATGCGTGAGTTATTATTATTTGCAGTTCTATTTTGTAGATTACAAATTCTATTATTTGCAATTCTATTTTGGATACTAGTTAATAACATTTCTGTTTTATAGAATCTGTTTGCATTGGATGAGAAGTTGCATCGTAAAAGTGTGATGCAACGCGCTGGAAAGATGCTTAGGAATTATAGGACAAATCTGAACAGAGAATACATAAAAGAGGGTGATAAGAAGAAGAAGTCAGCCCTTGAACAATGGAACTTCTTGGACAAAGAAGATTGGGACAATTTTGTTGCTTCAAGAAAATCTGAAGAATTCAAGGTATTAGGCGTCACTCCCAATTTAATTAATATACATTGTATTCACCTATTCAAGATTAACATTTAGTGCTACTAACCAAATCATTAAAGTGCATACTAACTAGGCCCTCAGTGACGCACAAAAAGCAAGGCGTGCACTGAATGTGCATGACCACACTATGGGTCCAAAAGGCTATGCAAGCGTTTGCCAAAGACTACAGGCGGAGTCTTCGGCTACTCAGGAGTCTGCCACACCCATGCCTCGCCATGATATCTGGATAGCTGGGAGGCAAAACAAGAAGGGTGAAATAAAGAAGCCTGTAACTGCTGAGGCGGCTGCGAAAATGGTAAAATACAACTCTTAGAACAATCGTTTGAATATTGATTATTTGTGGTGTTAACTTACCAATTTCTGTTGATGGTGATTAGCGGGAGCTGCACGAGCAGAGGAAACAAGGCACGTTCATCCCTCAGGGCACAAGGGATGAATTGACAGTTGCTCTGGGTAACCCAGATCATCCTGGACGTGTTAGGAGTGCAGGCGCTGGTGTGGGCATCAAAGCATTCTTTGGGCCATCCCAGTGCAAACCCAGAGTGGGACTTTCTCAAGAAGAGGTAACCTATTCTTTTTTTAGAATGTTACTGCAAAAGGAAATTCAATAATAAGAAGCTAATGTTTCTTTTATCCATGTATAGGAGAATAAGAGAGTCGAGGATATAGTTGCTAAGAAGGTCAACGATGTAGTTGCTGAGAAGGTCAAGGAAGAATTGTTGCGGTGGCAGGCATCTCAGGCTTCCAATCAGCCTATGGGGACCCACTCTTCTCCTGATGCACAGACTGCGAGTAATCCTGGAGACCCATCGCCTAACACGTATGCTGTAAGTATTGTTTATGACATTGTAGCTAGTCTTTTCAAGATGATATGTTTTCAAGATGATATGTATATATGTATAACATTCTTTACGTAAATTTGTAGGCATTGAAGCCATGCCGCTTAAGAATACAAGACTATGTTGTTGCAGAGGCGCAGGCTTACCCGTCCCTTCCTAGGGAAAGGTTTCACGGGACTCCAATGCCACAGGGCTACGTTCGTGTGGGCCCATTACGTGTGTTACCCGATTGGAGGGAAGCTACATTTCCATATCCCCACCCGGATATTGATACACTTGCTGAGGTAGAAGGCGGGGTCATATTGTGGCCCAAAGCAGATGTCGTCTACACTACTGAAATTGTAAGATAAATTTACATTGATTTAGACTGTTAATGTGTATATATGATGTCAACTGATCTGAAATTATATATACAGGTTAAAAAGAAGACACCAGGAGAACCTAGGCCTCCACCTCCACTTCCCGCATTACCAACTTGGGTTCCAACTGACCTAACATACCTGTTAGGTCCTGCTTGTAGGGGAATGGCATGTTGGCTACGGACACATAATATACATTGCCCGATAATTGTTTCTTTAGATGCAGATTATGCAGGTCAATCATACGATAGCTCTTTATTTATACAAGATATTATTGAGCTGTTTATGTATGATTGGCTGAATACATCAATGATAGAGACATGGATAAGGTGAGATCTTGTTTATACATCCATATACCTTGTGTAAGATCCGGTGATCTGGTTTCTTATATATTAATGCATACGTAATACATGTTTTGCAGCTACTTAGTCGAAGATCATTGCAAACAATTTGCATTTGATCATGTGGGATTTTTGATTCCATCATTGATTAGTATGGTAGCTAAAGACCCTGATAGTGTTCAACAATACTGTATAGATGCTTTTAAAATTTTCGGTCAGCAAAACAAGAAGATAATAATAGCTCCATTCAATGTCAAGTAAGTTTATTTATAATTTGGACTTAAGAAAATTCCATTTTTATTGTGCATTTTGAGTTATTAATTGTTAACTTTTTACCTCTAGCGGTAGACATTGGGAGTTACTAGTTATTGTCCCCGGGACGTTCACTGTTTATTATCTAGATCCCGCGAAAAGTACATTAAACACTAAAATTGGACACGTAATGAGAATGTCATTATTCTGGTGAGAAATATTTCATTTTTGTATCTGTTAACATCTGTTATTACATTACTATTTACTTATGTAATTTACTGTGTTATATTAACATGTAGGGGTTTAGATGCATTCAAAAAGGATGGAGGAACGGTCCCAAGGAAAAAGAACCAGCTAATAAATTGGCAGAACGTACAAGTAAGTTCCCGACTCCAATGTATATATTATTGATGTGAATTGTGCTTAGTTGTATTATTTTGTATGCTTCAATTTATAGTGCGCTACACAAGACAATGGCTGGGCATGCGCATACTATGTGATGCAATTTATGCAGATGATTATCAAACATGTCGCATTGGACATCGATACTATACATGAGGTATTATATATAGTCTCATTAGTTAGTATGAAATATATCAATCTTATTTTTATATTATTACTTATATATATACATCATTCTCTTTGCAGGTGTTTAAAACTGACAACACTATAGGTAAACGCTTAAAAAATATACATGCTCCATATACAATGGAAGTATTAAATGAAATAAGAGAAGAATGGGCAAAAGCCATACAAGCAGTGGCAACTGTAAGATATAATTGGGATGTTGATAGCGATAATGAATGATACTTTATAAATTAATATTTTTGAATGTTAATACATGTATTTGAATGTTTCTATATGTGTGAATGTGAGAATTGAATTGATGTCTGAATGTATCTACTTGTGTGAAATTTTCCTTGGGACTTTTGCAGGTTTGTGGCCTGTTTGTAGGCTGATATCAATGGATGTCGTAAACCTATAGTTCAGAAAACTGAACTGCAGGTTCTCATCCTGCTGACCAGCCACAACAGGCCTGCAAACTGATATGAAAAAAAAAGATATAGGCGTCGATTATTTACAGAAAACCGTCAGCAAAGACCTACAACGTCGGTTATTGGATAAAAACCAACGCCTAATATTACAAACAACCCGACCGTGCAGGAAAGCACGGCCGTGGTGGAAAAGGCGTCGCTTATTCATATAAAACCGACACCTATAGTACTAAACACGGCCGTGCAGGAAAGCACGGCCGTGTCGTCTTGAAGTATGGCGTCGGTTGTTTAGTTGATCACCGACGCAGAATGTGTCCTAGATGACGCCGTTTTCTGTGGCGCGAACCCTTTTGGCGTCGGTTTTCTATAAACAACCGACGCCTCTAAGTTAAATAGACGTCGGTTAAAAAACCGACGCCGAAGTGTTAGACCTTTAGCGGCGCCCACATAGGCGTCGCTCGGAAACCGACGCCAAAGCGGGTTAAACAACCGACGCTAAAAGGCATTTCTGTAGTAGTGAATCTTAATCTTTATGCATGTCTGACTTAATTTCTTCAAGTTAGGATGTTCAAGTTTAAGTATTTGGATGTGTGTAAGAATCTAAAATCACTCAAGTAGAAACACTACACAAAAATGAGTCATCATCAAAATGAGAGATTAGTCGATTTAGATCTTGAGTCAAAAAAATGTGAATTTGATGGATAGTTTTACTCAACAAACTCAACATTTACATCCCTGCTACACCCTATTAAACTAATCTAGTTTGCAATATATTTAGATTATCTATACTACTATAAAAAGAGGGAGTTTTTCTTAAGAATTACATATGTGCCATTTTCCCCTCCTACAAAACTCTTTTAACCAATCAGAACATAGCAATTTCAAATGGTGCGATCTCCTGAACTCTCGCCGCTCTCATAATTTTTCTCCATTTTCTTTTTTTAACTTGTTTTTTCCTCATCGTGTTTGATAAAAGAAGAAGTGGGGTTCAGTTTATGCACCAATTTCTACTAACCACCGATATCCATGTCATTCTCTCCACTAACGACTAGCCACACAAACCAACCACTCACAAGTCATCGCTCCGGTCAAACAAAAACTAACTATCTTCACGAGAGTCATCCATCGCCCACTCCCCATTAGAGAATCAATTTCCCACCACAATCTCATTGATTCATATCATCTAACACCATAGCCCCATCCAACCACCAATAGAGAAAGCCCTCGACTCCTTGATTCACCAGTGGATAGGCGTGGCCACCAACACCATGGCCTCGGCGGCTGCCGAAGTGACTACAAGCCAACACCCGCCGCGACCGCTTCCTCAGCACCACCACCCTCGCCGGCCCACTGAGATCCTCCATAGTGTTGCATCTGCACTCCACGCTGCCTCCGCTATCGTGGGAGGTTGGCTGTTGTCGGCGCTAGCCTTTCGGTACCGTCGTACATCGCAACAGGTCCCCTCCATGCGGGTGGTAGCCACCACAGGAGTCAAGATTGTGGACATGTTTCCGTAAGAGCCAAGCAAGTGCTGCCCAAGCCAACACATGAGCCGAAAGGAAGAGGCAGACAGAGGATCCAGTCGGCGGCAGCCATGGATTGGGTAGTCAGGTACAAATCCCGCAACCTCACTGCTGTCTTGTTTCTCTTCAGCTGTGAAGTAATAGTCATAGACACTTTGATGGAAGCTTCAATCTTAGCATTGGTTTGATAACTACCATCACGAACTCCATTTATATTTTCTTTTCCACCATCATAACAAACCATTGCCTTTACCTACAGCCATTGACAGTGGTTGATTAAAATGAAGGCACTGGGTCACACCATTTTTTGTGATTATCATGCAATAAGTTGAGCACGATTACCAACCTATGACAATGTTTCTCAACACTGCATGATATACTTTTAATGCAATTTGAAAAACACGTAGCAATGTGGTTTTCCGTACGATTTGGAGTGTGAGGTACAATTTGACTGGTTTGTGGCCTATTAAAAACATTAGAAGAAACTAACAACCGACGTTTGATTAATCTGCAGAAGATCACACAAAGGGGAATGGATAATGGCAGTAGTAGAGAATGAAAAAGAAGCAAGTGATATTGGTGCTTTTCATCTTTTCTTACATTCATTACTAGGTTTCTAATATTAATTTTTAATGTGATGATAGCAATGGACAATGTTGTATTTTTTCTGTTGTATTTTTTCTGGTCAAGTAAAAGGAATATACATGTGATTAATTAAGTGTGAACCTTATATCAACCAAATTAATATTCTTCTTTCATTTCTCTTGTTGTGTAAGATTTTCAAGCAGATCAGCCTGCTTGGGGAGATTGAACAATGACCATTCCAGAGAAGAGGTAGGGGCAATCTTTTCATGTTCTTACTGAATCCTGAACACCATTTGAGTACTTAATTATATGGTTTTTTTGTTTATGTACCCAATCTGATGCAGGTTGTACGATAAATAGAAATGTACTGTGTTTTATAGACATATCCGCTGCCATCTCCATTAAGGTGGGGGGAAATTGGACAATGACTATTCCAAAAAAGAGGTAGGCACAATCTTTTCATATTTTCACGAATCGTGAACACTTTTTGGTTTCTTAACTATGCGGCTTTGTATTTATTTACCCACTCTGGTATAGACTATACGATAAATAGCGAGATACTCAATGTACTAGATTTTTCTTACACATTGTGCTTTAGTGGTAGATTTATCTGTTGTCATCTCTATTAAGGCAGAGCTATTTTGTTTTTCAGGTCCTCCTATTTTTTTTCCATACTTAACCCACAATCTATTTCTTTAGATTTTCTTCACTGAAGAGTTGCGAAGAAAAGTAGAACAACTCAAAGTTGGCATACTAACCGGAGAAGAACATATATTCCTTTCAAGCTTGTGCATTGGCCTCTTTGATAAACAAAAATGGCACGTATCGATTGTAAAATTTATCATTTATCTTTTATCCTACACGTAATCAGATCATCTATCGGTTCCTTTGATATTTATCTTTAAACATAACCTAACAACTATTTTTAGTAAATTGATATAAAAAGACTAAATACATGCCTATTTTTCTTCAGGAAACATGTTTTATAAATGTTTCCTTCTATCTTGGATAGGCTAGAGTGTTGTGTGCAAAAGAGAGTAGATTTAGTTGTGGATAACATTCTTCAATATTTAATACTCACCTTACATACTAGCAGTTTTGAAGGAATCACATCAATGTGCATTAACTTCATAGAATAATATTGTTACCATGATTTTGACTTCTCTTGACCCATGCTGGGAGCAACACGAATTTATCACCTTTGTACGTGAAAAACCTAGAACCCATCCAAACAATCCTCAAATTTGTGCAAACATGGAGTGCAACCCGTGCTTTCAAGTACAGGTGTATATATTGATTTTTTTCGATATTGGCACACATATTAGTTGCCATTGAAGTAAGATCCACTATTTCCTTGCATATATTTATATTTAGTTGTTTTTCATATTTAAATTTATACGAGAATTAAAGTTTAAGAAGTAAAACATCAATATTTGACACATTTTGAAATAAATCGTCTTACAATGATCTTGTGTAGTAATTAAGATATAATTACAATTTTGTACCCATCTTTTTCAATAAAAAATCATAAACTTCCTAAATATGTAGTAATCTCTATTTGATAATACTAAAATATTATGATTGTTGTCTGAAGTCAAATTATATTTCTATTTATTTGAAAATCTTCCAAAGTTAGACGTTTCGTAGTTGAAATTTTTCTTTTTTTTTCTTGCATACAATAACATACTATCACACATTATCCTAGATTTCCTCATAATTCTTTCTAATTCAAAAACTCTAATGCACAATGGAATTCAATAAACATATATCTGGTGATGGAAAAACATCTCACACCTCTTCCGTCTCCGCTCTTTCTCTCCAATTACCTCATTTTTTATTTTAGTCTTAGAATAACAACATATAATTAATTTTGATGATATATTTCTAATTCACGCACAACACTCCCTCTCTCTCAATTTACCTTACATTCATTTTTCCAATCATAAAAACAACAAATAAAATTGTTGGCATGATAATAGCACGGTTGGAGAATTCTGGTAATCCTCAATTAAGTGAGTGAGGTTTAAATCACAAACAAATATTTTTTGATTTGCCACTCTTTCACTTCTATCACGTGCTTGGGAAGGAGGAAAAGTTCTCTTTTAATTCCAACGAATGAGATTAATATCACAAATATATTATCACCTACCACAAATTATCATTCAATATTTACATCGCTATCTTAAGCTCACATCTCTCATAACACGTCCTATTTTATTAAAAGGGAACTAATATGTATAATATAATAAATGATTTCTATTCCTCAATGAAATATTGTCTCTCTTCTAAATTCTCCTCACTCTAAATATAAATATAACTTCAAAAAATTATGTATCTCAATGACTCCTACATATGTATGTTGTAATTTGCTTGGAAGAGGAAACATAAAAATATATTAGAGTAAACTATCTAGGTTATGTTTTTACGTGAATGTGCCGGTATGTGTTGACTAGTATATTATATTAAAAAGAGAAGATAACAAACGGTGTCGCCCGTGGAAGATCAGAATACAAACAAGATTTTCCAATAAGGCGGGCCCAATCAGCAGCAAATGGCTACTTAAGAAACCAAACAAACCACTGTAAACTTGACACGACAATGGTTAGTCATATCGTCAGACGCCGACGCTTCCCTGATCGGAGACAGAGATGTCTCCCGAGTAGCAACCTGCCGATGATGAATACGACGGCAGGCTGCTGCTGTATCTGTCCATAGTTTTGGCTTTGTTTGACTGCGGCGGCTGTCGGTGTCTAGCGACGCCGGTCAGCATCTTGACGACGACCCTCATCGGCGGTCGGTTGATGGGGAGGGAGCTGGTGCACTGCAGGGCAATGTCCAGAACCTGGCTTATCTCCTCCGCCAAGTCGGTGGTCCTGGTCGTTAGCAGCGTCGGGTCAATGACGTGATCTGCACCCTTTTGCTCCAGAGTGGAGCATACCCACCGGACAAGGTCCTTCTCCCCGTACTCCTCTGGGTTCACGGGCCGCTTCCCCGTGATCAGCTCAAGGAGCACCACGCCGTAGCTGTAGGTGTCGCTCTTCTCTGTCACGCGGAGCGTGTAAGCGTACTCTGCGTCATGACAGGCATTACTTAGTTTGATGATTGTAGCTCATATGGCTAAAACCGAAGACTAATTGCCAAACAGAGGACGACTAGAAAGAAGAAATCAAAACACACCTGGAGCGATGTATCCGCAAGAACCAGCGATCACCGACATCGACTTGTCATCCCCGACGACGCCTTTTCCGGTGACGTTCACCATCTTGGCAACCCCAAAGTCAGCTATTCTGGCACCGAAGTCGGCGTTAAGGAGGATGTTGCTGGACTTGACGTCCCTGTGCACGATTGGAGGCACACAATCGGTGTGCAGGTACGCCAGCCCCTCGGCCGCGTCCAATGCAATCCTATGGCGCGCCGGCCAGTCAAGCAGCACGGACCCACCCTTACCGCCGCCGCCGCCGCCGCCGTGTAGCAGCTGCCACAGGCTCCCGTTGGGCATGTATTCATACACCAGAAGCTTGCAGTCTGCCCGGGAGCAGCTACACCATAAGCGAACGATGTTCTTGTGCCGGATCTTCCCTAGTGTCGACACCTCTGCATCGAATGCCGATTCCTGATGCTTGTGACGACGCGCCGTATCCTTGCTGCCGCTACTGTAATCGTCTTCCTTGACCGGCGCTGGTGCACCCCACAGCTTCTTCACAGCCACGGTTTGCCCGTTACTCAGCACCACTCTGTACACCTTCCCGGATGCGCCGCTCCCGATGACATTCGCCTCCTCAAGGCTGTCGAGGATCTCGTCCTCCTTAAACCCAAGCTTGTGGAAAGACGTCAGCGTCCACCTTGACATGCTGAACGCCGCCGCCTTGCCGCGCCTGTACACCCGGTACTGCCACCAGAACAGGAGCAGCCCTACTAGCAGAACAAGTGCAGCCAAGAAAAACATGGAATACAGATAGCCGCCGCCGTTTCCGCCGTTATGGCCGTGGTTCTTGCCACTGTACTCTGATCCCGACCCTCCGTTCTCATCCATTTGACCTGCCGCACACAGACCCGGGAAATCCCCGCACAAGCCCGGGTTCCCCATGAAGCTCCTTCTGTAAGCGGCAGTAGCGTAGAGCGGGGGCAGCTTCCCAGAGAGGCGGTTGTTGGACAGGTTGAGGCGGTTGAGCGTCAGGTTCTGCAGCTCGGACGGTACACCGCCGCTCAGGGAGTTGTCTGAGAGGTCGAGGTAGCTCAGCACGGGGAGGTCACCGAGCTCGGACGGAATAGGCCCCGTGAACCCGTTCTGGGCGAGGTTCAGTTCCGTCATCTTCGTCCACGTCTTGCTAACCCCCGTGAGGAGCGCTCCGGAGAGGGAGTTGTTGTGGACGTCCAGCTTCTCGAGCTCACTCAACTCACCGAGTGCAGCCGGCAATGTACCTGATAAAAAGTTGTTTGCGGCGGAGAACTCGTAAAGTTTCCTCAGAGAGCCCACTTCTTCGGGAATGCTCCCGCTAAGGTGGTTGTCTGATAGGATCAGCGTCGACAGGTTCGCGGCTCCACGTATCGCCGGGGAGATGGGGCCAGACAGTGCGTTCCTAGCGAGGTCCAGAAGATAAACGTGGGGAAGGCCCCAGACGCCGTCGGAGACATGGCCGGAGAGGAGGTTGCTGCTCAGCCGGACCCTGTACAACGAACTGCATCGCCCTAGGCCTTCTGGCAAGCTCCCGGAGAGAAGGTTCTCGATCAGCATGAGCTCCTGGAGCAAACCCATGTCACAGATGCCCGGAGGGATCTCGCCGGAGAAGAGGTTCTGGGAGAGGTCTACAAGCATGAGAGGAGAGTTCCGACCAAGGTCCCTTGGAAGCGGACCAGAGAGCTGGTTACCGAAGAGCCGCAGCTCGGTCAGTCTCTTGGCATTGGCGACTGCGGCGGGGAGGGGACCGACAAGAGAGTTCTGGTAAAGGTTGAGGTTTTCGAGCAAAGGAAGGTTGAAAATCTCGAGAGGGATAGAACCCACGAGCTTGTTCATCGAAGCGTCCAGGTTGCGGAGCTTTGTGAGGTTGGACAGCCCGGCGGGTAACTCCCCTGACAAGGCGTTGCTGTAGAGTTCGATCTGGAATGCGTTGGTGAGCAAGGTGAGTGTTTGAGGGATCTCACCTTCGAGGCTGTTTTCGGACAAGTCGAGGTCTTCCAGGTCGGTGAGGTAACCCAGAGACGCCGGAATGGTTCCGATGAGGTTGCATTGTGTCAGCCACAGAGTACGTAGCAGTGTGAGGTTGCCGAGTGAGGGCGGGATGGGACCAGGGGCGAATGGGTTGTAGGAGAGGTTGAGCTGGTGGAGTGAGGACGACAGGTTGCCGAGGAAAGAGGGAATGCTGTGATTGAGCAAGTTGTTGACAAGGGAGAGAACCTCCAGGCGAGGGAACAGAGCGAATGTTGGAGGGATGGGGCCGGAGAAGTTGTTGCCGGAGAGGTCGAGGTGACGGAGGTGGGGGAGGAGGTGCAGGGACTCTGGGAGATGGCCTGTAAGGAGGTTTTGGGAGAGATCGAGGTATGCCAGGGAGGGGCAGGGGAGAAGAGACTGGGAAGGAAGGGTGCCGTTCAGCAGGTTATTGGGAAGGGATAGGTGAGAGAGGGAGGGGAGTCGACACAGGAAAGGGTTGAAGGGGCCGGAGAGGGTCAGGTCGGAGAGATCGAGGCCTATAACGGCTGCATCGCCGCTGGCAGCGCAGCTGACACCGGTCCAGCTACAGGGAGTAGGGTCGCGCGGGTTCCAGTTAGAGAGGGCAGACGAGGGGTCGAAGAGGGACGACTTCACCTTCAGGAGGTACAGGCCGTCTTGGGTTAAGGAGATTGCCGGCCAGCAGAGTAGGAGTAGGCTTAAGATGAACGATGAGGCGCGGCCGAAGCATCTGTGGTGGCGATTCTGGAGGCGGCGCATGGCGGCGGCGAGTGCCATGGCAGCTGTGGCAGTGGTAAGGTGACGAAGGAGTTTCTGGTGGCCTGAAACTTGAGAGGTCAGAAGTGGGTGGTTAAGAGACGCGAAACGGCAGTCCATTTGTAGAAGCAGTTATTAACAAACGGCCATGATTAGAATGCACTAACACGCCACAAGGAGCAGCGTGCTCCATGAAAAACTGGGTATGGCAAATCCAAAATCGGGACGGAGTGGGGAACATGAGCGAACACGTGCTAAGCACGTGATACACATCTAAATTTGTCTGATACACAATCCAGGTCCGCCAGTAAAACCTGCACATTTATCTTTTTACTTTCTGGACATGCATTTATTAATTACTAATTGCTAATAATAATTAATATTTAAAATTTTACATATAATATGTTAAAAGAGAATACTCGATTAATCGTTGCTTGACTCCCAACACCTATAATATAGGATTTACCGAAATTATCTTTATTCTAAAAAAATATACATAGTACTTGTAATAATTTATATACAACTCGTTAAAAGAGAACAACTCAATAAATTCCGCAGTTGACTCCCTCCTAATTGTAGTATTATTTGTCAAAATATGTGTACTCTCTTTTTTCGGGCATGTGTTTGTTGAGGACTACTATATAATTAAGGCTAAAAAATACAGCCCACTAAAAATAACTTGATGAATTATCCATTGACTCCGTCTAACATGTAAAATGATTATCAAAATTATATATAATCTAATAAATTTATATAAATAATACATTGGATAATTTACATACAAAAGAGAACAATGTGATCAATTTCTGGGCGCCACTTCTAACTTGTTGCATGTTATTAAAAAAATTACCTATTCTCTGCTAGTTGGACATATATCCGCTTATTGCCACAAATACGTTGTGAAAATACACAGACACATCGCTAAAATATAAAAAATATACAATTCTTTGGTTTGTTTGATATTATATTGTTTTCTTTTGACCCGTACTCGCTTTCAGCCGTGACCATCACTGCTGTGAAGCATGTAGTTGTCAGCAGGGGCGGAACTAGGGGGAGGCTGCCGGGGCTTTAGCCCCCCCTCCCCCAAAAAACTAATACAAATAGTTATCTTTTTAGTATTAAGTATAGCTTAAAGTATAAATAAATACATTAACTACATATAAATTTCAAAGAATGGGACTATTGGAGTGGTATATAGCTTGGTTTTTAAAGTAAATGATGCAGGTTCCATTCTCATTGGGGACAACATTTTTGGCTCAGCCCCCTCTGTGCTAAAATGTACACATGTATGATTTCAGCTCCCCTTAGTATAATTTTCTGATTCCGCCACTGGTTTTCAGTCACAACAATAAATATCGCTGATTTTTACAATGGAATGTATCATTGACTTTTGGCTAAGAATCTTTTGGCTAAGAATGATAAAGGAAGCAAGGAAGCATCCATGTCCCTGTGCTTACTGTCACGTTCCCGCCGCTGATTGATGCTAATCTTGCTGATGCTCACACAACTCTGAAATCAAGTAGTCAGAATGCCTTGTTAGCTCCGGCTTCGGCTTGCGATAGTCAGCTTTAAGAGAAAATATAAAAAAAAATATATAAAAGGCAGTCAGATAACAATCAGGATAGGAACAATGTTTTTAGAAATAAAAACAGACAACCAACCAGTCAAGCTGGTCCGAATGACACAGGAGAGACTCCCTTTTTTATAGGGTCGAAAGACTCTACATATAAATCATACCTTACTCCATATCCTATCCAGTGACATCCTAGTCCCCTCATATCTGCTAGAGCATCTTGCTACCCAAATACACCACAAGGTGATTAATGGAAGCATTCCCCTAATGAAATTCAGCCATGTATGTTGTGATGCAGTGCTCCAACATTTATGCAAACTATAGATTATATTTTAGCATCCGTTGAAGGAATTTGAGTCCATAATTAGCTCTGCCTTAGCCCACATTAAATGTGCCATGTCACTGAATATGAGCAGATGGTCAAGTATTTCGATGTTGCCTCCCACACAACATTCACACCAATTGGGATCTTATAGTCTTTGATACAGTCATTTGTCGGGATCGCCCTCTTATGTTGGATGTTGCACACATGATTTGCTAAGTAACTTATACGTAACAAAATTAGTATAGAAAAATTATTTGAATGTTTATGCTCTGATATTAAAAATGTAACAATAAGGAGGAGTTGTCGTTCATTATTAAATTGAATAATATGAATAATTCCATGAGCCAACCACCACAATGAAATTTCACCAAAAAAGAGTCATATTCTTTGTTCAAAGGGATGCGTATGCATTATCGAATTGTACCACCATAAAATAGTAATATAACTATCGCAACGTTTATTGGATCTTGATGGATCTTAATCCACAAGGGTAGATACATGAAGAAACCTAACGATCTAAATTGGTAGTAGAGAGTAACGTGTCCATCTCAGTTATATTATGAGGAATAACTCCTCTACATCATGCAAATATAGCTCAATAACTTCAAGGTTTTCTTCATCTAAGGGGTTGGTAACAAAATCTCACTAAACAAGAATAAGCAAAAAAATTTAGCAAAAACTAGTATGTACATATTAACAATAAATTGTGATATATTAAGTAAAGTTTGGAACTTTGAGGGGTCATCACTAATTACCAAATAAAATAATATGACTCATCCCTTGTGCAAGTTACCACAACATTTTTCCCAAAAGGATGTTGATTACATTATTCAATGAATATGTTTCAGAAACACTAGAAGCGCAACAATGGAATGAGAACAATTCAACTTGTATAAACTGTATCAAACTTGAAGATTTGTCCTAATCTACAAGGGTAAATACATGAAGAAATCTGAACTAGTTGTAGAGGGTAAACGCTTGGTGTCAATTTTCTCTCCACTGTACATCTAATTTTGTGCAGGATGCACATCTAGTTTAACAACTCTAAAGTTCTCTTCACTTTAGGGATTGGGAACAAAACCCCACAAGTGAAGAATAACTATAAAGTACCAGACAAATCTAATGTGTGCATATGTGCATTAAATTGGGAAATACTAATACAAAATGGACCAGGACAAAGTGACAAAGTTCCCATAAATGGGGTGGGGGAGTATTGTCCAAGCATATATCACCAGTTTCATAACGAGTGGGACCTATAGAGGTCACCATTGATTATTGAACTAAATCGTATGAATCATCCCATGTGTCGACCACCAAATTAATTTTTGTGCAAAGGGATGAATATCCCATTTACTCATTAAATAGTTTCAAATATACCAAAAGTATAGCTTCATGCTAACATTATTCTAATTATTATAAAGTTTAACAAATCTGAGATAGATCCTCACCCTTAAGGGTTGGTACATAAAGAAATCTAGACATCTCAATTCTATCTACAAGTTACAGGTACTCTGATGAAATATGCATGTACATATATATATATATATATATATATATATATATATATATATATATATATATTAACAATGCTAACATTCACTTCACCTAAGGGTTTGGGGAACAAATCCCCAAAAGTAAGAAATAAGTGTAAAATGAGATAAAAGATGGTATGCATATATGATTAGTAAATTCAACAACACTAACATAAAAAAGACAACAATAAAAGTAACAAGGTTCCCATCAAAGAGACAAAAATAAATTATCCAAGTGGATGTCGAAATGTTCCTTTAAATATAACGATAAACAATTTATTAAGAAAAAAGTCAATATTGTTGTGTTTCTGCATTAAATCACGATATAAACAATGTTGTTAGCAACAATCAATGCATAGAAATCATTATAACATAATAGAACCCTATAAAAGTAGCCTCAAAGCAGTACCACATTTTCTAACTTCAGAAGGAGGCACCATCACCTCAAGGCTTTATATGTATGTATATAAGGGAAGAGCACCTAGGTCCAGGTGAAATTGCAATCACCAAAATATAGATAGATGTGCATTGGGTCTAAATCCCAAAATACACCACTCTAATAGATAGTACTAGTCAAAACAATTTAACATCCACATAAATAGAGAGGAAATGTGTGGTTTAGTCAATTTCATCATAACATAATCTAAATTAGAGTTCCATCACATTACATAGGCCAATTTCACAAACAAAGCTCAAATTGAGATAAAATAAACATGTCATACTAATTTACGTTTGCATTACAAAAATGAACCAGTTAGATAATTAGTATGCATATTGAGAAACAACAACAAGATACAAGAGCTACGCTACAATTAGCAATTGGAGTAGTTCAATGTAAATGCATCATGAATTCCAAGAAACATGCCAAATCAAGTCAAATAAATGCAACTATTGACTTCCAAAGTAATTATTTTTTTGATGAAGTCATCAAAGAGAAAGAATATTCATCAATTGAATAATATCATTCATAAGAGATTACAACATACCTTTTAGGTCACCTAACAACTATTTAGTCCTAGCCCCATGATTTAAGCTTTAGTCCACTTTATCTGAACTTCAGATAAGTTGAGGTTAATTCCTAATAAATATACAAAACCCTAAAAATTAACTCCCATATAAGATCAAACCACCTATTGAATCCTGGGTTAAATATCATATCTTAATTTTATGATTCCATAGAACCTACTATTTTAATGTTCTAACTTCAAAATTTAGATATTATATAACGATTATTTAAGGCAATTTAATGATTTAAAATTGAGAATACTTGTAAAAAGACCCACATTTCCCTCATATGTATCAACATATTGATCTATGACATGATAAACATGTAAACCGCATGGTATTAGAGATGAAACCAAAGAGTCTAAAGACTATTACCCTTTACTTGTGTTATAATAAATAAAAAACACATGGAAGGAGACAAATTTAAGGCCCAAAATCCCCCTTATTCTTGCACATGCACTACTACAAAAATGAGATATCTTGTTGGTTGTTTTTTTAAAAGAAACTGACATTATACTATACAACACCGATTCTTTAAAGACAACCGCCATACTTGACTAGCTGAAAAAACACTGACTCCATATTATTTCTGTTGTTTGTATATCGTCTGCAAAAATGGAATTGTGCATAAAATTTTTGAAAGGCATTCCATTTGGCTCCAAAATTCTACATCATCTGTTCATTATTAAATATAGGATAGGATAAATGACTACGTTCCAAAGGCCTCCTGGTAATTCTTTTATATATATATCGTCTATTATACCTTCAAAGACCGATGAGAAAGTTGTACACACCATGTTTCCTGTGGAAATATTCCCTCCCCAATTGATTTTTCTCGTCGGGTGTCTTCAACATAACTGATGATGTAGGGTTCACTGGGTTGCATCTAGATTGCTGAATTAGTCATATGTGCTATCTATCCCACTAATAAAAGGGTATCTATTTTACCGACGATTGTGGTGTTGCAACCATCGACAATGAATGTATATCGTCAGTGTTTGGAATAACCCGCGAGGAATGTACCTGTTAATTAACCTCATGAGAAATATTTTCCATTCTTTCCCTCCCAGTAATATTGTTTGATTACCTGCTACTCTCCTCTCATGATAACAAGGTTCTCCACTGAGCTCTGCTACTACTCTTTGTGGACCTACGCTCATTGTCATCCGACATAGGTGCCTCTACTGCTGCCAACCTCCTTGCTTCCTCCCCACCCCACTGCCTCCGCCAACCAACTACCTCTACTTCTGCCATAGTTGCTCACTGCCATCCTCCTCTGATGCTTACTCCTCCACCGCCACAACTACTCATCCCAGCTCCTCTGATGCTTCCTCCTTTGGCACTTGCTCTGCCTTCGTTACAACTACTCATGCCAGCCTCTTCCGACACTTCCTCCTCCGACACTTCCTCCACTGACGCCGGCTATAGAGGACTCCTCCATTACAGCCAGCCACAACCACATGTATGTACTCTCCCCCTTCTTACTCTCTTCCTTGCACCTGTTAGAGTGTGCATTTAGTATCATTCATTCTTGCCTCATCTTAGGTTTCCACATGGGTTACATTTGGGTGGCTTTGAACCTGAATTTAGATACTAATCATGTCGATATGCACATTTGGTATACTATAGAATGTAGCACTACTATAGAAATAGCATTCAGTGTCACTTTTCTAGGCGTCGGTTATTAAGGAAAACCGACGCCTAACATATAAGGCGTCGGTTGTTTAAGAAAACCGACGTCTATATTCGAAGACCAGCCAGACACGGGTACCGCTTTGTATTCAACGTCGGTTGTTTATAACAAACCGACGCTTAAAGTCGCCTGCAAAATCCAAATATTGATAAAAAATAGTGTCATTTTCAGCGTCAGTTATGTAGGTATAAACCGACGCCTATGTTCGATGAAAATTTGCGCGAAAAGTGTCACTTTCAGCGTCGGTTATCCTTGTATAACCGACGCTGAAGGTGGTTCCCGCCAAACAATTTCATAAAAATATCGTCCAATTGGACGTCGGTTGTTGCAAACAACCGACGCTAAAGATGTTTAGGCATCGGTTGTTGCAAACAACCGATGCTATTTGGGAACTTTATATCCCGCGATCGCCCGACTCTTCCCCTTTCTTCTGTTCCATTGCGAGCCGATTTCCCTATTTCTCTCTGCCGCCGATTTCTTCTCCGACGATTTCTTCTCCAGCACCCCCTTCTCCGGCTATTTCTTCTCCGGCGCCCCCTTCTCCGCCACCACTCCTGCTACCTTCTTCTCTTCTCTGCGCCCCTTCTCTGCCGCCCTGCTGCTCCAGCGCCTGAGAACTGCTGCTCCAGCGCCTGAGAACCGGCGCCGCCACGCCGTCGCGCCGCCGCAACCACTGGACACCTGCTGCTCGCCACCGCTGGACACCTTCTGCTGCTCGCCGCCGCTCCTGCCGCCGTTGGACACCTGCTGCTCGCAGCCGCCGATTGACACCTGCTCGCTTCTCGCCGCCGCCGCTGCCGCTCATCACAGGTACCCTCTTCCTCCTCTTCTTCCACCTACGAGAGAGTAGAATGAATATGGATGTGTTTCTTTCATTAAACCCAGTTGTCGGGCAAGAGGGGCAAATGGAGGAAGCAAACAACAATACATTAGGGTTCTAATCTACCCTTTTGTCCTATATTTGATGCTGATTGTGCATATATGTTGAGTTTGGGACTTTAGTGATGGACTTTGTCCTAAGTTGCTAATTTTTATTCTAATATGAACTCTAGTCTCATCTATCCATGTTGCCTATAGTTTATAACATTGCATTGTGAATTATTGCATGTTTGAAACTATTAAATTCTTGATTTATTATTTAATAATGCTCAATAGATTAGGTACTTATCATGTCTATTAAAATCCTACCAGTATAATTATGTGATCCCAACATATTAAATTGAATTAGAATTATTTCATGAATTATAGGGTTTTAAAGTTGATAAACATGTACATGCGGAAATAGGGTTATTAAACCAATGGTTATAACATAGTATGATCTTAATCTGATCTGGATGTTCATAATAATGTAGTATGTTAAATATGATGATTAGGGATACATATAATGTCTAGTAAAGATTCCTAGACTTTTTGTTTGAAACTATTAATTTCTTGATTTATTATTTAATAATGCTCTGTTGATTAGGATTAACCATGTTGTCTGTAGTTTATAGACAATTATTATATATAAGAATGACAACACATGTATTTGTTGGCCTAGAAAGCCGTCCAAGATTTACTCATTAGGAGTAAATCTTGGATAGTCCCCGGTTTGGGACTGTTCTTGAACACCTAATCTCACTTAGGATGTAAGTGTATAATTTGTATTGGGTTTTCGAGAAAATTTCGGTAGCATTTCCCCATTTGTTCTCTAAGTACATATGTACTTAGAGAACAACGGGGAAATGCTGCCGAAATTTTCTTGAAAACCAAATACACATTATACACTTACTAGTGAGATTAGGTGTTCAAGGATGGGATAGGTGGTACACATTTATTATATATAAGAATGACATCAAATGTGTTTGTTGGCCTAGAAACCCGTCCAAGATTGACTCATTAGGAGTAAATCTTGGATAGTCCCCGGTTTGGGACTGTTCTTGAACACCTAATCTCACTTAGGAAGTAAGTGTATAATGTGTATTTGGTTTTCGAGAAAATTTCGGTAGCATTTCCCCGTTTGTTCTCTAAGTACATATGTACTTAGAGAACAGCGGGGAAATGCTGCCGAAATTTTCTTGAAAACCAAATACACATTATACACTTACTAGTGAGATTAGGTGTTCAAGGATGGGATAGGTGGTACACATTTATTATATATAAGAATGACATCAAATGTGTTTGTTGGCCTAGAAACCCGTCCAAGATTGACTCATTAGGAGTAAATCTTGGATAGTCCCCGGTTTGGGACTGTTCTTGAACACCTAATCTCACTTAGGATGTAAGTGTATAATGTGTATTGGGTTTTCGAGAAAATTTCAGTAGCATTTCCCCGTTTGTTCTCTAAGTACATATGTACTTAGAGAACAGCGGGAAAATGCTGCCGAAATTTTCTTGAAAACCAAATACACATTATACACTTACTAGTGAGATTAGGTGTTTTAGGATGGGATAGGTGGTACACATTTATTATATATAAGAATGACATCAAATGTGTTTGTTGGCCTAGAAACCCGTCCAAGATTGACTCATTAGGAGTAAATCTTGGATAGTCCCCGGTTTGGGACTATTCTTGAACACCTAATCTCACTTAGGATGTAAGTGTATAATGTGTATTGGGTTTTCGAGAAAATTTTGGTAGTATTTCCCCGTTTGTTCTCTATGTACATATGTACTTAGAGAACAGCGGGGAAATGCTGCATAATCTTTTCCTAATATATACTTGTTTCCTAATATATACTTGTTTTCTCTGATCATAGAATGGATAGATCATGGATGTCCATTTGTAATCGTTGCACCCCAGAGTTTATATTTGGTCTTGATCAGTTTATTAGATTTGCTGAGGAACATAGGAAAAAACCTACAGATAGGTTCTACTGTCCATGTAGGCATTGCGGTAACAACTTGAAAGTCAACACTGGTGAGGAAATCAAAAGTCATGTCATGTGCAACGGGATTGTACAAGGCTATACAGAATGGCACTGGCATGGAGAGATTTCAAAATCGAAACCAGTAGATGTCGATAGCAGTGCTTGGGTGGAAGAAGAAATGGCCTCCGATGACGTAAATGTGAACGAACCAGTTCCAACAGACATCATTGATGCGATGCTGGATAGTTGTAGGGTAGAGCACACCGATCCACCTCCTATCTTTAGAAACATTGTGCATGATGCTGAGATACCGTTATACACAGGCTGTGCTAAGTTTACGAAGCTTAGCGCTGTGTTGAGATTGTATAAGTTGAAAGCTAACAATAGATGGAGCGACAAAAGCTTCACTTCATTGTTGACTTTGTTGAAAGAAATGCTTCCTGAAGGAAACGAGCTGCCAATCTCAACATACCAGGTAAAGAAAATGTTGTGCCCAATGGGAATGGAGGCCAAGAAGATACACGCATGCCCGAATGATTGTGTATTATTTCAAAAGGACTATGTAGATTTGAAAGATTGTCCAAAATGTGGTGCGTCACGGTATAAATTGACGACTTCAGGGGAGTCCAAAACTGGTTCTCCTGCCAAGGTGTTGTGGTATCTACCTATAATATCACGGTTTCAACGCTTGTTTGCAAATCCGAAAGATGCGAAGAATTTGAGGTGGCATGCAGATGTTAAGAAAAATAATGATGGGATCCTGTGACATGCGTCTGATTCCCCACAGTGGAAGAAGATTGATCTATTGTACCCCAAATTTGGTGAAGAAGATAGGAATCTAAGACTTGGGCTTTGTACAGATGGGATGAATCCGTACGAGACATTGAGCAGCCAACATAGCACTTGGCCAGTCATGCTTGTTATATACAATCTTCCTCCCTGGATGTGTATGAAAAATAAGTACGTTATGTTGTCCTTGTTGATATCGGGCCCTAAACAACCCGGAAATGATATCGATGTTTATCTTGAACCTTTGATTGATAACTTAAAGAAACTTTGGGCTGAAGGTGTGATGACCTATGATGCTTCAGCAAGAGAGACATTTTGTTTGCACGCTATGTTGTTTTGCACTATTAATGACTTTTCAGCATATGGGAATTTGTCTGGATATAGTGTCAAAGGAGCTAAAGCGTGTCCTATATATGAAGAAAACACTGATTCAATAAGACTAAAACATGGCGGCAAGACTGTATATCTTGGTCATCGAAGGTTTCTTTCAAAATTCCATCCGTATCGTAGGAAGCGCAAAGCATTCAATGGATGGAATGATGAACGGAGTGTACCTAAACCTATACCAGGGGATGTTGTTTATGAAAGAATAAAAGACATTGTCAATGAATTTGGTAAGAAATCACAATGTAGTATGGCCACACGGAGTGACAATTCTTCATTCAAGAAGAAGTCAATATTTTGGGATCTTCCTTATTGGAGTTCTTTGACAGTCAGGCATTGTATCGATGTAATGCACGTTGAGAAAAATGTCTGTGATAGCATCATTGGTACTCTGTTAAATATACCAGGTAAGACTAAAGATGGGATAAAATCCAGACTGGACCTACGTGAAATGGGAATAAGGTCAGAATTAACAGAATTACGTGAAATGGGTAGTAAAAGAACATACTTACCTCCCGCTTGTTACACGTTGTCTAGAAAGGAGAAGAAAACTTTTTGTGAATGCTTGGTAAATGTTAAGGTGCCACATGGTTACTCATCCAACATCCATAGATTGGTATCAATGAAAGATCTGAAGTTGATAGGTCTTAAATCTCATGATTGTCACACTCTAATGCAACAAATATTACCCGTGGCAATTCAATCTATATTGCCGAAGCATGTAAGGTTTGCAATTACCAGACTTTGTTTCTTTTTCAACAGTCTATGCAGTAAAGTTATTGACCCTGATACTCTCGATAATTTGCAAAGAGAAGTGGTTGTTACCCTATGTCAGCTTGAGATGTATTTCCCTCCTTCGTTCTTTGATATCATGGTACATCTTGTTGTCCACTTGACTAGGGAAGTGAAAATGTTGGGACCCGTTTTCTTGCATTGGATGTATCCCTTTGAACGATACATGAGCATTTTTAAAGGTGATGTTCGAAACCGTTATCGGCCTGAAGGGAGTATTATTGAAGGTTATGTGGCGAGAGAGGTTATGGATTTTTGCAATGACTTTCTCAGTGGTAATGACACTCCTGATAATGACAAGAATATTGAGGAGGGCAAAGGAATTTTGGGATCACGGGTGAAAGTAATCAGCCGTGAGCAGTTGGAACAAGCTCACTTGTATATTTTACACAATATGGACGAAGTGAGTGTTTATATCGAGGAACATACCAATTTCATAAAGAGACAACATCCTCGAGCAAGTTCAATGTGGCTTGCTAGAGAGCATAATAAGACTTTTACTAAGTGGTTTGAAGATAAAGTCTTACATCAACTATCTCAAACACCAAATGATATTACAGAAACTATCAAATGCCTCGCCTTTAAACCAAAACCGAATGTTATGTCTTATGAAGGGTTTGACATTAATGGATTCACATATTACACAAAGCGCCAAGATGATAAGAGTGTCGTCCAAAATAGTGGGGTCACTCTTCAAGCGTCGACTATGTACTTTGCAAGTGCAAAGGATAAGAGTCCACATGAAGCTAAAATGTCATATTACGGTGTCATTGAGGACATTTGGGAGTTTGACTACATAGATTTCAAAATTCCGCTCTTTAAATGTAATTGGGTTGATAACACCAAAGGAGTTATAGTGGATGAATTGGGTTTCACTTTGGTGAACTTTGAAAAGATTGGCGAGAAGGGTGAACCATTCATATTGGCATCACAGGCGAAACAAATATTCTATATCGATGATCCTGCGAATGATAAATGGTCGGTTGTTCTTCATGGTAAAAGACAATTCATTGAAGATCCTATAGATGAAGAAGAGTACTATGATAAGTATGATGACTCCAGTCCATTCTCAGTTGGGTTGCCAACTCCACAAAATATTGAAGCTAATGATGACTTATATGTGCGCAGAGATCACAATGAAGGATTGTTAATTGATAAAAGATCACAATTTTAGAGACATGTATGTTTATACAAATGCTAAATGTTTGCCTTTTTCTAGTTAATACAAATGCTAAATGTTTGCCTTTTTCTAGTTAATACAAATGCTAAATGTTTTCCTTTTTAATGAAATTTTCAGATGGCTGACCATGATGAGCATGATGTCCATGATGAGCATGAAGTCCATGATGAGCATGCTGTCCATGACGAGCATGGCGAGGATACCAATGTAAGTTCTAAAAACATATCCTGTATTTCTATAAAATTCATTATCTTCTAGTTATGTCATATATCATATATTTCTATATTGGGCTAATTTAGTGTGTTTATTTTTGTCAAATTTTAGGTTGATGATGTACTTGTACCCACTGAAGCACTGGAGCAACTTGATGCGCAGCACCAAACACTTAACAAGAAAAGGGGCATCACTATGTTGAAGAAGTTATTAGCGCTAAGTAAGTGGTAGTGGATCCAAATTGGTGGTGGAGTTTGATAATGGAGGAAATGCAATTGGAGTGAACCACAATAATTTTGTAAACTATCTTGGGTGTACCACTGGGAGCCATTGTGGTGTTAAGTATGATAATTGGCATAAAGTTCCTCAAGGGAAAAAAGACTTGATATGGAAGGATTTATGCGTGAGTTATTATTATTTGCAATTCTATTATGTAGATTACAAATTCTATTATTTGCAATTCTATTTTGGATACTAGTTAATAACATTTCTATTTTATAGAATCTGTTTGCATTGGATGAGAAGTTGCATCGTAAAAGTGTGATGCAACGTGCTGGAAAGATGCTTAGGAATTATAGGACAAATCTGAACAGAGAATACATAAAAGAGGGTGATAAGAAGAAGAAGTCAGCCCTTGAACAATGGAACTTCTTGGACAAAGAAGATTGGGACAATTTTGTTGCTTCAAGAAAATCTGAAGAATTCAAGGTATTAGGCGTCACTCCCAATTTAATTAATATACATTGTATTCACCTATTCAAGATTAACATTTAGTGCTACTAACCAAATCATTAATGTGCATACTAACTAGGCCCTCAGTGACGCACAAAAAGCAAGGCGTGCACTGAATGTGCATGACCACACTATGGGTCTAAAAGGCTATGCAAGCGTTCACCAAAGACTACAGGTGGAGTCTGCGGCTACTCAGCAGTCTACTGCTACTCAGGAGTCTGCTCCTACTCAGGAGTCTGCCACACCCATGCCTCGCCATGATATCTGGATAGCTGGCAGGAAAAACAAGAAGGGTGAAATAAAGAAGCCTGTAACTACTGAGGCGGCTGCAAAAATGGTAAAATACAACTCTTAAAGAAATAGTTTGAATATTGATTATTTGTGGTGTTAACTTACCAATTTCTGTTTATGGTGATTAGCGGGAGCTGCACGAGTAGAGGAAACAAGGCACGTTCATCCCTCAGGGCACAAGGGATGAATTGACAGTTGCTCTGGGTAACCCAGAGCATCCTGGACGTGTTAGAGGTGCCGGCGCTGGTGTTGGCATAAAAGCATTCTTTGGGCCATCCCAGCGCAAACCCAGAGCGGGACTTTCTCAAGAAGAGGTAACCTATTCTTTTTTTAGAATGTTACTGCAAAAGGAAATTCATTAATAAGAAGCTTATGTTTATTTTATCCATGTATAGGAGAATAAGAGAGTTGAGGATTTAGTTGCTAAGAAGGTCAACGATGTAGTTGCTGAGAAGGTCAAGGAAGAATTGCTGCGGTGGCAGGCATCTCAGGCTTCCAATCAGCCTATGGCGACCCACTCTTCTCCTGATGCACAGACTGCGAGTAATCCTGGAGACCCATCGCCTAGCACGTCTGCTGTAAGTATTGTTTATGACATTGTAGCTAGTCTTTTCAAGATGATATGTTTTCAAGATTATATGTATATATGTATAACATTCTTTACATAAATTTGTAGGCATTGAAGCCATGCCGCTTAAGAATGCAAGACTATGTTGTTGTAGAGGCGCAGGCTTACCAGTCCCTTCCTGGGGCAACGTTTCATGGGACTCCAATGCCGCAGGGCTACATTCGTGTGAGCCCGATACATGTATTACCCGATTGGAGGGAAGTTGCGTTGCCATATGCCCACCCAGATATTGATACACTTGGTGAGGCAGAAGGTGGGGTCATATTGTGGCCCAAAGCAGATGTCGTCTACACGACTGAAATTGTAAGATAAATTTACATTGATTTAGACTGTTAATGTGTATATATGATGTCAACTGATCTGAAATTATATATACAGGTTAAAAAGAAGACACCAGGAGCACCTAGGCCTCCACCTCCACTTCCCGCATTACCAACTTGGGTTCCAACTGACCTAACATACCCGTTAGGTCCTTCTTGTAGGGGAATGGCATGTTGGCTACGGGCACATAATATACTTTGCCCTATAATAGTTTCTTTAGATGCCGATTATGCAGGTCAATCATACGATAGCTCTTTATTTATACAAGATATTATTGAGCTGTTTATGTATGATTGGCTGAATACATCAATGATAGAGACATGTATAAGGTGAGATCTTGTTTATACATCCATATACCTTGTGTAAGATCCGGTGATCTGGTTTCTTATATATTAATGCATACGCCTATATGTTTTGCAGCTACTTAGTCAAAGATCATTGCAAACAATTTGCATTTGATCATGTGGGATTTTTGATTCCACCATTGATTAGTTTGGTAGCTAAAGACCCTGATAATGTTCAACAATACTGTATAGATGCTTTTACAATTTTTGGTCAGCAAAAGAAGACGATAATAATAGATCCATTCAATGTCAAGTAAGTTTACTTTATTTATAATTGGACTTAAGAAAATTCCATTTTTATTTTGCATTTTGAGTTATTAATTGTTAACTTCTTACCTCTAGCGGTAGACATTGGGAGTTACTAGTTATTGTCCCCGGGACATTCACTGTTTATTATCTAGATCCTGCGGGGAGTACATTGAACACTAAAATTGGACACGTAATGAGAATGCCATTATTCTGGTGAGAAATATTTCATTTTTATATCCGTTAACATCTTTTATTACAATACTATTTACTTATGCAATTTATTGTGTTATATTAACATGTAGGGGTTTAGATGCATTCAAAAAGGCCGGAGGAACGGTCCCAAGGAAAAAGAACCAACCAATAAATTGGCAGAACGTACAAGTAAGTTCCCGACTCGAATATATATATTATTGATGTGAATTGTGCTTAGTTGTATTATTTTGTATGTTTCAATTTATAGTGTGCTACACAAGACAATGGTTGGGCATGCGCATACTATGTGATGTGATTTATGCAGAGGATTATTAAACATGCCGCATTGGACATCGATAGCATACATGAGGTATTATATATAGTCTCATTAGTTAGTATGAAATATATCAATCTTATTTTTATATTATTACTTATATATATACATCATTCTCTTTGCAGGTGTTTAAAACTGACCACACTATAGGTAAACGCTTAAAAAATATACATGCTCCATATACGATGGAAGCATTAAATGAAGTAAGAGAAGAATGGGCAAAAGCCATACAAGCATTGGCAACTGTAAGATATAATTGGGATGTTGATAGCGATAATGAATGATACTTTGTAAATGAATATTTCTGAATGTTAATACATGTATTTGAATGTTTCTATATGTGTGAATGTGAGAATTGAATTGATGTCTGAATGTATGTACTTGTGTGAAATTTTCCTTGTGACTTTTGCAGGTTTGCGGCCTGTTTGTAGGCTGATATCAATAGATGTCGTAAACCTGCAGTTCAGAAAACTAAACTGCAGGTTCTCATCCTGCTGACCAGCCACAGCAGACCTGCAAACTGATATGAAAAAAAAATAGAAATAGGCGTCGGTTATTTATAGAAAACCGTCAGCAAAGACCTACAGCGTCGGGTTTTTTCAAAAAACCGACGCCTGATGTGGCCAAAGCAGTCCTGGAAATGGCGTCGGATATTCGTATCAAACCGACGCCTATTTAATCTATAGGCGTCGGTCTTTTGGTATATAACCGACGCCAAAAGTGTTCGCACCACAGAAAATGGCATCATCTAGGGCACTTTATGCGTCGGTTATCTACTAAAAGACCGACGCTATATTCCATATAGGCGTCGGTTGTTTAGTAAATAGCCGACGCAGAAAGTGCCCTAGATGACGCCGTTTTCTGTGGCGCGAACCCTTTTGGCGTCGGTTATCTACTAAACGACCGACGCCTATAGATTAAATAGGCGTCGGTTAAAAAACCGACGCCGAAGTGTTCAACCTTTAGCGGCGCCCACATAGGCGTCGGTCAGAAACCGACACCAAATGGGGTTAAACGACCGACGCCAAAGGCCGTTTCTGTAGTAGTGTAGACACTTTTTCATATGATTAACTCGGTCAAAATACTTCTTAAAAGTATTACCCCTTGGGATTCAATCCTAATCTATGATGAGATAATATGTATCTTCTTATGGGTTCTATCATGATATACCCAATTTTGGTAAATTATGGTTCATTTACCATGAAAGGAATTTAGTGCAATAAATAATATAAACAAAACTCTATGTATTTTTTGAGGGGAAAGAAATTTTTGATATATTTGATTCATTTAGAGATCAGTTATGAATTTTTGTTTTAAATTTAATAAATTGCAAAATTCTAAATTGAATTACTACAAGCTCATTATTGATCACTTGGCTTTGTTAGGATTATTGCATACTCATAATGAAACTATAACTTAGATGAAAGAGAGAATCAAATTCTATGGCTCATTAATGAATTATGATAATTACATTGTTTGTTTGAAATTATAAGCCTAATTTTATATCTATGATAGATGCATTGTTTAGTGTTAGCAATAAATGTTCGTATGGATACACAATCACACCTAGGAATTAATACACTTAAAGATATGAATTGCTCTGAATTAACTTGAAATACATTGAAATTGATATAAATATATTAATCATATTAAACCTAAACCCTAAACTTCTAAAAAGTAAACTCTAATTTGTAAACCCTAACCCCTATACTCAATTGTCCTAGAAACTTGTCCAAGATTTACTCATTAGGAGTAAACCTTGGATAGTCACCAATTTGGGATTGTTCTTAAGCATTGCATCTCCCTTGGGATGTAAGTGTATAATTGGTGTTCAATTTCAATAAACTTTAGCAACATTTCCCCTTTTGTTCTCTGTGTACATATGTCGGTGGGTATTTTCCCATCTACATCGATGTACTTGGAGAACTGTGAGGAAATGATGTTGAAACTTATTGAAATTGAACATGTATTATACACTTACTAGTGAGATGAAGTGCTAAATAATGGGATCGGTGGTACACATTCATGAATTTGAATGCTACTAGATGATTATGACTCAATTCAAACATAATTTTTTTAGATTAACTTATTAGCTAGAACTTGATGAGCTACTTGTCTCTCATATGATCATAAAATGTATCGATCATGGATGTCTAAACCAATTCACTACACTCTGGAGTTTATTAATGGTCTCGATGAGTTTGTAAAATTTGTAGAGGAACATAGAAAATGACTAGGAGATATGTTCTATTTCCCCTATAGGAATTGTAGTAATAACTAGAACGTTGACATTGTTGACATGTTCAAAGATCATGTCATGTGCAATGGAATTGTACAATGCTATAAATAGATGTATTGGCATGGAGAGATTCTAAGTATGGGATTAGGAGATGGCGATAGTGGTAGTTGTGTCAAAGAAGAAATGGATGATGATGTTGATGAGAACCAACCAATTCCAACATACATGGTTGATGCAATGCTAGATAATTATGAGTTAAATGTTATAAACCCACCTCCCTTATTTAAAAACATTGTGCATGATGTTGAGGAGCTATTATACTTAGGTTGTACTAAGTTTATGAAGTTGAGAGTTGTGTTGATATTGTATATTCTGAAGGCTAACAATAGATGGAGCTACAAAAGCTTCACTTCTCTATTGTCTTTGTTGAAAGAAATTTTCCCTGAAGTCAACAAGCTTCCAATCTCAACATACAAAATGAGAAAGATGTTGTTTCCAATGGGAATGGAGGCTAAAAAGATACATGCATGACCAAATATTGTGTATTGTTTCAAAAGGACTATATTGATCTGAAAGAATGTCTGAAATGTGGGCCATCTAGGCATAAAAGGACGACATCATGTAATAGCAAAACTGAGTCTCCTTCCAAGGTGATGTAGTATCTTCCTGTAATACCACAGTTTCAATGCTTGTTTGCTAATACCATATATAACGTCCCAGGATTTGAGGCCTTGGATAACATGATCTTAAAAGGAATTATTGGACTACCCATATCACCAAGGTGCACCTCCTTTTCCGGGAGACCATCACTAAAGAACTCCATAGTTAACCATGCTCAGCTTGGAGTAGTATTAGGATGAGTGACCAGTCGGGAAGTTGATCCTGGCTTGCACGTTAGTGAGGACAAAGTGCGCAATTAAGGCTAGTGGTGGTCTGTGGGGCTAGTCGTCATTCCTAACACTCTACTAGAGCATAGGGTAGTGGGCCCGGGAGTTACAAATGGTATCAGAGCCATAGCCCCTCTAGTAGGTGGTGCCCACATGGACATGTGACATGCCAATCTTGAGCCGTGTGATCCAGGAAAGTTGAAAAGGGCTATCCATGGTGATGTAGCCACCCTTGCACTGGTATTCCATGATCGGGAGCTAGGTGTCCATGGGCCATTCTGGGTCTGTACTGAAATGGGGCAATATTATGAGGCCATATAGTTGAGCCTTGATGAGGATGTGAAGAGTCTAAGTGGGGGAGATTGTAACGTCCCAGGATTTGAGGCCTCGGATAACATGATCTTAAAAGGAATTATTTGACTACCCATATCACCAAGGTGCACCTCCTTTTCTGGGAGCCCATCACTACAGAACTCCATAGTTAAACATGCTCATCTTGGAGTAGTACTAGGATGGGTGACCAGTCAGGAAGTTGATCCTGGCTTGCGCATTAGAGAGGACAAAGTGCACAATTAAGGCTAGTGGTGGTCTGTGGGGCCATTCGTCATTCCTAAAACTCTACTAGAGCCTAGGGTAGTGGGCCCGAGCGTTACACCATAGGTACACAAAATTTATCCAGGCATGCAAAGATAAAGAAAAACAATGATGGTATGCTACAACATGCATCTGATTCCCCACAATGGAAGTGGATTGATTTATTGTATCATGAATTTGATGAAGAAGCCAAGAATTGAAGAGTTGGACTTTGTACTGATGGGATGAGTCCATATGAAACATTAAGCACAAAATGTAGAACTTGGTTTGTCATGATCGTTATATACAATCTTCCTCTATGGTTGCGTATCAAGAATAAATGTGTCATGTTGCCCTTGCTTATTTTGGGCCTCTAACAACATGGAAATAATATTGTTGTTTACCTTGAACCTTTGAATGATGACCTAAAGAAACTCTAGGTTGAAGGTGTGATGCCTTGTGATGCTTTGCACTGAAATATGTTCAATTTACATCCTATGCTGTTTTGCACTATTAATGACTTTCCTGCTTATCAGAACTTTTCTGGCTACAATGCAAAGGAACCAAAGCATGCCCTATATGTGAGGAAAATATTGATTCAATCTAACTAAAACATGGTGGTAGGACTGTACATCTTGGTCATCGAAGGTTTCTGCCAAAGGTGCATCCTTATCGAAAGTTGCGCAAAACATTCAATGGCTCAACTAAGGAACAGAGTGCCCTAAACCTATGTCATAGGAGGATGCTTATGCAAGAGTAAACAACACTATAAATCATTTTGGTAAAAGACCATGTACTACTCCCACAAGTGAAAAGTATTTATTCAAAAAGAGGTCGATATTCTAATATCTTCCTTATTGGACTTATTTGACAGTTCAACATTATATCTATGCCATTCATGTTGAGAAAAAATATTTATGAAATCATTATTGGTACTCCGTTGAATATATCAGTAAGACTAAATATGGTATTAAATCTAGAATAGACCTATATGAAATGGGTATAAGGAAAGAATTAATAAACAAAGTTACTAAGGGTCACCACACATATCTACCTCCATCTTATTACACCTTGTCTACAAAGGAGAAGATAACTTTTTATGAGTGCTTGTGTAATGTTAAGATACCATAGGGATACTCAACCAATATATGAAGATTGGTATCAATGAAGGATCTAAAAGCTGATAGGTCTTAAATCTCATAATTGTCACAATCTAATGCAACATATATTTCATGTGGCCATTCGATCTATCCTTTCTAAGAATCTAAGGTTTGCACTCACTAGGCTTTGCTTCTTCTTCAAAACTCTATGAAGAGAAGTAATTGATTTTGAGATTATAGATAAGTTGCAAAGAGAAGTGGTTGTTGTTGACCCAACAATTATACATTGTTCATATTTTGATGATGACCTAACCATTATGTTCATATTTATCTAATATATCTAGATTGGTTTCAAGTATTTGGTACATGAAAAGAATGAATTCAAGCAAACCCTAGCTTGACCAAAAAACAAGTCAAAACCAAAGCAAGTGCACTTTTGAGGAAAATGCCTTAAACCACTTAGGAAAATTTTGTGAATCACTTGTATCGATGCTATGACTTGTAACTAACTTGAGAAAGATATAATATGCACTTAAGTCGAATATTTAAGCACTTTTATGTCAGTTACCTAAATTCATCACAAGCACTTTTATCGGCCGAGTTTCCCTATCATGAAACTCAACCAATAACCTATGTGAGTCTTGGTAACTACTAGGGTCAGTCGAGTTTCCCCAAGATAAACTCGACCAAAACCCTACACAGAAAAACAAATTTAATCCTTCGACTGATTTTCATACAGGATAAACTCGATCGACATCTCAAAATTGTTTTGTCGCATAGTGCTATGACAGAGTTAACTTTATTGAAACTCAACCGACGTCACTATGAAGAACATGCAGAAAAAGTATTTCTAACTATTGGAGTGTTGTAAAACTCAAAATATATCCTAATATAGGTATATTATGATATACACTCGCTAGTATGGGGTTTGGATGATAAAACGATGAAAGAGGGGGCACTCGTACAATTTATAAACTTCCATGAGGAAGTTTGGTGAAATAGTGAAGAAGGATGAAGAAGACAAAACTAAAGAGGAAGTTGAGAGGAATAATTAAAATGTTGGCATGATACTTTAAACATTATGGATTTATGCTTGATTCCTCCTATTTGGCCATAAGCAGAGTTAGCGCAACTATGAGTTGATGGGCAGAGGAAACATATAAGGTGATCACATGACCAAGCTCTATTTTTTTTTTCAAACAAAATGAAAATTTAGATCAACATGTTTCCTATAGATTTAGAAGATAGGATTGATATTATTTGTATTGCATTTTGGTTATCACATAGTAGAAGAGGTGGTCTGATTGAAGGAATGTGTAAGTCTCAACATAAATAAGAAATCTGTGTTAGTTTAGCAGAAGAAGATGCAAGAGCTCTACACTTTGCTTTAGAATTAGAATGCGAGAAGGGCTTTGCTTCTTCACACTACTAGGAGAAACATGTATTGCCAAAGAACACAACAAATATAGTCTTTAATCTCCTTGGTAATGACATACTACCAATTCAGAATCACTCAGACCGTGAAGAAATAGTTAAGAGTCAAGTTTGAGGTGTCTTTCAAACATCAAATAATTCTCTTGACTAAAGACAAATGAAGATGAGTGATATTGTCCATGAGTTGACATATTAAATTAACAACATAGATTATGTGTGGGTCATAAAGCACAAGAAACACACAAATTTCTTTTATTTTTAGGGTTATCTAACTTATATGAAGGATGACTAATGTCAAACTGTATAAGAATAGTAATACCAACCAGTTTGCAATTAAGCAGAGATGCATTACTGGCTTAATATTAGTACTTGAGCAATGTAATAAAGTTTAATCCCAAGAAAATAATATGCTTGTCCAATATTGTGAAAAGGAAAGTCATCACTTTGGTTTGAAATAAAATCTTGAATCAACTTATGAAAGTTCCTTGTAATAATGATATCATCCACATAGAGATGGGCGAATCTTGGCCGATCGTGGTGCTAGGTGGAGGATCGAGGCTTTTTTCTTCCAATTTCTGCATTCCAGTGGCAGGTATCTGCCTTTTTAGTCACCATTTATCGGTGTGTTTTAGTTTGTTGGTTTGGTTGTTAGTCCTCCTTTGAGGTGGCACCCCTCTCCTCCGTCTTGGTTCCTCTTTTTGTTTGAGTCTATCTATGGAGGTCGTTTGTTGGTCGTGCCTCAGGTTCCTTCTTCGGCAGACAGTGAGCTCGGGTGCCCCTTGATGCTTCAGGCAGAGGAGGAGTAAGCTAGGTTTGTGCTTCATGCGAGTCTTTCACCCCCTGTTCACAGTGGTGGTCGGGAGTGGTGGTGGAGTTCCCAGTACCCTCTACTCCCCACCTTTGTATCCACATGAGCCATCCTTCCTCTGTATGTGCATCACTGGGGTTTGGTCTCCTTCTCGTGTCTCCTGGTTGGTGCAACCATAGTGCTCATTGCTGGAAGTTGTGTTTCTAGTCCAGTTTTGTGTGGCGTTGAGTCTGTGTTGTTACATTGTGGTCGAGCTCTTTTTTAGGTGATCTTTTGTTGTCTTCATGATGGTAATCTCTACCAGCGGCTATGCAAACTCCTCTCTCGATGTACTCATAGGCTCTTGTAAATTGATGAATTCCATCCTAGATAGCTATTTTAGACAACCACTACAAGAGGTGGATGGTGCTAAAATGTACCTATCACATCCCAATCTGAGCCTTGAGCTATGTCTTTCCGTAAAAGGAGTTGTTGCTTGGTTACTTGATGAGAGATGTTTATCCTGTAGATGTCGTATGGCTTACTTTTAATGATATTGAGCTATTTAAAAAAAAAAACCAACAATGAAGGATCTGCCATATTGGTCATAAATCCAAAAGAAAGGAAACAATCACTTGTATAAAAGGTAATGTGCCAGTTAGAGAGGTTTGTATCTTACTATGGGGCAATGATGTAGATGATGTATAATTGAAGCAAAGGCGAACCCTAGTCAATGCGTCTATAAATCTTCTCTCCCTAACCTTTGTGTAATGCACCAAAAAAAGGAATACAAGTTCCAATCTTCTCTATGGATGTAGGATCGACACACTTCAAATATTTTTGAACCATGTTAAAACTATGTTTTGATCTTTAGATATATTGTCTCCACATGGTATCAGGGTAGATTGATATACTATTCCATGACCATCTCAAGGCTCTCATATTTTTCTTCTTTACCATGCCTCATACGTCAATTGATAACTGGCTCATAGTTTGGGATTTTGTGTTTGCTTGCTTGCATTCACCATAATTCTAATCACAACGTCTATATAAAGAATATTTTTTCTATCTCAAATGGAACTAACCTCATATGTTATATTAGTGGAACATTTTTTCATAGCAATAATCAAAGACTTGTTTTTTTTTCACAATATTTGGATTTGTGAACTTAGTCATGTGCAATGAACCAAAATCACATTATGAGGCACAAATGTCATTCTCATTTAAGAAATCTTTATCTCATTCGCATAAGCTCTAGAAATTCATTCATGTAAATAAGTGGTTTCTCTACACTTCATTTCACAATTTCTTCACAACTAGATATAGATTCATATATGCCAGTCTTGTTCTCATTGGGTATGTTCTAGCAGATCTTTTTAATCAAGTCTTATTTAATCACTTCAATTGGTTTTGAATCTTTTGTATTGACATCATGGTTGTAAATCCTAGATATTGTACTCTCTAGGTAGTGGATGCACATATCTTGGTCTAGAGTTTGGAACCGCTATACATAATTTGTGATATTGTTCTCGTTCAATATCTCTCATCCTTGCTATGTTCCTTAGTTTCACTCAAATTCCATATATTCAACCTTATCTCTTGATATAATTTGAAGGTCTAGTGAATTTGGTTTAAGTGTTTTAGCTCTATTCAACTCCCGTTCTAGAGCCCATTGGTCCAACAAGTGGTATTAGAGCAGGTCTTCTCCAACCAAGAGCTCCTACAAGACTATAATATGGGTGAGGATTTGTTGGTGTCCCTTAACATAGAAGGTGGACTCTCTATGCGTCCCCCATATTTGATGACACAAACTTCCTCTATCGGATAAGAAGGATGCAATTCTACCTTTAAGGGATGTGCTACGAGATGTGGAGAGTGGTTGCTTCTCCATACAAAACATTGGAGGGAGAAATGGATTCTTGGAATGAAGTTTCTATGAAGAAGGCTCATGTAGCATACCGAAACATCGACATATTCTCTTTTTGTCCCTTTCCCAATATTTTCCTATCATTTCTATCCTTTTTGGCCTTGATGCTTAAATTGTGGAATTTATAGTGGTTTGGTGAAATTTTTTCAATAATGATACCAATGAAAGGGTTTTTGCACAAATACCTCGGTGAAATCTTATTTAAGGATCTAAATGTAAAATCACCACTTAAGTTGCCATGTTATAAGTGTAAGGCCCCAAACCTTAATTAATGTATTGAACAAGCTAAAATAGCATATTTAAGTACTCTAAAACTTAATATAACCTTTTGAGGTATTTTGAAATCATGAGACAAGATTAAGTTTCAAGTTTGGTCCAATTTAGATGTTGTTTGTGTAAGTTATGTAATTATATGCACATTTTAGACTTTTATGCAATTTACCTAATTCGGAGGCTTTCTTTGTAAATTCTCACATGCATTATAATCTTTAGATATTCCCTTACCATTCTAGATCTTTTGAACCATGGGGCACCTGGTTGCACCTTGGTTTGAAGGTGTTTCTCACCAAGGGCATTTTAGGGATTACTATCTTTATAAATGAGCTTATCTTTAAAAGCTATCAACTAATGAGGTTATTTATTTGATTGGAGGATGGTGAGGATGGCCTAGAAGTTTCCATGGGATTTTAGGACCGACCTTTGATATACATGAAGCCTCTATGATCTGTCCTCTTGCATGGCCATGAAGCCTTGGGCTAAAGACACATGGAAAGTCCCATAGACACCTCATGCTTGACCTCTTTCTTTATATAGCGATATCTACCCCTTCCCAACTCCCAATTCGAACACTCTTTCTCTCCTTCTCTTTACCCCAGCTTAGAGCATCGTTCCTACTTTTTTTAGCCATGAAGGTTCTGTCCCAAGGTAAAAGAGAGTGCTTACCTTGGTGAAGAAGGTTCCTAGGGTTCCAAATTTTCTCTATTTAGGGTTTCTAAAGCTCCTTCTTGGTGATTTCGGCCAAAAATAGTAAGTTTCCTACTTTCCTTCCCTGTTTTCATGCTATTAGTCTTCCTCCCACCTTATTCTAGGTCATAACCATGACCTTCCATGGTAAAACTCCACCTATAGCCCTAAAACACCACATCTCCATGTTCTTTTGTCAGGGTTTTTCACCCCTAAAGTGTAGAAGGTCCTACTTGCTTGAGATAGGAGCTTCATTGGAGAAACCAGCCTCTATAAGCTTGGGAACCTTGCTTCTTGGACCTGTCCACTTTCCTTAGAGGTGAGTTTCATAACCTTCTTCTCATATATTGCTTACTACATGCTTAAAACTCATGCTTCTATGTTTAAAATCGATGATATTCATCTCTATTCACCATGTTCTTCTAGGGTTTTGGCATCTTTTTATTTTACCTTCTCTAGAAGATCTAGTTTGGTTACTTATGAAACTCCAATCCCTGATCTTGGGTCAAATGGCATTTTCTCCCTCTCTCTCTTCGCTTGTCTCGTTCGATTTGATGATGTGTCGATTTCTGATTGGCCGAATTTCATTAATTCATAACTTTTGATTCATTTGTTCAAAAATTAAAGTAAAACATGTCATGAACTTGGAAATTTTTTTTCTTTTTAATAAAAATATTTTCAAGTATTGGTTTTGAGTTTTGTCAAAGGTGGTTTTCTAGAAAATGATTTAATCACTTAAAAATCACCAAAAATACACTCTAAACATCATAACTTCAAAATATACAAAATTATATCTTTTATTAATCATGATAACATAATAAGATCAATGGTGATATTTTTAGAGTCTAAATCGAGGCTATGCTTAAATAAGTCAAAAATAAGGGTTTTCTTACATTAATGCATATAACCGACACTAATACATGGTTATATATTGGAAATAGGAAAAGTTGATCTTGGACTCAATAAAGTGATGAAAGTTGGTAGTTGAAATCTTATGAGAGGTATGTGCATTCCTTATACCCTAAGTTGGGATAATTGTGAACTAACCTTATTTTCCCTAATGAGGCTTGAAAAGAACCCTATTTCCTTTATTAATACTTCTCTTATTCAAATAGCCTCAAAATCAGATTTGAGATATTCTTTCTTGGATCTTAGTACCCCACTATTGTTTTCTACTTATGTGATTCTATTACTTGTCATGGATTCTCTTCTAGCATGATGATTTTATTAGACCATTTAGCTATAGTAGTGGTACTTATGTACAACCACCCATAGTTAGGGCATGTTAATTCTCCCTGGGGAACGTCTTATTCTCCCCTGGGGTATGTGTCATTTATCACCTATAAAATTTGTATAGGTGACTGGGAATGTATTAATTCTCCCCTCACCTATAGGTTGAAGGTCCGTTAGGTGCCTACCCTACTTAGTTAAAGTAGTCAATATTAATCATGCATGCAATTCTTTTGTTATTTTTTTTATGGCAATCATCTATTTCATTATGCCTCATTCTCTTGGCCTTATCATCTTATGATGATTCAGTTGTGTTTCATGTTATTTACTTATCTCTTATACTTGTTCATAATGTTGACACATACTTTGGTTTCCTTTCCCTTTTGCTGGGTGCTCTCCCAACCACCCAGGTTAGAACAAGCTGTTGAGTTGAACCAGGAGAACATAGCTTTGGGCATGGACCTAGCACTTGGATATGTTTCTCTAGAGACAAGATTTGAAGTAGTTTAGACTTCCCTCTATCTATATCCTTTTTATTGTATCTTGTTGTAAACCCTAATGGGAGATTTTGATGTACTTGTGTAATCTTTTATGAAAGTTGAATATGGTCAGTTATTTGTATTACGTTCCCACACTTTGGTCTTTTGCATACCATTATAATAAATTTGGAAAATTTATACCTATTCCAACATACCTTTGAGTGTGTTTGGAATGAATGTTAATTCTTCAATTTTTTTTAGTAAGGGGGTGATCCCCCCGCCTTACAACATGGTATCAGAGCCCATGGTAGTCGAAATCTGACTATTTCAATTTTTTCTCCCTAGTTAGAATACCTGCCTTACCTTTAAGTGACATGCTTACCCTAGAGTTGATCAATAGATGATGAAGGGTTGATTTAGGATCCTATAGTTCACATTAGAATAATGATGAATAGATCCCTAAAATATTTACAACTAAAAGATACATAAGTAACCATAGTAACTTTAGGTTGTTTAGCTTGGCCTTTAGGCATCTACTAGGACATGAAGTTGAAATCAAAGGTGTCTAGAAAGGATCAGGGTTCGAGGGTTGGCAAGATTTTCCTCCGCACCACTATCTTGGTTTACGAGGACTCCCGAATCCATATGATACCAGCCTGGCCTGAGCTGATATGAATTGTCCAAAATAGCATGCTTTTAGGCAATAGTAGTCTTAGACATCTATATGATTTATGTTTAGGGATACTAATATGTTGAACTAGTCTCCCATGTGTAGTGACTTGTTTGAGTATGGATACCCAATATAGTTCCTTATGACCCATAGAACCACATGTTTGGATAGTTATCCCTAGAAGCTAGACTTTGAAGTTTGGTGTTTAGTAAGCAATCAGAGTGCATAGTGAAGCATGATGGATCTTGTATATGGTCTAGTTAGACTCACCCTTTTACCTATAAATTAGTTTGTCTTGGTAGGTTGAACCTTTTAAGGAGTGGAGAGTAGTTGGTTTGATGATGTTTGGGTAGTTAGATTTTGAGGATGAAATCTTTTCCAAGGGGATGGAGTCATGTAACATATTGAAATCTAGCTACACTGACTTTAGAAACCCTAACTCCCTGATTAGGAAGTTAGTGTGCTTGAATCCTTAGTTTTGACCAAACAAGTTATAGTTGTAACGACATGTTTCTTGGTATCCAAAAGAACATATAACGATCATCTAATGAATAGTTCATATGTTTGAACCCTAATGAATATCTAATGCACATAAAAGTAACTCACATTTTAATACTAATAGTGGATAAGCATGATGTTGACATGTCATAAACCAATAAACCCTAATGATATGATGGGAAAGATAATTGTAATCTAACCTTGTACTTAATGCATCCTAAGAAGGTAAAGGTGAAGAATAATGATCATGTTAACCTAAACCCTAAGTTGTAGTCATCTAACATTAACCTATACATCCTTAATGGCATTCATGATACATTAGTGTCAGTAGGTGTCATAATTAGATAACATACTTTAATACACATAAATCATAGATTAATCAGGTCATCAATATGAAATGCATATCACATTCTTCTCTAATACACACCTAATTAATCACTTAATGACTAAGTATGTGAATCAAATCATTAATATGTAATATGTCCCACCTTGATCATTATAATATATATAATGACCTCAATATGGATAAGAAGTAATTGATTCACACAAATGTTCATAATCAATAATAAGAAGTGAATAAATATGAGAGAATGTCATTAATGTGAACCAAAATGGTAAAGTAACAATGTCTAATATACATATAAGTAATTAATATGACATTATTTTTATTAATTGTAACAAACTGGAAAAACTGTCCTATTTCATACAAAATAATATGATACAATTGATCATGGAGTCTAAATCCAAATTATTAAAGATAATGGTCGGATATAATAATGCATATTAAGATAATTTAGTATAACTCTAGTTGTGCTAAAATTCCTAATGAGATAAATAAGAAATATATTGGGTTTGTGCATAATAATGAAATATAACTCTTTTGGAAACAAAGTAAATATGACATGACACAATTAAAAGAATTATAATGATAATGTGATATCCTAATGAATTTTATTCTAATAAGCCAAAAATTTCAAAAAGAAAATTGTAAAAGTGGAACCTTTAGGTGATCCACGAGAACCTGACCTGTGTGGAGTTTCTTGAGAAAATTCTGAATTCCCAAGTTAAGCGGTTAAAAACAAGGAGCTTAAGTTAGTAAAAGTTTTGGTAGAAGTTTAATGGATTCAACCTGGGAGTTTAGTGGTGATATGTTGCATACTCACCCCTCTCACTTTTGTTGATATTTTGAGGATGCAATCCTATTTAAGGGGTGGAGTGTTATAACATACTGAAACTTCGACATATTCTCTTTTTGACCCTTTCCCAATATTTTCCTATCATTTCTATCCTTTTTGGCCTTGATGCTTAAATTGTGGAATTTATAGTGGTTTGGTGAACTTTGTTCAATAATGATATCAATGAAAGGGTTTATGCACAAATACCTCGGTGAAATATTATTTAAGGATCTAAATGTAAAATCATCACTTAAGTGGAACAATGGTAAATAAATCCATGTTAGAAGTGTAAGGCCCCAAACCTTACTTAATGTATTTAACAAGCTTAACTACCATAATTAAGTACTCTAAACCTTAATATAACCTTGTGAGGTATTTTGAAATCATGATACAAGATTAAGTTTCAAGTTTGGTCCAATTTGGATGTTGTTTGTGCAAGTTATGCAATTATATGCACATTTTAGACTTTTATGTAATTTACCCAATTTGCATGTTTTCTTTGTAAATTGTCACATGCATTATAATATTTAGATATTTCCTTACCAATCTCGAGATTTTGAACCATGGGGCACCTGTTTGCACCTTGGTCTGAAGGTGTTTCTCACCAAGGGCATTTTAGGGATTTACCTATTTATAAATGAGCTTATCTTTAAAAGCTATCAACCAATGAGGTTATTTCTTTGATTGGAGGACAGTGGGTGTTACACCCCGATCTCACAATTTCCACTAATCATGAGATTAGTGTTGGGTTTTGTGGAGAAAACATGCGCGGCGGAAGCGATAAAATCCACGCAACCCGAAATAGGATCTCGTCGACAACAACGTATTTGGAAGGATTGTTTGCGGGATATACCTTATCGCGGAGCAAGTCCGGCGATGTCCCGCTGCACGACGGTGCAACGCTTCTTGTCAAACACGGACGGATCTTCTCTCCCGTTCGCTGTCACAGGTTGATCCGACGATGCTCCTTTGCGGCGGTGACGTACGTTGCTCGCAGCGCGTACAGGTGGTCGTCGACTTCCTCCGAACGCAGGCGTCAATGCGTCTGCGTCTCTACTTCGTCCACGCGGATGGACAGAACTCCACGTCGCGCTTCCTAAGCCGGCGGGAAGGAGTATGTCTCTGCGGCGGCGTGCTAGCGGTGCATTGCTCTCCTTTCTCTCCTAAGGACGATGACGGCTAGGGTTTACGTGCGTGCGTGTAAACTAAAAGCGTCTATCCATCTTATATAGATATCGGCCGTCAATCCTCCTTTAAACAGGATACGAAGGGAAATAGGGTTTCCTAAACCCATCGGTAAACAGAAATGTTGCGTTAATTAAAACACTCATGGATTAATTAGAATATTCCAGAATTCATTAATTAACCAAATAATCGCATTAATTGATTAATTAATATCTGACTCCATGCAATCTCTTGGGATGGCTCTACGGGCATACATATACCAACAGACTCCCACTTGCACTTAGAGCTAGTCACTCCAATATTATTCTAATCGATTACATAAACATTTTAGTAATCAATGTGATTCGAAGCAATTCCAATCAAATCCACAAGTATACTCCTATTCCAACACATCCTATGCGTGTGACACGGTAGGCTCCAAATTACGTTGGCAGTGATATCCATAATCATATTATGATTTCACAAGCAATGATTGGTATCTAGCAAGACTTCATTTCTACCCAAGTAATTGGAGAAGTTGGAGAACAACTTGACCTATCATTCATGACTGGTGTTACAGTGATTGTATAGTTCTTTTGTCACTGATATCCAGATTGAACTCTAGTCATGGAATTGTTATCATTTTCAACGTTCAATCCATGTTCCTTGAACTAGAGCAGACTGTCTAAGATATATGTAAGCTCAATATCACATATTGACTCACATCAGCATGGCCATGCATTTCTCAGTCTCGCTTATCAAGTGGCCGGAATACCAAACTCCCGTAGGAAGGACACATTCCATCTACATCACTCATAGTCATCCCCATGTGTCACAGTGCACCCAAGCACCATCTTTATAGAAATCCTTATTCAGGACCACGGTGGATGATGTCAAAGTACACCGAACGACATGTGATAAGTGTAGTGACTTCAGGTCTAAGAACCACAATCACCACCATCATTATGAGATGTGACTCCAACTACCAATCATGGTATCCATGTGTCGCTCTCAAGGTGGGTCTATCCGATACACTGTTCTCTAACAAGTATCTATGTATTTGGTTTGATATCTCCATATCATGGATAATGAGATTCTTCCATCAACCAACATACATTCTAATCTTATGTGTTATTGATGTCTATGGATATTTCCACAATAACAACCGATTAGGGACAAAACAAGAATACATACTCTTAGCATACATATGATCTCACTGTTCAGGTCATCAACCCGAAGACATATGCCATTGAGTATATTATTCTATAGACATCTATAAGTTTTATGGTAATCTCACAATATAAAACACAAACATATAGATTGGAAACTTGCCTTTATTGATATGATCAATGTAGTATTACAAATCATTTACATAGTATCCCATTACAATCATCGAATGATAGTCTCCATGGGCATACATACCAACAGATTCCCACTTGCACTTATACCCAATCACTCATGAATCTCAATCCAAGTGATCGAACATGTCCGTCATGTTTTTGCTGTGAAAGTGCTTTTGTGAGCGGGTCAGCCACATTGCTTTCTGTAGGTACTCTGCAAATCTTCACATCTCCTCATTGTATGATCTCTCGTATGAGATGGAACTGCCATAGAATATGTTTGGAACGTTGGTGCGATCTTGATTCTTTAGCCTGTGCAATTGCTCCATTGTTGTCGCAAAACAACTCAATTGCATCACCAGCGCTTGGAACCACTCCAAGTTCAGAAATGAACTTCTTGATCCACACAGCTTCCTTTGCAGCGTTAGATGCGGCAATATATTCAGCCTCTGTTGTAGAATCCGCAACCATCTCTTGCTTGGAACTCTTCCAGCTCACAGCTCCGTTGTTCAGGCAAAACACAAATCCAGATTGTGATATGTAGTCATCTTTATCAGTTTGGAAGCTAGCATCGGTGTAACCCTTTACCACAAGCTCTTCCTCACCGCCGTATACCAAGAATTGATCCTTAGTTCTTCTCAAGTACTTTAGGATGTTCTTTACGGCTGTCCAGTGACATTCACCTGGATCTGACTGATACCGGCTTGTCATGCTCAAAGCATACGACACATCAGGACGAGTACATAACATTGCGTACATGATAGATCCAATTGCTGCTGCATATGGAATCTTACTCATGCGTGCCCGTTCATCACATGAACTAGGACATTGGGATATAGAGATCGTAACCCCATGGGACATGGGCAAGTTACCTCTCTTAGAACCCTCCATGCTAAACCTCTTTAGCACCTTGTCAATGTATGTGCTCTGGCTTAGGCCTAGAAGCCTTCTAGATCTATCTCTATAGATCTTGATCCCTAGTATATAGGATTCTTCGCCTAAATACTTCATAGAGAAAGTCTTCCCTAGCCAACCTTTTACTGTCTGAAGAGTAGGGATGTCATTTCCCATCAATAGTATGTCATCCACATACAATATGAGAAATACGACTGTGCTCCCACTAACCCTTTTGTAAACACAAGGTTCATCTTCATTTTGACTAAAGCCAAACATTTTGACTACTTCATCAAAATGTAGATTCCAACTCCGAGATGCTTGCTTCAATCCATAGATTGAACTTTGTAGCTTACAGACTTTATTGGCTTCCTTTGGATCGATAAAACCCTCAGGTTGTGTCATGTACACATCCTCGAGTAAATTCCCATTAAGGAATGCTGTTTTAACATCCATCTGCCAAATCTCATAGTCATGATAAGCTACAATGGCAAGCATGATCCTGATGGATTTAACCATGGCAACTGGTGAGAAGGTCTCATCATAATCAACACCTTGAATTTGACGGAATCCTTTCGCAACCAATCTACCTTTATAGGTTTGAACATTTCCATCCATGTCAGTCTTCTTCTTGAAGACCCACTTGCACCCTATGGGTCTTACCCCTTCAGGTGGATCCACCAAGGTCCATACCTTGTTGGTGTACATGGATTCCATCTCAGATCTCATGGCTTCAAGCCATTTCTCAGATTCTGGTCCCTTAGTAGCTTCTAGATAGGAAGTTGGCTCATCTGTTATGCCCAATTCATCACTGTCTTGAGTCACGAGAAATCCAAATCTCTCAGGCTCAAGTCGTGTCCTACTAGACCTACGAGGTTCCTGTGTTACATTTGGAACTTGAAATTCCACAACAACTTGTGAGTCTTCATGTTCCTTATGTACCCCCTTAGGTTCTCTGCGTTCTTGTTGGTCTCGAACTTCTTCGAGCTCTACATTCCTCCCAATAATTCCTTTGGAAATAAATTCCTTTTCAAGAAATATAGCAGTCCTAGCAACAAACACTTTGTTGTCAGTTGGTGTGTAGAAGTAGTATCCCCGAGTTTCCTTGGGGTATCCAACAAAATAGCATTTTTCCGATTTGGTTCCAAGATTTTCAGGAAATTGTTTCCTAACATAAGCTTCACATCCCCAAATCTTTAACATAGACAAATTGGGACGATTCCCATTCCATATCTCATATGGTGTCTTTTGAACCGATTTGGAAGGTACACGGTTAAGTGTAAACGCTGTAGTTTCAAGAGCATATCCCCAGAACGATATTGGAAGTTCGGCTGAACTCATCATTGATCATACCATGTCTAATAATGTACGATTCCTTCTTTCTGACACACCATTATGTTGTGGTGTACCAGGTGGAGTCCATTGTGATACAATACCACTGTCTCTCAGAAGGTCCTCAAACTCTTGGCTTAAGTATTTGCCACCTCGATCTGAACGGAGTGCTTTAATACTCTTACCAAGTTGCTTCTCTACTTCATTCATGAAAGTCTTGAACATTTCAAGAGTTTCTAACTTGTGTTTCATAAGATATACATAGCCATACCTACTGAGGTCATCAGTGAAGGTAATGAAGTATTGATAGCCTCCTCTAGCATTTGATCTAAAAGGTCCACATACATCAGCATGTATGAGCCCTAGAAGATCACTGGCTCTCTCACTGTGTCCAGTGAAAGGAGTTTTGGTCATCTTCCCTAATAAACATGCCTCACATGTCTCTAATGATTCAAAATCAAAAGAGTCTAGATAACCATCCTTATGGAGTCTAGATATGCGCTTCTCGTTTATGTGCCCAAGACGACAATGCCATAAGAATGTTTTGTTTGAGTTGTCAAGTTTTAACCTTTAGTATTTACGTTATATATGCTAGTATCAAGTTCTAACAAGTAGATACCATAAGACATAGGGGCATTGTCATAAAAGATCTCATCTTTGGATATAGAAATAATTCCATTCTTAATGTGAAATTCAAATCCACTCTTGTCCATACAAGATACAGAAATAATATTTCTATTAATGGCAGGTACGTAATAGAAATTCTCTAATTCTATTACAAGGCCCGTAGGCAAAGATAAACTAATAACTCCAACTACGGTGGCAGCAACTCTTGCTCCATTAGCAACCCGCAGCTCGACTTGGCCCTTTCGTAAAGGCTTACTTCTTATCAGATCCTGCATATTAGAACATATGTGAGATCCACATCTGGTATCCAGTACCCATGATGAAGAAGTATTTAAGTTTATCTCAATAACGTATATACCTGAAGTGGAGATCTCTATCCCCTGCTTCTTATTCCTTAGTTCCTCCAGGTAGAGAGGACAATTTCTTTTCCAATGTCCAGGATGGTGACAATGGTGACAACTGCCTTCTTTGGAGATCCCACCTTTAGCTTTGAGTGCGGATGAATTTGGCTTCTGCCCGACTTTAGAACCTTTCTTAGCCTTGCTTTTGCCTTTTGACTTTCCCTTTGCCTTGCTGATCACCATCACAGACTTGGGCTTGTCTTTCTTCATCTGTGCTTCAGCTATCCTCAACATGCCCAACAATTCTGACAACGACTTATCAAAATTGTTCATGTTGTAGTTCATGACAAAATGACTATATGATTCAGGCAACAATTGTAGAATCACATCAGTGGCCAACTCTTGACCTAGGGGAAATCCCAGCTTGGATAGGCTTTCCACGTACCCAATCAAGGTGAGTATATGGGTGCCAATTGAGTCTCCCTCTTTCATCTTGCTTTTGAGCAAAGCCTTTGAGACATCATATCTCTCCTGTCTTGCTTTATGTTGATACATATTCTTGAGATGTGTTACCATCTCCATGACATTCATGTTCTCATGTTGCTCTTGCAACTCATAGTTCATTGAGAACAACATCAGGCACTTGACATCCACGACATCATCAAGGTGCTTCTTGTAAGCATCCTTTTCAGCCTTGGGCACATTTACGGCGGGCTCCTTTGGCTCTGGTGTTTTAAGGACATAGAGCTTACGCTCATGTGTGAGAACAATTCTCAACATCCTAAACCAATTTTGAAAGTTGGTTCTGGTAAGTTTGTCCTTCTCAAGGACCGATCGCAACGAGAAAGTGTGGGTGTTGTTGCCATTTGATTGCTACAAAAGGAAATTTTGCATTTAGTCCAAAACATTTTGACTTGTAAAGATTTGATAAACGAGATTAATTAGGACTTTAATTAATTATGCTCCCACTATTTTATTCAAATTGATAGCCCTCACTATCAACTCGGAAGATTGCAACGCACAACCTTCTAGTGAGCCAAGACCCAAAATAATTGGATCAATGCCCAACCAACGCTGGCGTCAAAGACCAAATACTAAGGTAGGCAACTTTTGCCAATTGCATCATATGCAACTCTTGGATAGATGATCATGCACAACTCCTTGCCATGATGCATCTGTGTGCCTCTAGGTACTTGATCCTATCAAGGTTCCCTAGTCAAGTCCAACCCATAAGCCAACACGATGAGTGTGCACCCTGCGGAGGCAGACCCACACACCCACCATCACACTTCCATGAGATAGACAGTGTACCACGCGGAGGCGTGCCCACACATAATCGATCAAGCTTTTCATGTGTGTTGCTTTATGGAAGGCAACTAAAACTTAATATTATTAATTGAGGGGTTTTATTAATACATATACATATCCAAACACCACATACTTATAGTACGTATCATATACTACTATATCCACAACCACAAACGATAGACATGCAATCACAAATACAAATACATCGGTTATGGCCATACTATTGTAATCCTTTGGAGCAACAAAGGATTACGGTCCACCTATGGTCTTATGCATCTCATGTAACACCTGTGAATCAACCTGTAAGCATGTAATGATCAACATTACAATGAACAACTTCATGGATGCTTCGTGAGGTTGGAACTTCAAGTTGCTTCTTGGAATGGGATCTTCTTGTTGCTTCTCCATGGACGCTCCTTGGAGTTGGATCTTCAGGTTGCTTCTTGGAATTAGATCTTCATGGTGCTTCTCCATGGACACTCCTTGGAGTTGGATCTTCAAAGGGCCTCCTTACATCAAGTATACAAAAACTAAAACTAATCCTATCTCTATTACATCATACGAGTACAAATATAAAAGGAAAGAATTAATTACACTTTGAAATAAGAGATGAGGCTCGGCATGCAAGCCGAATACTTTATACAAAGGATCCATATGTAACCATTATACATCCATAGAATTCATAAACAACCATATCCACAAGATCATATCGAAACTAATCCAAATACGCCATAGATCGACGCTGCTCTGATACCATTGTTGGGTTTTGTGGAGAAAACATGCGCGGCGGAAGTGATAAAATCCACGCAACCCGAAACAGGATCTCGTCGACAACAACGTATTTGGAAGGATTGTTTGCGAGATATACCTTATCGCGGAGCAAGTCCGGCGATGTCCCGCTGCACGACGGTGCAACGCCGCTTGTCAAACACGGACGGATCTTCTCTCCCGTTCGGTGTCGTAGGTTGATCCGGTGATGCTCCTTTGCGACGGTGACGTACATTGCTCGCAGCGCGTACAGGTGGTCGTCGACGTCCTCCGAACGCAGGCGTCAATGCGTCTGCGTCTCTACTTCGTCTACGCAGATGGACGGAACTCCAAGTCACGCTTCCTAAGCCGGCGGGAAGGAGTATGTCTCTGCGGCGGCGTGCTAGCAGCGCGTTGCTCTCCTTTCTCTCCTAAGGACGATGATGGCTAGGGTTTACATGCGTGTGTGTAAACTAAAAGCGTCTATCCATCTTATATAGATATCGGCCGTCAATCCTCCTTTAAACAGGATACGAAGGGAAATAGGATTTCCTAAACCCATCGGTAAACAGAAACGTTGCGTTAATTAAAATGCTCGTGGATTAATTAGAATATTCCAGAATTCATTAATTAACCAAATAATCACATTAATTGATTAATTAATATCCGAATCCATGCAATCGCTTGGGATGGCTCTACGGGCATACATATACCAACAATTAGGGCATAAATTGAGGATTTAACGTAATACAAAGATCACCCTTAACTTTTTCTTCTCTTTCAAAACTCTTTATTTTCTCATATTGAACCACATAAACCAACTTTATAAGGAAATCTAAACATTGATTTCTCTAATCTGATTTCAATAGTAAAAATGCATGTATGAACATTCATTATGTTCCTCATACTTTTAAGCACATAAGACTTACTGATTCACACATATTGCTTTTTTTGTGCAATACCGATAATTCAGTTACATCAGGACTGAGTACTAAGTAAATTACAGAAAAATGCCTTGTCTTATAAATAGATGTTTTCTCCAAGAGCAGGGCAGAACTGCCAGTAACTTTCATGAAGAGGTTTATTGAGATAGGACTTAGCAAGGATATCCATAAGCTTATTTTGGTTTCTCTTAATGTGGACGACATCTGTGGCATTGACTGTGGCTAGAGTTTCTCTTAACTTGCAAACCACAGTGAGGTATTTTCCCGGCACCTCAACAAATCCTTTCACCCACTGCACTGAGTTCCAGGAATCCGATAGGATAGTGCCTTTGTTGGGATTAAGCTGTCTCACGAGGTCTGCCCCGTGAAGGAGGGCCTTGAGCTCCCCCTCCATGGCGTCAGTCCCAGGATGCAGGCGAGAGGAGCCCCCTAGCCATTCCCCTGTGATGTTACGGATAATAGCACATGTGCATGACATATTGGACTTGGTTGAAGTGGCAACATCTACATGGAGGATGAAGTTAGTGTTATGCAAGCTTATGTGATGTTCCAGGCTGGATTTCACAGGACGATCAACTGGGTTGCAGGAGAAATCCTGGACCGAGGAGTTAGCTTCAGCAAAGCATTGTGCTGCCGCAATTCTTGGCGGTATAATAGACTTTTCGAAGATCTGAAGGTTCCTACATTTCCAAATCTTCCAACATGTAATGGCAAATAACGTCTTCCAGGTATCCGGTGTCTTTACAGTCCTAAGATTGTATTCCATCCACCCCCGAATTGTCTAGCTCTCAAAGAATAGATTCACCTCCCTTGGTAGAATGAAAGACCAAATCTGTCGAGCCAAACTACAATCCCTCATCACATGCAGGCAATCTTCTTTAGAGTTATTACAGCGTTGGCATGTAGGATCATCTGCCATCTTCCTTTTAGATCTCATGACGTTGGTGAGTAAGCGTTCATGCAGCAGCAACCACAAGTGAGCTCTTACCCGGTGCGAGACGGATAATGACCAAGCATATGCAAACAACGAGCTCGATGTGTCTGGCATGGAATGGCAGAGAAGATTGTAGGCAGACCAGGTAGTGAAAGTGCCGTAGCTGTCCAGCTTCCATACAAAGGTGTCTTCCCCGTAATGGATTATGGGAGTGGGCATATGAGTAATGGCATTGATTGTGTCTTGCAAAAACCAGTAATTGAGAAAATCTAGGTCCCAGGAACCGTCGTCTCTGACCAGGCTCGAGACCTTAAGGTCGACTAGCTCCTTCGACACCGTGAGATCAGCTTTAATAGTGGGTACCACGCCGCCTCCTATCCATTCATCAGTCCAAACCAAGGTGTCCAGACCTGAAACGGCATGACGACGCGAGTTCTCTGTAAGGAGAGGGAGAAAGGTCCTCAAGCTTCTCCATAAGTGAGAACTAGTTGTTTTAGGTAGGCCATTTGTGAAGTATTTGGATCGCATGATCTCCACCCAAGGTATACACCTATTTTGAATGAGGTCCCAACCCATTTTCATCAGCAAGAAGGAGTTAAAAACCTTAGACTTCCTCAGACCCAAACCTCCTTGAAGCTTAGGGTGCGTAACTTTGCTCCATGCGACCAGATTAAGACGTATGTGTGAGCCCCCATTCCACAGGAAGTTCCTTGTAATTTGATCAATTCGGTCGCAAATAGAGATAGGGAGCTGGACTGCTTACATTATGTAGGAAGCTTGCGATTGAAGGACCGATTTAGTGAGCGTCATTCTCCCTACAAGGGAGAGAAGATTATTCTGCCATTGCGATATATGCTTCTAGAACTTCTCCAGCAGAGATGAGAAGAGCTCCTTGCCTTTCCTGCGGTGGATGATGGGAACACCCAAGTGATGACCAAGATTACTTGTTTCATGGATGCCCAATCTTCTACAGATCTTGTTTTTGACTGATCGGGGGGTGCTGTGGGAGAAGAGGACAATTGATTTCTCATGAGACAGAGCGAGCCCGGAGGCGTGATTGAATCGCTTAAGGAAACAAAGGATCACCATTGCTTGATGGGTGGATGCTTCCCTGAAAAGAATAATATCATCCGCGAAGCTCGCATGGGTGATGGGGATTCGTGCTTTGGTGATGACGATATGCCTCCAATTTCCTTTATCTATCTCCTCAGCTATCAATTGACTGAATCTTTCCAGGCATAAAACAAAGATGTAGGGGGAAAGAGGATCCCCTTGCTTGACACCGCAAGATGGATGGAACGTGCCTGCAGCCTCTCCATTCCAGAGGATGGATGAATTCCCAGAGCAAATGATTTGCATAATGATATCTATGATCTCCTTGGGCAGCGTAGTTTGAGTAAGCGTGTCATGGATAAAATGCCAACTTAATTTGTCAAACACTTTAATCAGGTCTAGCTTCAGCGCCATTGTTCTTTTCCTACATGATTTAGATTCCATCGAATGCACCACCTCCTGGACCAGAGCTACATTGTCTCCAATCTTCCTTCTAGGGACAAAGCTCGATTGGAAAGGGGAAATCCAGTCATTGAGGTAAGGTTTGAGCCTGGTGGTGATGACCTTTGAGAGGAGCTTCGTGCAGACATTATTGAGAGAAATGGGCCTTAATTGAGAGAATTTTTCCAGAGGGTTTCTCTTGGGGATGAGGATGATAAGTGAATCAGTCGCAGAAGGAGGAATCGGGGTGCCCGTGAAGGGACCCTAAATGAATTGACATAGCTGGGCGTTCAAGGCGTTCCAGTTTACTTGATAGAATCCCGCGTCCACTCCATCTGGCCCGGGGGCTTTGACAGGCGACATGGAGTTCAACGCGTCCCATATCTCCTTTGTTGAGGGAATGGATACCATCTTCTGGTGTTGGTTAGACGTGAGAGGCGTAAAGGCCCCAGGAAAGGTGATGCTTGCTGAGCGACTACGTTCTTCATCTACCTCCTGATATACATTAGAGAAGAAAGATAAAATGAGGGATTTGAGCTCGGGTTCATTGTCATACCAGACACCATTATCGTCTTTGAGGTGGGTGATCTTATTCCTCCATCTTCTAGCTTTTGTAATAGAGTGGAAGTAGTTTGTGTTATTGTCGCCCAGCTTGATCCATGTGCATCTCGATTTCTGCTGGCTTTCAGCTTCCTCCCGCCACAGGATACCGTCCAGTTGGGCTTGGAGCTTGACTGTCTCCATTGCCAGTGAGTGTTCAAAATGAAGTGAGAGATTCATTTGGTTCCATTTGATCTTGTTCGTGATTTGGTCTTTACATCTTCTATCTTTTTTGCGTGAAGCAGTGTCCCAGGTTCTCACCTTCTCCAGCAGCGATCTGTTTGTAGTGAGGAAATCGGTGTGCTTAGACCAGGCTTCTTTAAAGAAATCCTCATAACCTGGTGACTAAAATACCATCTTACACTGGTGCGGACGTGCAACTTTCCCTGGTAGGGGGGATAGTCTTCAGAAGACACCATTAACGACACGTGATCTGAATAGTTTTTTCAAGGACCATGATCTCCTTCTTGCCTAGCTGCTCGATCCACTACCGATTACCCAGTGCCCTATCCAGGCGTTCATGCAAGAGTCCCCTTTTGAAGGTGGTGTGGGGGCCGATCGCTCTAAGGTCGAGCAGCGAGCAGCTCTCGGCGGCCTCTATGAAATCCATACTATTAGCTTTGTCGAAGATGTTGCTTCCAATTTTCTCAGATGGATGCATAACCACATTAAAGTCCCCCATCACTACCCAAGGGTTCGTGATTGAGAGGGCAATAACGTTGATCTCGTTCCAGAGAATCTTCCTGCCTCCCCTCATCGTGCTAGCGTAGACGAAAGTGAAGAAGGTGTTGTGAATCTTACAGTGAACGAATTGTTTGTGAGAGACAATAATCTCAACCTAAGTGTTGTGCTTCCAGAGCACCCAGATGCCCCCGGAGTAACCTACAGCTTTGACTCGGTGTGAGTTCAAAAAACTAAGATTCTTAATTATCCCCATAGCTCTCGTTCTGCTACATCTTGTCTCCAGTAGGCACATGACCGACATCTTATATTTTTGGGTCAGATCTTTCACCATGTTTTGGGTCAGATCTTTCACCGTGTTTTGGGTGTCTTTATTACAAACACCCTGCACGTTCCATGTTGTAACCTTCATTTATCAACTTCTGCAAGGGTGGATTTACCCATTGTCCTCGCCTCTTCCTCCAGGTCCTGTAGCAATGATGTCTTCCCTCTTTTCCTCGTGGAGGATTTCGAGGTGTCCCTTGAGCTCAAAATCTTTCAATTCCTCAGATGGATACCAACTGAGTTTTGACTTGGGCTTCTGTATGGGTGGGTGTGACTCACAGTTCTTGTCAAGTCACCAAAGGTGAAAGGTTCAGTGACAAAGGGGTTTGGCGGGTTCTCCCTCCCTAGCATAAGGGAGTCTCCAGTGGGGTTGACGGTAGTGTGCACATTACTCAGTTGTGTCGGCAAGTTCTGTGTCGTCTAGGATGGGGCAATCGGGTCCTTGGATTTGCTCTGCGCGGGGATAGCATTGGCCTTGGATCTGTGTGAGTTGTTCTTCTTGAAATTTTGCTTTCTCATTTTCCAGTCGATCTCGTTAACCACCCTATCGGCAACCGAGTCGACGTCTATAACCTCAGTATCTTCATCTTCATCTTCCTCCTGGTTTTTTAAGTTCTGGAATCTATTATTATTTCTTTGATTGCTGGGTTTGGTTGACGCGCTCGGTCTTGGCCTCTGCGGGAGAGGTCTCGCATGTATGTAGTCTGTAAATCCTTGGACAAGTTGTTGGAGAGGTTGGCTTGTGGGGGCTGATTTCCCCTCCTTCAGGGAAGAGTTTTCATCTGTGATTCTCTTGGAGCATTCCTTCTCCAGGTGGCCGGCCCATCCACAGTACATGCAGATGCATGGTATATTCTCATATTCAATCCTGTATCGGTTGCCTTCAATCATCACGAGGGGCGTGAGTGGTTTGTGCAGGTCGAGTTCAACTGCTATTCTAGCGAATCGACCACGACGTTGAGATATGGTGTTGAGGTTGACCTTGATCGTCTTTTCAATTGAGTCTCCTATCCCCGCCAGCAAAACTTCGCGGTATAAGTGAATAGGGAGATTAGGGATGTGGACCCAGGCAACCAGTTTCGAAGGCACTGTGGTCTCTGGTGAGAAGTCTGGATGCCATCTTTGGACTGAGAGATACGAACCGAACAGTGGCCAGGGGCCACCTGTTAAAGCGTGCATGTAGTCGTCTTCCCGCTGGAGTTGGACGACAAAGAAATCATTGGCAAGATCAATCAGGTTGAAACTCCCTTTAGGTTTCCACATGGATTGGATCCTATCTCTTAGGGTTAGGAATCCAATATCTTTGGATAGAAGTTTCATGACCACCGTGAACTGCCATGGCTTCAGTAGGCTATCCCTGGCCTCCATCGTTAGATCAAAGGCCGGCACCCCATCATCGGAGGAAACCAGTATGTCTTCCGATGTTAGAAATATATCAAGATCTTCTGCATTTATTCTTATCCCACCTTGGGCGTCTGAAGTTCCTTTACCAACCATAGCACTATATGATAGCCCTATAATCTGGGGCTGAGATGTTGCGCGGTGTTGTCGTGAGGGAAGTTCAGGGAATTGAGAAGCTTCTTGCGTTCCTATGTCCACTTCCATGTCTTGGTTCGGAGGACTGTTTCCGGTCGCTCTTCCCGCCCCATGGGTTGCGTAGTTCAGCGAGATGCCCGAATTTCCTAACGGAATCACGTTGCTTTGTCCGCCGCGATCCACGTCTCTGTCGTCATCAAGGAATTCGTCCCCATGCACCGTGCCGCCACCGCTCCCAGACGTGCTAGGGTTCCCCATCGCACATTACGACTAATCTGGATTCTCTACTTCACTTCACACATATTGCTAAAAGAGGAATAATGTTATACATCATCATTTACAACTCTCTTTTATTTCTTTACAAGGACCTAGAGTGACAAGGACCGACTGAACTTAACTATACTTAGACTTAACTCTTGTAGCAGATCTACTATGATGCAATGATATCTTCTTTAAGTCCATGTGATTTCCCTAAACATTGTGAGTAGAGGGGTGAGCCTACTTGCTCAGTGAATGAGTACTTCAAAGAAACAATCTAAAGCACTGATATAATTACATATATACTTTTGAGCAATTGATATCAATTATAACAATAGTAAGCTTTAAAAAGTCTAATAATTGACAATCATAAATATGGCATGATACTCTAAATATCTATAAGAGTGAATCAATATCTGAAATGCTTGATTGATCATAAAGAGAACTAATAATTCATAAACATATAAAGAATAATTGAATAACTGTAGACACTTGTTTGACCTCTCATTCATTTTAGTATGCCCTGATCATATGCATTGTACTCTACATATGAAGACTCATAGTACACTACGATCACACCATACAAGACTTAGCGGACACACCTGAGAAATGCTAAGTCTGACTACTCTCCTGGTCTGCAATAGGGAAATGGCTCTCTGGCCTAAACTAGACTCCTCCTCCAACCTAAGCACACAGACAGAGAGTCAAGTTGCCTCTTGGCTTTTCTGTACTCTAGTGCCACCATGACTTCTGGTTGATGTTGGGCACTGCAAACTATAATTTAAGGAGACTTCCACTAGGGCTTCATCCCCCGTTCCACCTGATAGCACGTTCTGACCCCCGTATACTAGATGCTACCAGGGTTAGGTCATTTCACCCCTAAGGCACATACCTCACATAGGGGTTCTACGGTGTTCAGGGCTCCTAAGTCTATTATTTTATTATTCCTAGAAGGCTCTTTCTACATTGTACCCTTCTTTTACTTATATTTGACTCTGGTATCTCTATGGTGTCGCGTCTACTTATTTGAAGTTATAATACAACATGAATATCATTCTAAACATGGCAGAGCCGTATATTCAAAACACTGTAATATACTGAGTAATCAACATACTATACATGCAGAAAGACTAAAATTCGTAAATAAATGGATTACATGTCCACTTGGCACATGCACACTAGAATCGTGCAATTTATCATCTTGTTACACTGATAAGAGTTAAATACTTGACATATGAGTAATCGTCAATAGCACCTGCAACTTATCTATAATTTTTCAAAGAACGTGCATATCAACCCAAACCTTGAGTTGTGCATCTCATAACTCAATTAAGAGTTAATTACTTATCATGACAAGAATTATTAATAATAAAAGAGAACATTGATATCACAATACTTGATTCATTGAACACCCTACCCTTGGGGTTTCATTTAATCACAACAAATTCTACAAAGAAATGTGTAATACATCTATCACGTACTTTTCAAATCTTTACAACACATGATACATGGGATCTCAATCCCTTATCACATTACTGGGAATTCTCATCCCTTCACATCATTTTCATAATTTCTGGATCTGGGTATTCAAACCCTTAGATCATCACATAGCATTGTTACCTTTGTAACATGTAACCATTACCTCTAGGTCCTTAGACCAAGGTATTCATTTCATTGGTTGTACAAGTATTCTCATGGCTCACAAGGCCATCAAACATGTTGTCACCTCTCACTAGGCAACAACTTATTCCCATGGCTCCCATAAAGATTTCACGCGACATAAACATTCACTGAATAAAGACTACTATCAACAAATAATTTAAAATCAATATATGAATGAAACCTTGGAACTGAGCTGAATTTGGGTTTCCATGCCATTCACTGGGATATCATGCATCAATAATAACATTGAATAAATAACATCTATCATGTCAAGAAAACCCCTTCAAATAGATTTCACAATATCAATTCACAAATATCCAACTTTCCTCACATCTAGGGTTTCACCCTCTTCACTGAGATACCAAACAAACACTTCTCACTTTAAACGAAATCTAAGATAGTATCTGACATATATGTACTATGAATTTAGATAAACAATCATTCAAAACCAATGGGATCTAGATAAGAAACTTTCTCTATTTACTTATATAGAAAATTTCAGTCATAGACAAATTCCCTATATTTCAGTTTACTCTTATAACTGACGTGAGATATTATCGCACTAACAAATTCACTCGGGGTTGAGATCCCTGAGATTTTACCAAAACCTTGTGCAATAATACCACCCACAAGTGGACGATTCTTATCGCACTATATTTAAGGATCGAATCCCAAGTGACAACATTTTTAAGAATCGTTGTCAGTCGAATCTAGCTCAAGTAAGACTAATATTTAGAATGATTGGTTGATTTGAGGTTAATTAAACTAATTCAGGAAATTAAGAGAAAAATTAAAGTTGGATCTAGATTAATGATATGGAATCACTGAGATCATCCCAGGTTTCACCACCACTACACATGCAATCACATCCAAACATCAAACATCCAAGCAAGATATAACTATTCAAATAGAACTACTACAGACCCTCCCTGAGGGATGTGTAGGTCCACGTAAGCATCCCCTTAGGCATCTGATGTCTCGTCGTGTAACATCCCAATTTCAGAGTAAATTCAAACCTTAATGTGATTCTCCTGATAAGAGTCCACTAAGGGACCAAATAAACCTAACCATGGTTTAATATATAAATGAGCTCAGAAAAGATGATGCACATATAATCGATTAAATATGTAAAGTTAGTAATATGATTTATATGAATATAAATGAATTATTCCTATGAATAATACTGTGATGAAGATATAATATGATGAGTCCAGTTCATGGCTTGAGACTTAGACCTAGCTTAGGTCTTCATGTTATGTAACTAAAGATATATTGATCTCATGCTAGTCATACATGAGTTTCAGTTGAGAAATTATATTGATTTAAGACTTATCTTCATGATTTGGAATATAATTAAGCTCATGGACCCTTTGTAAGACTATGGAATGCGCCATGTGCCCTAGAGTCCAATTTTAGCCCATTTGGGCCAATCATAGCTTACAAATAGGTCCTTGAGGTACAAAATTTGGGAATCGAACATGTAGTGCTCATAATAAATTGTCACAATATTCTTATTAGATGAGTAATTAGAATATACAATAGTGCGTGAAATTTCAGATAATTATGATTTAACCAATGGCCAAGGTTATTAAAAAAGTAATTAACCTATATTCATTTAAAAGATATATTTAGGGCTTCTATCCCAGTTAGTTTGACTTGATATCTTTCACACATAAATATAATGACAATGTGGTGTTTACCCCAAAATTTGGGATTAAAAGGAGTCTTTATGCGACCTATATAATTAATTGTGTAAACTGGACTTTTATCTAAATACAAAAGAAAAGAAAATGAAAGGGGGGGCGACCCCAGTCCGTGCGGACTGGAGGCCGCGACCCCTATTTTCTGGGTCCAAATAGAGTAGCAATGATAGGCGACCGTTGCCCAAGATCGGGTCAGAGTGGGATATAAAACCCCTCGATTTTGGATGCTTGGTGGCGGCCGGACCCTATGCTAGGGTTTTTCCATAGATCGAGAGAGAACGATAGAGAGGGGACATGGAAGAGGACCATGACGGCAGCAGTGCTAGGGTCCAGATGACGCTTGGTTTGGCAGCCATCAAGGTAGCATATAATCGACGAAGATGAAGGGGAGGAGGATCGGCGGCTAGGTCAAGCTTTGCCGGGTTCATCGCCAACCGAAGGCACGCGCATGCTCACCGTCAGAAGCACCAAACACGACACCCTGTCTTATGGAAGAAACAGGGGGAAACACTCCTTTTTGCCATCGGGCGAAGGAGGCGCAGATCCGGTCTGGATCCGCTTGGTCTACAGGTTGGGATCGTTGATCCCTCTCAACGGTTGGATCTCAGTCAAACGACTATCATTTCTTCAATAAGGTGATTTTCCAAAATTCATATCTTGAGCTACAGATCTCGGTTTGGGACAAACAAGGTACCTATGGAAATCTCTTTGAGTGTAATGTCTTATAAAAATAGTTCCAGAGTTTGATTTTGATATCTTATATTTTATTATATTCTGGATAGACAAAACTATATGATTTTGATGTTTTTCCAATTAAAAATAGTAAACGACTTTAGAAATTCATGAAAATTTTACTACATGTGTATTATGATATTCTTAACATGATTTCAAAGTCCGATCTTTATTATATAAAGTTTTATTGAGGTTTTTGATATAAACCCTAATAAGGGTATTTTGGGTATTTCACCCATGATATGATTTTTAAATGACCTAATATTTTAATATATGATCATTCCTACATTATATGAGTACTTTCTAGAGACTTGATGAAGTTTCTTTTGCTATTACATTAGTATTTAGTTTTAGATGAGTAGCCATTATGAACGAATAATAAATGATTATCCTGACACTATAAGTGATATATGTATGGCCAATTAGGTTTGATATTAGTAATGTGATGGTATTCTACTTTGATTTCCTAATTGAGTCAGTAAGTTTAGAATATGTGACTATGTTTGAGAATTATTCTCATTATATGAAGTATATGTTCATATTCGTGCATAAGATGATTTATGTCTTATTTGAGTATAAAGATAATACTAATTATATAGTATGAGTTTTATTTTATTTCAATTCCAATATTTTATGGTGATTTTATATTAAATTTGTGTTTAGTCTAAATAAGAACCCTAAGTTGGTATATGTAGTTAGAAAGATGGGGTTTTGATTTTAAAAATAGAAAGAGGGAATATAGGCTTGGACTCATAAAACTATGATGATATTCATGTTATTAAAGTTATGGAACTTAGAGTTGAGACTTCCTTATCGATGCCATCTGTTCGAGAGGTAAGTGGTACATGCCCATGAGTACTCATGTTTTAAGTTCAATATGTTTACATGTCTCCTGATAAGACTTTTATAATTTATATGGTCCAATGTTCTAAGATTTTAATGCAAACAAGAACATTCTCATATCTCTATCATTATGTAAGTTCAGATATCCAAAATCTCAAATAGAGACATGTTTCTCAAAATAGTTGTGACCCATTGACCAAGTCCATGAGAAAGTTAAAGAATCATGTTCCTACAAGATTTCTTAGAAATGTTCGAAATTCATGAATAAGATTGTAAGATAAGATATGCAAGTAATGTAGCCATACTTAGTTGGTGATTTGGGATAGTTTTGTATTGAGAATTTAATTACAATTTAAGAATATGCATTTTAGAATATTCAAATATGGTCTACTTTTAGAAATAAAGGTACTTTTGAGATCACAATGTATTATAAAAATGAGTTCATGATGGCATTATAAGATAATGACATATTAAGTTATGATTAGGTTGCAATACAATATTTTATAAGATTTCTATTTTGGTATTTAAGGTTTAATATGTAAGTTCATATGCAACGTTTTAGGGTAACATCATATTTTATAAGAAGGATTGAACCATCTTGTCAGAATTGATATTTTTAAATATGTGGTACTTATGATACTTTCCTAAGCTTGACTTAAGATACTTTGTATACTCATTACTTTTATATTCATGTCAGATCCTTTCTCATAAGACATTAGACTCATTTATGATATAATTGGTATAATGAAGTAATCTTACCAAATAAGAGTTTTAGAATAAAGTTTACCCAGATAATGAGATACATGTTCAAATCCAGCAATGAATTCAGTTTAGAATTTAAGAATAAGAGATTTAGATTCAGACTTAGACTACTCACTGTGTGAGTAGCCATATTTTGATTAAAGATACATGATAAGGGTTTTAGACCCAATCTCATTTATGAAGTAATACCGATCCATATTCACATTCAGTTCTAGATTAAGTTTATCACTTAAGAATAAAATATTTAGATTTAGATTCAGATTTAGAATTTAGTACCTACTCAGTACTCAGTAATCAGTTTCAGATAAGTCAGTTATCAGTGTTCAGTTTTAATATAAGATAAGTTCAGATTTAGTATTCAACAAAGCTATCAATATTCAGCTTCAGTTCAGATTAAGAATTAAGTAAGTTTAGACTTAAGATAAATAAGTCGAAACCTTCACATAAGACATTATATGATAAGTCTTCATTCAGTAGTCCCGAGACGATTCAGAGGCATCTGTTGCCAATTCAGAGGAGTGTTACTCCAATTCAGAGGTGTTGCGACACCAATTTAGGGCGTAGTCACACCAATTCAGAGACACCTCGATGTCATTCAGGGCATGTAGTGCCATTTTAGGGTACCTTGGTACCAATTCAGGGCGTAGATACGCCAATTCATGAGGACTTATTGTATAATGGTGGCCACAAATAGATAAAAATCGTAAGTAAAAGATAGAGTATGTCTGTAATCTCATCTGTGAGTATGATGAGAGGAATTCAGATGAGATAAGTACGACCTAGACACTTTGGTGTAGGTCATGAGACCCATGGTATAGGTCTCCAGAAAAGATAGAGTAGAAAGATAAGAGTTAGAGAAGTCAAGAGATATTATGGTTTCAGATTTTAATCAACATTTGCTATCAATTTTATAATGCCCAAGAATATATTGTAACATTGTTCGCTCTTCAGTAATGTGCATTTTAGAATACTCATGCCACTTACTCTAACGACTGTTTTTCCCAATGCATGGCTGGGGATGTGATGTCTGCAGGTTTTGGAGCAATTGAAGAACAAAGGGATCAACAAAGGCTTAAGAGAATTTCAAGCTTGCCTAGTGAGGTGCCATCTACGTAGACGATCCTGAGTATTGACATCTTTTTACTATGAAATTATGCATAAATATGATGTAGTTTTATGTTGACAAAAAGCTATGTCAAATCAGTTTTACTAGTTTTGCAAAGTGTTTCGTTTACTTTTATTGCAATGATTATAATGTTTGTGACACTCCCAGATGAAAAAAAATTTATTGCTTCCGCTCATGTGTTATGAAAATCTGGGTTTTACAATATGGTATCAGAGCAATTTGGTAAATGACCACTAGTCAAACGTGATTCTCATAGTCACCCTAGAGTGGATAGGTAAGATCAAGGTTTAGGGATAGATTACAAAAGAAGAATACCATAACCTAGAGTGATTAAGAGGCTTAAGCTCAGAATAGATAGATATCTTAGAGGCAGAAGTCAACCTAGTTTAGATTTAAAGTAGCAACCTAAACCTAGATAATGAGATAATCTCTTCATTCTCAATGGTTATGGCGAGCCAATTGAGGATTAAAGAGGGATGTCTTAAGCAGTAGACCTTTTATGCGTCTCTCATTTCTTACTGGTCCATGTAGTATGAGACACATGTATCAGTGGGTGAGTGAGAGATAGCATCTCAGGATCCCACATCTCTAGGTATGTGCCTGATCACCACATATCTAGGAATGTAGGAGTTACCTGAAGGACCTTAGATTAGACAGTCATGTACAACTAATGTTAGAAAGTCATGACAAAGTTGAGACGGATGCCTAAGTATAAATCCAAGTTTAGTTTCACAAACCCTAAGTATGAGTTAAGTAGTAGACCAAGGTAATAGATAATGCCCACATAAATATTTTATGAAATACAGTAAATATCTCTTTCAATGCAAAATTTTGAACATAAGTGTACCTTAATATGTTAATTATCAATAAATGAAGAGGTAAGTAGAACCCTAAGGTGGGTAGTACTGAAAATTTCGAGGACGAAATTATTTTAAGGTTGGTAGAATTGTAACATCCCAATTTCAGAGTAAATTCAAACCTTAATGTGATTCTCCTGATAAGAGTCCACTAAGGGACCAAATAAACCTAACCATGGTTTAATATATAAATGAGCTCAGAAAAGATGATGCACATATAATCGATTAAATATGTAAAGTTAGTAATAGGATTTATATGAATATAAATGAATTATTCCTATGAACAATACTGTGATGAAGATATAATATGATGAGTCCAATTCATGTCTTGAGACTTAGACCTAGCTTAGGTCTTCATGTTATGTAACTAAAGAGATATTGATGTCATGCTAGTCATACATGAGCTTCAGTTGAGAAATTATATTGATTTAAGACTTATCTTCATGATTTGGTTTTTATAATTAAGCTCATGGACCCTTTGTAAGACTATGGAATGCGCCATGTGCCCTAGAGTCCAATTTTAGCCCATTTGGGCCAATCATAGCTTACAAATAGGTCCTTGAGGTACACAATTTGGGAATAAAACATGTAGTGCTCATAATAAATGTTCACAATATTCTTATTAGATGAGAAATTAGAATATACAGTAGTGGGTGAAATTTCAGATAATTATGATTTATCCAATGGCCAAGGTAATTAAAAAGTAATTAACCTATATTCATTTAAAAGATATATTTAGGGCTTCTATCCCAGTTGGTTTGACTTGATATCTTTCACACATAAAGATAATGACAATGTGGTGTTTACCTCAAAATTTGGGATTAAAAGAAGTCTTTATGCGACCTATATAATTAATTGTGTAAACTGGACTTTTATCTAAAATAAAAAAGAAAAGAAAATAAAAAGGAGGGGGGGCGACCCCAGTCCATGTGGACTGGAGGCCATGACCCATGTTTTCTGGGTCCAAACAGAGCAGCAATGATAGACGATCGTTGCCCAAGATCGGGTCAGAGGGGGGTATAAAACCCCTCGATTTTGGATGCTTGGTGGCGACCGGACCCTATGCTAGGGTTTTACCATAGATCGAGAGAGAACGAGAGAGAGGGGACATGGAAGAGGACCATGACGACAGCAGTGCTAGGGTTCAGATGAGGCTAGGTTTGGCAGCCATCAAGGTAGCATAGCATCGACGGAGATAAAGGGGAGGAGGATCGGCGGCTAGGTTAAGCTTTGCTGGGTTCATCGCCAACCGAAGGCACGAGCATGCTCACCGTCAGAAACACCAAATGCGGCACCCTATCTTACGATAGAAATAGGGGGAAACACCCCCTTTTGACATCGAGTGAAGGAGGCGCAGATCCGGTCTGGATCCGCTTGGTCTGTAGGTTGGGATCGTTGATCCCTCTCAACAGTTGGATCTCATTCAAATGGCTATCATTTCTTCAATAAGGTGATTTTCCAAAATTCATATCTTGAGCTATAGATCTCAGTTTGGAACAAACAAGGTACCTATGGAAAGATCTTTGAGTGTACTATCTTATAAAAATAGTTCCGGAGTTCTATTTTGATATCTTGTATTTATTATATTCTGGATAGACAAAACTATATGATTTTGATGTTTTACCAATTAAAAATAGTAAACAACTTTAGAAATTCATGAAAATTTTACTACATGTGTATTATGATATTCTTAACATGATTTCAAAGTCTGATCTTTATTATATAAAGTTTTATTGAGGTTTTTGAAATAAACCCTAATAAGGGTATTTTGGGTATTTCACCCATGATATGATTTTTAAATGACCTGATATTTTAATATATGATCATTCCTACATTATGTGAGTACTTTCTAGAGATTTGATGAAGTTTCTTGTGCTATTACATTAGTATTTAGTTTTAGATGAGTAGCCATTATGAACGAATAATAAATGATTATCCTGACACTATAAGTGATATATGTATGGCCAATTAGGTCTAATATTAGTAATGTGATGGTATTCTACTTTGATTTCTTAATTGATTCAGTAAGTTTAGAATATGTGACTATGTTTGAGAATTATTCTCATTATATGAATTATATGTTCATATTAGTGCATAAGACGATTTATGTCTTATTTGAGTATAAAGATAATACTAATTATATAGTATGAGTTTTATTTTATTTCAATGCCAATATTTTATGGTGATTTTATATTAAATTTGTGTTTAGTCTAAATAAGAACCCTAAGTTTGTATATGTAGTTAGAAAGATGGGGTTTTGATTTTAAAAATAGATAGAGGGAATATAGGCTTGGACTCATAAAATTATGATGATATTCAGGTTATTAAAGTTATGCAACTTAGAGTTGAGACTTCCTTATCGATGCCATCTGTTCGAGAGGTAAGTGGTCCATGCCCATGATTACTCATGTTTTAAGTTCAATATGTTTACATGTCTCCTGATAAAACTTTTATAATTTATATGGTCCAATGTTCTAAGATTTTAATGCAAACAAGAATATTCTCATATCTCTATCATTATGTAAGTTCAGATATCCAAAATCTCAAATAGAGACATGTTGCTCAAAATAGTTGTGACCCGTTCACCAAGTCCATGAGAAAGTTAAAGAATCATGTTCCTACAAGATTTCTTAGAAATGTTCGAAATTAATGAATAATATTGTAAGATAAGATATGCAAGTAATGTAGCCATACTTAGTTGGTGATTTGGGATAGTTTTGTATTGAAAATTTAATTACAATTTAAGAATATGAATTTTAGAATATTCAGACATGGTCTACTTTTAGAAATAAAGGTACTTTTGAGATTACAATGTATTATAAAAATGAGTTCATGATGGCATTATAAGATAATGACACATTAAGTTATGATTAGGTTGCAATACAATATTTTATAAGATTTCTATTTTGGTATTTAAGGTTTAATATGTAAGTTCATATGCAAAGTTTCAGGGTAACATCATATTTTATAAGAAGGATTGAACCATCTTGTCAGAATTGATATTTTTAAATATGTGGTACTTATGATACTTTCATAAGCTTGACTTAAGATACTTTGTATACTCATTACTTCTATATTCATGTCAGATCCTTTCTCATAAGACATTAGACTCATTTATGATATAATTGGTATAATGAAGTAATCTTACCAAATAAGAGTTTTAGAATAAAGTTTACCCATATAATGAGATACATGTTCAAATACAGCAATGAATTCAGTTTAGAACTTAAGAATAAGAGATTTAGATTCAGAGTTAGACTACTCACTGTGTGAGTAGCCAGATTTTGATTAAATATACATGATAAGGGTTTTAGACCCAATCTCATTTATGAAGTAATTGAGATCCATATTCACATTCAGTTCTAGATTAAGTTTATCACTTAAGAATAAAATATTTAGATTTAGATTCAGATTTAGAATTTAGTACCTGCTCAATACTCAGTAATCAGTTTTAGATAATTCAGTTATCAGTGTTCAGTTTTAATATAAGATAAGTTCAGATTCAGTATTCAGCAAAGCTATCAGTATTCAGCTTCAGTTCAGATTAATAATTAAGAAAGTTAGGACTTAAGATAAATAAGTCGAAACCTTCACATAAGACATTATATGATAAGTCCTCATTCAGTAGTCCCGGGAAGATTCCGAGGCATCTGTTGCCAATTTAGATGAGTGTTACTCCAATTCAGAGGTGTTGTGTCACTAATTCAGGGCGTAGTCACACCAATTCATAGATGCCTCGGTGTCATTCAGGGCATGTAGTGCCATTTCATGGTACCTTGGTACAAATTCAGGGCGTAGATACGCCAATTCAGGAGGACTTATTGTATAATGGTGGCCACAAATAGATAAAAATTTTAAGTAAAAGATACTTTAGATTAGAGTATGTTTGTAATATCATCCGTGAGTATGATGAGAGGAATTTAGATGAGATAAGTATGACCTAGACACTTTGGTATAGGTCATGAGACCCATGGTATAGGTCTCCAGAAAAGATAGAGTAGAATGATAAGAGTTAGCGAAGTCAAGAGATATTATGGTTTCAGATTTTAATCAACATTTTCTATCAATTTTATAATGCCCAAGAATATATTGTAACATTGTTCTCTCTTTAGTAATGTGCATTTTAGAATACTCATGCCACTTACTCTAACGACTGTTTTTCCCAATGCATGGATGGGGACGCGATGTCCGCAGGTTTTGGAGCAATTGAAGAACAAAGGGATCAACAAAGGCTTAAGAGAATTTCAAGCTTGCCTAGTGGGGTGCCATCTACGTAGACGATCCTGAGTATTGACATCTTTTTACTATGAAATTATGCATAAATATGATGTAGTTTTATGTTGACAAAAAGCTATGTATGAATCAGTTTTACTAGTTTTGCAAAGTGTTTCGTTTACTTTTATTGCAATGATTATCATGTTTGTGACACTCTTAGATGAAAAAAAAATTATTGCTTCCGCTCATGTGTTATGAAAATCTGGTTGTTACACGTGGCCATCCAGATCATGCACTTACGGTTCTGAAGATACAAAATCCAACTAAGGCTGTGGCCCTCCCTGAGGGATGTTTAGGCACACAGAAGCATCACCGTAGGCTAGATGGATCGTCCCCTCACGGATCACACACTTACGACCTCAAGGAATCCTTTCAGAAGTTCTCGTCAAGGTGTCAACCATGCTAATCAACAAGCAAGCAGGTGATTAATCTACAAGCAAACATTGATGATTAACAAAGAAGATACAAAATCCAACTAAGGTTGTGGCCCTCCCTGAGGGATGTTTAGGCCACAGAAGCATCACCGTAGGATACATGGCTCGTCCCCTCACAGATCATACACTTATGACATCAAGGAATCCCATTCTATTTATAGTTTGGGATTCAACCTCATTAATCAACATTCTACCCTACATATAGAAGTTCTCACAACATAGGGAAAAACATGATGAAATCAAGCAGGTAACCAAATTACAAAGTTGAACAATTAGCAACGAAATGAAAAGTTATATACATTGCCTTGGAATGTTAAATGAAAAGACATGGAAGCATGGGTAGCGGGGCTAGTCCCCGCACCCCAGCGAAAAGGAACGAATCGCTCATGATGCGAGAAACAAGAACAACAAGAGAGAGAAGATTCCGCCATGAGCATGATGAAGAAGGTAGTCGCAGCTCGGTGAAGATGATGCAGTCTTCTATGTTGTGTCGGGGAAGATCTTCGATGAGGAGGAAAAACCACTAAGGTAGAATGGGCGAACCTTCTTCTCCACCTTCCTTCTCTACTCGACTTCCTTGCTCACAGCAGGAGGAGCAGGTGAAGTGGCTATGGCGTGGATGTATGTGGATGGAGCTGGATCGAACCTTGCATTTGGGCAGCCTGGCGGCATCCCCCAGATCGGTGCCCAAATGAGGACCCCTGTGGTCCTATTTATAGGCTTGGGGTTGGTCCTCACATTTTTGTTGTGAACTTCTTTAAACGGTCTTGAGTCTCTGTCCAAATGGTCTTGATTAGTACCCTCCAATCGGTCTTGGAGACCAGTTGATGGCCAAACGGTCTAGCTCCAAACGGTCTTTAGAAAACAATCTTTCTCTTTATCAGTCTTCACTTAAGTGTCCAAATAATCTTGAGTCCAAACGGTCTTTGTCATCCAAACAGTCTTGAAGACCAATGGGATCCAATCGGTCTTGACTCCAAACGGTCTTGGAGACCGATGGGTTTCAATTTTTTTCAGCATCCAAACGTTCTTCGGTCCAAATAGTCTTGAGTTCCAAACAGTCTTCGTCGTCCAAACGGTCTTGAATCCAAATGGTCTTTGTCATCCAAACAGTCTTGAAGACCAATGGGATCCAATCGGTCTTGACTCCAAACGGTCTTCGAGACCAATGGGTTTCAAATGGTCTTCAACATCCAAACGTTCTTCTGTCCAAATGGTCTTGAGTTCCAAATGGTCTTGAAACCGTGAGGCATCACACGGTCTTGAGACCATTAAGGTAGAGAGATGAGAGGAGGATTGTGTGGGTGAATGTTTAAGACCGAGGGGTCAAAACCGTATGGGTGGACCATTAGGGTAAACCGTTTGGTCAAGACCGATTGGTAAAGACCAACATTGAGAGGATCTTGAGTGAATTCCATATCATGGTTGAACCTCATCAAGACCTGCACAAAATCAATATAAATCCAGTTAATAATCTCAATAATTGAATCAGTTAATAAAAATTGCATTTTGTGAGGTTAGGAGATGAAATTGAAAATATTGAATCAAATTGGTCCCAAAAAGGTGACTGAAAATCATGGTGAATAGAGATTCATCTGAATACTCCGAACTTAAATGTTGCTCGTCCTCGAGTAACACAAAATCTGAAATAGTTGTGAAATGAATACATTCTGATCATGTGATTTCTTCCTCTTCACATCACGATTGTTTCCTTTCTACTCAATATGACTAAGAATCTCAACTTCCTGAGACTACTAAACACATCTTACTATATCTTTGTTCCTGAGTTTGTTTTTCAACATCACTTCCTCCTCACCTTTTCCAACAACAAGCATGTCAAAGAGTTTTGTAAGAGTCCAGAGATACCCGTAGAACATTACGTGTGCAACTGACCTGACACTGGTATATTTCAGGGTAGTGGAGGCCTTTATTGTGCCTTTAGGTAGAAAAGGGAGTGAAGGGTGGTATGGAAGGAAGAAATAAATCTCTCCTCTATTTGACTTGAGATTTTTATTATATTATTTGCAATTTCATTGATTGCATTTTTTGTGTGAATCTCTCCTCTATTCGACTTGAGATTGCATTTCTTTTTGTGTGCACTTTGGCATCTTTTCTTGGTGGTAGATCCCTATTTATTAGCGAGGGGTATGGAAGAAGAGGATATAGAAAAATGTGGTGTGCCACCCCGAACTTAGAGTTTGGAACTATTTTGGCTATTTTTGTTTCTTTTTCATGGATGGAGGGGTACGAAGATGATACAAGAAGTGTAGAAGAGAGTTCAGATCAGAATGCAACTTAATTTACAATTCAGTGCACTGGGTTGTTCTCTTTATCATACTCTACTCAAATAATGACTTGATGAGGATCCAGTGGGGATTCCATGATATTGTTCCACTAGTCAGTTAGGAAGCACGACGTATTTGATCCCTATCAATTTGATAGAAACTTGCCATTTTTGCATAAATATCATGATGTTAGGATTCATAAGCTTCACATGGTGATTTCAATCAGAAGGCTAGTTTAAAAAATGGTCCTTTTGAGGATTAGCTTCGAATAAGGAGGGTATAATGATCAAAAGCATTAAAACTTCATCAAGTATCTATTCAATTTCTTTGAAAAACTTTTAAAAATTTTGGTCAAAAATGCGGTGGTGAAATCTTTATGTCAGAGATAGATGGGTGTGGGTGGAAGGTAAAGTACGTACCACCCACCCTCCACCCCGAACTTAGAAATATGCTCATCCCAAGAAAACTCTAAATTCGAGATGGAGGGGAAAATTCATGCCGGTTGGATCACGAGATGTGGTTGTGTTCTAATCAGCGTGCATCCTTCATCTGAAAATTTCAAGAATGAAAATCAATCAAAACTAAAGATAGCATTTCACGATGTGATTTTTATTTTAGTGCAAAATTATCAAAAAAGTAAAAACAAAATTAGAGAAATATTCTAACTTGAAATTAAAAGTAAAAACAAATTTATTGATCGGGTTGCCTCCCGACAAGCGCCTTTGTTTTATGTCGATGGCTCGACTGAATCCTTCAATTTTATGGCGGATATGTTAGATTGGTGAGTCAAGCATTGCTTCAGTGTCTATGTTGTTTGAGGCAAAATATCTCTTTAAACGTTGACCATTTTCCATGAATTCTCTTGACGTTTCGCTCCATAAAGAGAAAGCACCATGTGGGGAGATGCTCTTGACAATGTAAGGTCCTGACCAACGAGAATGGAGTTTTCCTGGGAATAACCTTAGTCTTGAGTTGAACATAAGAACTCAATCTCCCACTTGTATGTCCTTTCTTTTTAGATGCTCTTCCTGCCAAAGTTTTGTATGTTCTTTATAGATTTGTGCATTCTCATAAGCTGTCATCCGGAGTTCTTCCAGCGCTGGAGTTGCAGAATCTTGCCTTGACCTACTTTCTTCATATCAAAATTAAGTTGTTTTATTGCCCACCATGCTTTGTATTCAAGTTCAATAGGCAGGTGGCAAGACTTTCCATATATTAATCGAAATGATGTAGTTCCAAGGGGAGATTCGTAAGTAGTTTGGTAGGCCCACAATGCGTCATTGATTTTCGCTGACCAATCTTTTCGATTGTGGCCTATTGTTTTTTCCAAGATAGCCTTGAGTTGACAGTTAGAAACCTCTACCTGTCCACTCATTAGTGGATGGTAGGGTGAGGCCACCTTGTGCGTTACACAATACTTTCTCAGTATTTCTTCAAGGCTTCTTTCCAGAAAATGGGAACCTCCATCAGATATCACAGTGCGTGGGACTCTGAATTAGGGGAAAATGATATCTTTGAACATTTTGATGATAGGTTTGGAGTCACTAGTGATGGTTGGTATAGCTTCAACCCATTTTGAGGCATAATCCACCGCCACTAGGATGTAATAAAATCCATGGGAAGATGGGACTGGACCCATATAGTCCACACCCCAAACATCAAATATATCAACTTCTTGCCACAACTTTAGTGGCATCTCATCTCTCTTTGTTATGTTACCCATTCTTTGACACTTGTCACATGATAAAATGAAGTTGTAGGAATCTTTGGATATGTTTGGCCAAAAGAATCCACATTGCAAAACTTTCAAGGTAGTTTTCTTAGAACTCATATGGCCTCCAACTGGGACTGAGTGACATTGCTCCAAAATAAGCTGAGCTTCTTCTTCAATGATACATCATCTGTATAGGCCATCAGCACAAAGCTTGAAGAGGTACGACTCATCCCAGTGATACTGCTTCACATCATGCATTCAGGATGGATAAAGCCAGCGGCGAGATAGTTCACATAGTCTGAGTACCAAGGGGTAGCTTTTGAAACATTCATTAGTTGGTCATCCAGAAGAGAATCGTTGATCGGGATCTTCTTGGTTTCCAGAGTGCGGATGTGACTTAGGTGGTTTGCTACAACATTCTCTGTACCCTTTTTATCTCTTATCTCTAGATCAAATTCTTGCAATAGGAGAATCCATCTAATTAACCTAGGTTTGACATCTTTCTTCACTGGGAGGTAACAGATAGCTGCATGATCTATGTAGACAATGGATTTTGAGCCAATGAGGTAGGATCTAAACTTGTCAAAGGCATACACGACTACAAGAAGTTCTTTCTCGGTAGTTGCATAATTCCTTTGAGCTTCATCGATGGTCTTCGATGCATAGTAGATCACATAATGTTTCTTTTCTATACATTGGCCTAAGACAACACCCACATCATAATCACTAGCATCACACATAATTTCAAATGGGTGATCCCAATTGGGATCTCTAATGATGGGTGTTGTTGTAAGGGCATGTTTCAGGTTATTGAAACTTTTGACACATTCTTCGTCAAAATGGAACTCAGCGTCCTTTAGTAACAAATTTTTCATCAGCTTGGTTATCTTAGATAAATCCTTTATGAACCGTTTATAAAATCATGCATGAACTAGGAATGCACAAACTTCTCTTACATTTTTTGAGATAGCGAGTTAGGAAATCACTTTGATTTTTTCCCTATCTACTTCGATTCCTCAATTTCTGACTCTATGACCAAGGACAATGCCTTCCTTCACCATAAAGTGACACTTCTCTCAATTCAACACAAGATGTGCTTCTACACACCGTTTAAGGACAAGGGAGAGGTGCTTTAGGCATGATTCGTATGAATCTCCATATATAGAAAAATCATCCATAAAAACTTCCAGGATAGTCTCAGTTAGACCAGCGAATATATCTGCCATGCAACGTTGGAAAGTTGCAGGCACATTGCAGAGTCCGAACGTCATCCTTCTAAAGGAATATGTTCCAAATGGGCAAGTAAAGGTCATTTTCTCTTGGTTGTCTGGATGTATAGGAATTTGATAGAATCCAGAGTAACCGTCGAGATAACAGAAATATTCTTGGTGAGCCAACCACTCTAAGACTTGAACACGAAAAGGCATTGAGAAATGATCTTTTTGGGTTGCCTTATTTAACTTCCTATAATCAATACACATCCTTCGAATGGGGATGAGTTCATTATCTTCATTTCGAATCACAGTAGTTCCACCCTTCTTGGGGACAACATGCACGTGACTTACCCATGGCAAGTCAGATGTCAGATAGATGATCCCTGTAGTAAGTAATTTGATAACTTCACGGCAGACTACTTCTTTCATATTTGGATTTAGCTTTTGTTGATGTTCAACAGTCAGCTTATGGTCTTCCACCATGGGGATTTTGTGCATACAAAGCACTTGAATCACTCCAGTGAGATCACTCATCTTGTAAACTATGGCTTTCCTTCTTTCCTTTAGTTATGTCAAGAGTTTATCTTCTTGTTCTTCCGTTAGATCAGAATTTATGATGATTGGGCAGACTTTGTGGTCATCTAGAAATGCATACTTCAATCCCTCACGTAGAGGTTTCATTTTAGGAGCTTGTGGTTTTTCACATGGTTCTTTAGTGACATCCACAACTTTGAGTTCCTCAATTTTAATTTCAGGATCTTCTTCGGTAGTGTCAAGGTCGAGAACACAATTTTCACTTGTTCGTCAACTGAACTAGTTGCATTTGGATTAGTCAAAGATACTCCTAGAGGATTGTCTTGTTCATAATCCTCTTGCGTGAGTAGTGACATCTGCTGTATGCACTCAATCAAGTAGACTTCTTCTTGCATGCTTGGTCTTCACATACTTTCAAAAACTTTAAACTCGAGAGTTACTTTACCTAATATGAGCAGCAAAGTTCCTGCTTCAACATTAATCAGAGATCTTGCAGTGGCAAGGAACGGACGTCCAAAGATAAGAGGGTATCTGGTGTCTTCTTTTATATCCATGATGACAAAGTCACAAGGAACATAGGAGTCTTTTCCTACCTTGACATGGACATCCTCAATGATTCCTAAGGGTAGAGTCACAGTGGTATCTGCAAGTTGTATTGTCATGCCGGTTGGGAGTAATTTAGCAAACCCTAGCCTTTTGCAAAGGCTATGTGGCATGATGGAAATGCTAGCACCGAGATCTGCCAATCCCTTCTTACAAGATGAATCACCAATATGGCAAGAAATCCCAAAAGATCTTGGATCTTTATGCTTCTTGGGCATCTTGCTCTAGATGATGTCTGAAGTAGTTGTTGCTAGCTTGACTATTTCATATTCCTCAGTTATATATTTTTTGGTGAGGAGAGACTTCAAGTACTTTGTCAATGCTAGTATCTCAGCCAAAGCATTTAAAAAGGGAATATCAACATGAAGCTTTTTCATAGCTTCTTTGAACTTATTGAAACGAGTATCAAGCTTTGTTTGCCATAGACGAGATGGAAAATGTATACAAGGCTTGTATAAAGGGATATCAGGTTCTGGTATCGCTTCTTCCTCTTCTGTAACAAGTTTCTCAGAATTTTCTTTGTCTGACTTATCATTGTTTGGCTGCTCCTTTGGAAACGATTCAGGTTCCTTGTCGACTTGATCTTTCACCTGGTCTTGTTCATCTATGACAACCATTGGTGTCTTGACAGGAGGGTATGATATACATTACCAGAATGAGTCATAACAACCTTCAATTGCTCAGGATGTTTAGGGTTGTTCTCCGGTTTACCAGAAAAGGCTCCAACAGGTGGCTTCACGCTAGCTGCAAGTTGAGCTAGTTGAGATTCAATGGCATTTTGATGTGCTTGCTGGTTAGCTATCAAGGTTTGCTGGTTAGCTATCATGGTTTTTTGCGACTACAACATCTTCTCAATGGTCGTCTGTTTGTCATCAGGAGAAATGGGTCCGGTTTGTTGCCCTTATTGTTGATTTTGGAAAGGGGCCTGGTTGGGATTTTGGAATTGAGAGTTGTTCTGATAATTGTTGAAGTTCCTGTTTGGGAAGTTGCCTCTAAAATTCCCTTGATTCCCAAAATTTTGTTGTTGGTCATACTGGAATCCTACTAGGCCTCGTTGTTGATTGTTTGAACCAAGTTGTCGTGAGTTTTCTGCTCCTAAAGGGTTTCCATATTGAAAACCCGGATGGTTCCTATTCTGATTTGGATTGTAATATCCTTGACCAGCGATGGTGTTGACAACATTAAGATTTTCCATTTGACTATTATCTCCTTGGCCACATGCGTTGCTTAGAACAACATCATAGAGAACATTGCATGCTAAAGTGGAATGATCAGTACCTTTACATGCTTCACAGAATAGTGAAGGTGACTTAATCTATTCCTGTGGCTGAGGGGGTGAACGTCCTCTTCCAAAAGTAGCAAGGGATGATTCGATATGGTCTTGCTTGGCAACTAGGAGTTTGAGGGTTTCAGTGATTGACTTGTATTCAGGAATAACTTCAGCCATAGCTACATTCAATACTCCCTTGCCTACATATCTACCCCAATTAGCTTGATTTTCAGCTCCAAGGGTGACAACCCTCCATGCACTATCATAACCTTATCGCATGAAGTTTCCTCCAGACGAGGAGTCTAAAAACCTCTTGATATCATCGTCCACACCCCTATAGAAGATTTCAATAAGCTGATTCTTAGGGATTCCATGATGTAGACATTTGTCTAGAATATCCTTATATCTTTCCCATACTTCAGCAAGGGTTTCTCCAGGGCTTGAGTGAACATGGTTATTCTACCCCTAATTTCATAGGTGAGAGAAGGGGATAAATGTTTTCCAGAAAACGTTGTGAAGTTGTTCCCAAATGGTGATAGGTTCACATTGCAAGGAGTTGTACCAGCTTATAGCTCTATCAGTAAGAGAATACTTGAAAATACGGAGTCGAATAGCATCATCTGAGACTCCATTTTACTTTGTCATGGCACATAGATCAACAAACCTCAGAAGATGTTTTTGACTATCTTCTCCTTGTTTACCATAGAATGGGCTATTTTGATGCAAGGTAATCCAATGTGCTCGTATCTTGAAGTTGGGAGCATTGATGGGAGGAGGTTGAACTGGGTGATGAACATCAACAGCTTTAGGGATTGAGAACTCCCTAAGATCCTTTTGTAGTTCTGCTGCTTGCGTTGCTGCTTGTGCTGCTAGGATTTCTTCTTGAACCGCAACTCTGGCTTCTTGCATGAACCTTTCTCTTTGTGCATTAAGGGCTTGAGCTACCCTTCAGGCTATTTCCTCCTCTTGAGCCATTCTTGCTTGGTTCTCTCTGTTCTGACGATGAAAAGTTCTATCTATCTCAGGGTCAAAGCTAGCAGTGAGTCCGGGACTGTTCAAACGGTGCATGCACTAGTCCTTGAGGGTACTTGAGATGAAAATAGTTTTCAAAAGTAAGGTTGACGGAGAGAAACTGAATTCAAGTGAATGATCGATCATATCAAAAAGGAAAACAAAAACCTAGATTACCCTTAAAAGAACTAGATTTGACTAACTGATTCCATTGTCCCCGACAACGATGCTAGATTTTGACGTGAAATATTATCGCACTAACAAATTACTCGGGGTTGAGATCCCCGGGCTTTTACCAAAACCTTGTGCAATAATACCACCCGCAAGCAGACGGGTCTTATCGCAGTATAGTTAAGGATCGAATCCCAAGAGACAATGTTTTTAAGAATCGTTGTCAGTCGAATCTAGCTCAAGTAAGACTAATATTTAGAACGATTGGTTGATTTGAGGTTAATTAAACTAATTGCAAGAAAGTAAAGAGCAGAATTAAAGTTGGATCTAGATTAATTATATGGAATCACTGGGATGGTCCCAGGTTTCTCCACCACTACACATGCAATCACATCCAAACATCAAACATCCAGGCAAGATATAACTATTCAAATAGAACTGTTGCGGACCCTCCCTGAGGGATGTTTAGATCCGCGTAAGCATCCCCTTAGGCATCAGATGTCTCATCACCATCCAGATCATGTACTTACAGTTTTGAAGATACAAAATCCAACTAAGGCTGTGGCCCTCCCTGAGGGATATTTAGGCACACAGAAGCATCACCGTAGGCAAGATGGCTCGTCCCCTCATGAATCACGCACTTACGACCTCAAGGAATCCTTTTAGAAGTTCTCGTCAAGGAGTCAACCACACTAATCAACAAGAAATTAGGTGATTAATCTACAAGCAAACATCAACGATTAACAAAGAAGATACAAAATCCAACTAAGGCTGTGGCCCTCCCTGAGGGATGTTTAGGCCACAGAAGCATCACCGTAGGCTAGATGGCTCGTCCCCTCATGGATCATAAACTTACGACCTCAAGGAATCCCATTCTATTTCTAGTTTGATCAAACCTTACATTTGGGCAGCCTGGAGGCGTCCCCCAGATCGATGCCCAAATGTGGAACCCTGTGGTCCTATTTATAGGCTTGGGTTTGGTCCTCACGTTTTTGCTGTGAACTTATTTAAACGGTCTTGAGTCTCTATCCAAATGGTCTTGATTAGTACCCTCCAACCGGTCTTGGAGACCGGTTGATAGCGAAACGGTCTGACTCCAAACTAGCAAATGATCTTGCTCTTAATCGGTCTTTACTTAAGTGTCCAAACGGTCTTGAGTCCAAATGGTCTTCATCATCCAAACAGTCTTGAAGACCAATGGGATCCAATCGGTCTTGACTCCAAATGGTCTTGGAGACTGATGGGTTTCAAACAATTTTCATCATCCAAACGTTCTTCGGTCCAAACGGTCTTCAGTTCCAAACGGTCTTTGTCGTCCAAAAGGTCTTGAATCCAACTGGTCTTCATCATCCAAATAGTCTTGAAGACAAATGGGATCCGATTGGCTTGACTCCAAACGGTCTTAGAGACCAATGGGTTTCAAATGATCTTTAACATCCAAACGTTCTTCGGTCCAAACGGTCATGAGTTCCAAACGGCCTTGAAATCGTGAGGTGTCACATGGTCTTGAGACCGTTAAGGTAGAGCGATGAGAGGAGGACTGTGAGGGTGAATGTTTACGACCTAGGGCTCAAAATCGTATGGGTGGACCGTTAGGGTAAACCGCTTGGTCAAGACTGATTGGTAAAGACCAAAGTTGAGAGGATCGTGAGAGAATTCCATATGATGGCTGAGCCTCATCAAGACCTATACAAAATCAATATAAATCTAGTTAATAATATTGATAATTGAATCATATAAGAAAAAAATTGCATTTTGTCAGGTTTAGGAGATGAAATTGAAAATACTGAATCGAATTGGTCCCAAAAAGGCGACTGAAAATCATGGTGAATAGAGATTCATCAATAACCTCTCTGAATACTTAGAGAATTCTCATTAGAATGCATTGTATACATTTCTAATATGATTTTATCATCTGAAATTCATTCAAACAAAGGAAGAATCCATTTCATATCATTTTACAACACCTTAGAACAAATAGACAATTCATGGTTTGTAGTCGCATACTAAGAAATTAAAGATTATGGTTGATTTAACCAATTTTTGTGCAATATACTATTTAAAGGAAGTTCTGTAACATCCCTGACCTGGGTTATACTCTAACCCTAGGCGTTTTGATTAAGAAAAATGATGATAAATGCTTAATCCTATCTTTTGAAAAGTAATCAGGGCTCATGAGGAACTTATGTTTCAATTTTGGTCCTGTTTGGACAATTTTGAAGCAATGTTTGCTTATTTTGGACTAATGTGCAAATTACCCAAGTTGATGGGTTTAAGTGCAAATTGTTCATGATAATATGTTCCTCATGTGTTGAAACATCATGAGAGTGAAAATCATACTGAGGTATGGCTTATGGAAGCCTGAATACCAAGAAAGAGGTGATAAAGCAATGTTTGTGCATGAAAACCTAGTTTTGGTGTAATATGCAATTTACCCAAAACCTAGGGTTCAATATGCAAATTACCACTTCAATAAGGTCCCTAATGTTTCTTGTCATCATTTAGAGAAAAGAAAATGAGAGGGACTCCTCATTTGAATTAATTTGGAGGAGAGAGAAGCTTGATATTAAAATAATCAAGATTAATGCTTAATTGAAACCCTAATTCAATTTAGGGCAAAAAAGGATGTATTAATTAAAGGGCCTTCAACCAAAATTAAAATGGTTGGATTTAGATGTATGTGTGAACGTCCTTGAGCTTTGCAAGGACTGAAAATATCTTAAGGAGGTGAAATTCCACTCACCTTATTATAAAGAAAAGAATTTCCACTCAAAAAGATATATTAATATTATAATGGATTAAGGTGCTTATTTTCTTTTTCCTTAATCTATGGATAATGGAAGGGAGTTCGGTGTCTTTGATTTGACTTTGCATGTAAGCAAAACAAGGAGGAGGTGGTGGCACCATTTTTGGAATTAATGGATTTTAATAAAACATTTTCTCTTTCATCAATTTTCTTATAAAATAGCCTTTTTCAACCCACCTAAGGGTCTTTTTCGGATTTCCTTTCTTACCTTGCTTGAAAAACCGACCAAGAAGGCTAAGAACAGCAGGGATCACGTCCCCAACCTGTTTGTAAGCCTTTGATCTTCGTTCTTCATGATTTCATGGTGAAAATCATAAAACAATGTGTGATTCCTTCATTTCTTCACTCAATCTTCAATTCTAGCCGATCATTTCACTCCAAATCTTGAAGTTGAGCCTTGGAATAGTTCGAGACGCTCCATACACCATTAGAGCCGTGTATCTTGGAGCTTGGAGATCAGATTTGAGGCGGTTTTTATAACTCAAACCCTTAATCATTGATATTGCATCAATTCTCTATACTTTGTTGATTGTTTTCTTTAATTTGATACACTCTTGTTTCTTTGCAGCAATTTCCATCAAGAACGGTTGCTGTTCTTGGTTGTTAGAAGGAAGGGGATTATTACATCATCCTAGATTCTTATCCAAAGAAAAGTACCAAGCCAAACAGTTTTTATAGCTACCCCAAATCATTTTAATTTGATTGGTTATGCGGTTTCAGCAAACCGTTTAAGGGCAAACGGTTTGAAACCGTTTGGGAGAAAACGGTTTCAAAACCGTTTGATATGGTTGACCAAGCGTTGACCGTTTGGGAATTGTGTTCCTAATTATGTAGGCTGATAACCCACAAAATTTGAGGGATTAACTCCCAAGGAATCGAGAGTTGAAGGCTAATCAATTCGGCAATCGAATTCCATTAAGTGCTGATTTTCAATCTGATTAACTTGACCTTTTTGGGAAAACGGTTTCAAAACTATTTGAGATGGTTGACCAAGCATTGACCGCTTGGGATTACTGTTACTAATGATGTTGGTTAATGACTCACCAAATATTAGGGATTAACTCCAGAGGAATCGTGAGTTGAAGGCTAATCAATTAGGGAAACCTAATTGGATTAAGTGCTGATTTTCAATTCGAGTAATTCGACTTTTTGGGCAAACGATTTCAAAACCATTTGAGATGGTTGACCAAGCGTTGACCGTTTGGGATTACTGTTCCTAATGGTGTTGGTTAATCACTCACCAAATTTTATGGATTAATTCCAAATGAGTCATGAGTTGACGGCTAATCAATTGGGTAAACCCTAATTGAGATTAGTGCTGAAATTCCAATGAGTTGATTTTGAGATTTTGGGTTGATTAGCCCAAACGGTTTCAAAACTGTTTGGGGATCACCCAAGACCGTTTGGAGGTCTGGGGTCAAGTATGGTTGACCAATTGAAGGTCCAAAGGTACCAAATCACATTGCAATTAATTGCTGATGTGTTGATCAACTCGATAGACCAAACCTTGATGAAATTTCACTAGAATCCAAGGGTTGGATGGGCAAACGGTCTCAAGACCGTTTGGAGCTCATCCAAATGGTTTCAAAACCGTTTGGAGGTCACCCAAGACAATTTGGAGGTCTAGGGGTGAGTATGGGTAAGCAATTGATGATCCAATGTTACGAAGTTAAAGTGTAATCAATTGCTGATTTGGTGATCAATCCAATGATCCAAACTTTAATTGGTTGACTTGGATTTTGATGATATGATGGCAAACGGTCTTCACCTGCTTGGCCAACCGGTCTTCACCTTCTTGGCCAAACGATCTTCACCTAATTGGCCAAGCGGTCTTCATCTACTTGGGCAAACGGTCTCAAACCGTTTGGAGACCTAGGTGGTTTCAAGGTCAAGTTGTGTTGTGCAATTGAAGGTTCAAGTGGTCAATCCAATTAGATACCTAATGTAATTGAAGGTTCAATTGGTTAACCCAATAGAGAACCTAATGCAATTGAAGGTCCAATTGAATAACCTAATTGAGTACCTATTGCAATTGAGGATTCAATTGACCAATTCAATTGGATACCTTATGTAATGGAGGTCCAATGTGATTGAATCTCTTGAGAATCAAGATGATGAATGATCCATTTATCTAATGTTGATTAGTAATGATAGTCAATGAAGGTAAAAAGGTTGAAACCCTATTAGTACCTAAGTGGTTAGTGCCAATTAAGGGATGAACCCTAATTTCTTATAGGATCAATGACTTGGTACACTATGTTAATCATAGTTGTATAAACTCGATTGAAGGGTTGATATGACCTAATCAAGTTGAGATGATGATAGCATGAATTCATATAAGAATATGATTCATGTCGTGTTTAAGGGTATGATCCTGAAGTAGAGAGATCATGAAACCCTAATCATGAACATAAACCCTAATTGACAAGGTTATTGAACTCTAACCCTAGTTGAGGGTGTATCCATGTAAAATCCTAGTTGAGGGTGATTCCATGAGAAACCCTAGTTGAGGGTGATTCCATGTGAAACCCTAGTTGATGGTGATTCCATGAGAAACCCTGACTAAGTATTAACATCACATGATGTTCTAATACTATGTTATGATGAGAGGCCATGAGAAGGGTGAAGGTATATGAGACTCTAATGTGAAGTCATAATGCATAAAGCCCTAATCTTGGGCAATATGATAATGAATTATAACCCTAATTTTAATTATGGTATAAAGAAATCTTAATGATGAAGTAGAAGGAATGGCCTTATAAAGGTGAAACATTTCATGTGGTGGACTATATACAACCTAAGTATAAGCAATGTCTTTATCATTAGACAAGTTCATACCATTAAAGATAGTTGGACAATTCTAATGTGTGGCCTTTGCCTTATATGCTAAAGGTGAGAGATTAGTGGTGGAATGTATTAAGAAGGGAAATACCTTAATACAAGATAAGATGGTTAATTCAAGAGAGTTTGAAATGATGTGAAAGTGATACATCAAAATATAATAGTTATCACATGTAGCACTTCAGGTTTTATATACCTTGATGTACTCCAAATCTTATATGTCCAAATATGAAACATATGAAGTGTGTTATGCAACTATTACAATGATATGTAATGAGTTGTTGCACTTTGATGAGTGTTAATTAATGTACATTGAGAATGGGGTTAAGCCCAAATGATGAGTATGATGTAGTCATACCATGATGAGGATGAGAAATGAACTCATACCTTGAATTAATGATCATCAATGCTATATGATGCGAGTAATGATCTTGAATAATCATTTATGATACCTTTGAATGCCTAAGAGGTATAGAATAATGAATTAAGGGTTAGACAGATAATGTAATCATGAAACCCTATTTAATGAGAAATGGGGAACCCTAACCCTAATTTGGGTAAAGGGAATGAGAAGCCCTATTTGATAGTAAACCCTAATTCCTGGGAAAGGAATAATGGTGTTACTATTGTATCACATGATGTGATGAATATCTTGTATGACTGTTATCATGTCTAAAACCATGTAGATATTATGACATTATGAACATAGCTAGGTATGAGCTATGATGTTCATTTGATAAGTATTGATTGGCCATATGTGCCATTATGTTTTTGTTACTTAGAAAGAAGTAACAAGAAAATTATGGGCTTGTAAGCCTTTGTAATAAGTTTTTGCCTAGTGAGAGGTGACAATATGTGTAATGGCCTTGTGAGCCATGTGATATTTTGTTGCCTAGTGAGAGGTGACAAGATACTTAATGGGCCTTTTGAGCCATGTGAGATGCTTGAACAACAAGTATCATGTATACCTTGGTCTGAGGACCTTGTGGTATTAATTACCTGATAAGTGGTAACAATGTTGTGTGATGAACTAAGGGTTTGAATACCCAGATCTAGTAATCATGATAATGATGATGTGAAGGGATGAGAGTTCCCAGTAATGTGATCAGGGACTGAGATCCCAATGTCTTACAAGAACTGAGAAGTACATTGCTGAATATAAGTACATGTTTCTTTGCAGCAGTTGTCTTAATAAGTTATGTTTGAGAACTTGAATGATGCTAAAAGAATATGATAATGTACTTAAATAATCAAGTGAAATCTATTCATGTAGTGCCCTGGCCATAGATCCATCATTGTTAGTAGCTGGTGATGGTGAAATGGGTTCTCCTGTGGGTTAATCCGGATCGTATATTGTTGAATATGCGGGGTTTCTCCTAGCCAAAAATAGGAGGTTTAGAGTGCAACTTCGGTTGTAGACTCAAGGTGTGTATAAGAGCATGGTGAATAGGCCCATGGCTCAGTGTGATAGAGCATGAATGCGTTCATTGCTCAGGGAACACGGTGAACTGTCCCGTGGCTCAGATATACTAGCGCTGAGACCTATACCAAGGCGGGCTAGAGAAAGGGTAGCCTACGGGAGCTAACCCTGTGACTAAGGTCACTTAAGCAAGAGACTGCGGTCCTGCTTATTTTCTCACACTTACCGAGACGTGGGAGGTCATGGAGTTCGCCTCTTCCATTGACCTTGTATGGCACCGACTTTGGGTTTCACAACCGAAGGTTGGATTTGAGCGGTACGGCTCACTTCCTCAGGGCATAAGTGTGATTGTAAAATGTAATCAGTCGTATAGCATGTTTGCTTAAGGATTGAATATGGAAATTCATTGACTGATGTTGTATTTCTTTATGCATTCCTTAGTGGATACATGTTATTTATGTTTCTTTATATTCTCTGCAAAGTAGACAGATGAATTACTTATCTATCATGGGTAGAGGCAATGACTTCCTTGATAATAGGATATTATCTTATTCTATTCTATGATGAATAATTCTGCCTGATAATGTAAAAGTAACTCATGCACAGTTTTAATTTAGTAAACTGCAATAACAATGTTTTGGCGAAAAGTTATATCTCTCGCTGGGGCAATTTCAATTGTCTCACCCCTGTGGGAAACATGTTTAGGTATGCATGGAAGGCAGAGCAGAAACCCTAGAACAGGGAAAGAGAAGCAGCAACAGCAACAGCAGGGACAACAATAAGATCTCAGGTGGAGCTTTTGTCTATCTAGTCATATAGATAGTAGTCCTATGTGTCGTCTCTGTACTCTTAGGTCCTCAGAGTTTTAAATTTATCAATATGAGTTTTGGCTTAGTGCCTCGAAGTTTATATACTGCCTGTGTATAATTGTTAACAGTGCAGTCAATGTTGTAATCCTTAAAAAAGACCGGTACATGTTGTGTACTTGTGAACCAGGATGAATTTGAAATACTTTGGTTCTTGGTTAAAGAGTTTTCCTTTGAATGGATCTCTTTGAAAAAGTTTTAATTTTTAATGATTTTCAGTAATCCGCTGCAAATAATCCGCTTCCGCTTAAGTTAATCTTGTTTTCACGAGTCGGTCATTTCAATTGCGGTATCAGAGCTCTAGGTTCGCTGAGTCTACAGAGACATAGGACTAAGGTAGTAGAGTCTGTTCTGGTGACATCCAGTGTATTTGATAGTGTCTTCTGCTCGTATAAGAGAAGAAGAACTTAAAGATGACTGGGTCACATGAGGAGGTTGCTGCTGAAAGAAGCAATGTTGCACCAAGAAGAGGTGCATGGGAGTAGGCAAGAGAGAGACAATTGCCTGAGAATCCCCTAGTTGATCCAACTATAATAAGAAAATCCTTCTTAAAAGTATTACTGTTGGAGAATTTAGGGCAACAGTAATGAATATAGTGGATCTAGCATTGGCAGTGTAACCTAGGTTACCAACCTCAATGATGATGTTTTAGATATCAACATGATTTATACTCAACATCAGCAGGTTTAAGCAAAAGGAAATGATGAATTTCTGGACTTAAATTGAGTATGTGCTCAACCTTAGCCTATGGAATCAACCTTTGAGGCAGAGTTAACCTGAGGCAGTGAATAATCCATGAATTATGACAAGCTAAATAAGATACTGTCATTTAAATATGTCATCTTATGAATTCCTGGATTAACCGAGAAAGCAAAGGATTGAACTTTCCTTGATTGGTCCTATGAGGACTTATGTTTTGCATGATAAAACATTACAAATGTTTTATTTTGTTCTTACCTCTATAAGAAAAGATGAGGTATAAAAGAGATGCCTGAATGAAATTCAGGGATGTTAAGCTTTATGCTTGTAATAATATGAAAAGAAGGAGTATGATAACATACAAAGTGCATACCACTTAATCTCAGTATTTATATACCCTGGCCAGGTATACAACTATTGATGATAAAGTGAGTATGGAAACTCTTAGATTGTTGTCTTTCTGATTACTCTGATCAAGTAGTCATTCTGAGACAATCTAACGAGTATCATGAAATCAGAAATATGGAATGAATAAATGTGTCATATCCTAATTATAAGAAAGAGAAGTCTGAGATAATCTCAGATGGGCATGTTGAATGAGGAATTTAAAGGGCACTCCTCATAATATAGGAATAAGGATAAGGGAAATGAACCCTGTTTAATAATGCTGCCAGCATAATAAAGATCTTTCCCATAATGAGGAAATGGGAGATGTGATGAGATCATGAGATGATCATAAACATGCTAGATAATAATAAAGAAAGGAATAATGACATACAATCATCCTTATAATTCCTATGCTGAAGGCAAGGAACCTAGGATGAGACAAAAAGTAAATGGTTCATGAATAGCTGAAAATACATGAATTAGTAAGAGGAATATGAATCCTTGTTCTCTTTTCTTTTAGGGACATGGCAATCAAGTGGGTCTTAGGATGCTTGATGTGCATAACATAAATATGTTCATGTGATGGATACTTAGAAAAGTATCAGTTTATCTTGGACTTTGGTTCCAAGATAAGGACATATGTAACAATTAATGTTCCAAGATGAAAGGAAGAGAAATATGTGATGTGTTCTTAATACATGTGATAGATACCAAGATGAAAGACTCTGATATCTGAGAATTATCAGATGGTTTAGGCTGGCTACCTGGAGTAGTCAACTGTGAAGTTAATCTGATTATATTAAATGATGAGAACATCATATGTTAGGGGTTTATGCTTTGCATAAACATGATATTAATAAAGAATGTGGGATGCCTCTCTGAATAATAAAAAAGTGTTATTTGACACAAAAGCTGACTCCATAGTCAAAGATGAGGAACAATGGAGCATGTGTTTTGTGTGTTGATTCTATAAGAATCCTGTATGGAAACACTTTGTATTAATCAAAGCTTTTTGATGTCTCCATAACAAGGATATGATATGTGAAGACTAGATAGTATGATGAATAATATACATCTGTCTTCCTTTATCTGGATTTCAGGGACGAAATCCTTGTTAGGGGTTTATAATTTGTAACATCCCTGACCTGGGTTATACTCTAACCCTAGGCTTTTTGATTAATAAAAATGATGATATGCTTAATCCTATCTTGTGAAAAGTAATTACGGCTCATGAGGAACTTATGTTTCAATTTTGGTTCTGTTTGGACAATATTGAAGCAATGTTTGCTTATTTTGGACTAATGTGCAAATTACCCAAGTTGAGGGGTTTAAGTGCAAATTGTGCATGATAATATGTTCCTCATGTGTTGAAGCATCATGAGAGTGAAAATGATGCTGAGGTATGGCTTATGGAAGCCTGAATACCAAGAAAGAGCTGATAAAGCAATGTTTGTGCATGAAAACCTAGTTTTGGTGTAATATGCAATTTACCCAAAACCTAGGGTTCAATATGCAAATTACCACTTCAATAAGGTCCCTAATGTTTCTTGTCATTATTTAGAGCAAAGAAAATGAGAGGGACTCCTCATTTGAATTAAGTTGGAGGAGAGAGAATCTTGATATTAAAATAATCAAGATTAATGCTTAATTGAAACCCTAATTCAATTTAGGGCAAAAATGGATGTATTAATTAAAGGGCCTTCAACCAAAATTAAAATGGTTGGATTCAGATGTATGTGTCAACGTCCTTGATCTTTGCAAGGACCGAAAATATCTTAAGGAGGTGAAATTCCACTCACCTTATTATAAAGAAAAGAATTTCCACTCAAAAAGATATATTAATATTATAATGGATTAAGGTGCTTATTTTCTTTTTCCTTAATTCATGGATAATGGAAGGGATTTCGGTGGCTTTGCGTTGCCTTTGCATGTAAGCAAAACAAGGAGGAGGTGGTGGCACCATTTCTGCAATTAATGGATTTTAATAAGACATTTTCTCTTTCATCAATTTTCTTATAAAATAGCCTTTTTCAACCCACCTAAGGGTCTTTTTCGGATTTCCTTTATTCCCTTGCTTGCAAAACCAACCAAGAAGGTTAAGAACAGCAGGGAGCACGTCCCCAAACTTTTGGTAAGCCTTTGATCTTCGTTCTTCATGATTTCATGGTGAAAATCATAAAACAATGTGTGATTCCTTCATTTCTTCACTCAATCTTCAATTCTAGCCGACCATTTCACTCCAAATCTTGAAGTTGAGCCTTGGAATAGTTGGAGAAGCTCCACCCACCATTAGAGCCGTGTGTCTTGGAGCTTGGAGATCAGATTTGAGGCAGGTTTTATAACTCAAACCCTTAATCATTAATATTGCATCAATTCTCTATACTTTGTTGATTGTTTTCTTTAATTTGATACACTCTTGTTTCTTTGCTGCAATTTCCATCAAGAACGGTTGCTGTTCTTGGTTGTTAGAAGAAAGGGGATTATGACATCATCCTAGATGCTTATCCAAAGAAAAGTACCAAGCCAAACGGTTTTGATAGCTACTCGAAATCATTTTAATTTGATTGGTTATGCGGTTTCAGCAAACCGTTTAAGGGCAAATGGTTTGAAACTGTTTGGGAGCAAACGGTTTCAAAACCGTTTGATATGGTTGACCAAGCATTGACCATTTGGGAATTTTGTTCCTAATTATGTAGGATGATAACCCACCAAATTTGAGGGATTAAATCCCAAGGAATCGAGACTTGAAGGCTAATCAATTAGGCAATCAAATTGAATTAAGTGCTGATTTTCAATCTGATTAACTTGACCTTTTTTGGGCAAACGGTTTCAAAACCGTTTGATATGGTTGACCAAGAGTTGCCCGTTTGGGATTACTGTTCCTAATGATGTTGGTTAATGACTCACGAAATATTAGGGATTAACTCCAGAGGAATCGTGAGTTGAAGGCTAATCAATTAGGGAAACCTAATTGGGTTAAGTGTTGATTTTCAATTTGAGTAATTCGACTTTTTGGGCAAACGGTTTCAAAACCGATTGAGATGATTGAACAAGCGTTGACTATTTGGGATTACTGTTCCTAATGGTGTTGGTTAATGACTCACCAAATTTGATGGATTAATTCCAAATGAGTCATGAGTTGACGGCTAATCAATTGGGTAAACCCTAATTGAGATTAGTGCTGAAATTCCAATGAGTTGATTTTGAGATTTTGGGTTGATTAGCCCAAATGGTTTCAAAACCGTTTGGGGATCACCAAAGACCGTTTGGAGGTCTGGGTTCAAGTATGGTTGACCAATTGAACGTCCAAAGGGACCAAATCACACTACAATTAATTGCTGATGTGTTGATAAACTCGATAGACCAAACCTTGATGAAATTTCACTAGAATCCAAGGGTTGGATGGGAAAACGGTCTCCAGACCATTTGGAGCTCATCCAAACGGTTTCAAAACCGTTTGGAGGTCACCCAAGACCATTTGGAGGTCTAGGGGTGAGTATGGGTAAGCAATTGATGATCCAATGTTACTAAGTTAAAGTGTAATCAATTGCTGATTTGGTGATCAATCCAATGATCCAAACTTTAATTGGTTGACTTGGATTTGATGATATGATGACATACGGTCTTCACCTGCTTGGCCAAACGGTCTTCACCTAATTGGCCAAACGGTCTTCACCTACTTGGGCAAACGGTCTCAAACCGTTTGGATACCTAGGTGGTTTCAAGGTCAAGTTGTGTTATGCAATTGAAGGTTCAACTGGTCAATCCAATTAGATACCTAATGTAATTGAAGGTTCAATTGGTTAACCCAATAGAGAACCTAATGCAATTGAAGGTCCAATTGAATAACCTAATTGAGTACCTATTGCAATTGAAGATTCAATTGACCAATTCAATTGGATACCTTATGTAATGGAGGTCCAATGTGATTAAATCTCTTGAGAATCAAGATGATGAATGATCCATTGATCCAATGCTGATTAGTAATGATAGTCAATGAAGGTACAAAGGTTGAAACCCTATTAGTACCTAAGTGGTTAGTGCCAATTAAGGGATGAACCCTAATTGCTTATAGGATCAATGACTTGGTACACTATGTTAATCATAGTTGTATAAACTCGATTGAAGGGTTGATATGACCTAATCAAGTTGAGATGATGATAGCATGAATTCATATAAGAATATGATTCATGTGGTGTTTAAGGGTATGATCCTTAAGTAGAGAGATCATGAAACCCTAATCATGAACATAAACCCTAATTGACAAGGTTATTGAACTCTAACCCTAGTTGAGGGTGTATCCATGTAAAACCCTAGTTGAGGGTGATTCCATGAGAAACCCTAGTTGAGGGTGATTCCATGTGAAACCCTAGTTGAGGGTGATTCCATGAGAAACCCTGACTAAGTATTAACATCACATGATGTTCTAATACTATGTTATGATGAGAGTACCTGAGAAGGGTGAAGGTATACGAGACTCTAATGTGAAGTCATAATGCATAAAGCCCTAATCTTGGGCAATATGATAATGAATTATAACCCTAATTTTAATTAGGGTATAAAGAAATCTTAACGATGAAATAGAAGGAATGGCCTTATAAAGGTGAAACATTTCATGTGGTGGACTATATACAACCTAAGTATAAGCAATGTCTTTATCATTAGACAAGTTCATACCATTAAAGATAGTTGGACAATTCTAATGTGTGGCCTTTGCCTTATATGCTAAAGGTGAGAGATTAGTGGTGGAATGTATTAAGAAGGGAAATACCTTAATACAAGATAAGATGATTAATTCAAGAGAGTTTGAAATGATGTGAAAGTGATACATCAAAATATAATAGTTATCACATGTAGCACTTCAGGTTTTATATACCTTGATGTACTCCAAATCTTATATGTCCAAATATGAAACATATGAAGTGTGTTATGCAACTATTACAATGATATGTAATGAGTTGTTGCACTTTGATGAGTGTTAATTAATGTACCTTGAGAATGGGGTTAAGCCCAAATGATGAGTATGATGTAGTCATACCATGATGAGGATGAGAAATGAACTCATACCTTGAATTAATGATCATCAATGCTATATGATGCGAGTAATGATCTTGAATAATCATTTATGATACCTTTGAATGCCTAAGAGGTATGGAATAATGAATTAAGGGTTAGACAGATAATGTAATCATGAAACCCTATTTAATGAGAAATGGGGAACCCTAACCCTAATTTGGGTAAAGGGAATGAGAAGCCCTATTTGATAGTAAACCCTAATTCCTGGGAAAGGAATAATGGTGTTACTATTGTATCACATGATGTGATGAATATCTTGTATGACTGTTATCATGTCAAAAACCATGTAGATATTATGACATGATGAACATAGCCAGGTATGAGCTATGATGTTCATTTGATAAGTATTGATTGGCCATATGTGCCATTGTGTTTTTGTTACTTAGAAAGAAGTAACAAGATAATTATGGGCTTGTAAGCCTTTGTAATAAGTTGTTTCCTAGTGAGACGTGAGAATATGTGTAATGGCCTTGTGAGCCATGTGATATTTTGTTGCCTAGTGAGAGGTGACAAGATACTTAATGGGCCTTTTGAGCCATGTGAGATGCTTGAACAACAAGTATCATGTATACCTTGGTCTGAGGACCTTGTGGTATTAATTACTTGATAAGTGGTAACAATGTTCTGTGATGAACTAAGGGTTTGAATACCCAGATCCAGTAATCATGATAATGATGATGTGAAGGGATGAGAGTTCCCAGTAATGTGATCAGGGACTGAGATCCCAATGTCTTACAAGAATTGAGAAGTACATTGCTGAATATAAGTACACGTTTCTTTGTAGGAGTTGTCTTAATAAGTTATGTTTGAGAACTTGACTGATGCTAAAAGTATATGATAATGTACTTAAATAATCAAGTGAAATCTATTCATGTAGTGCCCTGGCCATAGATCCATCATTGTTAGTAGCTGGTGATGGTGAAATGGGTTCTCCTATGGGTTAATCCGGAGCGTATATTGTTGAATATGCGGGGTTTCTCCTAGCCAAAAATAGGAGGATTAGAGTGCAACTTCGGTTGTAGACTCAAGGTGTGTATAAGAGCATGGTGAATAGGCCCATGGCTCAGTGTGATAGAAAATGAATGCGTTCATGGCTTAGGGAGCACGGTGAACTGGCCCGTGGCTCAGATATACTAGTGCTGAGACCTGTACCAAGGCGGGCTAGAGAAAGGGTAGCCTACGGGAGCTAACCCTGTGACTAAGGTCACTTAATCAAGAGACTGCGGTCCTGCTTGTTTTCTCGCACTGACTGAGACGTGGGAGGTCATGGAGTCCGGCTTTTCCATTGACCTTGTATGGCACCGGCTTTGGGTTTCACAACCGAAGGTTGGATTTGAGCGGTACGGCTCACTTCCTCAGGGCATAAGTGTGATTTTAAAATGTAATCAGCCGTATAGCATGTTTTCTTAAGGATTGAATATGGAAATTCATTGACTGATGTTGTATTTCTTTGGGTGCATTCCTTAGTGGATAAATGTTATTTATGTTTCTTTATATTCTCTACAAAGTAGACAGATGAATTACTTATCTACCATGGGTAGAGGCAATGACTTCCTTGATAATAGGATATTATTTTATTCTATTCTATGATGAATAATTCTACCTGATAATGTAAAAGTAACTCCTACACAGTTTTAATTTAGTAAACTGCAATAACAATGTTTTGGCGAAGAGTTATATCTCTCGCTGGGGAAATTTTCAATTGTCTCACCCCCGTGGGAAACATTTTTAGGTATGCATGGAAGGCAGAGACGAAACCCTAGAACAGGGAAAGAGCAACAGTAACAGCAACAACAGGGACATCAATAAGATCTCAGGTGGAGCTTTTGTCTGTCTAGTCATATAGATAGTAGTCCTATGTGTCGTCTCTTTACTCTCAGGTCCTCAGAGTTTTAAATGTATCAATATGAGTTTTGGCTTAGTGCCTCAAAGTTTTTATATTGCCTGTGTATAATTGTTAACAGGGCAGTCAATGTTGTAATCCTTAAAAAGGAACGGTACAGGTTGTGTACTTGTGAACCAGGATGAATTTAAAATACTTTGGTTCTTGGTTAAAGAGTTTTCCTATGAATGGATCTCTTTGAAAAAGTTTTAATTTTTAGTGATTTTCAGTAATCCGCTGCAAATAATCCGCTTCCGCTTAAGTTAATCTTGTTTTTGTGAGTCGGTCGTTTCAATTATAGTATAAGAGCTCTAGGTTCACTGAGTCTACAGAGACATAGGACTAAGTTAGTAGAGTCTGTTCTGGTGACATCTAGTGTATCTGATAGTGTCTTCTGCTCGTATAAGAGAAGAAGAACTTAAAGATGACTGGGTCACATGAGGAGGTTGCTGCTGAAAGCAACAATGTTGCACCAAGAAGAGGTGCATGGGAGTAGCAAGAGAGAGACAATTGCCTGAGAATCCCCTAGTTGATCCAACTATAATAAGAAAATCCTTCTTAAAAGTATTACTGTTGGAGAATTTAGGGCAACAATAATGAATATAGTGGATCCAGCATTGGCAGTGTAACCTAGGTTACCAGCCTCAATGATGATGTTTTAGATATCAACATGATTTATACTCAACATCAGCAGGTTGAAGCAAAAGGAAATGATGAATTTCTGGACATAAATTGAGTCTGTGCTCAACCTTAGCCTGTTGAATCAACCTTTGAGGAAGAGTTAGCCTGAGGCAGTGAATAATCCATGAATTATGACAAGCTAAATAAGATACTGTCATTTAAATATGTCATCTTATGAATTCTTGGATTAACTGAGAAAGGAAATGATTGAACTTTCCTTGATTAGTCCTATGAGGACTTATGTTTTGCATGATAAAACATTACAAATGTTTTATGTTGTTCTTACCTCTATAAGAAAAGATGAGGTATAAAAGAGATGCCTGAATGAAATTCAGGGATGCTAAGCTTTATGCTTGTAATAATATGAAAAGAAGGAGTATGATAACATACAAAGTGCGTACCACTTAATCTCAGTATTTATATACCCTGGCCAGGTATACAACTATTGATGATAAAGTGAGTATGGAAACTCTTAGATTGTTGTCTTTCTGATTACTCTGATCAAGTAGTCATTCTAAGACAATCTAATGAGTATCATGAAATCAGAAATATGGAATGAATAAATGTGTCATATCCTAAGTATAAGAAAGAGAAGAATGAGATAATCTTAGATGGGCATGTTGAATGAGGAATTTAAAGTGCACTCCTCATAATATAGGAATAAGGATAAGGGAAATGAACCCTGTTTAATAATGCTGCCAGCATAATAAAGATCTTTCCCATAATGAGGAAATGGGATATGTGATGAGATCATGAGATGATCATAAACATGCTAGATAATAATAAAAAAAGGAATAATGACATACAATCATCCTTATAATTCCTATGATGAATCCAAGGAACCTAGGATGAGACAAAAAGTAAATGGTTCATGAATAGCTGAAAATACATGAATTAGTAAGAGGAATATGAATCCTTGTTCTCTTTCCTTTCAGGGACATGGCAATCAAGTGGGTCTTAGGATGCTTGATGTGCATAACATAAATATGTTCATGTGATGGATACTTAGAAAAGTATCAATTTATCTTGGACTTTGGTTCCAAGATGAGGACATATGTAACAATTAATGTTCCAAGATGAAAGGAAGAGAAATATGTGATGTGTTCTTAATACATGTGATAGATACCAAGATGAAAGACTCTGATATCTGAGAATTATCAGATGGTTTAGGCTGGCTACCTGGAGTAGTCAACTGTGAAGTTAATCTGATTTATTAAATGATGAGAACATCATATGTTAGGGGTTTATGCTTTGCATAAACATGATATTAATAAAGAATGTGGGATGCCTCTCTGAATAAGAAAAAAGTGTTGTTTGACACAAAATCTGACTCCATAGTCAAAGATGAGGAACAATGGAGCATGTGTTTTGTGTGTTGATTCTATAAGAATCCTGTATGGAAACACGTTGTATTAATCAAAGCTTTTTGATGTCTCCATAACAAGGAGATGATATGTGAAGACTAGATAGTATGATGAATAGTATACATCTGTCTTCCTTTATCTGGATTTCGGGGACGGAATTCTTGTTAGGGGTTTATAATTTGTAACATCCATGACCTGGGTTATACTCTAACCCTAGGAATTTTGATTAATTAAAATGATGATATGCTTAATCCTATCTTGTGAAAAGTAATTAGGGTTCATGAGGAACTTATGTTTCAATTTTGGTCATGTTTGGACAATGTTGAAGCAATGTTTGCTTATTTTGGACTAATGTGCAAATTACCCAAGTTGAGGGGTTTAAGTGCAAATTGTGCATGATAATATGTTCCTCATGTGTTGAAGCATCATGAGAGTGAAAATGATGCTGAGGTATGGCTTATGGAAGCCTGAATACCGAGAAAGAGCTGATAAAGCAATGTTTGTGCAAGAAAAACTAGTTTTGGTGTAATATGCAATTTACCCAAAACCTAGGGTTCAATATGCAAATTACCACTTCAATAAGGTCCCTAATGTTTCTTGTAATCATTTAGAGAAAAGAAAATGAGAGGGAATACTCATTTGAATTAAGTTGGAGGAGAGAGAATCTTGATATTAAAATAATCAAGATTAATGCTTAATTGAAACCCTAATTCAATTTAGGGCATAAATGGATGTATTAATTAAAGGACCTTCAACCAAAATTAAAATGGTTGGATTCAGATGTATATGTGAACGTCCTTGAGCTTTGCAAGGACTGAAAATATCTTAAGGAGGTGAAATTCCACTCACCTTATTATAAAGAAAAGAATTTCCACTCAAAAAGATATATTAATATTATAATGGATTAAGGAGCTTATTTTCTTTTTCCTTAATCCATGGATAATGGAAGGGAGTTCGGTGGCTTTCAGTTTCCTTTTCATGTAAGCAAAACAAGGAGGAGGTGGTGGCACCATTTTTGGAATTAATGGATTTTAATAAAACATTTTCTCTTTCATCAATTTTCTTATAAAATAGCCTTTTTCAACCCACCTAAGGGTCTTTTTCGGATTTCCTTTCTTCCCTTGCTTGCAAAACCGACCAAGAAGGCTAAGAACAGCAGGGAGCACGTCCCCAACCTGTTGGTAAGCCTTTGATCTTCGTTCTTCATGATTTCATGGTGAAAATCATAAAACAATGTGTGATTCCTTCATTTCTTCACTCAATCTTCAATTCTAGCCGATCATTTCACTCCAAATCTTGAAGTTGAGCCTTGGAATAGTTCGAGACGCTCCATACACCATTAGAGCCGTGTATCATGGAGCTTGGAGATCATATTTGAGGCAGGTTTTATAACTCAAACCCTTAATCATTGATATTGCATCAATTCTCTATACTTTGTTGATTGTTTTCTTTAATTTGATACACTCTTGTTTCTTTGCTGCAATTTCCATCAAGAACAGTTGCTGTTCTTGCTTGTTAGATGGAAGGGGATTATGACATCATCCTAGATTCTTATCCAAAGAAAAGTACCAAGCCAAACGGTTTTGATAGCTACTCCAAATCGTTTTAATTTGATTGGTTATGCGGTTTCAGCAAACCATTTAAGGGCAAACGGTTTGAAACCGTTTGGGAGAAAACGATTTCAAAACCGTTTGATATGGTTGACCAAGAGTGTATTGTTTGGGAATTTTTTTCCTAATTATGTAGGCTGATAACCCACCAAATTTGAGGGATTAACTCCAAATGAATCGAGAGTTGAAGGCTAATCAATTAGGCAATCGAATTGAATTAAGTGCTGATTTTCAATCTGATTAACTTGACCTTTTTGGGAAAACGGTTTCAAAACCGTTTGAGATGGTTGACCAAGTGTTGACCGTTTGGGATTACTGTTCCTAATGGATGTTGGTTAATGAATCACCAACTATTAGTGATTAACTCCAGAGGAATCGTGAGTTGAAGGCTAATCAATTAGGGAAACGTAATTGGATTAAGTGCTGATTTTCAATTTGAGTAATTCGACTTTTTGGGCAAACGGTTTCAAAACCGTTTGAGATAGTTGACCAAGCGTTGACCATTTGGGATTACTGTTCCTAATGGTGTTGGTTAATAACTCACCAAATTTTATGGATTAATTCCAAACTAGTCATGAGTTGAAGGCTAATCAATTGGGTAAACCCTAATTGAGATTAGTGCTGAAATTCCAATGAGTTGATTTTGAGATTTTGGGTTGATTAGCCCAAACGGTTTCAAAACCATTTGGGGATCACCCAAGACCGTTTGGAGGTATGGGGTCAAGTATTGTTGACCAATTGAAGGTCCAAAGGTACCAAATCACATTGCAATTAATTGCTGATGTGTTGATCAACTCGATAGACCAAACCTTGATGAAATTTCACTAGAATCCAAGGGTTGGATGGGAAAACGGTCTCAAGACCGTTTGGAACTCATCCAAATGGTTTCAAAACCGTTTGGAGCTCACCCAAGACCATTTGGAGGTCTAGGGGTGAGTATGGGTAAGCAATTGATGATCCAATGTTACTAAGTGAAAGTGTAATCAATTACTGATTTGGTGATCAATCCAATGATCCAAACTTTAATTGGTTGACCTGGATTTTGATGATATGATGGAAAACGGTCTTCACCTGCTTGGCCAAACGGTCTTCACCTGCTTGGCCAAACGGTGTTCACCTAATTGGCCAAACGGTCTTCACCTACTTGGGCAAACGGTCTCAAACCGTTTGGAGACCTAGGTGGTTTCAAGGTCAAGTTGTGTTATGCAATTGAAGGTTCAAGTGGTCAATCCAATTAGATACCTAATGTAATTGAAGGTTCAATTGGTTAACCAATAGAGAACCTAATGCAATTGAAGGTCCAATTGAATAACCTAATTGAGTACCTATTGCAATTGAAGATTCAATTGACCAATTCAATTGGATACCTTATGTAATGGAGGTCCAATGTGATTGAATCTCTTGAGAATCAAGATGATGAATGATCCATTGATCCAATGCTGATTAGTAATGATAGTCAATGAAGGTACAAAGGTTGAAACCCTATTAGTACCTAAGTGGCTAGTGCCAATTAAGGGATGAACCCTAATTGCTTATAGGATCAATGACTTGGTACACTATGTTAATCATAGTTGTATAAACTCGATTGAAGGGTTGATATGACCTAATCAAGTTGAGATGATGATAGCATGAATTCATATAAGAATATGATTCATGTGGTATTTAAGGGTATGATCCTTAAGTAGAGAGATCATGAAACCCTAATCATGAACATAAACCCTAATTGACAAGGTTATTGAACTCTAACCCTAGTTGAGGGTGTATCCATGTAAAACCCTAGTTGAGGGTGATTCCATGAGAAACCCTAGTTGAGGGTGATTCCATGTGAAACCCTAGTTGAGGGTGATTCCATGAGAAACCCTGACTAAGTATTAACATCACATGATGTTCTAATACTATGTTATGATGAGAGGCCCTGAGAAGGGTGAAGGTATACGAGACTCTAATGTGAAGTCATAATGCATAAAGACCTAATCTTGGGCAACATGACAATGAATTATAACCCTAATTTTAATTAGGGTATAAAGAAATATTAATGATGAAATAAAAGGAATGGCCTTATAAAGGTGAAACATTTCATGTGGTGGACTATATACAACCTAAGTATAAGCAATGTCTTTATCATTAGACAAGTTCATACCATTAAAGATAGTTGGACAATTATAATGTGTGGCCTTTGCCTTATATGCTAAAGGTGAGAGATTAGAGGTGGAATGTATTAAGAAGGGAAATACCTTAATACAAGATAATATGGTTAATTCAAGAGAGTTTGAAATGATGTGAAAGTGATACATCAAAATATAATAGTTATCACATGTAGCACTTCAGGTTTTATATACCTTGATGTACTCAAAATCTTATATGTCCAAATATGAAACATATGAAGTGTGTTATGCAACTATTACAATGATATGTAATGAGTTGTTGAACTTTTATGAGTTTTAATTAATGTACCTTGAGAATGGGGTTAAGCCCAAATGATGAGTATGATGTAGTCATACCATGATGAGGATGAGAAATGAACTCATACCTTGAATTAATGATCATCAATGCTATATGATGCGAGTAATGATCTTGAATAATCATTTATGATACCTTTGAATGCCTCATAGGCATGGAATAATGAATTAAGGGTTAGACAGAAAATGTAATTATGAAACCCTATTTAATGAGAAATGGGGAACCATAACCCTAATTTGGGTAAAGGGAATGAGAAGCCCTATTTGATAGTAAACCCTAATTCATGGGAAAGGAATAATGGTGTTACTATTGTATCACATGATGTGATGAATATCTTGTATGACTGTTATCATGTCTAAAACCATGTAGATATTATGACATGATGAGCATATCTAGGTATGAGCTATGATGTTCATTTGATAAGTATTGATTGGCCATATGTGTCATTATGTTTTTGTTACTTAGAAAGAAGTAACAAGATAATTATGGGCTTGTAAGCCTTTGTAATAAGTTGTTGCCTAGTGAGAGGTGACAATATGTGTAATGGCCTTGTGAGTCATGTGATATTTTGTTGCCTAGTGAGAGGTGACAAGATACTTAATGGGCCTTTTGAGCCATGTGAGATGCTTGAACAACAAGTATCATGTATACCTTGGTCTGTGGACCTTGTGGTATTAATTACCTGATAAGTGGTAACAATGTTGTGTGATGAACTAAGGGTTTGAAAATTCAAATCCAGTAATCATGATAATGATGATGTGAAGGGATGAGAGTTCCCAGTAATGTGATCAGGGACTGAGATCCCAATGTCTTACAAGAACTGAGAAGTACATTGCTGAATATAAGTACATGTTTCTTTGTAGCAGTTGTCTTAATAAGTTATGTTTGAGAACTTGACTGATGCTAAAAGAATATGATAATGTACTTAAATAATCAAGTGAAATCTATTCATGTAGTTCCCTGGCCATAGATCCATCATCGTTAGTAGCTGGTGATGGTGAAATGGGTTCTCCTGCGGGTTAATCTGGAGCGTATATTGTTGAATATGCGGGGTTTCTCCTAGCCAAAAATAGGAGGATTAGAGTGCAACTTCAGTTGTAGACTCAAGGTGTGTATAAGAGCATGGTGAATAGGCCCATGGCTCAATGCGATAGAGCATGAATGCGTTCATGGCTCAGGGAGCACGGTGAACTGGCCCGTGGCTCAGATATACTAGCGCTGAGACCTGTACCAAGGCGGGCTAGAGAAAGGGTAGCCTACGGAAGCTAACCCTGTGACTAAGGTCACTTAAGCAAGAGACTGTGGTCCTGCTTGTTTTCTCGCACTGACCGAGATGTGGGAGGTCATGGAGTCCGACTCTTCCATTGACCTTGTATGGCACCGGATTTGGGTTTCACAACCAAAGGTTGGATTTGAGCGGTACGGCTCACTTCCTCAGGGCATAAGTGTGATTGTAAAATGTAATCAGCCGTATAGCATGTTTGCTTAAGGATTGAATATGGAAATTCATTGACTGATGTTGTATTTCTTTGTGCATTCCTTAGTGGATAAATGTTATTTATGTTTCTTTATATTCTCTGCAAAGTAGACAGATGAATTACTTATCTACCATGGGTAGAGGCAATGAATTCCTTGATAATAGGATATTATCTTATTATGTTCTATGATGAATAATTTTGCCTGATAATGTAAAAATAACTCCTACACAGTTTTAATTTAATAAACTGCAATAACAATGTTTTGGCGAAGAGTTATATCTATCGCTGGGGCAATTTTCAATGGTCTCACCCCCGTGAGAAACATTTTTAGGTATGCATGGAAGGTAGAGCAGAAACCCTAGAACAGGGAAAGAGCAGCAGCAACAGCAACAACAGGGACATCAATAAGATCTCAGGTGGAGCTTTTGTCTGTCTAGTCATATAGATAGTAGTCCTATGTGTCGTCTCTATACTCTCAGGTCCTCAGAGTTTTAAATGTATCAATCTGAGTTTTGGCTTAGTGCCTAGAAGTTTTTATACTGCCTGTGTATAATTGTTAACAACGCAGTCAATGTTGTAATCCTTACAAAGGAACAGTACAAGTTGTGTACTTGTGAACCAGGATGAATTTGAAATACTTTGGTTCTTGGTTAAAGCGTTTTCCTATGAATGGATCTCTATGAAAAAGTTTTAATTTTTAGTGATTTTCAGTAATCTGCTGCAAATAATCCGCTTCCGCTTAAGTTAATCTTGTTTTCGTGAGTCGGTCATTTCAAGTTCCCACTCTCCCTAAGGTATGAAAACTCCTTAAAAACGTATCCCATATATGAAAATATCGAATCCATATCAAATCCCTAGCAATTCACCCAATTCTTCTTCCTTTCAACTCGGAAACCCTAAAAATGAGGGATTATGAAGAAAGAGTGAGAAAAGGGAAAGTTTTGATACTATTTTGGATCAAATAAGAGGAGGGATGGAATTTTGACATGTGAGAGAAGATTCACCATGAAACTATATCCAAAGAAGCTAAACTTACATGATTTCATCATTCCTCAGACTGTAAAACCCTAGGTCAACATCTTCATCAATTTCTCCTCTCAAACCCTAACTCCCTCTCTCTCTCTAGAATTTAATTTCTCTGGATTGAATCATGAATTATTAGAGCTCCTTGTGTGTTTGGTTGACCATATAGAGCAATTGAAATTTCAAAGCCATTTTTAAAATTTTAGTTCATTCCAATCTTGCATTAAATAAATAAAAATCGAATAGTGCACTACTATCTAGAATACTATAGAAATGTTAGTTACTATAATTTGTCTACTGATAAAGTCTAAACACATCCAAAAATTATTAAAATTTTACATTTTGTTTATGATATTCATTTAAAATTTCATATTATTTGGAGTTGCTAATAAATAAATAAAAATAAAACACTACTCTAATGAAAAACACTCTGTCAGGATTTTAGTCGAAGTATAGTTCGACCGAGAACCACATTCAATGAACACTCAAATATTCTAAAAATTTTCTCCAATATGCATGATTGAGTTATCCATATCATACCAAAAATTCAATTAAATAATTTTTTTTATAAAATATGAAAAATCTTTTACCACACTGCTATCCTGATCAAATTCCATACTCCTGTACCATCAAAACCCTAATTTCAGCCAACTAGGGTTTATATTTCTCAAATCCTAATTTCTCAAATAATAGAGCACTTAACGTTCTTATTAGGTTTAAAAAATCATAATTGAATTATCATGATTAATTAGATTTAAGCAATGATCAATACAATTAAGCATATAATCATCCAGGTAAACCCTAGTTTACCAATTAAGCTCAAAAGTTGTCATAACAATTCTACCCCTCTTAAAAAGGTTTCATTCTTGAAACATAAATATACAAGTAAAGTACATTTAAGGTTTATTTTAAGTTTTTGTAATATTACATGTCATTATATTCTTGTATTTCATACTTGAATGTAGTTTTCAACATTAAGTCCTTTATTCCTTTACTAAATCACAACATGTTTGAAATAGTTCTCAATGATAACAAACAAATTATCTATGCCACAATAAATCATAGGATAGAGAGAGAAACAACCATTTCAATATTTACATACTCTTGAGGTGTTACCTCAACATCGATAATCTGATCCAACTATCTCAATTCATACTGCTAAATATGTACTATTCGGATGTATTACCTCTAAATCACGAAAGAGAGTTCACCATGTTCTTTTGAATTTTACTATTGTGCTACTCAAATAGCAAAATATTCTTGAGTTAAAAGACTAGATTCAACAACAATTGTACATTACTACTCATGACATCCCCATTGGATCATGGATGCATAAGGTGAAGCATTACCATCACATTCCATACTATTCTCAAGTATGAACCAACACATAATTCAAGGTGTAACCATCAGGTTATAGCATACTAGGGTTTCAACAATAGTACCAGAGTACTCCATAAATGTATTAGTCATTCAAGGACTATTCATACCCAATTACCATCACATAGTTATATTAAAGCTAGGTATAACAAGCTACACCTCATTAGGGTTACATATCAATACAATATGGTTATCATCCCTTCTATTCATATGAGTGAATAGGTAAGACTATCTTATTTAGGGTAACCCTCTATTTGTTCCATCATCATTCAACCCATATCACCATACCACAATTGTAAAATACTAAGATGGATTACTGGTATGAATGGCTTCAACTATCAAACACCTTTAATTAACATATTGCTTGCACATATACACTGAAATCATACGTAGAACCAATTTACATCCCTTAATATACCTTCAACAAATTATACTTCTAAAAACAAATTCACATATTACTAAAAGCCATTATTTTCTCTTATCTCTCTGCTCATTCATTACTACTTACTTTTTGCTACTTATCCTTCTCATTTTAATCATGTAGATTAAACATCCCTAAAATTGAAACATACAAGGTATGAATAGATTATTCATCATTCTTGCTATTACTACAAGAATTTATTTCAAATCACACTTTACTCATATTGTATTTCTCCTTTTGTTCAAAACACAACTCTTATATTTCAAATCTATTTCTTATCCTTTTCTCTAAATCATTTCCATATTGTTTATCTACCTTTTAGATTAGTTAGGATTACTATCAGTGCTAGTTTACTTCTCATAGTGCAAATTTCATGATCTTGTTTTATAGAGATGCTAGTATTCAAGGTCAAATCAATAGTGACAACCCTTGAACTACTACAACTCTAAACATTCTAGGGTTTGACCTTTATCAGTAGAATGACGTTATTGTGGTGTGACTTTGATCCCTTAATTTGAAATTCAAACTTTGGATCTCACAAGTTTTTACTAAAGTCTTCCTTATCTTATCAATTGAATTTCCTTCATCTTAATTGGCCATACATATAGATTACATTCTCAATTTACCCTTCTAGGGTTTCATCATCATATTGTGTGCATTATTACATTCACTAGATGCCTCTACCATGGTGGTTATGCATCAAATATGATTCATTTTCTTATCACTTCATTCCCACATTTCTCTCATTAAGCATATATGGAAGAGAAGATGGTTCTGAGACTTAGAATTCTTATCTTCAAACATCCCATTAATACATTTTTCATATATAGGTTTAATTAGTTATCAACAAGGATACTTGACTAACTAGCACTTTATTGAATCTCCTAACCTCTTTATTTTATAATCTATATTACTCCACCATGTTTCAAATCCTTCCTTACTTTCCATAATCCTCTTACCATATACTACTCTTCCACCTGTTATCTTTAACTTCTACTTTTCTCTTATGATCATGTTGCTTATTCATGTGTATGATCATGTATACCATGTTGCACATATTTCTTTTTATCCTTCTACTAATGTGAAGTTGAAATTCTAAATCAATAATATCTCTACTAGTTTCAACTCATGTTTAATACATTACACATCCTTCATTTTAAATCAAACGACTCATGCATGGGTGAAACATAGTTTCTCTTATATCAAGTTTTTCCTTCCTGAGTATAGTCTACCTTTGTATAACTTATTCATTTTGTTAAGCTACACTTTTGTTCCTTTTTTTTAAGAAACTAGTTTGTTGTTCTATAGAGATTTCGAATCCAAAGGTAGTAAGGATGAATGTATTAAAATTATTAATAAAGGTATACATTCCATGCTCTCAATTATATCATAACCCTCATTCTTTAATCAAGCTCATCGTTTCGAACATTTATCTTTGTTTTAACTTAGTTTCTTATCCTAGTCTTATGATTTATATATTTATCTAATTCTCTTTACTTTAACTCTTCTGAAGACTCTTCACTTATATTTACTTATCATATACTTAACTCTTTTCTTCTATTTTTCCTTTGCTTTAGAGTACATAAAACATTGTACTCGGTTATATAATCCATTCCTCATGATTGATTCTTACTACCTTGGCCCTTACATACTTTTCTCATATCTTTTCCATATTTCATATTTAGAGTTCATATAATATTAATCATTAAACTTAATCTGAACCTTACGTTTTGTTCCTTTATTCCCTATTAAGGATTTCTCATATGAGGCCCCAAAGTTGGGTCTCAGATATCAATTCCAACTGATTCTTAGCTATTTTAATCTTTCCCATATGTTTCAACATGTTAGTGTATGTACTTTCTCACTATGATGTGGGTCTAATTTATCCAGAGTCTACTCTTGTCATATTGTTAATAGGAGTCATTAGATCCTAGTAATGCATCCTTCCAGCCGGACCAGGCCGAACCTGTAGTCCTGAAGCCAAGAGCTACTTAAGATTAACCAACTCCTATTAATCTCAAACATGTGTAAAGAATATATACTTAGGAAAGTTCATTCAAAGATCATTTCTAGTCTACTTGATACAAAGAATGTAATCAATAAATGCTGCAACTGCATAGTGTACAACAAATCTTAAAGACCCATATATATTTCAAAATACTGAATATCTGAATTCAAACATATAAGAGCATTTCTATTCAATCTCCAATAAAACAACAATATGAAATGAAAGTTATATCTCATTTTATATTTATGCTCTTAATTTGTGTTACTTATCTTGTTTCTAACCCTAATATTTCTAGGGTTCCTCTCAAGCCTATCCTTCCACTGTATACCTGGCCATGGTATACATGAAAGAATAGACAGAGTAGCTTGATACTGGTTGATCCAAGTACTCATATACCGGGCTAGGATATCCAAATACTCAAATCCCTAGATCTAACATCATAACATCTCCTATCTGCCACACTTATGACTATAACTTACTAACTTAATGGTCCCTAACAACTCAGCCTAAGAACTGATACCAAGTTGTTACACCCCGATCTCACAATTTCCACTAATCATGATATTAGGGCATAAATTGAGGATTTAACGTAATACAAAGATCAGACTTAACTTTTTCTTGTCTTTCAAAACTCTTTGTTTTCTCGCATTGAACCAAATAAACAAACTTTACAAGGGAATCTAAACATTGATTTCTCTAATCTGATTTCAACAGTAAAAATGCATGTATGAACATTCATTATGTTCCTCATACTTTTAAGCACATAAGACTTGCTGATTCACACATATTGCTAAAAGAGGAATAATGTTAAACATCATCATTCACAACTCTCTCTTATTTCCTTACAAGGACCTAGAGTGACAAGGACCGACTAAACTTAAATATACTCAGACTTAACTTTTGTGGCAGATCTACTCTGATGCAATGATATCTTCTTCAAGTCCATGTGATTTCCCTAAAAATTGTGAGTAGAGGGGTGAGCCTACTTGCTCAGTGAATGAGTACTTCAAAGAAATAGTTTAAAGCACTGATATAATTATAGATATACTTTTGAGAAATTGATATCAATTATAATAGCAGTAAGCTTTAAAGATTCTAATAATTGAAAATCATAAATATGGCATGATACTCTAAATATCTATAAGAGTGAATCAATATATGAAATGCTTGATTGATCATAAAGAGAACTAATAATTCAGAAACATACCAAGAATAATTGAATAACACACTTGTTTGACCTCTCATTCATTTTATTATGCCATGATCATATGCAATGTACTCTACATATGAAGACTCATAGTGCACTATGATAACACCGTACAAGACTTAGCAGACACACTCGAGAAATGCTAAGTCTGACTACTCTCCTAGTCTGTAATAAGGAAATGGCTCTCTGGCCTAAATTGGACTCCTCCTCTAACTTGAGCAAACAGACGGAGAGTCAAGCCACCTCTAAGCTTTTCTGTACTCTAGTGCCACCAGAACTTCTGGTTGATGTTGGACACTGCAAACTATAATTTAAGGAGACTTCCACTAGGGCTTCGTCCCCCGTGCCACCTGATAGCACATTCCGACTCCCGTATACTGGACGCTACCAGGGTTTGGTCATTTCACCCCTAAGGCGCAGACCTCACATAGGGGTTCTACAGTGTTTAGGGCTCCTAAGTCTATTATTTTATTATTCCTAGAAGGCTCTTTCTACATTGTACTCTTCTCTTACTTATACTTGACTATGGTATCTCTATGGTGTCACGTCTACTTATTTAAAGTTATAATACAACATGTATATCATTCTAAACTTGGTAGAGTAGTTGAGTAATCAACATACTATACATGCATGCAGGCTAAAACTCTTAAATAAACAGATTACATGTCACTTGGCACATACACACTAGAATTATGCAATTTTTTATATTATTACACTAATAAGAGTTAATTTGTAAGGAGTGAGTCCCATAGGGACCACTCCCTACTATTAAATTGAAAATAAACCAACACAACCCATGGTTTCATTCACCATGTTTAGATAATAGGGGTGCCAAAATTATTCTCAATATAGACAGTTCTTGAGAGTTCATCAAGAGTAGATAAAAGTATAGCAACAGAAGAAAACTAAATTATTACATATTTAAAAATAGGCTCAACAACAATTCTCACGTTATCTAGGAAAAGTAAAGAGAACTATAACTAAATGGATCTATTGCAGTAGGCAACCTAGCCATCTTAGAAGTCACGATCTACTATTGGATGATGTTCTCAATTTCTGGGCCCACTATCTCTTCTCCACCCATGGGATTATACACAGGCTGATCTGTACCTGGGTGGTAGGGAACATCACCCAGGACGGGAAAGACAAAAAGGTTGAATCAGTAAAACTGAGTATGTATGATATATGTGTAAACATGCATTATTTTGTACGTAAGTAAATAAGATGTTCCCATCAAAAGGGGTCGATAAAATCTAGGTAAGTTTCAATGAAAATTATCAAAAGAATGAGGAATTATAAGTATTCCAATAAATAATAGATCTTTCCACCATTAATTATCACATTACAACAAATATTTGCATGTAGATATATTGGACTAAGTTAACTACGGTAGGGCCAAGACATCACTGCGTCATTGGCCTATATATAATTTTTGGGTAGAAGTAGCACACCCATAGGCAGAATTAGCACGCCTCTGTATATAAAAGGGTAGAAGTAGCACACCCCAGGTAGAAGTAGCACACCCTAATAGTTACGCATAAGCATCTATAATAGTTAGCTAGTCAAATAGTCTACCATGCATAAAATAGTGGCAAAATATATCATTCATTAGACATTTGTGTCATAAGACAATCACAATAACATGTGGGGTCATTGACCCAATTCAACTTGTAAATAATATTTCCAAGAGAATAGGATATGTCAAAGTGAAACAAGAGCAAATATATCAAAAGATGCCTCATTATGGGAAATTTAGTCATATAATGCCTAGTTATAAAATAGAGAGGAGTACCTACCTTCAATCCTGATTAAGTCAAAATAAGGATCACCCTAGTCTGGACAAATTATAATATCCCCACCTAAAACATAAAATGGTACGTAGTGTTAATTTTATTCCTCATAAATTATTTAACCCAATGAAACATTCCCTTGGAAAACTCGTTTTTGGCTCATAAGGCTGCATTAAGCACTTAAAAACCTATAATTTTAAAGTCACACAATCACCCATATGGTCCATGATCTAATGCCGATTAACCTTAATTCACTCACAATTTCATGATTCTACTCAGTAGCAATTTAAGTTCACTAGACTTCTATACCGGAAACTGGCAATTTAATTGTAGAGTCATTCATTTATCCCACCCGACGCTCACCAAGGAAGCAAACCTGATGGAATTGGTTCTTGCCCAGGAATGAGTGCTAGTGATCAAACAACCATGATCGACGATGTGATTCAACACGATACGAATGACAATCCACCTCGTCATGCTCACTACAGAGTGCCCCCAACGAGTCGGCCTCATTCCAGAAATGAATATAGAGCGTAAGTGGAACAACACAGCGACGCTAGAGCTAGAGCGGTACGATGAAACCACCTGGCGTTAACTGAAAAAGGGACACTGCGGAAATCTCAGTTCGGATAGCACATGCAATAGCCAAATCGTAGCAATCCACTTATGTGTCCCTGGATCTCTACCACAACCCTACAAGGGATTGGATCACCCCGCTATTAAAGAACCAGTACTCATCTCCGGTGATGCATGTCCAACATGATTAGCAGAAGAACCCACATGAAAGAAGACGACCACCCAACAGACTTTGCTCAAATATATACACACCACATGAATCGGTAAAAGCTACAAGTGCATGTCAGCCGAAGTGAATAAACCAGGCATCCCAATCGCACCAGGATTAGGTAAGCTACTGGTCAGCGTCGACCATTACGGATGCATCACCTGATACTCATTAGCTAATAGCCATGAGGTGTCACCATGGCGAAAAACAGGGGAACTCGTCGACCCATCGGTCGGGATAAATCCAGAGCAAAAGGAATACGGGAAACAAAAGCTACGATGCCCAAGATGGTGTCGTTACCTTTAATTTATTCAAAAATAACCACGGCGACGTTGCAACCTGCTCCTCTCCGGAGACGACGGCCACCCAGGTACGAGGATTCACTGGTGCTTCTATGAAATTGGGAGTAGGGAGTACTAGAGGAAGTATTGTACTACTGGTTTGGATGATCTTGTAGCATTAGGAGTTAAAAAGGCTAGGCGGCCAGTAACTAAGGTAATGACAGAAGAGGAGGGTTTTAGGCGTTTTATGATCAAGGCACTGTAAGTGTTGACTTAGGGTTCTTCGGGACCATCGTGATCTCTCAAAACCGAAGCCAGTGAAAATGGGAGCTATTACGACTTTCGGGAAAGCAAACGGCTGAGGAAATTCTCATAACACCTATGCGCGTGTGTTGGGGATGATGATAACTCCCTCTCTCATGCTATGGTTTGTCGAGTTGAGTGATCCTGACCGTCCATTCAGCAAGGCATTGCCAGATGTGGCTAGCACCAAAACAAAGCCAACGTGACCCATTGATTTCGAATGATTTCCAACCAATTAAATTTCTCTTCCATGCAAATTAAAGGGTGCAATTAACCTAAGTTGGACCCCCAATATTAAAGGCTGTCTATTAAACCAATAAGGACCCTTATTTTTACCTAAAAACTCCATTTTAGTTATGCTAATAACGAATGTTAACCGGCATGTGTTAAATAGCTAATATAATGATAAGTTATTTTCTTTATACTTAGTATTGTCTCTAGATGTTGTCTTCCCTCTAGTCTCTCTTTCTAGGGTGAAATGGATATTATATCAATCTCGACCCCACATCTAAGATTAAGTTTGGATACCTCCAAAAAATGTGAAATACATTCTAAAATTTTCGCAAGTCACATAAAGGCTAATGCTATGATACATTGTTTCAGGGTCAAGGACAATTACTTATAATAATTTAAGGGAAGGAATAAAATTTAAGTTTTAGGAAAAAAAATGAGAAAAGATACCTAGACTTGAGGTCGTTACAGCACACCACCCGTTAAAAAGATTTCATCCCCGAAATCTCAAGCAAATAGTGAGGGGTGAGTCCTCAACATCTGTTCTTTGAGCTCCCAAGTGGTCTCTTCAAGTCCATGATACTTCTAAAGGACTTTCACTAGTTTGATGTGTTTATTCTTCAACTGTTTCACTCTAGAGTCTATGATTTTCATAGGTAGTTCTTCATATGACATATCTTCTCGCAGCTCAATAGGTTCAATAGATAAGACATGTGAGGGATCCTTCACATACTTCTTCAATACTGACACATGGAAGACATTGTGAATCTTTTCATAAGAGGGAGGAAGAGCTAGATGATAGGCACACTCTCCCACTCTATCCAAGATTTCAAATGGTCCCACAAAATGCGGACTTAACTTGCCTTTCACCTTGGATCTAGCAATCGATCAGATAGGTTTTATCTTCAGAAACACATAATCACCTACTAAGAAATTCACATCCGATCTCTTCTTATCAGCATACATCTTTTGTCGATCTTGAGAAGCTTTCATTCTTTTCTTAATCAAGCATATCTTATTAGTCATCATCTGCAAGTCATCATTCTTCATCAGCGTACGCTCCCCCACATCGTCCTAATGAAGCGGGGAACGACAAGGTCGACCATAAAGTGCCTCAAAAGGGGGCATACCAATGCTGGCCTGGTAGCTATTGTTGTAAGAAAATTCAGCCAATGGGAGATATTTGTCCCAAGCACCTCCCCAATCCATCACACATGCACGGAGTAGGTCTTCCAAGATTTGTACTGTCCTCTCAGATTGTCCATCTGTGTAGGGATGATATGCAGTGCTGAAACGTAAATCAGATCACATCTCTTCCTATATTTGCTTCCATATACGTGATGTGAATTTTGGATCTCGGTCGGACACTATCACCTTAGGAACCCCATGTAAACAAACAATCCAGTCCACATACAACTGTGCCATGTACGGAACCTTGTAAGTACTTTTAAAGGGAAAAAAGTGAGCCAACTTGGTTAGGCGATCAATAATGACCCATACTGCATCGTACCCATGCCTTGACTTGGGAAATCTGGTGACAAAATCCATCGTGATTTTCTCCCATTTCCACTCAGGTATCTCGAGTGGGTGGAGAAGACCACCAGGTCACTGATGTTCAATCTTTACTTGCTGGCAGGTTAGGCACTTTGCGACATATGTAGCAATGTCTCTCTTCATGTTCTTCCACCAGAAGCCTCACTGATGGTCCTTGTACATATTTGTTGTGCCTGGATGAATCATGTACTTGAAATTGTGGGCTTCACACAAAACTCTTTGTCTGAGATCGGCAACATCAGGGATCCATAGTCTATGGCGAAAGCAAATGGCACCATCCACGCCGATAGAAAAATCGGACTGTGGTTTCTCGGTCAACAACTTCATCTCAGACAACTCAGGACAACAGAGTTGTGCGTCAACAACTTCAGATAACCAAGTAGGAGTAACAGACAATCTTTCCATATGAACAACCAACTTCTTCTCACTAGGATTCAACTCAACTATTGGTAACTCTGGTCTCCATCTAGAAACTTGTTCCATACTCCTCCATAAGAAGCAACGAATAGAGGCACACACAACATCCTTCTTCCTACTCAGAGCATCCGCTACCACATTGGACTTACCTGAGTGGTAAGTGATTGAAAAATCATAGTCTTTGAGGTATTCCATCCATCACCTTTGTCATAGGTTCAAGTCCTTTTGCATCATGAGATAGCGCAAGCTTTTGTGATTGCAAAAAATTTCAAACTGGACTCCGTACAAGTAGTGACAGCAAATCTTTAGGGCATGTACTATGACAGCCAACTCTAGATCATGCGTAGGCCAGTTTGTCTCATTCGGCTTCAACTGACGTGAGGCGTATGCAATTACTCGCCCTTCTTGCATTAGGATACATCCTAAACCTTATCCAGAAGCGTTAGTATAAATAACATATGGTTTGCCTTCCACTGGTAAAGTAAGCACAGGGGCGGAAGTCAACTGCTTCTTCAGTTCTTGGAAACTCTTCTCACACTCAGGCATCTAGATAAACTTGACATCCTTACGAGTCAACTTTGTCAACAGAAGGGCTAGCTCAGAAAAATTCTGCACAAACTTTTGATAATAACCGGCCAGTCCCAGAAAACTACGTATCTCATAAGGATTCTTTGGTGGTTTCCACTTCATCACAACTTCAATCTTGATAGGATCCACGTCGATACGGCCCACAAAGATTACATGGCCTAAAAATATAACTTCATCTAGCCAGAATTCACACTGAGAGAACTTTGCAAAGAGTTGGTGATCCCATAAGGCTTGGAGGACAATTTGTAGATGCTCCCGATGTTGCTCCATGGATTCAGAATATATGAGCACGTCATCAATGAACACCACCACAAAACTTTCTAGGTATGGATAGAAGACTCAATTCATCAAGTCTATGAAGGCAACTGGGGCATTAGTCAAGCCAAAGGGCATAACTAAGAATTCATAATGCCCATAACGAGAACAGAAAGCTATTTTCAGTACATCTTCATCCTTTACATGCATCTGGTAGTATCCGCTCCATAAATCCGTCTTTGAGAATATAGTAGCAGACTTTAGCTAATCAAACAAGTCATCGATACGTGAGAGAGGGTAGCGGTTCTTGATCGTCACCTGATTCAACATGCGATAATCCATGCACATCCTCATGGAACCATCCTTTTTCTTCATGAACAAAACAGGGGCTCCCCAAGGCGAAACACTTGGGTGAACAAAACCCAACTCTAGAAGCTCTTACAACTGCTTCTTAAATTTAGCCAATTCAGCAGGTGCTAGACGGTATGGTGGCTTTGAGATTGGAGCTGTGCCGGGTATGAGATCAATAGAGAATTCATCCTCTCGTGAAGGAGGGAGTCCTCACAACTCATCAGGGAAGACATCATGATAATCTCGCACCACGTCGATATCCTCAATCTGCGGTGGTGTAGGATTGAGGATGATTGATGCCAAAAAGGCTCTATAGCCGTGCGAAACTAACTTTTTGGCTTTGAGTGCTGAAATAATGAATTGTCATTTGTTGTGCCTCCTACCCTTAATACAGACACGTTCACCATCAGGGTGCAACAAACTGACCTTCCTATTTTCACAAAACATAGCTACCTTGTACTTCTATAGCCAATCCATTCCCAAGATGATATCAAAGGCTATCATGTCAAGGATGATGAAATCTGTCGAGAACATCTTCCTAGCTATGCTCAATTCTACGGTTGGAATTTTCAAAAAGGGAGAGACTACCCTCTCGCTAGGTGTCTGAACATCTACGATATAATCCATATGCACAGTCTCTAGATCTAACATTGTTATGAGTTTGACAACTATGAAAGCATTTGAGGATCCAGAATCAAATAAAGCGTTTACAGGGTGTTGAAGTAGATGTACCGTACCTTCAATGACTCCATTATCATCACTGACCTCTACAGTATCCATGTCATAGATGCGACCAACACGCCTCTCCATAGGTGGATGACGACCATGCTGATTGTTGATGTTATTGTTGTTTCTTGGATCTTGTTGTGGTCATTGTGGTGGTGGCGGCTGTTGTGGGGCACATGGCTGAGAAGGGGCTGGAGCCTTTGAGAAATGAGGACATTGAGGTCTAATGTGCCCTGCCTGGCCACACTCATGGAAAATCACAAGTCCCATGTCTCTTTGTGGTGTATAACCCCCATAAGGGAATCTCCCTGGGAAGTGGATATAGTGGCAATGTTTACATTTTTCACGACCATCCTCAGAAGAATTCTTCCTTTTATTGGGGATAGATGCTGACAACTGGCATCCCGGATAGTCTTCGACAATGAGTGCCTTATCCACCATCTAATGAAAGGTGAGTGGAAACTGTGGCACCAAAGCTCGTCCAATCTGATAAGACAAACCCTCAAAGAATATCTCAGAACGACAGTCTTCATGTAGGTTTGTGGCGTAGCGCTCCAATAATAAGAACTTTTGAACATATGCAGATACACTCGATGAACCCTGCTTTAAGCTGTAGAACTCAGTTTGTTTCTTCTTCAAGGCAGCTGTACAAATGTATTTCTCTCGGAAAAACACAAGGAATTTCTCCCAAGTCATTTGTGAGGTATCACGTGTACAGGAAATTCCATTCCACCACACCCTAGCTAGTCCATCTAGAACATAAGCAGCAAATCAAACCTTCTATTGAGGAGGGCATGCCATACCCTCGAAGGTACGCTCGATGGCCAAGACCCAATCATCATCCTTATCCACCATCTCGATCTCTCCCTCACACTTAAAGTAGGGTGGTTGCATCTTAATGAACTCAGTGATGGAGTACTCCTTGGGGTTGGTTTACGAAGAGATGGTATTGACTCGTCCTATCATTGAATTAGACACCAATTGGTGTAGGAAGACCAACTCTTGCTCTGGAGTGAAACTTGGCGGAGGTGGAATCTCCAAGACAGGGGGCGGCACAGTGACCACTGGTTGAACCCTAGGATGAGTCTGTGGAGCTGGGGTCTCCAAGGGGGGATCCATATAGGGCATGCCAAACTGAGGATTTGGCAGTGTAGTGTATTCATCCTCCCTATTGAATAGTTGGTAGGACCCACCGCTTCTCCCTCCAAACAAATTGGTCCTCCTAAAAAAGGATTATCATGGTAAGAAATCTACATAAGGTTTTCTAAGATTCTAGACTACCGACTGCTATTCTCTTATACCATTCTATAAGGAGTGAGTCCCATAGGGACCACTCCCTACTATTAAATTGAAAATACACCAGCACAACCCATGGTTTCATTCACCATGTTTAGATAATAGGGGTGCCAAAATTATTCTCAATATAGACGGTTCATCAAGAGTAGATAAAAGTATAGCAGCGGAAGAAAACTAAATTATTACATATTAAAAAATCGGCTCAACAATAGTTCTCACAATATCTAGGAAAAGTAAAGAGAACTATAACTAAATGGATCTATTGCAGTAGGCAACCTAGTCATCTTAGAAGTCACGATCTACTGTTGGATGATGTTCTCAATTTTTGGGCCCACTATCTCTTCTCCTCCCACGGGATTATCCATGGGCTGATCTGTACCTGGGTGGTAGGGAACATCACCCAGGATGGGAAAGACAAAAAGGTTGAATCAGTAAAACTGAGTATGTACAGTATATGTGTAAACGTGCATTATTTTGTACATAAGTAAACAAGATGTTCCCATCAAAAGGGGCCAATAAAATCTAGGTAAGTTTCAATGAGAATTATCAAAAGAAATGAATTTTCAAAAGAATGAGGCATTCTAAGTATTCCAATAAATAACAGATCTTTCCACCATTAATTATCACATTACAAAAAATATTTGCATGTAGATATATTGGACTAAGTTAACTATGGTAGGGCCAAGACACCAATGAGTCATTGGCCTATATATAATTTTTGGGTAGAAGTAACACACCCATAGGCAGAATTAGCACGCCTCTATATATAAAAGGGTAGAAGTAGCGCACCTCGGGTAGAAGTAGGACACCCTAATAGCCATGAGGTGTTACCATGGTGGAAAACATGGGAACTCGTCAACCCATTGGTCGGGAGAAATCCACAGCGAAAGTAATACGTGAAACAAAACCTACGAGCCCAAGATGGTGTCATTACCTTTAATTGATTAAAAAATAACCACGATGATGCTATAACCTGCTCCTCTCCAGAGACGATGGCCACCCAGGTATGAGGATTCACTGGTGCTCCTATGAAATTAGGAGTAGGGAGTACTAGAGGAAGTATCGTACTACTGGTTTGGATGGTCTCATAGCGTTAGGAGTTAAAAAGGCTAGCTGGTCAGTAACTAAGGTAATGACGAAAGAGGAGGGTTTTAGGCATTTTATGATCAAGGTACCATAAGTGTTGACTTAGGGTTCTTCGGGACCATCATGATCTCCCAAAACCAAAGCCAGTGAAAATGGGAGCTATTACAGCTTTCGGGCGAGCAAACGACTGAGGAAATTCTCGTAAAGCCTATGTGCGGGTGTTGGGGACGATGATAACTCACTCTCTCATGCTCTGGTTTGTTGGGTTTAGTGATCCCAACCATCCATTCATCAAGGTGTTTCCAGATGTGGCTAGCACCAAAACAAAGCTAGCATGACCGATTGATTTCGAATGATTAATTCCAACCAATTAAATTTCTCTTCCATGCAAATTAAAGGGTGCAATTAACCTACGTTGGACCCCCAATATTAAAGGTTGTCTATTAAACCAATAAGGAACCTTATTTTTACCTAAAAACTCCATTTTAGTTATGCTAATAACGAATGTTAACCAGTAGGTGTTAAATAGCTAATATAATGATAAGTTATTTCCTTTATACTTGGTATTGTCTCTAGATGTTGTCTTCCCTCTAGTCTCTCTTTCTAGGGTGAAATGGATATTATATCAATCTCGACCCCACATCTAAGATTAAGTTTGGGTACCTCCAAAAAATGTGAAATACATTCCAAAATTTTCTCAAGTCACATAAAGCCTAATGATATGATACATTATTTCAGGGTCAAGGACAATTACTCATAATAATTTAAGGGAAGGAATAAAATTCAAGTTTTAGGAAAAAAAATGCGAAAAGATACCTAGACTTGAGGTCGTTACATAATTACTTGACATATGAGTAATCATCAATAGCACCTGCAACTTATCTATAATTTCTCAAAGAACGTGCATATCAACCCAAACCTTGAGTTGTGCATCTCATAACTCAATTAAGAGTTATAATTACTTATCATGACAATAATTATTCATAATAACTGAGAACATTGATATTACAAAACTTGATTCATTGAACACCCTACCCTTAGGGTTTCATTTAATCACAACAAATGCTACAAAGAAAGGTGTAATATATCTATCACATACTTTTCAAATCTTTACAACACATGATACCTAGGATCTCAATCCCTTATCACATTGCTGGGAATTCTCATCCCTTCACATCATTATCATAATTACTGGATTTGGGTATTCAAACCCTTAGATCATCACATAGCATTGTTACCTCTATAATAGGTAACCATTACCTCTAGGTCCTTAGACCAAGGTATTCATTTCACTGGTTGTACAAGTATTCTCATGGATCACAAGGCCATCACACATCTTGTCACCTCTCACTAGGCAATAACTTATTCCCATGACTCCCATAAAGATTTTATGCGACATAAACATTCACTGAATAAAGACTACTATCAACAAATCATATAAAATCAATATATGTATGAAACCTTGGAACTGAGCTGAATTTGGGTTTCCATGCCATTCACTGGGATATCATGCATCAATAATAACATTGAATAGATAAAGTCTATCATGTCAAGAAAATCCCTTCAAATGGATTTCACGATATCTATTCGCAAATATCCAACTTTCCTCGCATCCAGGGTTTCACCCTCTTCACTGAGATACCAAACAAACACTAATCACTTTAAACAAAATCCAAGATAGTATCTGACATATATATACTATGAATTTAGATAAACAATCATTCAAAACCAATGGGATCTAGATAAGCAACTTTCTCGATTTACTTATACAACAAATTTCAGTCATAGACAAATTCCCTATATTTTAGTTTATTCTTATAACCTCTACAAATACTTAGGGAATTCTCATTAGAATGCATTGTGTACATTTCTATTATGATTTTATCATCTAAAATTCATTCAAAAAAAGGAAGAATCCATTCCATATCATTTTGCAACAACTTACAACAAATAGACAATTCAGGGTTTGTAGTCGCATACTAAGCAATTACAGATTATGGTTGATTTAACTAATTATCGTGCAACATACTGTTTAACGGAAGTTCCCACTCACCCTAAGGTGTGAAGACACCTTAAAAACGTATCCCATATCTGAAAATCTCGAATCCATATCAAATCCGTAGCAATTCACCCAATTCTTCTTCCTTTCAACTCGGAAACCCTAAAAATGAGGGATTATGAAGAAAGAGTGAGAAAAGGGGAAGTTTTGATACCATTTTGGATAAAATCAGAGGAGGGATGGAATTTTTACATGTGATAGAAGATTCACCAGGAAACTATATCCAAAGAAGCTAAACTTACATGATTTCATCATTCCTCGGACCGGAAAACCCTAGGTCAGCATTTCCATCAATTTCTCCTCTCAAACCCTAACTCTTTCTCTCTCTCTCTAGGATTTTGTTTCTCTAGATTGAATCACGAATTATTAGAGATCCTTGTGTGTTAGGTTGATCATATAGAGAAATTGAGCTTCTTGGGTTAATTGCACATTGACCCCTCACTAAACTTTTTCTTATTTCAGTAGATTTGTTTTTGTCATAAAAATGTTTCTGTAAATTCGTGAGTTTTAGAGACCAACCATATCCAAAAATTATGAGAATTTATCATGTTGTATATAATTGAGTTTCAATTCTTTATTTAAAATTCTATATCATTCCAAGCTTCAAGTAAATAACTAAAAATCGAATAGTGCACTACTATCCAAAATTCTACAGAAATGTCAGTTACTGTAATTCATCTACTGATAAGGTCTAAACGCATCCAAAAATTATGAAAATTTTACATATTGTTTATGATTGAGTTCAGATATCTATCTTAAGTTTAAGATCATTCAGAGTTACCAATGAATAATTAAAAATAAAACACTACACTACTGAAAAACACTCTGTCAGCATTTTGGTCGAAGTATAGTTCGACCGAGAACCACATTCAAAGAACACTCAAATATTTTAAACTTTTTCTCCAATATGCATGATTGAGTTATCCATATCATATTAAAGATTAAATTAAATACAAAATTTGTAGAAAATATGAAAAATCATTTACCACAATGCTATCCTGATCAAATTCCATACTCATGTACCATCAAAACCCTAATTTCAGCCAACTAGGGTTTATATTTCTCAAACCCTAATATCTCAAACAATAGAACACTTAAAGTTATTATTAGGTTTAAAACATCATAATTTAAGTATCATCATTGTCTAGATTTAAGCAATGATCAATCCAATTAAGCATATAATCATCCAGGTAAACCCTAGTTTACCAATTAAGCTCAGATGCAGTCATAACAGTGGGGATGGCGTAGAAGTCTCCATCAGATTTTAGGACCGATATTTGATATACAATAAGACTCTATGATCTATCCTCTTGCATGACCAAGAATCCCTAGGATAAAGACACATGGAAAGTCCCATAGACACCTCATGCTTGACCTCTTTCTTTATATAGCCATATCTACCCCTTCCCAACTCCCAATTCAAACACACTTTCTCTCCTTCTCTTTCCCCCAACTTAGAGCCTTGTTCCTACTCTATTTAGCCATGAAGGTGTTGTCCCAAGGTAAAAGAGAGTGTTTACCTTGGCGAAGAAGGCTCCTAGGGTTCCAAATTTGTTCTATTTAGGGTTTCTACTGCTCCTTCTTGGTGATTTCGACCAAAATAGTAAGTTTCCTCCTTTCCTTCCCTGTTTTCATGTTGTTAGTGTTCCTCCCACCTTATTCCAGGTCAAAACCATGACCTTCCATGGTAAAATGCCACCTAGAGCCCTAAAACACCACATCTCCATGTGCTTTTATTAGGGTTTTCACCCCTAAAGTGGAGAAGGTCCTTCTTTCTTGAGATAGGAGCTTCGTTGGAGGAACCAACCTCTATAAGATCAGATTCCTTGCTTCTTGGACATTTACACTTTCCCTAGAGGCGAGTTTCATAACCTTCTTCTCATATATTGCTTACTACATTCTTAAAACTCATGCTTTTATGTTTAAAATCGATGATATCCATCTCCGTTCACCATGTTCTTCTAGGGTTTTGGTTTCTTTCTGTTTTACCTTCTCTAGAAGATATAGTTTGGTCACCTATGCAACTCCAATCCCTAATCTTGAGTCAAATTGTGTGTTCTCCCTCTCTGTCTATCTCTCTCCTCTTGTCTCATTCGGTTTGATGATGTGTCGATTTCAGATTGGTTGAATTTCAATAATTTGTAACTTTTGATTCGTTTGTCCAAAATTAAAGTAAAATATGTTATGAACTCGGAAAGACATGCTATATTTAATAAAAATATTTTCAATTATTGGTTTTGAGTTTTTTCAAAGGTGGTTTTCTAGAAAATGATTTTATCGCTTAAAAATCACCAAAAATACACTCTAAACATCATAACGTCAAAATATGCAAAATTATATGTTTTCTTGATCAGGAGAACATAAAAAGGTCAATGGTGATATTTTTAGAGACTAAGTTGAGCCTTTTCTCAAATAGTCAAAAATAAGGGTTTTCTTTGCATTAATGCATATAACCTACACTAATACATGGTTATAAATTGGAAATAGGAAAAGTTGATCTTGGACTCAATAAAGTGATGAAAGTTGGTAGTTGAAATCTTATGAGAGGTATGTGCATTCCTTACACCCTAAGATTGGATAATTGTGAACCAACCCTATTTTCACTAATGAGGCTTGAAAAGAAGCATATTTCCTTTATTAATACTTCTCTTATTCAAATAGCCTCAAAATCAGATTTGAGATATTCTTTCGTGGGTCTTGGTACCCCACTACTGTGTTCTACTTATGTGATGCTGTTACTTGCCATGGATTCTTTTCTAGCATGATGATTTTATTAGACTATTTAGTACTGGTACTTATGTACAACCACCCATAGTTAGGGCATGTTAATTCGCCCTGGGGAACGTCTTATTCTCCCCCCAGGGAATGTGTTATTTTTCCCCTATAAAATTTTTATAAGTGACTGGGAATGTATTAATTCTCACCTCAAATATAGGTTTAAGGTTTGGTAGGTACCTCAACCGTACTTAGTTAAAGTAGTCAATATTAATCATGCATGCAATTCTTTTGTTATATTTTTGTAATGGCAAGCATCTATTTGAGTATCCATCATTCTCTTGGCCTTCTCATCTTATGACGATTCAATATCTTTATGTTTCATGTTATTTACTTATCTCTTGTACTTGTTCATAATGTTGACACATACTTTATTTCCTTTCCCTTTTGCTGGGTGCTCTCCTAACCACCCAGGTTAGGACAAGCTGTTGAGTTGAACTAGGAGAACATAGCTTTGGGCATAGACCTAGCACTTGGAGATGTTGCTCTGGAGACAAGATTTGAAGTAGTTTACACTTCCATATATCTAGATCCTTTTTGTTGTATCTTGTTGTACACCCTAATGGGATATTTTGATGTACTTGTGTAATCTTTAATGAAAGTTGAATATAGTGAGTTATTTTTAATCCACTGCTATACTTTGGTCTTTTCATACCATTATTATAAATTTGGAAAATTTATACCTATTCCAACAGACCTTTGAGTGTGTTTGGAATGGATGTTAATTCTTCAAAAAAAAAATTTAGTAAGGGGGTGATCCCACCACCTTACAACAAAACTCAATGCCAAGACAACAAGCATCATCTATTCAGCCCTCACTTCCACCAAATTCAATCGGATCTGTACTTGAGATACAACCCATGTGATATGGGATAATTTTTATTTTACCTATGAAGGTACCAAGAAAGGCAAGGAGTCAAAGGTATACATGTTTAATGGATTTCTTGAGAAATTCAGGACGGGAAGGAAAGAAAGAATTGTTGAAATGTATGCTAGGCTCAACACCATTGTGAATGGGCTTGCGGCTTTAGGACAACCCATGGACCAAGGATACATCAACTCAAATATTATTAGATGTATTCCCAAGAGGTGGAAATCCAAGGTGACCTCCATTGAAGAAACAAAGAGCTTTGGTGATATTTCTACTGAAGAACTCATTGTCAATCTCCAAGCTTTTGAAGTGAGGCATGACAAACAAGAAAAAGAAGACCATCTAGAAGAGAATAAATCTAAGAATATAAAGGATGCAAACTTCAAAGCTTTTCAGAATACTCCTCCCTCTAGTGAAGATGAAGCCCCTTGTGATCTTGAAACTCACTACTCCAAAGTAAAACACTTCAAGGGAATTCCCTCCTCCTCTTCTACTCCTAGATGGTATGAGTATGGTCAAAAGGGACATTACAAGAATGATTGTCCCAAGCCTAAGAAGTCACACCACAAGAGAAGCTTAAAGAAGATGGAGGACCACAACAAGGAGAGAAAGTTCAAGAAGAGGGAGAATAAGGAAAGAAGAAGCAATGATGCTGCCCATGCCACTTGGGAGGAGTCTTCCTGAAGTGATTCCAACTCAAATGAAGGAGAGTGTCACCTTGCACTTATAGACTCAAAAAGTGAAGATGTAAGTGAGGTAAGCTTGAATGAATTATGTAAATATTCTCTCATTGATATGATTCATGCTTCCATCTCTTCTTACTCTAAGTGTAAATCTTAAAAGAAGAGATTAGGGAAAATCATAGATGATCTATATGTTAGAATTGAAATTCTTGAAAACAATGAAAAACTTCACCTTGATAACATAGATTCTTTGCAAGAACAATTTCTTAATCTAGAACTCCAGTATAATGGAATTGAAATTGAAAATGTTGTTTATAAAAAAGAAATGAATGATCTTAAAGATGAACACCCTATCTATGTTGATGGACTTGTTACACTAAGATGCTAGACTTATTGCTAAATCTAATGATCTTGAATAGAGACCTATCTTGCCTAGTATATAAGTTTCTAGTATAACTCTTGAAAAAGATTCTTACTTAACTAAATCCCTATGTTTAGAGGTCGACCTTTTACATGCTCAAGATGATCTTTCTAGTCCTTTTTATACATTCATTACTCTTAGTGATGATAACCATATACTTACAGAGACCTTGCAAAATTCCTCAAAGGGGAAACGTCCCTAAATGATGTCCTAGAGTACTCTACCAAACACATGGTTAGTAGTGGTTTGGGATATGAGGGATCCCCTAAGAACAAGGGAAAAGGTAAGAAAAAGAGAAAGGGGCCTCCAATATACCATGGAGAGACTTCAATCTCTAAGACATCTATGGTTTGTTCTCAATGTAAGTGTGATGATCATTGTTCTACTTTTTGTCCTTACAAAGAGAAGGGGACCAACCCAAACATGAAATGGGTCCCCAAGCTAACTCAAGATCCCAAAGTTTGAATTGGACACTGACCTATCATTTCTATGTAGGATAAAGGTAAATGGATTGGTGATAGTGGATGATCAAAATAAATGAGGGGTGATAGAGATCACTTCAACACTCTTACCAAAAAGAAAGGAGGTTAGGTGACATTTGGGGATAAAAAGAAAGGTAAAGTGATAGGTGAGGGTGATGCAGGTGATTCATTGTGCATAAAGAATGTTATTCTTGTGGATGACTTACATCAGAATTGAATTAGTGTTAGCCAACTTATGATAATGGATATGTTGTTGTATTTACTTTACATGAATGCTTGCTTCTAGATTCCCCTCCTACAATGTCATATATAATTGAAATAGAAGTGGAAATCTTTATATCATTGTTCTTGATGATCTTAAGCCTATTATTGATAAATGCCTGGTTTTTGATAAAAATGATGTATCTTTGTGACACTATAGGCTTCGTCATGTAAATATGCATCAATTGAATAAGTTGAGAAAAAAAGGACTTGGTCAAAGGACTTTCTAAATTGGATTTTGAGAAGGATGAGGAATTCCAACCTTGCACCCAAGGAAATCAAACCAAATTCTCCTTTAAATCCAAAGGAGTCCTGAGCACCAAGAGGGTTCTTGAACTTCTTCACATCAATCCATTTGGACCTATGTGAACTCAATCGCTTTGAGGTAGTAAGTATTCTCTTATGATTGACGATGATTACTCTCGTTTCACATGGACTTTCTTTTTGGTTTCAAAAAGTGATACTCTTGATGTTTTCTCTGCCTTTTGCAAATGAATTCAAAATGAAGCTTTTTATTGTATTGTATCTATTTGTAGTTATAATGGGTTAGAGTTTGAAAATGACTTATTTGAAAGTTTTCATGAGAAATCGGGTTATACACACAATCACCCCCATACACCTTAACAAAATGGGGTAGTTGAGAGGAAGAATAGGGTTTACAAGAAAAAAATAGAATAATACTTTTAGAATATGACACTCGCAAGAAGTTTTGGGACGAAGTCATTAGCACCGCATGTTTTGTGAAGAATCGAGTTTTCACTCATCCTTTTCTTAAGAAAACCCCATATGAACTATGGTGTGGTAGAAAGCCTTCAATTGATTTCTTTCATACGTTTGATTGTCCATGTTTTGTCTTGAAAACTAAAGACTCTCTTGATAAGTAGGATGCACAATCTTATTAGGCTTTCTTTCTTGGCTATAATAGTACAAGTATTTATTATATAGTATTTAACATCAAACTATCTAAAGTAGAAGAATCTATCAATGTTAAGTATATTGAGACTAACCCCTCTATTTCCAAGAATATTATGACAGTTGACATTGTAGATGAAGTAATTCCTAGATTGAGAGAACTCAACATCAATAAAAAAGGAAAAGAGGTGGTTGTAGATGAAGAATTAAAAGCGGATGAAAGGAAGGATCTTACTCCCCGATTTATTAAAGATCATCCAAAAGATAGGCAATCCTTTTGAAAGGGTGAAGATGTGGGCTACCTTCAACAAAGAACAAGCCAACAAAGCCTTCATATCATAACTTGAGCCAAAGAATGTCAAAGAATCTCTTAAAGATGATGAATAGATCCTAGAAATCTAATAGGAACTAAAATAGTTTGATAAGAACAAAGTCTGGACTCTAGTGCAAAGACCAAGTGATAGAAAGATCATTAGCACAAAGTGGGTCTACCACAACAATCTTGATGAAAGAATCAAGGTGGTAAGATACAAAACAAGGTTACTAGCTCAAGGTTATAATCAATGTGAATATATTGACTTTGATGAAACATATGCTCCTGTTTCTATAATTGAATGTAGAATGATACTTGCATTTTCTTGTCGTAAAATTTTCTTGCTATATCAAATGGATGTTAAAAGTGTGTTTTTAAATGATAGAATAGAGGAGGAAGTCTATGGGGTCAACCTCACAACTTTGAATATGACAAGCTTCTAAAAATGTTTATTTGTTACAAGAAGCTCTTTATGGTCTCAAACAAGCCTCTAGATGATCTTTCAAATGATGGTTAGGTCACGAGAAAAGTTGATTCTACAGTCTTTCTTATATACACTTCTAGCAATTTCTTGATTATTCAAATATATGTCGATGATATCATTTTGGGTGGAACTGATCTTGATCTTTGTAAGGAGTTTAGTTCTCTTATGCAGAGTGAATTTGAGATGATCATGATGAGGGAGATCACATTCTTCCTTAGCTTTCAAATCAAGCAAAAGGATGGAAACTTCATCAACCAAGGAAAATACACAAGTGCTCTCTTGAAGCACTTTGGGATTGAAAACACAAAGCCAATGGATACCCCCATGTCCCAGACTGCCAAACTTGATAGAGATGAATAAGGTGAAAAGGTAGATTAGAAGTTGTATAGAGGTATGATTGGTAGCTTACTATACCTAACTTCCTCTAGCCTGATATCATGTTTAGTGTTGTCTTGTATGCTAGATTTTAATCAAGCCCTAGAAAATCCCATCTTATCACTATTAAGAGGATTCTAAGGTACCTAGACAAAACCCAAAATTTTGGACTATGGTATCCTAAGTCAAGGGACTTTACTCTCACAGCTTATAGTGATGCAGATTATGTCGGGTACTTAATTGATAGAAAGAGCACAAGTGGCACTTGCTTCCTCTTAGGACCATTCTTGGTTTCTTGGCACTTTAAGAAACAAATCACAATGACTCTTTCAAATATCAAGGCTGAGTACATTGCAACTGGAAGTTTTTGTTCCCAAGTCCTATGGATGAACCAAATGTTCTAAGACTTCAATATTGTCTATGATGCTCCTTCTATCTACTCTGATAATACTAGTGCAATCAATCTATCTTACGATCCTGTATTGCATAGTAGAGCTAAACATATAGAGGTCTGTCATCGTTTCCTTCATGACCACACTACTAAGAAAGATATCTATATCACACATGCGGATACTGAAAATCAACTTGCTGACATTTTCACTAAACATCTAGCTAGAGAGCAATTTACTTGTATTAGATCAAAATTGCTTATAGCTTCCCTTGATAATAATGATATCCCTTCTAGATAATATTTTTACCTATCTATTTGTTTTTTTATAAAATTCTCATCATATACCTGTTTGTGCAACAAATGCCAAGTTTTAATACTTCATTTTTGGTGTTTTTTCTTTAAATTGCAAACTTTGTTTTATCACAAAATAGTAGCCAATGTTGAGTGAAAAGTGCCTTTATATGTTCAAAATACATGATAGGATAGAGAAATGAATTTATGTAGTGGTCTAGGAGAGACGCCCCGATCCCCGTGCCATCTCTAATGACCCCGGAGACCAGGGAGTCACCCTCGGTAAACAACCCTTAACCTTGTCTTTACTTAGTTACTTAAAATCAACTTAAAGGAAAATCTAATAACTTGGAAAACACCGAATCTTACTAAACTACAGAAGCAACTTACTATTTACTTTACTAGGAAGATAAATTAGAGTTACATGGCATATTACATTTTTCATGCGGAATATAAAACACAACAGATAACTAAAATGTAAACTACATATTACACTACATTCTTTCACTACCACACCACAAGCCCAAAGACTAAGGGGAAAGGACTAAGAGACCTCTGTCTAACTATGAACTACCTTCTAAGAACTTGGGTGATATGATCCTTCAGTTTCCTCATGCTGAAGCTGACTTGAAAAATGTTTCACTAGGTTGGTGAGCTACTGGCTCAGTGAATAGAATTTCACCCAACCATCATAGATAACTTATTTTATATTTATTAATTGGAACAAAATACAAGATAATACTATACTGGGCATATCTAAGCAATATAATTTAAACGACAAGAGATGTCAACATTTCATTAAGATAACAACTGCTGTAAAGCTATAGATACGATTATATAACAAAGAATATTAAATTTCATTTAAAAGACAACTGCTGTGAAACTAACTCAAATCTTTCTTAACTCTTTGACTTATAAGAAACTATATGAACCTATATGAACATATTTTTATCTTATGCCCTGATCATATGGAGTGTACTGTACATACGAAGACTCGTAGAAAACTACGATCCCACTGTACAAGACTTAGCCAACACCCTGAGATAGCTAAGTCTGACTACTCTCCTGGTCCGCAATAGGGAAATTGTCTCTTTGGCCTCAACACTCCTATTGTGCTGTAAACTGGACTCCTCCTCTAACCTGAGCACATAGGCAGAGAGTCAAGCCACCTATTGGCTTTTTTGTACTCTAGTGCCACTAGGACTTCTGGTTGATGTTGGACACTACAAACTATAATTTAAGGAAACTTCCACTAGGGCTTCGTCCCCCCGTACCACCTGTTGGTACGTTCCGACCCCCGTATACTGGATGCACCACCAGGGTAGGTTGTTTCATCCCTAAGTCACAAACCTCTCATAGGGATTCTACAGTGTCAGGGCCCTTAAATCTATTATTTTATTATTCTTGGAAATATCTTACTATATTGTATTTCTCTATTACTTATTCTTGACTATGGTATCTCTATGGTACCGAGTATATTCATCTGAAGCTTATAATACAACATGTATATCATTTCTTACTTGGTAGTGCAATATGATCAAACATGGTAGTTTACTGAGAAATCAACATACTGTACTTGCAGGCAGATTTAAAAAAATATAATAGTTGTCAACTTGGCACATACATACTGAAATCATGCAATTAAACATCTTAATATACTGATAAGGTTTGATTACTCAACATATGATAAATCATCAGTAGCACTTGTAAATTATCTGAAATTCCTAGAAAAACGTGCATATCAACCCTAATCATGAGTTGTGCATCACTTAACCCAATTAAGAGTTATTTACTTATCATGGCACGGACTATTGATAATACCTGAGAATTTCTTATGATATCCTTGAGAAACATGTCAATTCGTATAATTATTAATAAAAATTCACATTAAATATGATCAGGAGTGTGCAACTAGGTTTCTATTGAACCCTTTTTATGTCATTGTCATTTCTTTGAAATCGAGCATCTATTAACTTACTAAAAATGTGCAGCCCGGGTTTATACCCAAACTGTGCCATTACTGGTCATGTGCTACTGAGTTCAACAATTAATCGATCAATTTAACTTTCGATCCATCATGCATTTACACTAATCCAAATCACACATCAATTAACGAATTAGCGCAGTGTAAATGTTGTTAAATAAAACATGCAAATTAGAAATCGAGCGGAACCGACACTGCCCGACACCTGGGTAAATGCTGTTACCCGCAAATAACACTGATTTCAACCGAAACGTCTGGTTATTTGAGCTATACTTACATTTGGGAGTGAGATTCTACTCACTGCGGGTTGAGGTAACCGAAAATCAACCAAAAATCTGTTCAGAGCCTATTTCTGGGCGTCAGTGGGGTTGTCTTCAACCTCAGTTTGCTCTGGTTTGAACGTGACACACACAACAACTTCTTGGTTTGGGCATCATTCGCTGCTGGAGCTATGGGTTCATGCTTGGACCTCAAAGACGAGCTCAATAGAACCTTTCCTTGGTGCTTCCTCATGCCCAAAGTGGCTCTAGTTTGGACCTACTACAAGCAGCATGTTCTTTCTCACACACAAGTGGAGGAAAGGCTCGACTAGGTGCTAATTCGAGGCTAGATGGCTGTAGATTCCTGATCTGGACCTCAAGCTGAGCTCGATGGCGTCGTTTTGGAGTGCTAGCTCACACCCTAGGTGGCCCCTAGCTGTCGTTGTAGTTGTTGCTACTCCTTCTAGATGGGGTGCCGCCCCTTGCTAGTTGGGTTGCAGGTGATTGGAGTCATAGACGCTTGCTGGCTCGAGGGTGCTGCGGAGCTGTCCCTCTCTCTCCCTTGGATGTTAGTTACGCCCAAGGGCTATTTGGCTGAGCCAAAGTAGTTGAACATTGGCCACTGTTGTTGCAATTTGGGCGCCTTCTAGGGCGGGGGAAGAAGAAGGGAAGAAGAGAAAGAAGAAGAATAGGATGAAGGGGGGTTGGGCACTATTGGAGACGAGGCTACCAAGCCCTAGAATTGCCCTCGCTCATCACCTTTGCTGTAGGTCGATCGACCTACTTGGGCACCGCTCAAGTGGTGTCTGTCTATCGGGGAAGAAGGGGATAAGGGAAAAAGGGGAAAGGGAAAAGAAATTATAGCCAATTAATGGATAAATTGCAACATCAACCTAAGGAACTAAAAATGTCATATCTTTTGCCTCAGAGGTCCAAATGAAGGGATTGCTTTTGCAAAATTTCAAGGAAAAAATTCACTACGACCTCTTGGCAAGAAAGCATGCTAATTAGACTGTAACACTAGATCAAAGAACTAGTCACAACATGAGCACTTAACATAACTTAATTAACATGATGATGCTATTATCATTGTACTTATTAGTTAACTTTGATGTGGGTCATAACAATGTCCCGCCCTTATAAGAATTTCATCCCGAAATTCCTAAAAGATAAAAGGATACTTGTTACACATCTCTGACTCAAGCTGCCATGTGGCTTCCTCTAAGTTGTGGTTCCTCCACATAACCTTCACTAACGGTATCTCATGATTCTTGAGTTTCTTGATCCTCCGATCAACTATTTGTACTGATCCTTTAACATTGGACACATCTGATCTGAGCTGTGTAGGTTCTGGGTCCACTATCTTCTCTGTACCAGGGTAACACTTCTTCATCATTGATACATGAAACACATCATGTAAATTAGCTAACTCAGATTTCAAATCCAACCTGTAGGTTACAGGTCCAATCCTCTCAATGACAGGATATGGGCCCATAAACCTAGGAGTCAGTTTGCCTCTCTTGCCAAACCTCAACACTCCTTTCCATGGTGAAACTTTTAGATACACTTCATCACTAACCTCAAACTTAAGAGGTCTACGTCTCTTCTCAACGTAACTTTTCTGCCTGTCCTGTGCAACTTTCAACTGCTCTCTGATCACTGTAATCTTTTCTGTAGTCAAATCCACTATCTCTGGTCCAAGAATCTCTTTTTCACCCACCTTGTACCAACATATGGGTGATCTATATTTTCTGCCATACAAAGCTTCATACGGGGCCATACCAAGACTGGAATGGAGACTATTATTGTATGAAAACTCTAATAGGCTCAAGTGTTCTTCCCAACTTCCACTGAAATGCAAGACACATGCTCTCAACATGTCCTCAAGAGTTTGAATGGTCCTCTCTGACTAACCATTTGTCTGAGGGTGAAAAACTGTACTAAATCTCAACTTTGTGCCTAAAGCATGATGCAGTAGATTCCAAAACCTAGATGTGAACTTAAGATCTCTATCTGATATTATTGACACTGGGATACCATGCAACTTGACTATCTCATCCACATATATCATAGCCAACTTCAGGACATCAAAGGTTGACTTAACAAGAAGAAAGTGAGCAGACTTAGATAGTCTATCCACAATCACCCATATCGAGTCACAACCTCTAGGTGTCCTGGTCAACCCTACCACAAAATCCATTGTGATATGTTCCCACTTCCACTCTGGTATAGGAAGAGATTGCAAGGTACCTGTAGGTTTCTGATGCTCAGCCTTAACCTGCTGGCACACACTACATCTAGCCACATACTCAGCTACATCCTTTTTCATGCCTGACCACCAATACAACTCCTTAAGATTCCTATACATCTTAGTGTTTCCTGGATGCATAACATGTTGGTATGTATGCCCTGAGAGCCAATCATAGGATGATTGGTGGGATACATTAAGATTGATTTGATAAACATCAAAGGCAAGCTTCCAATTCTTTCTAGTTCAGTCATATGAGATAGTGATAGAACATATTCAATGTCTAGAGAATGACAGTACTCAATGACATATGTTTTCAGGTTAAGGACATGAACGATGAGATCATATAGATGCTAAGAGTTTGTACATTCTTGTTATGTCCCTAGTCAGATGTCATTGTGGAAGGTAGATAGACAGCAATGACACATAAGACTAGATTGTGGTGTTAGTTGATGACAGAATCTCATTCGTCATGATATAGAGATATCAAACCAAAAACATAGGTACTTGTTAGAGAACAAGTGTACCGGACAGACCCACCGTGAGTTTGACACATGGAACCATGACATGGTAGTCACAATCAGTACTCACAGTGATGGTGGTGAGTGTGATTCTTTGACCTGAAATCACTACACTCAAAACATGTCATTGGGCACACTTTGACATCATCAAACGTAGTCCTGAAACATGGGTTGTTATAAAGGTGATGATTGGGTGGCTTTGACACATGGGGCTTTTTAGGGGTGATTTATATATATGAGATTTGTCGCTCCTGAGGGGTGAGTCGATTGGCCCATGGACAAGGTGAAATGATCGGTTCAAGTGTTGAAATGATCGGTTCAACTGATCCAACTGAGCAAGTTGGGAAAGTCAGGTTGGGGAGAAATTTCTTTTCATTTCACTTGCCCAATTTGATTGGAACAAGGATTGGTATTTGGTGCCAATTCGAAACAAAAGAGGAAAAGTCAATCGGGAACTGACTAGGACCATGAACCGACCAGTTCAGAAATGAACCGACCGTTTCATGGGTCCCAAACGATCGGTTGAGGTGTCAACCGACCGGCTCAGGTCCCGAACCGACCGTTTCAGAAATGAAACGATCAGTTCAGGTTGCACAGTTGGTTGTTTTTGTGGAAAATCTCAAACCCTTCTACTCTTGCTTTAGTCCCGCATTGCCCAGGATAGAGAACCCTGTCCCATGACCCTCATATATATATAGGGGTATTGGGGGCTTCTCAAAGTACAACTCAGTGCAACCAGTTGCTCTGTAAAGTTGTTGTTCTCTCTGGTTTTGGTAACCGAGAGAGCCCGAGCAAGTGCTACCCAATAAGGGAGGCACAACAAGGGAAAGACAACTGTAGAAAGTGACGGGTGGCAGGAGAGTGTGTCGGTGACTAGTAAACTGACAGGAGGGTGCGACTCCTTCCAATTCCTTATGGGACAAGGAGATTGGAGTTCCATGTGGTCTGTGTGGACTACTTCAGAGGCGGGAGATTTCTGCCGCTCGGAGGACAGTTGTCAATCCTGACAGTCCCAGTGAGACCAGGAGTCATTGCAACCAGGAGCTGCATAGACACCGTCCAAGACCGGAGGTGAAGACCGTGCAAGACGCAAGGTATTGTCGCCGAGCAAGCCTTGGGACAAGGTATGATTCCATAAACCATCCTTTCCTATTGTATAGATGTTGACACGTTTCCTCATTCTGGGTTTGGGGAGGAGATTTTTTTTGTTTCTGCTGCCTTCTCTGCCTCTCCTAAAACCCAACAGTGGTATCAGAGCCACGACAACTGCTCTATACTTTAGGATTATCGATGTGATCGATTTTGGTTTGTCGTTTTTATTTATTGCATACGATGCAAATAATATTGGCTTTATGCATGTCCAATCCTAAATCTAGAAATCCCAATTTACATATATGATATGTAATATTAATGCACTCAATACGCGTCTCCCTTAAACGAGTTTTGTGGTGGATGTATAGCGTGGTTATGGCCAATAAACCCTATTTGTGTATGGATATATGTGGTTGCTTGCATGTCGGTCTGCGCGCCGATCTTCTTTCTCTTAATTCCTGATGTAACTCAAAATAATTTGAGATTTCTTTACTACCTTTGCTCCCCTCGAATGTAACTCGACGTTTTTCTTTTTATATTGTAAAATAGGATAGAATTTTTATTTCCTATTATGTCAAAGAACGGAGGACATCCTAACGACAGCTGAGATGATCGGTTCAAGGCGTGAACCGATCGATTGACGTTCGAGACGATCAGTTCAAGGAGTGAGTCGATCAATTGATGACTGGTTCAAGGAGTGAGATGAGCGGGTGGCGGCCATGATGAGATGCACGATGACCAGGCAAACCGATCGGTTGGAAGAGCCAACCGATCGACTGGTGGCACCCAGCCGACCGGCCTGATGGCGAGCTGATCAATCATGTGATGAGTTGATCAAACCCAGAAAGGAAAAGCATAGAGTTCATCTTGTACAAGTTGCATGTGATATAGACCTAGATGATCGTGATTCCTCTTGGCTCGAGGAATCACATTAGGATGGCCATAATCATTGCTTTTATCATTTTGCATGTTTTCAGTGGGATATAGCATGTATATGATACGTACTATGTATTGTGGTGATTGGATATGTATATGTATATAAAAACAAAATCCCTCATTAAATATTAATGTTTTATATGCCTTCCAAATGTGACATACGTGAAAAGCTTGATCGACCAAGTGTGGGCACGCCCAAGCGTGGTGCACCGTCTATCTCGTGGAAGAGTGAAGGATGGATATGTGGGTCTGCCCAAGCAGGGTGCATATTCATCGTGTTAGCTTTGGGTCGGACTTAACAAGGTGACCTAGATAGGATCTAGCACCTTGGGGCATGGAGATGATCATGGCAAGGAGTTGCATATGACATCTTATCAAGAGTTGCATATGATGCAATTGGCAAGAGTTTCCTACCTAAGAGATCTAAGTTGTAGGTGACAGCCCAAGCTGGTCCATGACTTAGAGGATTTCAGGATCTTGCCCACTAGAAGGTTGTACGCTGCAATCTTCCAAATTGATGGTGAGGGCTATTAATTTGAACTAAAATAGTGGGAGCGATAATTAATTAAAGGCCTAATTTATATCGTCAACCTTTCAGATCAATCAAATAAGTCATAAGGAGTTTTGGACTGAAATTGTATATATTTCCTTTTGTACAATAAATGGTTAATCAACAATAATCACTTTATTTGCGATCGGTTCTTGAGACCAACAAATTAAATGGGAATAATTCCACGATTGGTTAGGACGATGAGAAGTGTTCTCAATCAAAGAGCGAAAGCTCTAAGTCCTAGTTATACCAGAACCATATGAACTCGATCCCACCACACCAATGGATGAAAGTATGCTTACGGAAGCCTACCGAGGATGGTATTGATGTGGAGTGCTTGATGTTGTGTTCCCTGAACTATGAGTTGCAGAGAAAACATGAGACATATGATGTCTCCAAGACACTATCCTAGTATGTCATGACAGAAGGAGATCTAGTAAGGTATTCACACACTCAATGTGATTGGGTATATGGAAAAACCTGACTAAGAAGGATTCCCTCTGAGCCAAGAGTTGGCTATTGGTATGATACTGCAAATGTTGCAAGAATCATACAATTCATGATGAAATATGACATGGAAAACTTTGACAAGCGTTGACAAAGTTGTTGGACATGTTGAGGACAGTAGAGGAAATTACGAAGAAAGACAAACCCTAATGTTTGATGTGATCAATGAAGGGTAAGTCTTAAGGGAAAGGGAAAGGGCAAAGCTAATAAGTGTTCTGATGCTAGCCAACAACCCAAGCCGTCTTCAGCCTCAAGGCACATGGGGAAAGGGTGTATGAAGGAAAGTGCCTTCCATATCTGGAAGAACAAAAGAAGATGAAGGAGGGGATGGGAATCTCTACCTAAGGTATCATGAAATGAACCGCTTCTTTATATGAGGTACATGATACCAAGATATGGATATGATATATATGATATGTAAGATCTACAAAGAAGTGATGGCCTTTGTGAAAGGACCAAGAAAGGAGTACCCATCATTAGAGCAAGTGTTTCTGCCCTAGAGAGGAGTGCATTTCAGTTTATTTCATCCTAAAGGGCACAAAATACAGTTATGAACTGCTATTTCATATTTGCCAATAGATAGAAACACTTTATTTTTGCATATTGTATGACAATGATGGCAATCAATAAAGAGATGTTTCAATTTATAAAGATATGATCTTTGTGGAAATGCCTTATTTATCTTGTGGTATTTGATATGCATAAGATAAAATGACACCTAAAAGTTATAGATAACTCAAACAATCAAATTAGCATCAATCATGAGAAATTCATTTCTAGTTTCCATGTGATGGATAAATCTAGACTCTTTTGGTTAGAGAGCCAGTAAGAGACATGAATATCTTGGACATGATTAATCAATCTTCACTAAAGGTAGTGGGAGAATGATTATCCTATTAGGTATGACATGTGATGTATTTACATACCTATTAGAACAAATGCTAATACTTCAAATGGTTTTTAGAGAAATACCAATATGAATATCTTGAAGTGTTCAAGATTATCATAGCTGAAGTGCAAATTTGGTGAAGTGTTAATTCTTGATGAGATCAATGAATGAAATACTTGGACCAAATGTTTGAGATCCTTATGAGTGATTATGATAGTGTATCATAGTGAACTCATGATTAAGGCATAATGATGTCTAATTCAAGAAGGAATCATACTCTAAGGAGTTAGAGAATGATTATCAAATAATTGAATTCTTCTTAATAAAAGAATACCCCACACTAATAAAGGACATTAAGAATCACAAGGAGTTGTAAGTTCTTATATCCTTGACGGATACACCTCGTTTATCTATATGATGAGTTGTTCATGTGATGAGTCAACTATCTAGATGAATATGAGGAACCAAATTTTGAGTTATGGTTTATGACCATTACATCCTAAATGACATCCATGTGAACCATAAGGTATGACCTTGATGGTAGCACCCATTGGATGAAATCCATAAGTGCCAATGAATCTTAAGTGTTAAGACACATGGATAACATTTTGAGAAGGATGATGCTTGTTGATTGCAAATTAATGATTAAGACATTTGGCATATGGATACTAAAACCGCATTCCTTTGAGGAATAAAACAAGGATGGGTACGTGACACAACCTATAAGGTTTATGAATTTACTAATGCAAATGAAGTCTATAAGTTACAATGGACTAATCAATGTGATTGATTGAGTACAAGAAACTCAGAATTGGATCTTTACTTTGATGATATAGTCAAAGGGTTTGACTGATATGTCAAAGATAAAGAAGGATCTGTGATTTAGTGGGAGTGTATTGACATTCCACATGTTGATGTGAAATGGAAATGTTCCAGAATGGAAATCCTAAAGTGGAAATTATCTTTAAGGAAGATAGAGATGTTTCCTATGTGATAGGAATAGAGATCTATAGAGATAGTTCTTGAAAAACCTCTTGACCTGAAAAGAGAAAGCATACATTGGCAATCTATACTGAAGGGTTCATCATGCACAGATTCAGTGGGAGAAAACTTGTCCATGTTACGTGGAGTTAGTATCCCAAGGCCAAGTGTTTAATTCTTATGAAGAATGGAAACACTAAGAATAGATATGGATCTATCATGTATGTAATCATCCCATTATCTTGCATGTATTGACATGGCAAGAACAAAATGCATTCATCATCTTGTATGTAGGACATGGCAGTATGATGTGCTCATCCTGATAACTCATATGTGAGACATGACGAGTGGATGTCTGTCTACTTCCAGTAAGGGTTACTGGAATACCATGAGAACTTGATAAGTACTTGAGAAGTACTAGTTCTATGGAGATAAGGAAGATTTCAATGTAAAGAGTTACATTGATGCGAACTTCCGAAAGGATAGAAAATTAATCGCAAAATATATATAGGATATATAAAAGTGAAAGTTTGTTGATAATTGGAAGTGTTCCAATAAAAGCATTTAAAAGGAAATGCCGAGTATCTATGTGTTGGAGAACAACAGTGGATACTATATGGATCTGGATGTTCATGAGATGAACTTATAGATATTTCACTCATTTATGACAAGTATGGAATCCTTGATCATGCAATGTTGCTAAAGGTTAGCAAAGGAATATTGGATCACATTTTATGGCAACTCCATCTCATATGTGTAACGTACAACAAAGAGATGTGAGACATGAAATTTATACTGACTTTGGAAAGGTGTTGCCATTACTCACTATGATCGCACTAGAGCAGAGTAACATGTGGGACATGTTTGAAGATCACTATGAATATGATTCAAGGGTGATTGGCTCGCAGTGCAAGTGGGAGTCTGTTGGCATGTATGCCCTGAGAGCCAATCATAGGATGATTGGTGGGATACATTAAGATTGATTTGATAAACATCAAAGGCAGGCTTACAATTCTTTCTAGTTTAGTCATATGAGATAGTGATAGAACATATTGAATGTCTAGAAAATGACAATACTCAATGACGTATGTTTTCAGGTTAAGGACCTGAACGATGAGATCATATGGATGCTAAGAGTTTGTACATTCTTGTTATGTCCCTAGTTAGATGTCATTGTGGAAGGTAGATAGACAACAATGACACATAAGACTAGATTGTGGTGTTGGTTGATGACAGAATGTCATTAGTCATGATATAGAGATATCAGACCAAACCCATAGGTACTTGTTAGAGAACAAGTGTACCAGACAGACCCACCGTGAGTTTGACACATGGAACCATGACATGGTAGTCACAGTCAGTACTCACAGTGATGGTGGTGAGTGCTATTCTTTGACTTGAAATCACTACACTCAACACATGTCATTGGGCACACTTTGATATCATCAAACGCAGTCCTGAAACATGGGTTGTTATAAAGGTGATGATTAGGTAGCTTTGACACATGGGACTTTTGAGGGGTGAGTGATAGATATGGGATTTGTCCCTCCTAAGGGAGTTTGATATCCATGGCCACTTGATGAGTAGGATTGAGAAAGGCGTGCACGCATGTGTGAATGAGTATGTGATATTGATGTCATACATATCTCTTCCAATCTACTCTGAGATCAAGAAAGTGAATGAACGTTGACAGGATGACTGTTCCATGCCTCAAGTTCATTCAGGATATCAGTGATAAAGGAATTATACATTCACTATAACACCATTCATGAATTGTAGGATTGAAAGTTGTTCTCCAACTTTCTATTTCACTTGGGTAGCACTGATGTGTGACTAGGCACCACTCTTTGCTTGTGAAGTCATAAGTGTTATGGAATTTCACTACCAACGTGAAATGGACCTGTAGGGTCACACACATAGGATTTAACCTGGAAGAAGAGTTTTGTCCACAAACAATGTTTAGATTGATTACTAAAGGAGTTTAGTAGTTCAATTAAACACTCAATCAATTGATGGCTCAGTATCATAATGTTCAAGGTGTTGGAGTGATTGATTAGAGTATCAGATTGATTGAAACTGCAATTGACTATTTCTGCACAATTTGCACTTCCAACCGAACGACTCATGTGATGAACCGATCGGCTCAGGTGGTGAGTCGATCGGCTCATGGACAGGGTGAAATGATCGGTTCAACTGGTCCAACCGAGCAAGTTGGGAAAGTCAAGTTGGTGAGAAATTTCTTTTCGTTTCACTTGCCCAATTTGATTGGAACAAGAATTGGTATTTGGTGCCAATTCAAAACAAAAGAGGAAAAGTCAATCAGGAACTGACCAGGACCACGAACCGACCGGTTCAGAAATGAATCGACCATTTCATGGGTCCCAACTGATCGGTTGAGGTGTCAACTGACCAGCTCAGGTCCCCAACCGACCTTTTCAGAAATGAAACGATCGGTTCATGTTGCGCAGTTGGTTGCTTTTGTGGAAAATCTCAAACCCTTCTACTCCTGCTTTAGTCCAGCATTGCCTGGGATATAGAACTCTGTCCCATGACCCTCCTATATATATAGGAGTATTGGGGGCTTCTCAAAGTACAACTCAGTGCAACCAGTTGCTCTGTAAAGTTGTCGTTCTCTCTGGTTTTGGTAACCGAGAGAGCCTAAGCAAGTGCTACCCGATAAGGGAGGCACAACAAGGGAAAGACAACTCCAGAAAGAGACTGGTGGCAAGAGAGTGTGTCGGTGACTAGTACGCTGACAGGAGGGTACGACTCCTTCTAATTCCATATGGGACAAGGAGATTGGAGTTCCAGGTGGTCCGTGTGGACTACTTTAGAGGCGGGAGATTTCTACCGCTCGGAGGACATCTGTCAATCCCGACAGTCTCGGTGAGACCAGGAGTCGTCAGTCCCAGTGCGACCAGGAGCTGCACATACACATCCAAGACCAGAGGTGAAGACTACACAAGCTGTGAGGTATTGTCCCCGAGCAAGCCTCGGGACAAGGTATGATTCCACAAACCATCCTTTCCTATTGTATAGACGTTGATGCATTTCCTCGTTCTGGGTTTGGGGAGGAGATTTTTTTTGTTTCTACTGCCTTCTCTACCTCTCTTAAAACCCAACATAGCATACATCGATGTATGCGCTTCCTTAAAATTCCTTTCTTTCAAATCACTATCTCCAGGTACACACAACCTGTCATGCTGATACAGTAAACCATCATTTGAAAACCTAAACTCTGGTCTCTTTCCCTTTGTCATATCCTGCATGATTTGTTGTAACTCACTGTCACTCTGCTAAAGTTACTTGATCTGATCATAAAAAGAAGGCATGACTTGCATCTGTGTAATCAAACCACTCTACTCTGTCACCCCTAAGTCTAAGTTCAACTTCCACATCTCTATTAGTAGGTCTCTCTTGAAACATGCCATAGAGAATGCATCAACTATTGAACTTGACTTTCTGCTACCACATTCGCCTTACCAGGATGATAATATATCATCACATCATAATCCTTGATCAATTCTAACCATCTCCACGGTCTAAGATTCAGATCCTTCTGGGTGAAGATATATTTCAAGCTCTTATGATCTGTAAACACCTGGCACACCTCACCATAAAGATAGTGATGCCATGTCTTAAGAGAATGAACTACATCAACTAACTCCAAATCATGTGTCGGGTAAATATACTCATTCTTCTTAAGCTATCTAGATGCATAAGCTACTACCTTGCCTTCCTACATCAACACACAGCCTAAACCTCTCCTTGAAACATCACAAAACATGGTGTAGCCTTTATCTACCTCGGGTAGGATGAACATTGGTGCTGTAGTCAACTTCTTCTTCAAGATCTGAAAACTTTTCTCAAAGTTGTCTAACCAGACAAACGATGCACCCTTTCTTGTTAAGCATGTCAGAGGTGATGCTACAACATTGAAGTTCTGGATGAACCTTCTGTAGTAACCTGCCAATCCTAAGAAGCTTATGATCTCAATAGGAGTCTTAGGCTTCTCCCACTGTAGAATAGACTCGACTTTCTTAGGGTCAACACTTACTCCATCTCCTGAGATGACATGTCCAAGAAACGACACCTCAACTAACCAGAACTCACAATTACTGAACTTAGCATATAGCTGGTGTTGTCTCAACAAATGTAATGCTATCCTCAGATGCTTCTCATCATCTCTGGAATAGCTCAAAATGTCATCTATAAAAACCACTATGAGCCGATCCAAAAATGGCTTGAAAATCCGGTTCATCATATCCATGAAAGTTGCTGAGGCATTAGTCAGTCCAAATGACATGACCAAAAACTCATAATGCCCATATCTTGTTATAAAAGCCAACTTAGGAATATCTAAAGCCTTTATACTCAATTGATGATACCTAGATCTCAAGTCTATCTTAGAAAAGATCATCGCTCCTCGCAACTGATCAAACATATCATCTATCCTTGGCAACGGGTACTTATTCTTGATGGTGATCTTATTCAACTATCTGTAGTCTATACATAGCCTCATAGTACCATCTTTCCTTTTCACAAATAAGATTGGAGCTCCCCACAATGAAGAACTAGGTCGAATGAAACCCTTATCCTCTAACTCCTATAACTGGATCTTCAGTTCGTTCAACTCTATAGATGTCATTCTATAGGCTGGTAGCGCTATAGGTTGACTACCTGGAAAGACCTCGATCTCAAAGTCTATCTCTCTTTCAGGAGGTAGACCTGGAAACTCATCTAGAAAAATAGCTGGGAACTCACAGACCACTGGCACATCCCATAGACTGACTGTACTCTTCTCTTCTCTAATATCCATTACATGTGCCAAGAACGCCTCACAACCTTTATGCAACATCTTATCATCTATAACGGTTGATATGGTACACGTAGGCAAAACTTTCCTGTCTCCAAAAAAGACACAAGAAAATCCACCCTGTTGAAAGACAACCTCTTTCATCCAATAGTCGAGTTGAACTCGATACGTCTCTAGGCAATTCATACCCAAGATAATTTGAAAAGAGTTAATATCTAGGGGTATAAGATTAACCGCGATGGTGTAACCACCAAAGGTCAACAAACATCCGGGACAACACTCTGTCAACACTGTTAGTTCACCGAAAGGAACCCTCAATAATAACTCAATCGATAACTCCTGGAGGTTAAGCTCACAAGCTAAAGAACTCTGTATAAGCGAGTGAGTATCACTGTTACAATCACAATTTTTTGGGTTCATTTTCTGAGAAATGTAATTTCTCATATTAAAGATAAATGAACAAATAAAGATTGACATGAATTTCGTTACAATAGCCTTGATAATTGCTTTGTGGGCTTTATTGGCTATTGGGCCCAATAATAAGGAAATTCAATTAATAAATGAATAATTGAGTTTTTAAGAAAAGAGAGTTGTGGAAACCTCTGGAAGGAAAAAGAATGCAATCCAAGGATGGATTTCGTGCCTTTTGGGTTCCTTGGGTTCCAAGGAGTCCAAAGTTGCATAGAGAATGCAATAAGAAAAGAAAAGACCAATTAAGTATTTCCTTGTTAAGAAAGAAATTGCAAATAATGACAAAAGGTGGAAAATATGTGAAAAGAGGTATAATTGAGTTATCCTTGGTGGATTTTCATATCCCAAGGATTCCTAATGTTAAAAGGAATTCCAATAGGAAAATAGAAGAGAGATAAAGAGAAATCCTTAAAAAGAGAATTAAAAAGGAAAAGAAATTGATTAATAAAAGGGAAATATGAGAATTTGACCTTTAGAAGAAGATAAAGGCAAAACAATATTCCCCAATGTGGGAATCCATGCCTTTGGGTTTTCTTGAGGTCCAAGGGACCCAAAATAACAAGATAATCACAAAGGAAAAAGGAATAGAATTAATTTTGATTAATAGGATAAGATAAATTGGGAGAGAAGAGGACCTTCTCATCCATTACAAGTTGTTTCCCAAATTTCGTATAAAGCTAGGCAATATTAAAAGGAACCTTCCCTTAAAATTTGAGAAAGAAAAAAGTTATGGTTTGGGAGAAATCGTTTTTGCAAATTATCTTCAAAATGGAAATTATTTCTGAATTAAAAGAAAAAGACCTTTCCTTTATTTGAACGAGTGCAAAGAGATATGTTGGATTTTAATCCAACGGTCAGTAGTCATCACCCAAGTTCCAATGGGACTGTGATTCCTCAAGTTACAGAGGGACTTTCCCTCTTGGATTCCTCGCAATTCATTGGGTTGGAAAGTTGGCCGATGTTTCCTTTGAATCCAGGAGTTGAAACCGAAGGGATTCATCCCTGGTTCGACTGGGTTTGGTTGCCAATCCAGGAAATGCCCAACTGGGCAGGACCTTGCCCCAAACCTATATATAGGGGAGGGTTATGGAGGGAACCAGCATCCCTAATCGCTAGCCCAAGCTCTACGGAAGGAAGCAAGGAGTGATTCAGTGCGTTCAATTGCCCTGTTCGTCTTGACCTGCACCCTCGGCATCTCGGAGACCATCACCAGAGTCCAGCGAGTGCGGGACGATCTTGGTGTGTCCTCGGCAAGCTATGGAAGGTGTCATCGAGTTTGAAGAGGGGAGGCGGACCTTCCTGGACCGTCGGCGCAAGCAAAGGAGCACTACAGCCCACAGTCAACCTCGCGGTTGGCCATCATTGCTACAACAACGAAGTCGAGAGGTAGAAGAAGAGAAGAACCGCAGATTGACCAATTTGCCCTTCACCTCCTTCAGTAGTGACGAGGTTAGAATCGACCTTTGCTTTCTTTTGATTGCACATAATAGGTGCATGTATCTGTGGCCATTAGATCCTCAGTGGATCCGCGACCCATGGATCGGGCGACCCTGCATTTTTCTAGAAAATAGCAAATAAACCTAAAAAGGAATTATCTTGATAAAATCGTATCGGGTGATAGAAAACTCGGATGCAAAAAGTCAATACATGAAAAATGATCACAAAAATATGAGGAATATATTAAAAATGGTTTGAAAGCCTAAATATATCTCTTTTTGCAAAAGTACATATTTAGAATAAAAAGGGGATTAATTTGTGGTTAGAAACCCTAATGGTTGATAAAAGATATATTTAATGTTGAAAATATGTTAATTCGAGTATGGCTAACTTGTTTACTGATTTAGATGGTTTTTAACCTATTTTTATGATAGAATTACAAGTTTAGGGGTTTTAACTCAATATTTTAATTAATATGTTAGAAACCCTAAATTAGAGGAAAAGAAAAGAAAATATATAGTAATCTGAAAATTAGGGTTTTCGTGGTCCAAACCTGATCTTAAGGACCTTAATGGAAAATAAGACAAGATAATTAGGGTTTGATGGATATTTGATAAAAGTAAGGCAAAAGTAATAAAAAGGAAGTGAAGCCCTAATTATGGTCAAAACCCTAAAAAGGGAGTAATAACCCTAGAAGACAACTAGGAGTAATAGATCATGAGGACATGATTAATGATAGAGAAATTGGATGCATTTTCAGGAACAATTGTGTGTGTGTGCTTGCTTGATTCCTGATTGATTGAGTTATTTCTCCATTCAAGTCTGCTTAACAGGTTTGTGGTTAATTATGAATAACTGCCTTAGTTTCTCGAGGATTTTTCCGGATGGTTAATCACATTGAATGCAAATTATCAGTTTGAATGTTCATACTTGCAAACTATAAAGTCACTATGATTATCACATTAATAATAGAAGTATGGATTCTCACACTTACATGCCACCCTGATGGATGATGCCAAAGGTCAGGCCCAGATGGGTAGACCAATGGACACCTTTAGTGGTGACCCCAGGCACCAAGCTCGAGAATGGGAAGGTGGCCTATGATATTGCATGACTAGTAGGCACCATGAGTGGTGACCCCCAGGCACCAAGCTCAGGATTGAGAAGGTGGCTTTAAGTCATTGGCAAAGGGAACCCTAAGGTGAGTATGCCAGGGTTAGGGCAAAAGCGGTGGAGAATGTCATACTGAAAAGTGTAAATTGGCTTGTTAATTAATTTGATTGTGATTATTAAATTGTTAGCCATATTTACAAGTTTTTGGTTGTTCCAACATACCAGTATATTTCAATATACTGACCAACATTTTGTTTGTTGGCGTTTTAGGAACAACAATTGAAAGAACAAACAGTAAAGTAACACATTGTGGAAATAATAAATAAAGTGCAAGGAGGATTAGATAGAATAATTCAAGCTCTGGATAGATATATTTCCAAAGTTTTCAAAGGTACGCAAAGTTTTAATTTTATACTAAATTCCAATTAGTTAGTAGAATTTCATAATTATTATTGATTATTTGTCGAACCTTTGATCTTGTTAGTTGAATAACGGCTCTGACCTTCGGGTCTCCCTTAATTGGGGGTTACCGAGAGGTGGGGTCGTTACAATCACCCAGATCAAAACTGTAACTGAAATGATGTTAAAGAAAAACATTTCTCCTGTAATTGCTTGAGAAGAAATAATACCTTCTTGTGGTGTCAAAGAGAAGAAGCATCCTGTTACGACCCCACCTCCTGATAACCCCTAATTAAGGGAGACCGAGAGGTCGAAGCCGCACCCATAACTTCCGGATCAAAGGTTCGACAATTAACTAAGAATAATTATCAAATTTAAACAGACTAAATGGGAAAACTGTAAGGAAATAAACTTTCGCATACCTTTTTGAAAACTTGGATCTCTAAACTTCTATCCACTTATGGATTTTATTGTAACTAATCCTCCTTGTATTTTACTTCATGTATTTCATAATATGACGATTTACTGTTTGTCCTTTTGGCTTGTACCTAAAACACCGACAAACAAAACTTTGATCAGTCGAAGCTGGTATGTGGGGGAAACAATAATTATGTAAATACATTAACAATGTACTCATTCAATTAATCATTTAACAACCAAGATTACATTTTAGATATAACTCTACGATCCAAGAGTACCCTATCCTCTATGTTGTCCCCATTAAACCCCTCATGATCCACCTATAAGTGAACCAATTTCTAGGGTTGAGTGACATGGCACTACTCGTAAGTAGCCCACTCCTTAACTCATGACAGGCTAATGAGTCTCATGGCACTACACGTAGGTAGCCCAGTTTCTAACTCTCGATAACCTAGACCTTGCTCTAGGATTACCCCTTTTTTTACTTAGCCTTTTCAAAGCAATAGAGGTGCACCCAGATCTAGTCAGTTATATACGCACAGTTATAGTGATAATCATAGTCACTTTATAGTTGCATGAAATAAATAAACATCCAACAGTTATTTTCAAGCAACCGATTAAAACTTCGGGAATCACCGTGAAACTAGAGTGATTATTCATAAGCATAACCACATACCTGATTTGATGAGTCATGCAGATTATTCAACATATACTTCATGTATATACAATCAAGCCAATCAACAGATCCAAGCAAGTAATTCAATCATCACATAATTCCTGAAAAGAATATGTACCCTATTTATTACACACTTTATCAAGAATCTACTTTATTGACTTGGATTCTCTTTCTAGGGTTTCTAATCCGCATTAAGGTTTCATTAATATTCATTAGGTCCTGACCAAAAAATAAATATTCGTTAGGGTTTCTTAGATCAATTTCTCAAACTTTATCCCTTTTAGGTTAACATACCCTAAAATACTCTTTTCCATTTATATGAACCTTAATTACTCAACTATCCATTTTAATCGTCTTTTATACCCAAATTGACTTCGGATCATCACATCCCTATTTATTCATGGATTTGAACAATTAAACCAAATGAAAGACATATTCTCCTAAATTAGGATTTTCAAGCTCATTAATGCATAATCATGCACGAAACCCTAAATTAAGACAATTATATAAAAAGATCATCTTTTTAGATCCTATTTTCACTTTTATTAACACCAGGTTAATATCAGCTTGAATTATCCAAATAACATCATTAAGTCCATCTATCATCAAAACTAAGGGTTTTTCCTTAATTAAATCATTAAAGAAGATAACTTTATGTACTTTTCAAATTTCAAGCATATTTACGCATATAAACTCTAAATTAGACTAATCATGTGCAAAGTTCTTCATTTTTTTTAACATAATGTACCTTTTTACATTTAACAGGTTAACATCAACTCTAATGATCCATTAAACCCTATTAAACACTTTATTCATTTCAAAATAGGGTTTCTTAATCTTTAATTCATTAAAGATGATAATTTACACTATTTTTCGAATAGAAAGAGGAATTATCTTCTAACTATATTTTTATTGGATTCCCCTCATTTTTCTGAGCAATTTGATATATAGTTTCACTATATTCCGAGTTACTAATAAAGAGATAAGATTTTTGTAAAATCAACTTACCCGGACCAATCAGGAACTGCCATGTCATCGTTTCCATGCAAAGCAGCTCATTTTTGGAAACATAACCCATTTATGAAATTGCTCCCGCGTAAGTAGGTTGTTTTGTCAGCCCATGGAGGGGCAGGATCGTCCATCAACAGTTGATCGTCTTCGTCCTTGGATCAGCCGTGATGCAGCTGCCCTAGCTGCCCATGGCACGACTCCAACTCCCGCCTTGGACTCTTTCAGCGACCGGAGGCGGTCCCTTTCGATCAACTACCCTCCGCTGCACCCACTGGTGTCTAGAACCACCACCATGGTGGTGGAACACAGGCCAGACAGACCTGTCACACGGCCGCCCTAAGCAGCCGTGCTGCTACCACCACGGCCATCTAGAGCGAGGGAACGCTCACCCAGGCATCTTATGTCATTGTGGAAGTGGCAGGCCTTTCTTGCTACCCCTCCCCAACCTCATATAGCTCCAGGTTAGGGCTACGTTCTAGGTTTAGGGTTTACAGATGAAAGTAAGGAAGAAGAAGATAGGGAAGAGAGAGGAAGACGTGGGTTTTTTCCTTTGAACTCGACCAGGGGTCTACCCCTTTTATAGGGGAGGATATCCTCACCCTAAGATACCCACCTAAGAGGAAACAAGTCCTCTCTTTATTAGGAAACCACCTTCCTTCATTAGAAAGCAAACTTTCTCTCTCTTCTTTATCCTTTGTATATTCCTTATTATATGGATATTAGGAAATTCGAAATTCCCCTTCTCTTATTCACTTTATGCTTGCTTTTTAATTCTTTTGCACGAATTTCTATCTTCTTTTAATAGAAATCACTTCTTTTTTCATAATGCCACCAAAATCTTTAATAATGTATCATATTATCTTTTATTTTGCAAATTTTGGTATTTTCTCTTTCTTTTCTCTTTATTGGGACTCCTTGGATCCCAAGACACTCCATTATTTCAAAATCTTTTTTATTGGATACTCATTATCCTTCTAGATGCATCTAAATGCATTAAACTTCATTATTTCCCATTATCTTGTTTATTTCTTATTAAAATAGTTCTTTTTTGAGGATTTCTCTTTATTTCTCTTTTATTTTTCTCATTGGTATTCATTTTATCATTAGGAATCCTTGGGATATGAAAATCCACAAAGGATCACTCCATTATACCTTTTTCCACTTATTTCCAACATTTTAACATTATTTTCAATTTCTTTCTTACTAAAGAAATACTTGATTAATCTTTTCTATTCTTATTGCTTTATTTTTGCAACTTTGGGCTCCCTGGAACCCAAGGAACCCAAGTGGCACGAAATCCATCCTTGGATTACATCTCTTTGCCTTCTAGAGGTTTCTACCTCTTCCTTTTCTCAAATATTCAATTATTCAATTACTAATTGAATTTTCTTTGTTATTTGGGCCCAATAGCCAATAAAGCCCACAACACAGACATCAAGGCTATTGTAAACAAAATCCATGTATTCAAAACAAATTATACCATTCTTTGTTCAATTATCTTTAATATGAGAAATTACATTTCCCAAAAGTTGGGGTTGTAACATCCTTCCCCTCTTATAGGAATTTTGTCCTCAAAATTCTATCAAGTAAACAAACAACTCAAGATAAGACTTTTCCATGTCCATCATTGGCCCCTATGTGGATTTACCATACTCATGGCGTCTCCAAAGAACCTTTATCATCATAGATTCTTTTCTCTGAGTTCTTTCATCCTGGCGTCTATAAACTGCACAGGTGGACTCAGGCCATTTCAGCCTCCCTTGGGGCTCACTAGGTTCATTTCTCAGCACATGGTCGGGGTACCTCACATAGTGCTCTAAATTGGACACATGGAACTCATCACATATTACTTTATCCTGAGGGGTAAGGTCAATCTTAACCTTCTCCATCAAAAGAACCCAAGCATCGGGGACTCATCTCTCTTAGCTATAACTTCGAGGGGTCGGATTTTCATGTCACATATTCCCACAGTGAACTGCATGTCAGTCTACTTTGCATCTGCTCATGACTCACGTCATTTCTAGGCTCCTTTTAGCCATTACACGATCAAAGCGACTTCATCTACACACACTGTGGCCCTTTTTTAACCATCATGTGGTCCTTTCACCAACATCACCTTACTGAAGTGGTGACCGACACAACCTCCCTTACAGAGATTCTTATAAATCCCGATACTAGCTATGGTGGTTATCTTCACATCTTTCATAGGAAAAGAACTATCTCTAGCCATCACCCTGAATGAGCACATATGCTCTCATCAGACCCTTTAGTCTGGATCATAATAACCATTAGTTAGGGGTGATAAACTGTACTAACATTGAGTTCTTCATGCACCAACTTCCATCTTTTGGAAGGGAACCTTTAGGTCAAACTCAAGAACCTTTGAACTCACACCATGGTATAGCTGAACCATCTCTCTCATGGGTAGCCAAAACTCTCCCTTGACAGAACTCTTTCTCTCTCATGCCATCTAGGTAAGGCGATCTACCATAACACATATTGCATCTTGGCCTTCCTTGGTCTAGGGGAGACTTATCTCAACATCCATAATGATGAACTCCCATTCCTCTCAGGGACTCTTCTATCCTCTATATCAATACACTGGGTTACTGGGGTTCATTTTTCACCTCCTGGCTTGCATGGCCATATTCCACATGCAACTTTATCCAAAGTCCTACTGCCACTTATCATCTTGGTGGTACGGTGTATGGTGATCTTAAAATCATGATCCTCTATATGTCATGATTCCTCTGTATGTCGTGATTCCTCAAGATCGATTCCTCTGAAACCCTAAACCACTCTAGTCGGGGTTTCATCACCTTCTTTTCCAAACAAGAGCATCTGAGGTTCTACCACCATCCTTTCATTACATCAAGGACTAGGCTAACCAAACAATCATTAACTGGTCTCATTACATTAGTGTTATCCAAACATATCTCCTTTCCAAACTTAGAGTTAGCCTAACAACCTCTTCTAGCTTCTAGCCGAACTAGTCAGATATATCTCAACCAGAACATTCATTACCACTTCACATACTTAGGTATTAGGTAACATTGAAGACATATGCTTCCATGTATTTCACTTATCATCCTCTAAGTCTATCTTCATTGAAAACACTTTGAGCGCATCTTTTAGGTGATCAAACTCAACCTTTTATGACTCATATCTCTAGATAAAAACATCTTCATAAGGTGACTACCTCATTCCTCTTAGTGTTTGTAAACCATCCATGTATCATTCACTATACCAGGGTATGTTATCTTCTCTGCCCTCATACCTCGTAGCAACGTTCCAACTCACATCATCTCTTATCCTTAGTGTATGGCATGCATATTGTCCTATCTCTCACTCCCATAACAAGAGGAAATAAGCATTTGGCGGCCGTCCAAATACAAAGTTCTTCCTGTTCCATGAGTAGAGATAATACATCCCACCTTGCCAGTACACCTTCAAACCTAAGTTGAAACGTGCAACTTATGTCTCTACATCACAATCATCTCGATATCAAAGTTACCTCCATGGAAAACTAGTCTTGAACCTACTGAGGTTTATATCCTTGGTCATCTCCTCTAGGTCTATAGGGTGCCAACTCTTATGGGGTCATCCCTCTTCCCTCATGCATCAAGAGATTTCCCTACTCACATGCCCTTTGGGTCCCATGAGTTCATGAAGGTGATCAATCTCCTAACCCATGGCCCTTAGACAATGATAGTTGTTACCTCCCGACCCTATGGTCATGTACAACTGGGGAATTAGGCAACTCCTACTTTCATCGGTCTTATCCCTACCTGACCCTAGGATAGACTTAGGATTCTCCATTATAGTACATGCTCACTTTGAACCTTACCCAAGTTTTCATCATCTCTCGTTCTGCATTCATGGGTTGGCTTTCATTCCTTCATAGGGATCATGGCAACTTGCCTACCTTGGTCAAGCCCCATATCGGTTACCTCCATGGTAACACATTCATATGCAATTAGAGATGGATATCTATGGGTCTACAGTTTCATTCTCATACCATGTACTTTTCACTTAGCTTCTCAAGATCCTATGAGACCTCTTTAGGTTACCTTAAACCAACAAAACTGATATACACCCTACCAAAGGGGTCCCTCTCCCAGGATGGGAGGAAAACTATCTCTTGACAACAAGGTCATAAAAGCTCTTAGGTCTAGGGTTTACATCCACATGAGCCTACTTAACCCTATGAAGCTATTAAGGCACAAGCAGATCACCTACTGTACCATGCTAGGCCATACTTATCCTCTTTCCTCAATGTTGGAACAAGATCATACCTTCATTTATCATCAACCTAGCTGTGAGGGGTTCATCAAACATTCCTTAAACTTAAGGGACTTCCCTTTTCCTCTATGAGGAGTACCATGCTCGCTTCTACAGGAACTCAACTCTCATCATGAGCATTAGGTACATCACTTCCCCTCTTAGGCCTAGGAACCCTAGGTTCACTTTTAGGTATCCAACTGCATGTTGTATCTCTTAACTATGAACCAAGCATGCAAAAGGCATCATATGCACTCCTTGTCATTCTTCAACTTGAGCAACACTTAGAGTTGGGTCCTCCTCAAGGACAATCAACAAGGTGCAAGGCCTCATAACCTGTTACTATACCTCTCCAGGGTTTACAAAATTCTTCTTCTCATCTATACCATAGGTACAAAGGTATAAGTAGACTCATCCTCTCTCTAGGGTTTGGTTCCTCTAAGACAACCAAGATATCATCAGCCTCCAGGAATTATGCATGAGGCAACTTCTATCATTCACTTAGGTCGCATCATCCTTGACTCCCCACTGATCCCCATATCTTGGGGTTTTAGGCTTCCAGCCTTCTTGCCAGGGGTCATGCTCTCTCTCTAGAGTTAATCCTACATCCAACCTCACCATTAGAGGTCCTGTCTTCATGAAGAATCAACCTCAAAAGCATGCCCCTACCTGGATGAAACTTATGTTCGCTCAAGGTTATCCATAGCTCTTTATGCTTATCTCATAGGCCATCCTTCTTACTCTCCTGGTTAGGGTTTCAACCCTTTGCTCACACTACTAACGTACCCTGGGTGCATGCTACGCCCTACTCGCATAAGCCCATAGGGTTTCTAAGGTCCTTCACTAACATCATCATCTAAGGAGATATCCTTTACCCTAACATGCATGATCCTTCCCAGGGTTGGGTTGCCAAAGGTGCTAGGTCACCCATGGGTCATATGGAATTCGAAAGGCATGTCCTTTCAAACACCTGGTCTAACTCATCTCTCTCTAACCTTCACTTAGGGTTAGGGTTAGCATCATCCTCAGAGGATGTGCCAGGTCTCTACTTGCAATGGAGATCTCTTTCTCCCAAACTAACTTATCCTCCTAATAAGAAGGTCTAGCCTCAGGTCTCTTCTGAGGACATGAAAACTTATGTCATACAACCTAAGCATGTATCTATTCTTTAATTTGCGCTTAATCTATTAAGCTTATGTCCATGGCATTCTATTTACATGCTTTTCATTAAGGATCCCTTAAACCTTATTAACCTTACCCATACCTCAAGAGGGTGAGGAGAAGAAATAAAACCCTAATCCTTTAGGTCCTTATTAGAATTTTGTGATGAGAAGGGATGAATAAGATGAGAAGTCCTAAAGGTATCTTATTTCAATTCATACCCTAAGACTTTGGCCAGGCAGTCACACAGATCCGGGAGTCCTCGTATTCCGACTAGCGGTGCGGAGGAAAATATTGCCAGCCCCCAGTCGTGATCCTTTTCTAGACACCTCCGCCTTTTGGATAATCCTCTAATAAATCCCTTGGGTTCTATGGAGTTGTAAAATTTAATAATTATTAATGGTTAACTGAGGAACCTAAGCTATGATACCAAGTGTTACAACCCCACCTCCCGATAACCCCCAATTAAGGGAGACCGAGAGGTCGAAGCCGCACCCATAACTTCCGGATCAAAGGTTTGACAATTAACTAAGAATAATTATCAAATTTAAACAGACTAAATGGGAAAACTGTAAGGAAATAAACTTTTGCATACCTTTTTGAAAACTTGGATATCTAAACTTCTATCCACTTTTGGATTTTACTCTAACTAATCCTCCTTGTATTTTACTTCATGTATTTCACAATATGACGATTTACTATTTGTCCTTTTGGCTTGTACCTAAAACATCGACAAACAAAACGTCGGTCAACCGAAGCTGGTATGTGGGGGAAACAATAATTTTGTAAACACGTTAACAATGTAATCATTCAATTAATCATTTAACAACCAAGATTACATTTTATATATAACTCCGCGATCCAAGAGTACCCTATCCTCTATGTTGTCCCCATTAAACCCCTCATGATCCACCTATAAGTGAACCAATTTCTAGGGTTGAGTCACATGGCACTACTCATAAGTAGCCCACTCCTTAACTCATGGCAGGCTAATGAGTCTCATGGCACTACATGTAGGTAGCCCAGTTTCTAACTCTCGATAACCTAGACCTTGCTCTAGGATTACCCCTTTTTTTACTTAGCCTTTTCAAAGCAATAGAGGTGGACCCAAATCTAGTCAGTTATATACGCACAGTTATAGTGATAATCATAGTCACTTTATAGTTGCATGAAATAAATAAACATCCAACAATTATTTTCAAGCAACCGATTAAAACTTCAGAAATCACCATGAAACTAGAGTGATTATTCATAAGCGTAACCACATACCTGATTTGATGAGTCATGCAGATTATTCAACATATACTTCATGTATATACAATCAAGCCAATCAACAGATCCAAGCAAGTAATTCAATCATCACATAATTCCTAAAAAGAATATGTACCCTATTTATTACACACTTTATCAAGAATCTACTTTATTGACTTGGATTCTCTTTCTAGGGTTTCTAATCCACATTAAGGTTTCATTAATATTCATTAGGGTTTCTTAGATCAATTTCTCAAACTTTATCCCTTTTAGGTTAACAAACCCTAAAATACTCTTTTCCATTTATATGAACCTTAATTGCTCAACTATCCATTTTAATAGTCTTTTATACCCAAATTGACTTAGGATCATCACATCCCTATTTATTCATGGATTTGAACAATTAAACCAATTAAAAGACATATTCTCCTAAATTAGGGTTTTCAAGCTCATTAATGCATAATCATGCACGAAACCCTAAATTAAGCCAATTATATAAAAAGATCATATTTTCATATCCTATTTTCACTTTTATTAACAACAGGTTAATATCATCTTGAATTATCCAAATAATATCATTAAGTTCATCTATCATCAAAACTAAGGGTTTTTCCTTAATTAAATCATTAAAGAAGATAACTTTATGTACTTTTCAAATTTCAAGCATATTTACGCACATAAACTCTAAATTAGACTAATCATGTGCAAAGTTCTTCATTTTTTTAACATAATGCACCTTTTTACATTTAACAGGTTAACATCAACTCTAATGATCCATTAAACCCTATTAAACACTTTATTCATTTCAAAACAGGGTTTCTTAATCTTTAATTCATTAAAGATGATAATTTACACTATTTTTTGAATAGAAAGAGGAATTAGCTTCTAACTATATTTTTATTGGATTTCCCTCTTTTTTTGAGCAATTTGATATATAGTTTCACTATATTCCTAGTTACTAATAAAGATATATGATTTTGTAAAATCATCTTACCCGGACCAATCAGGAACTGCCATGTCATCGTTTCCATGCAAAGCGGCTCATTTTTGGAAACATAACCCATTTACGAAATTTCCGCCGCATAAGTAGGTTGTTTCTTCAGCCCATGGAGGGGTAGGACCATCCAACAACAGTTGATCATCTTCCTCCTTGGATCAGCCGCGGCGTAGCTGCCCATGGCACGGCTCCAGCTCCCACCTTGGACTCTTTCAGTGACCGGCGGCGGTCCCTTTCGATCAAGTACCCTCCGCCGCACCCACTGGTGTCTAGAACCACCGCCATGGTGGTAGAACATAGGCTGGACAGACCTGTCACACGTCTGCCCTAAGCAGCCGTGCTGCTGCCACCACGGCCATCTAGAGCGAGGGAATGCTCACCCAGGCATCTTATGTCATTGTGGAAGTGGCAGGCCTTTCTCGCTATCCCTTCCCAACCTCATATAGCCCCAGGTTAGGGCTACATTCTAGGTTTAGGGTTTACAGATGAAAGCAAGTAAGAAGAAGATAGGGAAGAGAGAGGAAGACGTGGGTTTTTTCCTTTGAACTCGACCAGGGGTCTACCCCTTTTATAAGGGAGGATATCCTCGCCCTAAGATACCCACCTAAGAGGAAACAAGTACTCTCCTTATTAGGAAACCACCTTCCTTCATTAGAAAGCAAACTTTCTCTTTCTTCTTTATCCTTTGGATATTCCTTATTATATGGATATTAGGAAATTCGAAATTCCCCTTCTCTTATTCACTTTATGTTTGCTTTTTAATTCTTTTGCACGAATTTCTATCTTCTTTTAATAGAAATCACTTCTTTTTTCATAATGCCACCAAAATCATTAATAATGTATCATATTATCTTTTATTTTGCAAATTTTGGTATTTTCTCTTTCTTTCCTCTTTATTGTGACTCCTTGGATCCCAAGACACTCCATTATTTCGAAATCCTTTTTATTGGATACTCATTATCCTTCTAGATGCATATAAATGCATTAAACTTCATTATTTCCCATTATCTTGTTTATTTCTTATTAAAATAGTTCTTTTTTTAGGATTTCTCTTTATTTCTCTTTTATTTTCCTTATTGGTATTCATTTTATCATTAGGAATCCTTGGGATACGAAAATCCACAAAGGATCACTCCATTATACTTTTTTCCACTTATTTTCAACATTTTAACATTATTTTCAATTTCTTTCTTACTAAAGAAATACTTGATTAATCTTTTCTTTTCTTATTGCTTTCTTTTTGCAACTTTGGACTCCCTGGAACCCAAGGAACCCAAGTGGCACGAAATCCATCCTTGGATTACATCTCTTTGCCTTCTAGAGGTTTCTACCTCTTCCTTTTCTCAAATATTCAATTATTCAATTACTAATTGAATTTTCTTTGTTATTTGGGCCCAATAGCCAATAAAGCCCACAACATAGACATCAAGGCTATTGTAAAAAAAATCCATGTATTCAAAACAAATTATACCATTCTTTGTTCAATTATCTTTAATATGAGAAATTACATTTCCCAAAAGTTGGGGTTGTAACACATCATGAAGCTCTTTCTCTCCCACGATGTACTTGTTGTCCTTCCCTAGCACCGTCTGCTGCACCACCTCGGGAACCTGAAGCTATAGAGGAACTGGGTCCTCCAGTTGGAGCCTGTCTCAATACTTTCTAGTACTGTGACTGGGAACCTTGTGATGCTGACTGCTGTAACTGGGGGCAATTCATCTTGAAATGTCCCATCTGTCTGCACTAATGACATCCTTGAAACTCTATTCCCCAACACTGTCCTGAGTGTGGTCTTCCATAGATATCGCATGGTCGAGTCTCTTTCCTTGGTGGACCTGTCACTGAAACTAATGATCTAGATGACCTTCCTTTAGGCATATTGCTCCATCTCCCTGGACTAGAACTTCCCCTACTCCGAGAAGATATCTAATGCATATGTTTTGAGTCGCTTTTACAAGTCAATTTTATATGTGTTTTGTACACTTATTTGTCATTTCTTTGTTTATATTTGCATAAATCACTATTGTTGTCTTGTACACTCTATTTGCACGAATCATGCTTATTTCATTGTGTTTGTATGATTTTATACATTCCATGGACTTATATTTGATTTTCTGCATTTTCAGGCATATTATGCATAGTGCAGAGTCAGTGCCACCTACGTGGCATCAGTGGCTCGATAGAACTCAACCAAAGGAGTTAGTAGCACCAACCACTAAGTCGGTACCACCGAGACAAACCTCTAGCGTTGGAAGCGATCACCCAGACAAGTCGATGACATCAATCCCATAGGTCGGTGCCACCCAGTTAGCTTCAGTGAGAAAGGGAGAAAACTCAACTCAGCTTGGTGCCACCGACATCCCAGTCGATGGCACCGACTCAGCGAGAGATCGACAAAGGTCTGATACCGTCAATGCCATTGACTTTGTCGGATTTCAGCAATCTAAATCGAGTGCTTGATCCAACGGTCCACGTTATGTGGTACCGTAAGTGACCTAGGACAAAAAGGGAGGATGGCCAGACCTAAGGGGGACATCAGGTTGCACCATGAGATGAGGAGAGAAGAGAGGGAGAGAGGCACGAAGCCAAAGGATGACAACGAGACGATTCGAGCACCGTTGACGGGCATTTATACCACCAGAAGGCTGCAGAACGTGCGTTTCTCGAGGGGGATCATCCGAAACATCACCTTTTTTAGGAGTTACACGATTTCTTTCATGTTTCCCACGTTTTTCTTCTCTCTTTCCATATATTTTCAACTAAAAACCATGCGGGGCTAAACCCCTTTATTCCTTAGGGCCCACGAGTAGCCCGGGGAACCACTGTATCGACTTTTACATGATTTGACGCAATTTTCCCTCCTAATTCATGGATATTTATGCATGTGAATGAATGCTCTTTTGTTGATTGATCACCTTCATTGGAAATCTTAGGTGAATAATTAATCTGGAAGGAGAAATTAAAAGCCTGAAACCCACACATAAATGCCATCTTACACATTCTTTGGTAAAGGTAATGCACATGTAGTGGGAAGATACCTAGAGATTGAACGTAAAGCACCTGATCTAAGATATAAATGACCATAGACATGGAATTGGCTTAGAATTAGGTAGTGGATTGTACGTGAAAGCAGGCAATTCTCGCTACAGGCTTTCTATTCAGGAATAGGGTAAATTATATAAAAGTCAGTAAAAGAAAATACAATGGGTATCCATGGTGAAACTGGTGTTCCTGAGGAATTCCATCTCTCATGACTCAACCAAACCATTTGTAATTTTAATTTTCTCTTGTTTTTCTTTAAAAATTGATTCTCTCAAATTTTATATCAGCTTAGTTGATCGTACTGTAGTTAGTAGTAGTCACTGAGAATACGTCTCCCTGTGTTCGACTCAGGCCTCACAAGGCCTGTATTATGCGACACATACACTTGTGTTTAGACGTACGTAAAATACGTGTCAAGTTTTTGGTGTCGTTGTCGGGGAGACGGCGACGTCTTAGCACTACGAGTGCTGCAGTCGGCCATTCTAGGCCACTTTTTAATTTTCATTCCTCTTAATAAAAAATAATAATAATATAAATTCATTTCATATTCATTTATCACATTGTCTCTTAGGGTACCCTAGCTAACTATTTTCAATCTTTCTGGTATTAGTATATCGTGGCAACGAGGACCAAAAACTATGGACAAGCTACAACTGCATTTCCAGGGGATGGTGAAGTCTCAATTCAAATAAATTCATTAGAAGGCATACCATTGTCACCCAGGCAACAAGAAATAGGAGACGATAACCCTGGAGTGGAAAAGACCATATGTGAAAGGATAAAAGAAACTTCCTCAGTGGAACAGACATGACCAATTAAGAAACAACATGTGAATGTGGCTCAGTACAAAATTGACCCAGGTTTGATTGCACTTGTCAAGTCACAAGCATTCTATGGGAACGCTCATGAAGACCCAGTGGCACATATTAGTAATTTTTTGGAAATCAGTTATATGGTCAAAGTCTCCAGGTTTCCTCAAATTGCTATCTATCTAAAGTTGTTTCTGTCGTCACTGGCTAACAAAGCATAGGAATGAATGCACAACCTGCCCAAAGAGTCAATAAAGACAAGGGAAAACATGATGGAGGCATTCTTTGAAAGATATTTTCCTCCAGAGAAGACAAATGAGTTGATCAAGAATATCCATAACTTCAAATAACATGCATCTGAATCGTATTCCTAGGCATGGGAGTGTTTCCAGATAATGCTCAGGAAGTTTCCACATCATGGGATAGATTTGGAAAATCAAGTAAAGATGTTCTATTTTGGGCTGGAAAAAGTGAACAGATTCTTCCTCAATAACCCCCCATCAACATGTTAGGAGATTTTGAAGAACATGGCGAGGAATTAGGCTTGGGGAAGTGAGAGAGACAATCCAGAGTAGATCAAAAGCATAGGAGAGTCCAAGGCTATTTCTTCCTTGAATGAAAACTTGGACCTTATTGCAAAGAAGTTGCTTGAGAAGGACAATCATTTTTTAGAAGAGGAAGAGCAAGTGAAATTCATGTGTCAGCAAGGATACCGCAATAATGACTATACATGGAGGAAGGACACCAAGTTCTCATGGAAGGATCCAAACAACTTCTTGCAGGATCCAGATCAGCAGAATCAACAAAGGCCAGTGAAGCAGCAGTGTCCAGTGGCCGAAGAGAGCACTAATGACATCTTGAAAAAGATCATGAAGCAGAATGACATGTTACTCAATAATGTTCAGCGGGACCTCCAGAACCATAGTGCATAGATGAGGAATTTCAAAAAGTCATTATCTCAGCTTGCAGCGGATGTGGCCACATTAAAGAAGCCTTCTCAACAGGGGTTCCCTAGAAATACTGATACTCCAATGGGGAATCAGTAGGTCAAAGCCATACTATTGAGAAGTGGGAAGAAGACATTGACCCCACAGTATGAGGAGAAATAGGCGACCAATCCTGTTGGTAGTAATGATTCCATGCCAGAGCAAACACAAGAAGAACCTGAGATAGGGAAAATAAGGGAGGAGCAATGGAAAGATGCTGAACCTGAAAAGCAGACATCATATGTACCACCACATCAGAGACCGCAAGAGGTAACATCTCCATATCCCAATAGCTTGAAGGAGACAAAGGAGGACCAACAATTTAAGAAGTTTCTGGACAATTTTAGGAAGCTTTCTGTGAATATACCATTGATTGAGGCAATTGAACAAATACCTTCATATGGAAAGTTTCTGAAGGATATAATTAATAGGAAGAGAACGATTCTAGAGTCTGATGTAGTTGTCTTAAGAGAGCAAGTTAGTGCCTTCATCTTAGGTACGCTCCCACCAAAGAGGCAAGATCCCGGTTCACTACTACAGAAACAGCCTTTGGCGTCAGTTGTTTAACCCCCTTTGGCGTCGGTTTCTGAGCGACGCCTATGTGGGCGCCGCTAAAGGTCGAACACTTCGACGTCAGTTTTTTAACCGACGCCTATAATACATATAGGCGTCGGTCTTTTAGTAGATAACCGACACCAAAAGGGTTCGCGCCACAGAAAACAACGTCATCTAGGACACATTCTGCGTCGGTTATCTAGTAAAAGACCGACGCCTATATGGACTATAGCGTCGGTGTTTACTTGGTAACCGACGCAGAAAGTGTCCTAGATGACGCTATTTTCTGTGGTGCGAACCAGTTTGGCATCGGTTATCTACTAAAAGACCGACGCCTATATGTATTATAGGCGTCAGTTTGACACAAACAGCCGACGCCATTTCCAGTACGGCTGTTGCCACATTAGGCGTCGGTTTTGTTCAGAAACCCGACGCTGTATGTCTTTGCTGATGGTTTTCTGTAAATAACCGACGCCTATACCTATTTTTTTTTCATATCAGTTTGCAGGCCTGCTGTGGCTGGTCAGCAGGATGAGAACCTGCAGTTCAGATTTCTGAACTGCAGGTTTGCGACATCCATTGATATCATCCTACAAACAGGCCACAAACCTGCAAAAGTCCCAAGGAAAATTTCACACAAGTAGATACATTCAGACATCAATTCAATTCTCACATTCACACATATAGAAACATTCAAATACATGTATTAACATTCAAAAATATTCATTTACAAAGTATCATTCATTATCGCTATCAACCTCCCAATTATATCTTACAGTTGTCACTGCTTGTATGGCTTTTGCCCATTCTTCTCTTATTTCATTTAATGCTTCCATTGTAAATGGATCATGTATATTTTTTAAGCGTTTACCTATAGTGTTGTCAGTTTTAAACACCTGCAAAGAGAATGATGTATATATATAAGTAATAATATAAAAATAAGATTGATATATTTCATACTAACTAATGAGACTATATATAATACCTCATGTATGGTATCGATGTCCAATGCGGCATGTTTGATAATCATCTGCATAAATCACATCACATAGTATGCGCATGCCCAGCCATTGTCTTGTGTAGCGCACTATAAATTGAAACATACAAAATAATACAACTAAGCACAATTCACATCAATAATATATACATTGGAGTCGGGAACTTACTTGTACGTTCTGCCAATTTATTGGCTGGTTCTTTTTCCTTGGGACCGTTCCACCAGCCTTTTTGAATGCATCTAAACCCTACATGTTAATATAACACAGTAAATTACATAAGTAAATAGTAATGTAATAACAGATGTTAACAGATACAAAAATGAAATATTTCTCACTAGAATAATGGCATTCTCATTACGTGTCCAATTTTAGTGTTTAATGTACTTCCCGTGGGATCTAGATAATAAACAGTGAACGTCCCGGGGAAAATAACTAGTAACTCCCAATGTCTACCGCTATAGGTAAAAAGTTAACAATTAATAACTCAAAATGCACAATAAAAATGGAATTTTCTTAAGTCCAAATTATAAATAAAGTAAACTTACTTGACATTGAATGGAGCTATTATTATCTTCTTGTTTTGCTGACCGAAAATTTTAAAAGCATCTATACAGTATTGTTGAACACTATCAGGGTCTTTAGCTACCATACTAATCAATGATGGAATCAAAAATCCCACATGATCAAATGCAAATTGTTTGCAATGATCTTCAACTAAGTAGCTGCAAAACATGTATTACGTATGCATTAATATATAAGAAACCAGATCACTGGATCTTACACAAGGTATATGGATGTATAAACAAGATCTCACCTTATCCATGTCTCTATCATTGATGTATTCAGCCAATCATACATAAACAGCTCAATAATATCTTGTATAAATAAAGAGCTATCGTATGATTGACCTGCATAATATGCATCTAAAGAAACAATTATCGGGCAATGTATATTATATGCCCGTAGCCAACATGCCATTCCCCTACAAGCAGGACCTAACGGGTATGTTAGGTCAGTTGGAACCCAAGTTGGTAATGCGGGAAGTGGAGGTGGAGGCCTAGGTGCTCCTGGTGTCTTCTTTTTAACCTGTATATATAATTTCAGATCAGTTGACATCATATAAACACATTAACAGTCTAAATCAATGTAAATTTATCTTACAATTTCAGTAGTATAGACGACATCTGCTTTGGGCCACAATATGACCCCGCCTTCTGCCTCAGCAAGTGTATCAATATCCGGGTGGGGATATGGCAATGTAGCTTCCCTCCAATTGGGTAACACACATAATGGGCCCAGACGAACGTAGCCCTGTGGCATTGGAGTCCCGTGAAACCTTTCCCTAGGAAGGGACGGGTAAGCCTGCGCCTCTGCAACAACATAGTCTTGTATTCTTAAGCGGCATGGCTTCAATGCCTACAAATTTACATAAAGAATGTTATACATATATACATATCATCTTGAAAACATATCATCTTGAAAAGACTAGCTACAATGTCATAAACAATACTTACAGCAGACGTGTTAGGCGATGGGTCTCCTGGATTACTCGCAGTCTGTGCATCAGGAGAAGAGTGGGTCGCCATAGGTTGATTAGAAGCCTGAGATGCCTGCCACCACAACAATTCTTCCTTGACCTTCTCAGCAACTACATCGTTGACCTTCTTAGCAACTATATCCTCGACTCTCTTATTCTCCTATACATGGATAACAGAAACATTAGCTTCTTATTATTGAATTTCCTTTTGCAGTAACATTCTAAAAAAAGAATAGGTTACCTCTTCTTGAGAAAGTCCCGCTCTGGGTTTGCGCTGGGATGGCCCAAAGAATGCTTTGATGCCCACACCAGTGCCTGCACCCCTAACACGTCCAGGATGCTCTGGGTTACCCAGAGCAACTTTCAATTCATCCCTTGTGCCCTGAGGGATGAACGTGCCTTGTTTCCTCTGCTCGTGCAGCTCCCGCTAATCACCATCAACAGAAATTGGTAAGTTAACACCACAAATAATCAATATTCAAACGATTGCTGTAAGAGTTGTATTTTACCATTTTCGCAGCCGCCTCAGTAGTTACGGGCTTCTTTATTTCACCCTTCTTGTTTTTCCTCCTAGCTATCCAGATATCATGGCGAGGCATGGGTGTGGCAGACTCCTGAGTAGGAGCAGACACCTGAGTAGCCGCAGACTCCACATGTAGTCTTTGGCGAACGCTTGCATAGCCTTTTGGACCCATAGTGTGGTCATGCACATTCAGTGCACGCCTTGCTTTTTGTGCGTCACTGAGGGCCTAGTTAGTATGCACATTAATGATTTGGTTAGTATCACTAAATGTTAATCTTGAATAGGTGAATACAATGTATTAATTAAATTGGGAGTGACACCTAATACCTTGATTCAACTTCTCATCCAATGCAAACAGATTCTGTAAAATAGAAATGTTATTAACTAGTATCCAAAATAGAATTGCAAATAATAGAATTTGTAATCTACAAAATAGAATTGCAAATAATAATAACTCACACATAAATCCTTCCATATCAAGTCTTTTTTCCCCTGAGGAACTTTATGCCAATTATCATACTTAACACCACAATGGCTCCGAGTGGTACACCCAAGATAGTTTACAAAATTATTGCGGTTCACTCCAATTGCATTTCCTCCATTATCAAACTCCACAAACAATTTGGATCCACATCCACTAAGCGCTATTAACTTCTTCAATAGAGTGATGCCCCTTTTCTTGTTAAGTGTTTGGTGCTGCACATCAAGTTGCTCCAGTGCTTCAGTGGGTACATGTGCATCATCAACCTAAAATTTGATAAAATAAACACACTGAATTAGCCCAATATAGAAATATGAGATATATGACATAACTAGAAGATAATGAATTTTATAGAAATTATTATGCTCTCTAGCAAGCCACATTGAACTTGCTCGAGGATGTTGTCTCTTTATGAAATTGGTATGTTCCTCGATATAAACACTCACTTCGTCCATATTGTGTAAAATATACAAGTGAGCTTGTTCCAACTGCTCACGGCTGATTTCTTTCACCCGTGATCCCAAAATTCCTTTGCCCTCCTCAGTATTCTTGTCATTATCAGGAGTGTCATTAACACTGAGAAAGTCATTGCAAAAATCCATAACCTCTCTCGCCACATAACCTTCAATAATACTCCCTTCAGGCCGATAACGGTTTCAAACATCACCTTTAAAAACGCTCATGTATCGTTCAAAGGGATACATCCAATGCAAGAAAACTGGTCCCAACATTTTCACTTCCCTAGTCAAGTGTACAACAAGATGTACCATGATATCAAAGAATGAAGGAGGGAAATACATCTCAAGCTGACATAGGGTAACAACCACTTCTCTTTGCAAATTATCGAGAGTATCAGGGTCAATAACTTTGCTGCATAGACTGTTGAAAAAGAAACAAAGTCTGGTAATTGCAAACCTTACATGCTTCGGCAATATAGATCGAATTGCCACGGGCAATATTTGTTGCATTAGAGTGTGAAAATCATGAGATTTAAGACCTATCAACTTCAGATCTTTCATTGATACCAATCTACGGATGTTGGATGAGTAACCATGTGGCACCTTAACATTTACCAAGCATTCACAAAAAGTTTTCTTCTCCTTTCTAGACAACGTGTAACAAGCGGGAGGTAAGTATGTTCTTTTATTACCCATTTCACGTAATTCTGTTAATTCTGACCTTATTCCCATTTCACGTAGGTCCAGTCTGGATTTTATCCCATCTTTAGTCTTACCTGGTATATTTAACAGAGTACCAATGATGCTATCACAGACATTTTTCTCAACGTGCATTACATCGATACAATGCCTGACTGTCAAAGAACTCCAATAAGGAAGATCCCAAAATATTGACTTCTTCTTGAATGAAGAATTGTCACTCCGTGTGACCATACTACATTGTGATTTCTTACCAAATTCATTGACAATGTCTTTTACTCTTGCATAAACAACATCCCCTGGTATAGGTTTAGGTGCACTCCGTTCATCATTCCATCCATTGAATGCTTTGCGCTTCCTATGATACGGATGGAATTTTGAAAGAAACCTTCGATGACCAAGATATACAGTCTTGCCGCCATGTTTTAGATTTATTGAATCAATGTTTTCTTCACATATAGGACACGCTTTAGCTCCTTTGACACTATATCCAGACAAATTCCCATATGCTGGAAAGTCATTAACAGTGCAAAACAACATAGCGTGCAAACGAAATGTCTCTCTTGCTGAAGCATCATAGGTCATCACACCTTCAGCCCAAAGTTTCTTTAAGTCATCAATCAAAGGTTCAAGATAAACATCGATATCATTTCCGGGTTGTTTAGGGCCCGATATCAACAACAACAACATAACGTACTTATTTTTCATACACATCCAGGGAGGAAGATTGTATATAACAAGCATGACTGGCCAAGTGCTATGTTGGATGCTAAATGTCCCGTACGGATTCATCCCATATGTACAAAGCCCAAGTCTTAGATTCCTATCTTCTTCACCAAATTTGGGGTACAATAGATCAATCTTCTTCCACTGTGGGGAATCAGACGCATGTCGTAGGATCCCATCATTATTTTTCTTAACATCTGCATGCCACCTCAAATTCTTCGCATCTTTTGGATTTGCAAACAAGCATTGAAACCGTGATATTATAGGTAGATACCACAACACCTTGGTAGGAGAACCAATTTTGGACTCCCCCGAAGTCGTCAATTTATACCGTGAAGCACCACATTTTGGACAATCTTTCAAATCTACATAGTCCTTTTGAAATAATACACAATCATTCGGGCATGCGTGTATCTTCTTGGCCTCCATTCCCATTGGGCACAACATTTTCTTTACCTGGTATGTTGAGATTGGCAGCTCGTTTCCTTCAAGAAGCATTTCTTTCAATAAAGTCAACAATGAAGTGAAGCTTTTGTCGCATCATCTATTGTTAGCTTTCAACTTATACAATCTCAACACAGCGCTAAGCTTCGTAAACATAGCACAGCCTGTGTATAACGGTATCTCAGCATCATGCACAATGTTTCTAAAGATAGGAGGTGGATCGGTGTGCTCTACCCTACAACTATCCAGCATCGCATCAACGATGTCTGCTGGAACTGGTTCATTCACATTTACGTCATCGGAGGCAATTTCTTCTTCCACCCAAGCACTGCTATCGACATCTACTAGTTTCGATATTGAAATCTCTCCATGCCAGTGCCATTCTGTATAGCCTTGTACAATCCCATTGCACATGACATGACTTTTGATTTCCTCACCAGTGTTGACTTTCAAGTTGTTACCGCAATGCCTACATGGACAGTAGAACCTATCTGTAGGTTTTTTCCTATGTTCCTCGGCAAATCTAATAAACTGATCAAGACCAGATATAAACTCTGGGGTACAACGATTACGAATGGACATCCATGATCTATCCATTCTATGATCAGATAAAACAAGTATACATTAGGAAACAAGTATATATTAGGAAAAGATTAGGGTATACACTTACATCCTACCTAAGTGTATAATGTGATGTCATTCTTATATATAATAAATGTGTACCACCTATCCCATCCTTGAACACCTAATCTCACTAGTAAGTGTATAATGTGTATTGGGTTTTCAAGAAAATTTTGGCAGCATTTCCCCACTGTTCTCTAAGTACATATATACTTTGAGAACAAACGGGGAAATGCTACCGAAATTTTCTCAAAAACCCAATACACATTATACACTTACATCCTAAGTGAGATTAGGTGTTCAAGAATAGTCCCAAACCGGGGACTATCCAAGATTTACTCCTAATGAGTCAATCTTGGACGGGTTTCTAGGCCAACAAACACATTTGATGTCATTCTTATATATAATAAATGTGTACCACCTATCCCATGCTTGAACACCTAATCTCACTAGTAAGTGTATAATGTGTATTGGGTTTTCAAGAAAATTTCAGCAGCATTTCCCCGCTGTTCTCTAAGTACATATATACTTAGAGAACAAACGTGGAAATGCTACCGAAAGTTTCTTGAAAACCCAATACACATTATACACTTACATCCTAAGTGAGATTAGGTGTTCAAGAATAGTCCCAAACCGGGGACTATCCAAGATTTACTCCTAACGAGTAAATCTTGGACGGGTTTCTAGGCCAACAAATACATGTGTTGTCATTCTTATATATAATAAATGTCTATAAACTACAGGCAACATGGTTAATCCTAATCAACAGAGCATTATTAAATAATAAATCAAGAAATCAATAGTTTCAAACAAAAGGTCTAGGAATCTTTACTAGACATTATATGTATCCCTAATCATCATATTTAACATACTACATTATTATGAACATCCAGATCAGATTAAGATCATACTATGTTATAACCATTGGTTTAATAACCCTATTTCCGCATGTACATGTTTATCAACTTTAAAACCCTATAATTCATGAAATCATTCTAATTCAATTTAATATGTTGGGATCACATAATTATATAATGACATCAGAATATATAGAAGAATCATAATTAACATGATTAACAACATGCTCATCAAACTAGGGTTTTCGAGAAAATTTTATTCACAATCTATGCATTTTTCTGATCAAAACCATATACAATATGTCTATAATTGGAGCTAGCATTTATTTCCTATATTATTGGCAATATTAATGTGTGAATCTGACCTGGAGAGGAGCTGTGGTCGAACCTGGAAGGTAGGGCTAGGGCTAGATGAGTTACGGCCGGTCTGGAGAGGAGTTGTGGTTGAACTAGACGGCGGCGCAGAGTGGGCGACGACGATGGCACGTGGCGGTAGTGCGTGACGATCGATGAGCAGGCGAAGAAGATGGTTGCGGCAGCGCGACGGCGGTAGAGAAGCAGCTAGCTATTGGCCTGGCGGTGGCGGCGTGGAGGCACTGGCGGCGGTGTGGAGGCACCGGAGGAGAAGGCGGTGTTCACAAATCAGCACTGGCGGCGGAGAAGGCGGCGCGGCGGCACTGTCATGGAGGAAGATGGTGGTGGTTTCAGCGGAGTGGAGGGTCGGGCGACAGCAGAGAATAAAGGGCTGGGGAACAGTTTAGGCGATGAAACAGAAGAAAGGGGAAGAGTCGGGTGATCGTGGGATATTAAGTTCTCTAATAGCGTCGGTTGTTTCAAACAACCGACGCTAAAGAGGTTTAGGCGTCGGTTGTTTGAACCAACCGACGTTCAATTGGACGATATTTTCACGAAATTGTTTGGCGGGAACCACTTTCGGTGTCAGTTATCAACGGATAACCGACGCTGAAAGTGACACTTTTCGCGCAAAGTTTCATCACACATAGGCGTCGGTGGCTATTTAAATAACCGACGCTGTATGTGACACTTTTTCTTTTCGCTCGAAAATTGGATTTCGCGGGAGCTTTTAGGCGTCAGTTTGTTATAGTCAACCGATGCTGAATACAAAGCGGTACCCGTGTCTGGCTGGTCTTCGAATATAGACGTCGGTTTGCCTAAACAATCGACGCCTCATATTATAGGCGTCGGTTTTCCTTAATAACCGACGCCCATAAAAGCGACACTGAATGCTATTTCTGTAGTATTGGTTGTTTCCATATTACATGCTATATCAGGAAGACAAGATTTGGTGAGGCACTTTGTGATTTAGGGGAAAGCATCAACTTGATGCCCCTATCTACTTTCAAATAGCTTGGTCTCAAAACATCAAGGAAGATCAGCATGATGATACAATTGGCAGACAACTCGGTACTTACACCGTATGACATTTGCAAGGATGTGCTTGTTAAGGTGGACTAGTTTGTTTTTCCTGCAGATTTTGTAGTAATGGAGATGCAAGCTGAACATGGCAATGAACTCCTTCTAGGATGACCCTTCCAATCTACATCCGACATGATTTTAGAAATGGGAAGAGGCCGCTTAACTATGGGGATTAAAGCTGATAGGTTCGAGATAACAATGCCGGGAAATTCGAAATCATTTGATTCTCAGGAGCAATGCAATATGGTACAACACATGGAAAATAATATTTCCTTGTTCTTGGGAAAACCATTTCTAGACATGACACATGTTATGAAAAGGTGGACAAGGGTACACTTGCTGTAGATATTATGGAGAACACCAAGGTGCTCTCACTTACCAAGGCAGTAGGATACCTGAATGATAAAGAAGAGGAAGTGAGTTTGTCTACCTTGGATGAAGATGTAGAGGATACCATATTACAGGTCCACCCGCAGCTTCCTCTAGAGGCTTGTCTCATGAACATAAGTGATGATTGTGTTCTAGACCAGTCGAGGGAGAAGTGTGCGCAACTACTTAAGGTGCTGCCATGCCATTACACGAAGCATTTTGAGGACTTAGGGCCATTACCACCGCCTTTGGTGTCGTCACTCCTATACCTGCTCGAGTTAGAACTCCAGCCGTTGCCGCCTCATCTAAAGTATGGCTTTCTAGCAGCATAGGAGAAGCTACCAGTCATCATCTCGACATCATTGAGTATTTCAGAAGAAGAACGATTGATCATAGTGTTCAAGAACCACAGAGGTGGTTTTGGGTGGTCTGTGGCTGATATCAAGGGGATTTCTCCCACCTTATGCCAACACAAGATACATCTAGAAGTGGGTGTGAAGCCGGTCATTCAACCTCAACATCGCTTAAATCCAATTATGATAGAGGTGGTAAAGAAGGAGGTAATCAAGCTACTATCGGTAGGTATTATCTATGCTATTTCTGATTCTATGTGGGTAAGTATGACACAAGTAGTACCTAAGAAGGGGGGAATCATTGTCACTACTAATGAATCCAATGAGCAAATCATCACTAGATTAGTGACAGGATGGCGTGTTTGCATCGATTATCGTCGGCTGAATGTTGTGACCCTTAAAGACCATTTTCCGTTACCGTTCATCAATCAGATTTTGGGGCGACTTGTCGGTCGCTTCCACTTTTGTTTTCTTAATGGATATTTAGGTTACAATCAGATTTCCATGGAGCCTAAGGATCAGGAGAAGTCTACCTTCACTTGTCCTTATTGCACATTCGCTTATCGTCGAATGCCTTTTGAGTTGTGCAACACACCCGTGACTTTTCAAAGGTGTATGTTGGCGATTTTCTCAGATATGGTAGAGCGATGTCTTGAAGTTTTCATTGATGATTTTTCGATTCATTGGACATCATTTGAAGATTTCTTGCAAAATTTGGACAAAGTGTTGCAGAGATGTGAAGACACCCATTTAGTCCTTAATTGGGAGAAATGTCACACCATGGTTAGCGAGGGTATTGTTTTAGGCCACAAAGTGTCTAGCAAAGGATTGGAGGTAGATCCGGTTAAAATAGAGGTGATCTCAAAACTCCCTCCACCATCATCGGTGAAGGCAATAAGGAGCTTTCTAGGCCACATCGGGTTTTATCGCCAATTTATTAAAGATTTTTCAAAAATCACTAAGCCTTTGTCTGAGCTTTTGGAAAAGGATGTTGAATTCAATTTTGATGAGAGGTGTTTAAAAGCTTTTGAGAATTTGAAAGAGAAACTCATATCCGCACTAGTTGTACATGCTCCGGATTGGAGCCAACTATTTGAGTTGATGTGTGATGCATTAGATTATGCGGTAGGGTGTGTGTTAGGGCAACGTCTCAACAAGGTCCCAACGGTAATTTATTATGCATCTAAAACTCTTTATGATGCACAATTAAATTACACCACTACAGAAAAGGAACTCTTGGCTGTTGTTTTTGCTTTTGAAAAGTTTAGGAAATACCTTGTAGGAGCTAAAGTTGTGGTGTGGACAGATCATGCAGCCATTAAGTACTTGCTGTAGAAAAAGGATGCCAAGCGTAGACTTATCTGTTGGATCCTTTTATTGCAGGAGTTTGATATTGAGGTGAAAGATAAGGCCAGGATTGAGAATGTGGTGGCTGGCCACCTATCTAGGTTAGAGAGGGTAGATGGAAAAGACCTTGACATACCCATCCTAGAAACCTTTCCCGATGAACAATTATTTCCTATTAATCATAAAGACCCTTGGTTTGTGCATATTGTGAATTATCTTGTTTGCAAAGAGTTGCCTAATGATAGGGGGTGTCAGGAAAAGAAGAAATTTTTTCATTCGCTGCGTTATTATTTTTGGGATGATCCTATCTTGTTGAGACAATGTAGGGATGGTATTTTGAGAAGATGTGTGCCATAGAGCGAGTATGAGAGTGTGTTGAAACACTATCACACACTACCTACAGGAGGGCACCATGCTAGTTCTAGGACAACCGCAAAAGTTCTAGAAAGTGGTTTGTATTGGCCAATTTTGTTCAAAGATGCCTACAATTTTTTTCGGAGGTGTGATGCATGCCAACGGTCCAGTAACATATCCAAGTGGCAAGAGATGCCCCTGAATGTATTCCAAGAGGTATATGTTTTTTATTTGTGGGGAATATATTTTATGGGACCTTTTGTTTCCTCTAATTCCTACCTTTATATATGGTTGACCGTTGACTATGTGTTGAAGTGGGTGGAAGCAATTCCAACTCACACCAATGATGCTGCAGTTGTATGAAAATTTTTCAAAGATCAAATTTTCTGCAGGTTTGGAGTGCATAGGATGATCATTAGTGATGGGGGAACTCATTTCACTAACCGCAAGTTTGGGGCACTTTTGAGCAAGTATGGAGTGACACACCATGTGGGTACACCTTATCACCCACAAACTCAAGGACAAGTGTAGATATCAAATAGAGAGATTAAGAAAATCCTTAAGAAGACGATGTCTTCAAGTAGGAAAAATTGGAGTGAGTTATTGGTTGACGCACTTTGGGCTTGTAGGACAGCCTACAAGACACCCATGGGAACCAAACCCTTTAGGTTAGTTTATGGCAGGGCATGTCATCTTCTGGTGGCATTAGAACACAAGGCTCATTGGGCGTTGAGAAGGCTAAATTTTGATCTTGATGAAGCTGGGAAGATGAGAAGGTTGGAATTGAATGTACTTGATGAACTAAGATGGAATGCCTATGAAAATGCTAGATTTTACAAAGAAAGGACAAAGCAAATTCATGACAGGCATATCGAGAGGAGAGTGTTCTAACTGGGAGAGAGTGTCTTGCTTTTCAATTCTAGGCTGAAATTGCACCCTGGGAAACTCAGGTCTAGATGGAGTGGACTCTTTATCATAGAGGAGGTGTTCCTACATGGGGCTGTGTGAATCAAAGAGGGGGAGAGAACCTTCTTAGTGAATGGACATAGATTGAAACACTACTTTGGGAAAGATTTCACTAGAAAGGTGGATGAGCTGAAACTCATCGCTCCCATTTGATTTTGCACTTTAGAGTTTTCTAGCCGAGGACGTTAAATGAGGGCACTTGTTGGGAGGCAACCCAACCATTAGGATGTTTGTTTTATGCATTTTTCTTTAAGTCATTTCATAGTACTTAGTTCTTGTAAAAATGATACCCTGACTCATTTGTTTAGTGTGCAGGCTGTGGCTGAGTCGGTGCCACCGACATCTAAGTCAGTGCCACTAAGTCACGGTCAGTGGGATGGGCATATCGGCTAAAATGTGTCGGTGCTACCGACATCTCTGAAGAAAGTGCAGAACTTGGACGTGTTTGACTGATAAACCGAGTTGATACCATCGACGTACAAGTCAGTGGCACTGACTCTGCTTGGGTCCCAGACGTGTGTTGATCATCCTGTCGATACCACCGACCCAGATGTCGGTACTACCGATGCCTAAAAACACTGATCCATGGGAAACTTTGATCTACGGCCCAGATGCATCCACGAGGATTCTCTAAAGTTGCAATCATGCCCAAAAGTCGGTGCCACCGACACAAAGTCAGTGCCACCGACTCGTTAGCAATCCAGAAAATTGAAGATCGTGCACCGAGAGTCGTTGATGCACTGAGTACACGGATTTGGTCCCAGAATTTAGTGCCACTGACTCCTTGTCGGTGCCACCGACTCTATCGTAGCAGGACGGTCTCAGCCCTATAAAAAGAGGGGCGTGGTTTGATTCTTCTTCACAACTTGAGGAACCACAACTACCCCGAGCATGAGCAGCTACACTGAGCATCCAGATGCTACATCAAGCTCTTTGTTTCTCAATCTTCTTCCCCACTGGCTCGGTTATCATGGCCAGAAGAGGAGGACCCCCTATCACTCTGATCTCACGATGGAGGTGTGTAAGGTCTATGAAGAACTTGCAAAGCAGCTGTTTGAACCCACACGATATGTCGACTATCAACTTCTGGAGGACTTTAGCTTCACCGACAATATGCTGTACGTCCTCGAGAAACAAGATTGGGATAGAAGATCTGTCAATCCAATCTTTGGTGGGTGGCCAGCATATAAAGAAATCATCATCGAGTTTATGGTATCTTTGGAGATGGTGGTCAACCCTGATCAATCACATGCATCAAGTGGTGAGTAGAGAGAGGGGAGGGTAGATTTTCTCCTCTACAACACAAACTATTCTCTCACTCTACAGACCTTCAATGATATTTACAGGTGGCCACACGAGCCATGCCGTCAGCCAGAGAATGTCGATCTGGACGCCATCTGGAAGGACTTTGTAACAGTGCCGGAGGGCAAAAGGCTTAACTTTCACCACAGTTCGTTGGCAGATTTTGAGCATCCATTTGTTCGGGTGCTACATCAGATGCTGAAAAACATGGTATTTTCCAAGTCAACCCAGGAACAAGCAAAGGTACAACTTTTGGATTTGTACTTCTTATATCAACTCATGGGAGGAAAGCCGGTCAACTGGGGAGTGTTCTTTCTCCAACACGTCATGCAAGTACGACACAATGTTAAGCGAGCTACACCTATTTTGTTTGGGGGAATTATCACCCCCATTGCCATTCATTTGGGCCTTGACTTGTCTACTCTAGAGCCACTAAATTCTAGGTTGTGCATCGACCACCACCACTTCAAGCAAGTCGGCCTTATCACTATGGATGTCAGTGGCATCTACGTCACATTCTCGGTTCATGATACCTTCTACTAGCGTCGACTCCCTGATCACGTATTCAACATCAGGGGTGTTGGACACTATAGATGGCCGGCTCTGGGCAATGATGACAATGTTGGACAACAACAAGCTCAGGCTGAGGAGGAAGAAGTGGGTAGCGATGACGTGGAGGAAGTGGAGGCCACCATTCCTGTACATCATACAGTGGCTCGGAGGAAGCATCCTCACCATTATGTTGCCTCATCATCTTCTACACTGTTGCCCTCTCAAGAAGGAGAGGATGCTTATTCTATGGTAGGTATGTATAGCATGTTGCAGGACATCCATACGCAACAACAGCAGCAAACCCAATCCCTATATGGCATTCAAGACATTCAAGGGAGCTTGTATACAAACCAACAGACGATCTATGAAAATGAATGCCTTCTCTTGGCCAACGAAGAGAATATACATCAGCGCATGCAGCGGATGGAAGCTTATCAGCGGCCTTTCTTTGATAACTACTGGAGCCAGGGGTATTTTGGAAGTTACCCGATGTCGTCAGACATGCCACCATCTGATCTGACTTTCCAGGGGATGTTTCCTCCCTAGGATCCCACACAACCACCACCACCACCATTTTAAGTGGGGTATCACTGTTCCACCTCTTGAGTTAGGATATTGACTATGCAACCATAGTCATATTCCAGCTTGGGGGTGCTGGAACAATTTCTATCTTAGCTTTTATTTTCTATTATCGTAGTCTTTTTTGTTTTTTCTTCTTCTATTATGTAGGATCCACATTCTATCTAGAGTAATCTCTGGAGAAGTCCATGCATGTTTCTATGAGAATATCAATCTCTGGGGTAGGTGCAATTTTGTGAAGAAAATTTAAAATGTGTGAGCTGATCTTGTGAGTACAAGAATTGCATAACTGAGGAAGTGCCTGAGTAAGTCAGCTTTAGGACATTAATGCATAAATGGACATCTAATTTGTCTAAGAAAGTGATTGACAAGGATTGTTGAGCCTGAAATGATCAAACACTAATGTGACCTTAAATTTAAATTCAAGAAAGAAATCCCGTTATTACCCTGTACACAGCTCATTAGAGAGGGACATATGATTTTCTCTGAAGGTTCTATCTCTTAGTCGTGTGATCTCATCCACCGCATACATCTGATTTGCACCCCACCATAAGAGGATTGAGTACATATTATCATTCTTTCTTTTTTATTACATTTACATTGCATAATAGACCTTGCTTAATAGTTGTTTATTTTTGCTTGCATTAGTGAAAAAAATAAAAAAATATAGAAAAATATACATGCACACCAACAAGATTTTTTTGTGTGTGCATATCATTTAGTTGCATAACATTTGTGTTCATATAGTTACAACTGCATTACATAAAGCGTATAGTATCATCATGTGCTAAGAATTCTTTGAAAACATATGAATGTAGTGACTTTTCCCATACCCTTGAAATAAAGACAAAAATAGTGTCATGATCTAAAAAAACAATGTAGTGTATGTAGAATCTCGTAATAACATGTTGAAAGGGGGCTTGAAAAAAAAAGAAAAAAAAAACTAAAGGATTGAGTAGAGTTTCAGAAAGTGAAGGAGAAAGGGCATAGTCTTACTTATATCATAAGGAAGAATTAGTACATGAGTAGTTTTGTAGATATTTTGTCTTATCTTGAGATGAAATCATAGTTGTATGCATCATTTCACCACAATGATTAGGCATTAGGAGCATTCTAAAAATTGCATCAGCATGGGCTTATCATAATTGTGATCGCATGAATGATTTTATGTGCTCATGATTCTTCCACGGCCACCCATTCCAACCACCCATTGCTCTTATTAGTAGGCCACTCAATTGACTTTCTCCTCATTCATTATCTATCAGGAGAACTGATTCCATCTAGATGGTAGGTAGAGAAAAAGGGAAACATAGATAGGAGATCACACGATGCACCAAGTATGAACCGAATGAGTTTATCATATTAACTGCTTTAATTGATAGTGTTTCATTGATTGGGGGATGGACATCTTGGATAGAGATTTTTGGTCACCTATAGCGCAGTTAGTCTTTAGTGGTCAGTGAAGGCCGGAATGAGGACCGTAAGGTGGAGATTTTTAGATGTACCTTATGCATGATGTCATTCTGCTGACTTGTCTCAATCATATCCAAAGGTATTTTTGCTCGAGGACGAGCAAGATTCAGCTTAGGGGAGTTTGATGCACGGGTTTTGAGTTGCTAGTACATGCTGATTTTATATGTATTTTGTACACTTATTTGTCATTTCTTTGTTTATATTTTCATAAATCACTATCGTTGTCCTGTACACTCTATTTGCATCGAATCATGCTTATTTCATCGTATTTGTATGATTTTATACATTCCATGGATTTATATTTGATTTTCTGTAGTTTTCAGGCATATTATGCACAGTGCAGAGTCGGTGCCACCGACACCTGAAGTCGTTGGCACCGACGTGGCATCAGTGACCCGGTAGAAATCAACCAAAGGTGTCGATAGCATCGACCACTAAGTTGGTACCACTGAGACAAAGCTCTAACGACGGAAGCGATTGCCTAGACAAGTCGAAGGCATCGACCCCGTAGGTTGGTGCCACCGAGTTAGCTTCAGTGAGAAAGGGAGAAAACTCGCCTCAGCTTAGTGCCGCCGACATCCCAGTCGATGGCACCGACTCAGCCATAGATCGACAAAGACTTGATACCATTAGTGCCACCGACCACCAAGTCAGTGCCACCGACTCTATCAGATTTCAACAATCTAAATCGGCCGCCCGATCCAACAGTCCACATTATGTGGTACCGTAAGTGACCTAGGACAAAAAGGGAGGACAGTCAGACCTAAGGGGGACATCAGGTTGCACCACAAGATGAGGAGAGAAGAGAGGGAGAGAGGCACGAAGCCGAAGGATGACAACTGGATGATTCAAGTATCGTTGATGGGCGTTTATACTTCCAGAAGGTTGCAGAACGTGCATTTCTCAAGGAGGATCATTCAGAACATCACTTTTTTTAGGGGTAACACAATTTCTTATAAACTATCTATAGATCAATGTAATGTAAACTTATATGTTCTTAAGAAAAAATTTCCATGGTTTAAAGTTACCATTTTTAGAACTAAACTTTTAATTATGGTCAATTAGGGTTTAAAAAATTAAAATATATAACTAATAGATACATTTCATTCACATATTCGACTTAGATGTTGATAAGGTTTGTTGGGAAATATGGGCACATAGAAAGGTAGTAGAAATAAAAATATTATCTATCTATATTCCCCATAATAGGATGACCATGTCAACTACTATGAAATAGGAAATATGGTTTAATGGATTTATACCTGATCCGAGAACAAGTCCAGCGACTACATCTCATTGCAATGCAACTATCTACTAGTTTCTCTTTGACAATGTCAGTACAGCACCTGGCCTTCACCATGAACAATAGACTTGAACGACGTCTACATCAACTCCTGGTCTCGCCATGGACTACAAGTTGACGTTGTCCTCCTAGAGACAGACAAAATCCTCCTCGCCTCTATCGAAGTCCACACGGACCACTTATAACTCATGTTGTTCTAGTAGAACAAGAAGTAAGGATTTGTCCGTCCCATTGGTGTACTAGTCACCAACTTTCTCTCCCACTATTGTTTCTCCCTTGCTATCCCTCCCTTTTGCATGTTGGAATTTCTCATGCTCTCTATGTTGGCTAAATGGACATCTATAAATCCCTTTGTTTTGATTATGACAAACATTTCATTCTTATTGATCTAACGAGCTACTTGAGTGTGCAGGATTAAAGGTGGATGACAAAGCAACTAGGGAAATCCATATGCTTACATGTTTATGTTTTCATGCAATGTAATCACTTTGTAAAAACTTGTACAAAAATATAATGTACAAGTACTTAGATTGCATGTAAATCAAGCGTTAGATTCTCCCTAGCTAAACACCACATTTAGATAAGTCATTTCCTTCAAATAGGATCACATTTGCACACTCATACATATAATTAGTGCCTAAATTGCAACATTGAAACAGGATCAATATCGGTCGACAAACTCCTCGACCGCGACACTCTCAGTCGACAATCTTCTCGACCGAGAAAGATCCAAAGTAGCCGTTAGACACAACAGACAAGTTAGTTGGCGGTTGGAGAAAGACGTTGCAAATCACTTGTTCCAGAGTGCCTGTCGGTCGACAAAAGTTCGACTGAGTAGGTGTCTCGGTCGACCATTCCTCGACCGAGATTGTCTCTGACAGCAACTGTAGAATTAATTAATTAGTCGTTGTTAAAGCAACAACTTTGTACCTAACGGCTAGTTAAGCACTTAGAAACCCCTAGAAGTTGTCTAGAACATCCTTAAGCATCCTTAGGCCATTCCTATAAATAGGATAAGCCATAGGACACTCAAACTCACTTGTTACACTTGAGAAATCCTTGAGCATACTTTGAGCAATCTGTTTGTGAGCAATTTGAGCATTGTGAAAATTGGCTACTTCCTTCCTTAGCTCAAAATTCATGTCCTATAGGCTAGTATCTCCTACCCACTGCAATCACAAGTCCACACACTTGGTTAGGAGATCTATACGCTTGATCTAGGCAAATCAAGCCTTGGGCTACAAAGGATAAGTTGTAATTTCCTTTTTCCTTCTTGTTCTCTATTCCCGTTTGTACTCTCCTTGCTACTCCTAGGTTGGAGGCTGCTGATTGGAGAGGATGAAGATCTTCTTGGTGAAGAAGGTGACTTTGAGCTACTTCAGAAGGCTGGTGCAACGGGAGGTTACTTCTAGAGAGGAAGGCTACTTCAAGGGGGAGCTTGGAGTTACTTCAAGAAGGCTACATCAAAGTTGGTGCACATACTTCAAGTGAAGGCTGTTCAAAGGGTGTAAAGGAAAGTATTGTATTTTTTATAAATCATTGGGAAGGTAATAAAATAAATACTTTCAAAATCCCGGTTGGGTAAGCAACCAGGTAGTGGACTGACAACTTTAGTAGTTGCTAAAGTTGGAACCACTCTAAACACCTGTCTCCTTCTTCCAATTTTCAATTGTGGTTGTTTGAGTTCAATAAATTATTAAAATTATTTAAAAACTCTATTCACCCCCCCTCTAGTGTTTTTCAATTGGTATCAGAGCAGGCTTCAAGGAACCCTAACCAGGTCTTGAAGAATGGAGGGTAATGGTGATTACAATCACAACAAAAGGTGCTGCTCGGACAAAACTACAACATGTTGTAATTGGTGCTTAGGAACAAGCCACACAACAACTAGATGCCCATGGACATCAAAGAAGGAAGATGAGAACAAAGATTGTCTCATTGCTACAACTAGCGAGGAAGAAGAGGTAAGTCTTTTTGATTTATCTAAAGAAGAACTAGTTGCTAGCCTTGAAGAAACACATATTAAGTATGTTGAATGCAAGAAGAAATTAAAGAAATCTAATAAAGCAAATGATGAATTACATGATAAGCTTCTTGCTATTACATCTGAAAATGAAGATCTTAAAAAGATCATTGAAGATCATGATATTGAGATAAAATCTATAGAGGCAAATTGTAATCTACTTTCTTTAGAGAAGAATAATTTGCAAATTCAAGTGAATGATCTTCAAAAACAACCCATTTTATGCAACCATCTAGATTATGATTCTATTGTCAAAGAAAGAAATTCATTGTCATCTAATCTAGATCAAGCAAAACTAGATATCAAGAAGAGAATGGAAGAGATTGTCAAGTTACAACAAAAAGTTAGTAATTTGAATAATAATGGCATTCTTGATCAAATCTTAGATAATTCCTATCATCAAATTGGGAGAAGAGGACTAGGTTACAAGCCTAAAGGGAAATCCTATCAACAACCTAGTTGGAGAAAGTCACAAACCCATCAATCTATATATGTACCTAAAGGAACATCTTTACCCAAGGACAACACAGAACACAACCATAGAAAAGATATGAGGTTGACTTGATATGCTGTCATTTTTGTTTACGTCTTGGACACTATTCCTTTTCATGCCCTTATAAAACTAAGGATTCTGAATTAGTTTGGGTCCCAAAACCTCAAACTTAGTAGAGTCAAATAGAATTTAGTTGAGATATGACCAAAAAGCTCCATCTTGCTATTTATATTGTCTTATCTCAACTAAACAAAAGACTTCATGCTTATTGTTAATTTTCTGCATTGTTGTATTGAAATAGAAACTTAGTCGGTCGAAGTATTGTCGACCGAACCATTAATCGGTCGAAGTATTGTCGACTGACCGAATGTCTGTAACATATCAAAATTTACAGCAATTTTTTCGGTCGAAAATTGGTCAACCGAGCTAAATTTCTGTGTTTCCTGGTTTGCAATACAGTAATCTTCTCGATCGACAATTTGTCAACCGAGACATATGTCGGTCGAACAATTGTCGACCGACTGGACTTCTGATTCAGAACTCTTATTCAAATTTGTACTTAAATGATTCTAACCATATCAGACCATCACATGGGTACCAAAATCTACATTTTTATGCAGGAATGGGTGGTTGACAGTGGATGTTCCAAACATATGACCGGGAACAAGGATGCATTCCAAACCTTTGAAGAAAAGAAAAGTGGAACAGTCACCTTTGGAAACAATGGTAAGGGCAAAATCGTTGGAATAGGTAATGTTGGTACAAACCTCGAAATAAAGAATGTTCTACTCATTGATGGTTTGCACCATAATTTGATAAGTGTTAGTCAATTATGTGATAGTGGTTATGATGTGTTATTTAACAAAACTTGCTGCAAGTTATTGATAGAAAACACTACAAATGTTATTTATGAAGGAAATAGAGTTGGAAATCTTTATATCCTTAAACCTAACTCTATGAAATCCGTAGTGGGAAAATGCTTGCTTGCAAATGAAAATACCTTACAAGTATGGCATAAAAGGCTAGGACATGCTAGTTCAAATTTTATTAAAAAATTAGTGAAATATGATCTTGTTCGTGGATTGCCTACTTTATCTTTTGATCAAGTTGAAAACTGTGAACCATGCACAATGGGAAAGCAAACCAAAACATCTTTTAAACCAAAACATGTACTTAGCACCAGTAGGTCCTTAGAATTAATTCATATGGATTTATTTGGACCCATGAGGACACAATCTATTGGTGGTAAAAGATATTGTTTTGTTATTGTTGATGATTATAGTAGATACACATGGGTACACTTTATTGCAACTAAAGATGATACTATTCATGTTTTTATACAATTTTGTTCCAAGATTGAAAATCTATTACAAAGCAAAATATGTACCATTAGAAGTGATCATGGTGGAGAATTTGAAAATCGTACATTTGAAGAGTTTTGTACATCTCAAGGGTACACTCATAATTTTTCTGCTCCACGCACCCCACAACAAAATGGTATAGTTGAAAGGAAAAATCGATCACTACAAGAAATGGCTAGAACTATGATGCTTGAACATAACACACCCAAAACCTTTTGGGCTGAAGCTGTAAACACTGTATGTTATGTGCTAAATAGAGTAACTGTTCACTCTCATTTAAAGAAAACTCCATATGAACTAATACATTCTAAGAAACCTAGAGTTGACTATTTTCATACCTTTGGCTCCACATGCTATATCTTAAATACCAAAGATGATAGAGATAAGTTGGACTCAAAATCACACAAAGCATTCTTTTTGGGATATTCCACTTCTAGCAAAACTTTTAGAGTATATAACACTATATCTAGAAAAGTTAAGGAATCTATTCATGTTTCTTTTCATGAAGAGTCCAAATCTAAAAATCTAGAAATCATAGATCTCACTAATCAATTTGAAAATTTAAACATACCAAATGATAGTGAGAAAAGTACTACAAATAATCACCAAGTTGAACCACAACCTACACCTAGGCTTATTAAAGATCATCCTCAAGAATTAATTATTGGAGATCCTAATGATAAAGTCAAAACTCAGTCTTCCTTCAAAGATGTTGCAAACATGGCTTTTGTTTCTATCATTGAACCTAAAAAGATATCTGAAGCTCTTAAAGATGATTATTGGATAATAGCCATGCAAGAAGAATTGAATCAATTCACTAAAAACGATGTATGGGATTTAGTTCCTAAACCACAAGATAAAACCATAATAGGAACTAAATGGGTTTTTAGGAACAAGCTAAATGAGGTAGGAGAAGTAATAAGGAATAAAGCTCGGTTAGTAGCACAAGGATATAATCAACAAGAAGGAATAGATTTTGATGAAACGTATGCACCGGTAGCTAGACTTGAAGCTATTAGAATGTTACTAGCTATTGCTGCACATAAAAACATCAAACTCTACCAAATGGATGTAAAAAGTGCATTTCTAAATGGCATCATTCAAGAAGAAGTATATGTTTCCCAACCACCTGGTTTTGAAATACCAGAAAAAGGTGACTATGTTTATAAACTTAAGAAAGCACTTTATGGTTTAAAACAAGCACCTAGAAATTGGTATGAAAGGCTCAAGACATATCTTTTTGATAATGGTTTTTCTATTGGAAATTCAGATTCTACTTTATTTTTCAAAACATATACATCTGATTTCCTAGTTGTGCAAATATATGTTGATGACATTATTTTTGGAGCTTCTAATGATTCATTGTGCACACAATTTAGTGAAATTATGCAAAAAGAATTTGAAATGAGCCTCATGGGTGAACTAACCTTCTTTCTTGGTTTTCAAATTAAGCAAACACCTGCCGGAATATTCATAAGCCAAGAAAAATATACTAAGGAACTCTTAAAACGTTTTGGGATGGATCAGTGCAAACATGCTACTACTCCTATGGCTACTTCTATTAAAATTGTTAAGGATGAAAATGGGGAACCTATTGATGATTCCTTATATAGAGCCATGATTGGTAGTTTGCTTTACTTAACTGCTTCTAGACCAGACATTATGTTTCCCGTTGGTCTTTGTGCTCGATTTCAATCACAACCTATGCACTCTCATTTTCTAGCAGTTAAACGAATTCTTCGTTACCTAGCCGGCACTACTTGTTTTGGTTTATGGTATCCAAAAGGACAATCCTTGGATTTTAAAGCTTATACTGATGCGGATTATGCTGGTTGTCGCCTTGATCGTAAGAGTACTAGTGGTGGTTGTTTCTTGTTAGGAAAAGCTTTAGTATCTTGGTTTAGCAAGAAACAAAATACGGTTGCCCTATCTACAACTGAAGCTGAATATATGGCAGCCGGGTCTTGTTGTGCTCAAGTGCTTTATATGCAACAAGTATTAAACGATTATGGTTTTACTCTTTCATCTACGCCTATTTTTTGTGACAACACGAGTGCTATAAACTTAGCACACAATCCTATTTTACACAGCCGAGCTAAACATATTGAAATCTGTCATCACTTTTTAAGGGATCATATCTCCAAGAATCATGTTTCCCTTCATCATGTTGATACGGAAGACCAATTGGCTGATATTTTTACAAAACCGCTTCCACTAGATCAATTTAACAAAATTAGGAAGCAACTGCTTATCACTCCTTTGGAAGATGTTTTCTTTGATATTTGTGCTACTTAAACATAAAAATTCTTACTTGCATCATGATATTTTGGCTTTTAAATGGACATTTTTTTTATTATTAGATTTGATGGGACATCTAATTAAGGGGGAATTTTTATTTCTAACGGATATCTTTTTGAAATGACAAAGGGGGAGAAATAAATATAAAACTAAAACTTAGAAACACTCAATCAATGAGTTTCATAAATAAACTCTTGGCTTTACATTGAAAGTTGCTATATTCCCTAGAGAATTGGATTTCATGTTCCATAATTCAAGGGGAATTATAAGAACACATTTTATAACCAAGAGGAAAAGCTACAAAAGGTAATCTAAAGGTATGAAACTCATATGGTTCATATTTCCTTTATTTATATTTTTGGAAATGTTTGTCATCTTCAAAAAGAGGGAGATTGTTGGCTAAATGGACATCTATAAATCCCTTTGTTTTGATTATGACAAACATTTCATTCTTATTGATCTAACGAGATACTTGAGTGTGCAGGATTAAAGGTGGATGACAAAGCAACTAGGGAAATCCATATGCTTACATGTTTATGTTTTCATGCAATGTAATCGCTTTGTAAAAACTTGTACAAAAATATAATGTACAAGTACTTAGATTGCATGTAAATCAAGTGTTAGATTCTCCCTAGCTAAACACCACATTTAGATAAGTCATTTCCTTCAAATAGGATCATATTTGCACACTCATACATATAATTAGTGCCTAAATTGCAACATTGAAACAGGATCAATCTCGGTCGACAAACTCCTCGACCGAGACACTCTCGGTCGACAATCTTCTCGACCGAGAAAGATCCAAAGTAGTCGTTAGACACAACAGACAAGTTAGTTGGCAGTTGGAGAAAGACGTTGCAAATCACTTGTTCCAGAGTGCCTGTCGGTCGACAAAAGTTCGACCGAGTAGGTGTCTCGTTCGACCATTCCTCGACCGAGATTGTCTCTGACAGCAACTGCAGAATTAATTAATTAGCCATTGTTAAAGCAACAACTTTGTACCTAACGGCTAGTTAAGCACTTAGAAACCCCTAGAAGTTGTCTAGAACGTCCTTAAGCATCCTTAGGCCATTCCTATAAATAGGACAAGCCATAGGACACTCAAACTCACTTGTTACACTTGAGAAATCCTTGAGCATACTTTGAGCAATCTGTTTGTGAGCAATTTGAGCATTGTGACAATTGGCTACTTCCTTCCTTAGCTCAAAATTTGTGTCCTATAGGCTAGTATCTCCTACCCACTGTAATCACAAGTCCACACACTTGGTTAGGAGATCTATATGCTTGATCAAGGCAAATCAAGCCTTGGGCTACAAAGGATAAGTTGTAATTTCCTTTTTCCTTCTTGTTCTCTATTACCGTTTGTACTCTCCTTGCTACTCCTAGGTTGGAGGTTGCTGATTGGAGAGGGTGAAGATCTTCTTGGTGAAGAAGGTGACTTTGAGCTACTTCAGAAGGCTGGTGCAACGGGAGGTTACTTCTAGAGAGGAAGGCTACTTCAAGGGGGAGCTTGGAGTTACTTCAAGAAGGCTACCTCAAAGTTGGTGCACCTACTTCAAGTGAAGGTTGTTCAAAGGGTGTAAAGGAAAGTATTGTATTTTGTATAAATCCTTGGGAAGGTAATAAAATAAATACTTTCAAAATCCCAGTTGGGTAAGCAACCGGGTAGTGGACTGACAACTTTAGTAGTTGCTAAAGTTGGAACCACTCTAAACACCTGTCTCCTTCTTCCAATTTTCAATTGTGGTTGTTTGAGTTCAATAAATTGTTAAAATTATTTAAAAACTCTATTCACCTCCCCTCTAGTGTTTTTCACTCTATTGGTTACCACAACCAAAGACAACAACAATTTTTAGAGGCAATTGAGTTGTGTTCTAGGAATCCCCCAGAAGCCCTCTATTTATTGGACGAGTTAGGGTCTGGGTTCCAATATGTGTGAGAGTCGAAGGGACTGGAAGATCATGAATTTTCACAATCTGCAAATCTCATTATCTGTCAGTTGGCAACCGAACCAGTCGGTTCACATGTGATACAGTCGGTTCATGGTCTAAACCAGTCATTTCACATGCTTCCTAATTGCACATGAATTTGGAAAAACCGTTTCCAATTAATGCAAAACATTAATTCTTGTACCAAAAAAATTGAACAAGTGAAACACACAACCTATTTCACGAATTCAGGAAAGCTATTAGAACCTTTGATCGACAGAATTGAGCTAATCAGTTCACCAGCTAAACCGGTTGACACAGTCGAGATGATCGGTTCACTAGGTGAACCGGTCGTCTCGCTTATCCTGAGCCGATTGGTTCACCCAGTGAGCCAATCAGTTGGTGCCCTATTTTGTATAGAAATTTAGTCAATTCAATTCTAATCAGTATGACACTCAAAATGTCCATATCATAGGGTGAGTTGATCATTTGGCAGTCTAGTCTGCTAATTTTTTGCTTGAATTGAATACCTAAATACTTTAGTAATCAATCCAATCATCATTCATGATTAAACTCCTCATCTAGATGAGTTCCTATGTGTGTGTCCCTATAGGTCCCCTATCATGTTGGCAGTGAATGTCCATAACTAATTTATTACGTCACAAATAGAGATATAATTCCTTTGTCTCTGATATCTAGAATGAACTCAAGGCATGGAATCATCATCCTCTCAACATTCAATTTGTGTTCCATGAACCAAGTGCATACTGTCTGATATATATGTGACCCTAATGTCATATATTAATTCACATGTGCATGCACATGTGTTTCTCAGTCTTGCTCATCGAGTTGCTAGGATATCAAACTCCAGCAGGAGGGACAAATCCCATCAACATCACTCATAGCCAGTCCCCATGAGTAAGAACTACCCAATCATCACCTTTATGGCAATCCTTATTTCAAGGTTATGTTTGATGATGTCAAAGTATACCAAACGACATGTGATGAGTGTAATGACTTCAGGTCTAAGAACCACAATCACCACCTTTACTATGAGAGATGACTTTGACCACCAATAATGGTTTTCATGTGTCACGCTAAAGGTGGGTCTGTCTGATACATTGTTCTTAACATGTATCTATGTGCTTGCTTTGATATGCCATATCATGACTAATGAGATTCTCTTATCAACCAACTCACACTCCAGTCTTATATGTTACTTCTATCTATCTACCTTCCATAGTAACGACTGACTAGGGACATATTAAGAATGTACATACTCTTATCAGTTGTATGATCTCAGTGTTCAAGTCGCGTACTTGAAGACATATGTCATTGAGTATTGTCATTATTTATACATTCATAATGTTTACTCATTGTCTCATAACTGAGTGAAACGGAATGAATTGGAAACTTGCCTTTATGATTATTAATCAAATCCTATACTTTATATGCCATGTCAATTGTCATATGATTGGATCTCTGGGCATACCTTACCAACAAACTCTCACTTGCACATAGGGACAATCACCCACTAATCCCACGCTTAGTGATCTAAGCTTGTCCACAATGTTTCTACTGGGCGCAAGTTCTAATCCAGCAGTTCAGCAACATTTTGCTATTAGTCAATATATTACATGTTTCTATGTCTTCCCTATGTGATGAAACTGCTGTAATATGTTCTTTGATATTCCTAGCTTAACAAGTAGCTCCATTGTTCTAACATTATCACTACTAAGGTATGAATAGTTGGAACATCTATAAGTTCTTCATATGAACTTCTAGATCCATATAATATCCACCCTGTGTTCATAACATAAGTATACTCAGCTTCTATTATAGAATATAATTACTGGCTATTAGTTCGGAACCCTTCCAACTAATAACATGCTTTTCTTTAAATCAAACATATTTTATTGTTCTCACATTTTCATTTTGGAAGCTTCCATTGGTGTAACCCTTTACACCCAACTCTTCCTTTATTACTATTTCTATTGACTAGCAATATATCATTAAGTACTTCACAAGTATTGAAGGATATCTTTAATGGCATTCCAATAACCCTTATTGGATTATTTTTTCATGTCCAAAACATACAATATTATATTGGATGAGTTCATTTGTAGCATTCATGATAGATCCATTGTTACAACATATGGTATTTTATTTATGATATTTCCATTCTCCACAAGAGTTGGAACATATGGTTCATGAGAGACTAATCCAGATTCTCTCTCATTGAATCCTTCATGTTGAACTATTTCAATATCTTGCCATTGTGTTTGCTCAAACCTACACTCTGAAAGTTTCAAGAACTATCTCTATTGGTCTTGATCTCTATCTCATAGGATCTTTCACCTAATCTTTCATTGTTGAAGATGTTTTTCATGCCAGTATATAATATTCACAATATTGAGACGTTATTCCTCTTCATATGTGGAATATTCATATATGCTTCTACTAAATATTTGTAATCACATATTTCCTCTTTTATTTTGATTCAAGTCATACTCTTTGACTATCTTGTCAAGTCAAAAGATCTCATCTCTGAGATGCTTGTTTCAATCCCTGATTGAACTTTGTAGTTTATAGACTTTATTTGCATTCATGAAGTGATAAAACCTTTATGTTGTTTCACATACATATCCACTCATATATTCCTTTTATGCAATCTGGTTTAAATCTTCATATTCCAACTCTCATAGTCTATTTTAACTACAACATCAAGCCTGACAATTGGTAAAAAAATTACATCATGTTCAACAACTTGAACTAATTTGAAAAACTTTTCAACCAATTCATCCTTTGATGTTGTGCATGTAGGTCTTTGCCATAGGACCCTATTTCACCTTTTAGGTATTAACCCTTTAGGTGACACTATCAAGGTCCTACCTTGTTATCTTACATGGACCCCATAATGGCCTTGAGCCATTACTCAGATTATGGTTCTTAATAGCTTCTAGTTGATTAGTTGGCTCATCTCCTTATGACCAACCTGTCTGAGTTGTTGGATTCATAATCCTCCAATCTCAGATGTGTTCTATTAAAACTATTTTGTTTTGTGTCACATGATGAACTTGATATTCCACAACAACTTGTGATTCTCTTAGTTTTCATTGTACCTCTTTGTTTACCTTGAACATTTTGAGTTCTACTTTTACTCCCACTGAATCTTTAGGAACTCATTTATCCAATCAGAAAAACATTTTTGTCATTGGATTGTGATTAATAGTAACATTCAACAGTTATGTTTGTGAATAAACCTTTCAACAAACTACTTTCTCAATGTAGGTTTCAATCCTTTAGACACATTGGGACATTCCCGTATCAAATCATATATAATGTCTTACAAACCACTCAGACAGTACATGTAACATCCCTGACCTGGGTTATGAGTTAACCCTAGGTGTTTTGCCTAAATATGTAATTAAATCTTTGTGATTAACTCTGAGCATGTAATTAAGCTTCTCAGAAACGTATATTTCAGTATTTGCTCCTTTTTATTTAAAGTTGTAGCATTGTTTTGATATACAGGGACCTATGTGCAATTTACCCAGTTGAAAGGGTTAGCTTGCAATTTGCACATGATTAGATGTTCCTCTGATGTTGAGACATCATGAGAATCTCTTTGGCAAAGTTTGAGGGATTTCCCAAGCTAGAGCACCAAGGTGCAGCTGTGGAAGCAATCCCAGGGCTTGAAACCCTAATTTGGGGTAAAATGCAATTTACCCAAATGATGGGATGCAATTTGTAAAGAATGTCATCTAATGTATCTTTTTAGACTTTTGCCATCATTTATAGAAGAAATTATGAGGAATTCACCTCAATTGAGTTATCAAGTTAAGAAATAGGCTTTGTGATTGAATAATCAGGGTATATGTGCAATATCCCTTTAAGTATGAACTTTATTATTAGATTGTTATTCCTTGCCTTCTTTTCTATAACATTAAGATAAGGTTTGTCCTTAGAATAAAGAGGAAGGGACGAGCAAGTAATAAAGGAAGGACTTAGTTGGAATTAAGGGAAACTTATGAACTAATGTTGAAAATCCTACCCCATGTATATAAGCCCTCCTTCCCTTAGTTGCAAGGGAACTTAACCTTCGTTCCCTTACTGTTTCATTTCACCAAAGATGACCAAGGACTTCCTTGGAGCTAAGGAGGACGAACAAGGGGTGCAAGGTAGGTTTAAACCCCTCTTCTTGCCTAATTCCATGGTTAGAATTCGAATTCAAGGTCATCTTCATGGCTAATTCTCGAAACCCTATCTTTCTAGCCGTCTCTTTTCATCCTTCCTTGGAGTTTTCACCTTGGCCAACCTGTGGGAACTCAAGGACGCCATTAGATCTTGGAGCTTGAAAGCTTGGAGCTCAAGAAGCAAGCTTTAGGCGGGTTTTATAACTCTAAACCTATGCTTTACTATGTGCATCTTTATATGCGATTTGATGATAGCTCTTAGTATTTCCCTACTTTTCCCTGCTATTTTGCAAGCAAACCCGTGGGATATCTGTACTGTTCTTGAGCTAGAAGATGAAGGCGTGATTTCCAAGAAAAACCCACCGCTTTTCTTTTCCTTAAACGGTCCTAACAGTTTGCTCTCTCGGACTCAAGACCGCGAGGTGAGCAAACGGTCTCGAGACCGTGAGAGGGCTCGCGGTCTCAAGACCGTTTGGCCCCGTTGACCGAGCATGGACCGTATAATAAATCTGTTCCTAATTATATAGTCTAATTACCCTCAACATTTGGGAGACTAACTCCAAAGGAATCGGGAGATATGACCTTTTTAAGTCACAACTTTAAATGAATTAATTGCTGATTCTCAAACGGTCTGAAATTGCCTTTTTGGGCAAACGGTCTCAAGACCGTGTAAGGTCGTTGACTAAGCATTGACCGTATGAGATTACTGTTCAAAATAATGTTAATTAACAACTCACCAAGTTTGATGGTCTAATTCCAAACGGGCTAAGAGTTGAAGGGTGAATACTAGGGCTAACCCTAGATAAAATCAGTACTGAAATTATGGTGACCTAATTAGGGTTTTTAGGGTTGATTGACCCAAACGGTCTCAAGACCATTTGGAACTCATCCAAACGGTCTCAAGACCGTGAGGGCAATCAACCAAGACCGTTTGAAGGTCTAGGGTTGAGTAATTTGTCCAATTGAGCACCCAATTGCAAATAAGTTAGTAATTTAATCAAAAAAATTATGTTTGTGGTTCAATCATGGTTCAACCCCTATCAAATCACCTTAGACTTTGATAAAATCTTGGTCAAACGGTCTTAAGACCATGTGGGGTCTACCCACATGACCTCAAGACCATTTGGGCCAAGTTTGGGCCCAATTGGAGCTCAATTGAAGGGTTCAACCTTGTGTTGATGCACACTGTTGAGTGTTGATGGGTGAACATTGATAGACCCTAATTGAATCGATTTCAACCATAATTGGTTAACTATTATGGGTCAATTGAATGACCAAGTGATCAAGCATAACCTTAATTGACTAAAATCCATGAGTGGTCAACATAGCTTTGACCATTTGAGGGCTTCAACATGGGTTGACATTATCGGTTGCACCTTTGAGCCTTGTTGAAGGACCAAGCGGCTGAGACCATGAGAGCCTCGCGGTCTCAAGACCGTGAGAGGGCTCGCGGTCTCAAGACCGTGAGGGGGCTCACGGTCTCAAGACCGAGAGGAGGCTCACGGTCTCAAGACCGTGAAGGGCCTCGCGGTCCTGAGGTCAAAGAAGGGCAAACGGTCTTCATGACCCTCGCGGTCTCAACTCAAATTGGTCCTCGCGGTCTCAACTTTAATTTGGACCAATGGGAGGCTTCGCGGTCTTGAACCCTTGAAGAGGCTCACGGTCTTGAAGCCTAAGGGGGCTCGCGGTCTTGGAGCTAGAAAGAGGCTCGTGGTCTTGGAGCTAGAAAGAGGCTCGCGGTCTTGGAGGGTCAAAGTGGGCAAACGGTCAACACTTTCAACCAATCTCAACCCAATTGATGATTAATGATTGAAATCAATCAATGTGACTCAAGGTTGACCACATTCAATCATTTGATGATGTAAATGGTTCAATGTTACCCAAATCAAACCCTAATGATAATCTAGGATAGTAAGGGGTTATTTGACCAAGGTTTTTGACTATGATGATGATCAATGGGGTGAATTACCAAATTACCCCTGAAGGGTCAATTGAGTTATACCTTGCTCATTTCAAACCCTAATTACATGAGAATGATGTTTTTAGTCATAATGACTCTATCTAACCTGATCTAGTCTAATGTTATCATCAACCATTAGTATGATGAAAGAGAGAGTACTCTAGAAAGAGAAAGTACCCTAGAGAGAGAAAGTAACTCTAATCACTTAATGGTGATGTTTTTGTCTATGTAAGCCTATGATGTCTCAAACCAACCTGTTTTAGAGTGATGTTGACATCACCTAACCTTATGATGAGAGAGAAAGTACTTCTAGAGAGAGAAAGTACTTCTAGAAAGAGAAAGTACCCTTTTTAAATGGAAACTCAATTGAAGCATCCCCAATACACAGAAATGAGCATAATTAGGGTATGATCCACCTGTGTGAGATCATAGAAACCCTAATTATGATAAATGATGAACCTTTAACTAATCCAAGAGCATCAATGAAGATGTTACTCATACATGATGATGTTATGAGTTTAATTCACCTTGATGTGAATAGTAAACCCTAATTCAAGGGTAATGGCATGCTTTTGAGCAATAAACTCTATTTGAATAGAATTAAAGATTTAACTCTTATGACAAAAGTAGGAAGTACATTCCTTATTGTTGTATTACCTTTATCAGATGTATTAACCATGCAGGTTCTGATATCAAGGTAATCATATCCAGGTATGGATGTTGATGTTATATTCATTGAAGGCATGTTGTTAGCCTTATGAATAAGTAAAGTAATCTGATGCCTTGCCAGTGGCATCCTATGCTGATATTGGGCTATGAGAGCCATGAATACCATCAAGGTCATGCCTTAGAGATGACTTGTGATGAGGATAATGAGAAATGATGATTGATATAAGTTAGGCATGTTACATTTAGTATTCTTCTTTTATAGCTGCTATGCTACTGTTATTGTTTGAAGAACAATGTATGCTGTTAAAGAATACTGAATGTACCTAACTAATCAAGTATAATGTAGAGCCCTGATCATAGATCCATCATTGTCAGAAATTAAGTGATGGTGAAACAGGTTTTCCTCAGGGAACTCCTGGAGCACATACTTTTGAGTATGTGGGGTACATGGATGTGTAGAACCTTACATCCTAGTGTAGGAAAGTGATGTAGATGTGTAATCCATCCATCCTTCACTATAGTTTCATACCGTATCAGTGGTAGGTAAACATGAAACCTCCTGATGACGAAGAAAGCACAGATATCCGTATCAGTGGTAGGTAAATATGAAACCTCCTGATGACGAAGAGAGTACAGAACGCCACTGTGACTCTAGAATAGCGAAGGACCAGTTTACCCTGGTGAGCTATAATAGTAGAGACACGAGATGTCCTACAAGTGATCCTCTTACTGACTGAGGAAGGTGAAGGTCATGAGAATCCGGCTCTCTTAATGACCTATGTATGATACTGATGCGGCTTCTCAGCGATCAGTTGGAGTTTGAGTGGTAAGCCTCATCTCCACAGGGCATAATGTTGTTTGTAAAACATAATCAACTAGGTAGTATAACTTGTTAGAGATGACTCCAAGTTAGTTGGTTGATGTTACATTGCAATAATGTTGATATTCTCCATATCTCCTAAATTGTAGAGATCTTGTTATAACTGCAACTGCTATAGAATGCTTTGAAGGCTTTACTGTTTAAGATATTCTTTGATGTTATAATAAAGCTTCTGGCGAAGAGTTATAACTCTCGCTGGGACAATTATGTATAATTGTCTCACCCCGTAGGCTTCAACTTTTTAGGTGGACGTCGGAGACGAAGAAACCAGCCTACAGGTGATCAGTCTCAGCAGCAGCAGCACCAGGGGCAGCAGTAATCTCAGGTGGAGATTTGTCCTGCCATGTGGTGTAGTTAGAGTCAGACCTATGTGTCCTCTGTACTCTCAGGTCTTGGAGTCTTGTGTTATGTGATCTTGAGATTTTGTATCTTGATGTATATAATTACTCAAGAAGTAATTATCCTGAGATGTAAACAGTTACCTCTCTTTATGAAAGGAATTTTATGGATACAAGTTCTTATCTCGAAAAGTTTTAATTTCCCGTGATTTTTGTCTTCCGCTGATTACCGATTCGCTTCCGCTAAGTTTTAATCGTGTTTATGTCATGGTTTGGAGATCAGAGCCCACAATTAGTGGTATCAGAGCTCCAGGTTCAGTTGAGTCTACAGAGGCATAGGACTTAGGATGTCGAGTCTACCTTTAGTACTCCATCCTTATCTAATAGAATCTTCTGCTCCTCAGGAGAAGAAGATACATAAGAATGTCAGAACATCGCGATGAGCACGTAGCAGAGAGTAGTGCTAGTGCACCTCGAGGCGGTGCAAGAGTTCCGAGAATAGAACAACCTGCACCTGAGTCGCCAAGAGAGCCACCCCAGTTCGACCCAGCTGACATGAGTGATCCAGCTGTACAGACGATGTTCGGGCAGTTCATGACTGCCATGACACATATAACCGATAGGATGCCCATTCCTGCACCTAGGGCACCTGTCCAGCCTGAAGTACAAGGTATTGGCAAGACATTCGAACGACTTCGTCGTGTCGGAGCTACCGAGTACTTCGGAACTGCCGACCCTGCAGATGCTGACTTATGGTTGACAGAGTTAGAGAAGGCTTTCAGGATTCTTATGATTCCGGAAGCTGAGAAGGTTAGACATGCTGTCTATCTTCTCAAAGGCAGTGCTGGTCACTGGTGGAACATGGAAGAGCAGAAGAGACCTGGAGTAGAGTTCTCATGGGAAGAGTTTCGTCGGGAATTTATCAATAGATATTTTCCAAAGACCTTCCTAGATGAGAAGATCTCTCAGTTTGAGAAACTAAGGCAGGGTATGATGAACATTAGTGAGTATGAAGCTAAGTTCATGGAGTTGCTGCGGTTCTGTCCGCACATGGCCGCTACGGATGAGGAAAGAATCAGAAGATTTGAAAAGGGTTTGAATTCCGATATGTCAACCCCTGTGTCTGCCTTAGAAAATAGAGAAAGATTCTCTACCTTCGTTGAGTCAGTCCGAAGGATAGAGAGATCTGTGGTTGAGAAAAGACAAACCCATAAAAGATATCCACAGTTCCATGGTTCTTCATCTAGGGATCCCAAGAGACCTAGATTCTCTGCACCTAACCCTCCACCACCCAGATCGAGTTTTCAAACTCAAGGGACACCAAGCAGAGGTAGAGGGCGGAGTCAACCGCTTCAAGGGACACACAGTTCTGCATCAGTGTCAGTTACTGGACCACCCAGACCACAGCAACAGGAGAAGAGTTGCTACAACTGTGGTAAGATGGGACACTTGATGAAGGATTGCCGTTCTAGGGTTGTCGGTGTGACACAACAAACCCCGAGACAGAATCAACAGGGATCTCAGAATAGACAACATCAAGGAGCAGCTCGAGGACGTGGACAAGCGTCTCAAGCTGGATCATCAGCACCACCTCAACACCAGGCGACTGCGAGGTTCTATGCTATGAACCCACCTGAGGCAGTGGTCAATCCACGGGTAGTGGCAGGTCAGATGAAACTTTTATATTCTGATATGTCTATATCCTGTGATGTATCTGTTCTGATTGATCCGGGTGCTACGCACTCTTTCATCACTCGTGAAATGATTCGTAACTGCAATGTGACTGTTAGTCATAGAGCAGATAGTTTGTTGTTAGAGACTCCGTTGAGTGGGTCTGCCGTTTTGCAGGAGGTATGTTCTCCCTGCATCCTTTTCTTTTCTGACCATCGCATTCAAGTGGACCTTATACCACTTGATATGCAGGGGTTTGATATAATCCTTGGGATGGATACCTTAGAAAGATATAGAGTTGTCTTGGATTGTGAGTCCAAGTTAGCTGTGTTTGCTGATGAAAGCAACACATGGATCTTTCAAGGTGAAAGAAAGATTCTGCCCACCTGTCTTGTATCAGCTATGGTTGCTGATAAGCTGTTGAGGCAAGGATGTTATGCATTCTTAGCCCATGTGGTAGATGTTACCAAGGAAAGTTCTGATCCTGCCGAAGTTCCCATAGTCAGGGAATTCGAAGATGTGTTTCCTGAAGAACTTCCTGGTATACCACCACCTCGGGAGATTGACTTTGAAATCAATCTGATTCCAGATACGAAACCCATAGCTCAAACTCTGTATAGAATGGCTCCTGCCGAGATGGCAGAACTCAAGAAACAGCTTCAAGAGTTACTTGAGAGAGGTTTTATCCGACCGAGTACTTCACCTTGGGGTGCTCCGGTCTTGTTTGTTAAAAAGAAAGATGGGTCAATGCGGTTATGCATCGACTACAGACAACTTAATAAAGTGACAATAAAGAATAAGTATCCTCTGCCGAGGATTGATGATCTCTTTGACCAGTTGCGTGGTGCAACAGTCTTTTCAAAGATAGACTTGAGGTCTGGATATCATCAACTCCGTATTAAAGATAGTGACATATCCAAGTCTGCCTTTAGGACAAGATATGGTCACTATGAGTTCACGGTTATGTCGTTTGGACTAACCAATGCACCAGCTGCATTTATGGAACTCATGAATAGAGTTTTTCGACCTTTCCTTGATCAGTGTGTTGTCGTCTTCATAGATGACATACTGATTTATAGTAAAGATGCTCAGCAGCATGAGAAGCATCTTCGCCAAGCTTTGACCTTGCTAAGAGAACATAAGTTGTATGCTAAGTTTAGCAAGTGTGAGTTCTGGCTGCCGGAGGTATCTTTTCTTGGACATGTAATATCCGCCTCGGGAATTCGTGTTGACCCTACAAAGGTAGAATCTGTTCTACAATGGGAACAACCAAAGACACCGACGGAAATTCGAAGTTTCTTGGGGTTAGCTGGCTATTATCGAAGGTTCATTAAGAACTTTAGTTCCATAGCTTTACCCTTGACCAAGTTAACCCGGAAAGATGTTCCTTTTTCTTGGAGTGATAAGTGTCAACAATCTTTCGAGTTGTTGAAGGAGAGGTTGACAAGTGCACCTGTTTTAGTGCTACCTGAACAAGGAAAAGGATATGTAGTTTTCTGTGATGCTTCCAAGAACGGATTAGGATGTGTGTTGATGCAGGATAAACAAGTGATTTCTTTTGCTTCCCGACAGCTTAAGAAACACGAGGAGAATTATCCAACACACGATCTGGAGTTAGCAGCTGTGGTTCATGCTTTGAAGATCTGGAGACATTATCTCTACGGAGAGACATTCCAGATTTTCACAGACCACAAAAACCTTAAGTATATCTTCTCTCAGCATGAGCTCAACATGAGGCAACGTCGCTGGATGGAGTTAATCAAGGACTACGACTGTACAATTGATTACCATCCAGGTAAGGCCAATGTTGTTGCAGATGCCTTGAGTAGGAAATCAGCAACATCAACCATGAATAGAGCACAACTAAACTCTTTAGTATGCTCTAGAAGAGATATGCTTATCTCTTTAAGGCAAGACAATGTACAATTGAAGGTGTCATTCCTAGCCGGTTTGTTAGCTGAGATGCATATTAAACCTACCCTAAGAGAGCAGATTAAAGAAGCACAGCTAGATGATGCTGCAGTTCAACATATAAGATCTGAGTATGGAAATGAGAAGCAAGATGGGTTTCATGACTCAAAAGATCAAGTAGCTTGTTATAATGGAAGAATGATAGTGCCGGATGTGGACAACTTAAGGAAGTTAGTCCTGGAAGAAGCCCATTCTTCCATGTATGCTATGCATCCAGGGAGCACCAAGATGTATCGGAATTTGAAGGATCTGTATTGGTGGCCTGGGATGAAGAAGGACATTGCAGAGTTTGTTCTGAGGTGTCCTGTGTGTCAGCAAGTTAAAGCTGAACACCAGAAGCCTGCAGGGACAATGCAACCTTTACCCATATCACAGTGGAAGTGGGACCATGTGACCATGGACTTTGTTATTGGCCTACCCAGGACAAGCAAAGGACATGATTCCATTTGGGTAATTGTTGATAGGTTGACTAAGACGGCACATTTCTTACCTGTCAAAACAACCTATTCTGCTGAAAGGTTATCAGAGTTGTATGTTCAAGAGATAGTGCGTTTGCACGGAGTTCCTGTCACAATAGTTTCAGACAGAGGTCCTCAGTTTACCAGTCGTTTTTGGGAACAGTTGCACAGTGCCTTAGGCACTAAGCTGAGGTTTAGTACGGCCTTTCATCCACAGACTGATGGACAGTCGGAAAGGACCATACAAACCTTAGAAGACCTGTTGCGAGCATGTGTTCTCCAGTTCACCGGAAGTTGGGATCTACACCTAAGCTTAATAGAGTTTGCCTATAATAATAGCTATCAGCATAGTATTGATATGGCACCTTATGAAGCCTTATATGGTAGACGTTGTAGATCACCCTTGTGTTGGTTTGAGACTGGTGAGCACCAGTTGTTAGGTCCCGACCTGGTGCAGCAAACCACAGAAAAGATTAAAGTAATACAACATAAGATTAAGACTGCTCAAGATAGGCAGAAATCTTATGCTGATAAACGTCGTAGACCTTTAGAGTTCCAGGTTGGAGACAAAGTGTATCTTAAGGTCTCACCTTGGAAAGGGGTCCTTCGTTTTGGAAGGAAGGGGAAGTTAGCTCCTAGATATATGGGGCCTTATCCAATCATTGAACGGATTGGAAAGGTAGCATATAAACTAGAGCTGCCCCCAGAGTTACAAAGATTACATCCTGTGTTTCACATTTCTATGTTGAAGAAATGTCACCCAGACACCGAGTCAGTTCTACAACCTATGGAAGTAGAATTGAATGATGACATATCCTATGAGGAGGGACCAGTGTCAATCCTTGATAAACGAATTAAAAAGTTAAAGAAGAAAGATATAAGTCTTGTGAAAGTCCTCTGGAACCATCATGGTATTGAAGAAGCCACTTGGGAGTTAGAGGATGAGATGAGAAGGAAGTATCCTGCCCTTTTCTCGTAATATGTTTTATCGATTTCGGGGACGAAATCCTTGTAAGGGGTGGATAATTTGTAACATCCCTGACCTGGGTTATGAGTTCACCCTAGGTGTTTTGCCTAAATATGTAATTAAATCTTTGTGATTAACTCTGAGCATGTAATTAAGCTTCTCAGAAATGTATATTTCAGTATTTGCTCCTTTTTATTTAAAGTTGTAGCATTGTTTTGATATACAGGGACCTATGTGCAATTTACCCAGTTGAAAGGGTTAGCTTGCAATTTGCACATGATGAGATGTTCCTCTGATGTTGAGACATCATGAGAATCTCTTTGGCAAAGTTTGAGGGATTTCCCAAGCTAGAGCACCAAGGTGCAGCTGTGGAAGCAATCCCAGGGCTTGAAACCCTAATTTGGGGTAAAATGCAATTTACCCAAATGATGGGATGCAATTTGTAAAGAATGTCATCTAATGTATCTTTTTAGACTTTTGCCATCATTTATAGAAGAAATGATGAGGAATTCACCTCAATTGAGTTATCAAGTTAAGAAATAGGCTTTGTGATTGAATAATCAGGGTATATGTGCAATATCCCTTTAAGTATGAACTTTATTATTAGATTGTTCTTCCTTGCCTTCTTTTCTATAACATTAAGATAAGGTTTGTCCTTAGAATAAAGAGGAAGGGACGAGCAAGTAATAAAGGAAGGACTTAGTTGGAATTAAGGGAAACTTATGAACTAATGTTGAAAATCCTACCCCATGTATATAAGCCCTCCTTCCCTTAGTTGCAAGGGAACTTAACCTTCGTTCCCTTACTGTTTCATTTCACCAAAGACGACCAAGGACTTCCTTGGAGCTAAGGAGGACGAACAAGGGGTGCAAGGTAGGTTTAAACCCCTCTTCTTGCCTAATTCCATGGTTAGAATTCGAATTCAAGGTCATCTTCATGGCTAATTCTCGAAACCCTATCTTTCTAGCCGTCTCTTTTCATCCTTCCTTGGAGTTTTCACCTTGGCCAACCTGTGGGAACTCAAGGAAGCCATTAGAGCTTGGAGCTTGAAAGCTTGGAGCTCAAGAAGCGAGCTTTAGGCGGGTTTTATAACTCTAAACCTATGCTTTACTATGTGCATCTTTATATGCGATTTGATGATAGCTCTTAGTATTTCCCTACTTTTCCCTGCTATTTTGCAAGCAAAACCGTGGGATATCTGTACTGTTCTTGAGCTAGAAGATGAAGGCGTGATTTCCAAGAAAAACCCACCGCTTTTCTTTTCCTTAAACGGTCCTAACAGTTTGCTCTCTCAGACTCAAGACCGCGAGGTGAGCAAACGGTCTCGAGACCGTGAGAGGGCTCGCGGTCTCAAGACCGTTTGGCCCCGTTGACCGAGCATGGACCGTATAAGAAATCTGTTCCTAATTATATAGGCTAATTACCCTCAAAAGTTGGGAGACTAACTCCAAAGGAATCGGGAGATATGACCTTTTTAAGTCACAACTTTAAATGAATTAATTGCTGATTCTCAAACGGTCTGAAATTGCCTTTTTGGGCAAACGGTCTCAAGACCGTGTACGGTCGTTGACTAAGCATTGACCGTATGATATTACTGTTCAAAATAATGTTAATTAACAACTCACCAAGTTTGATGGTATAATTCCAAACGGGCTAAGAGTTGAAGGGTGAATACTAGGGCTAACCCTAGATAAAATCAGTACTGAAATTATGGTGACCTAATTAGGGTTTTTAGGGTTGATTGACCCAAACGGTCTCAAGACCGTTTGGAACTCATCCAAACGGTCTCAAGACCGTGAGGGCAATCAACCAAGACCGTTTGAAGGTCTAGGGTTGAGTAATTTGTCCAATTGAGCACCCAATTGCAAATAAGTTAGTAATTTAATCAAAAAAATTCTGTTTGTGGTTCAATCATGGTTCAACCCCTATCAAATCACCTTAGACTTTGATAAAATCTTGGTCAAACGGTCTTAAGACCATGTGGGGTCTACCCACATGACCTCAAGACCATTTGGGCCAAGTTTGGGCCCAATTGGAGCTCAATTGAAGGGTTCAACCTTGTGTTGATGCACACTGTTGAGTGTTGATGGGTGAACATTGATAGACCCTAATTGAATCGATTTCAACCATAATTGGTTAACTATTATGGGTCAATTGAATGACCAAGTGATCAAGCATAACCTTAATTGACTAAAATCCATGAGTGGTCAACATAGATTTGACCATTTGAGGGCTTCAACATGGGTTGACATTATCGGTTGCACCTTTGAGCCTTGTTGAAGGACCAAGCGGCTGAGACCATGAGAGCCTCGCGGTCTCAAGACCGTGAGAGGGCTCGCGGTCTCAAGACCGTGAGGGGGCTCACGGTCTCAAGACCGAGAGGAGTCTCACGGTCTCAAGACCGTGAAGGGCCTCGCGGTCCTGAGGTCAAAGAAGGGCAAACGGTCTTCATGACCCTCGCGGTCTCAACTCAAATTGGTCCTCGCGGTCTCAACTTTAATTTGGACCAATGGGAGGCTTCGCGGTCTTGAACCCTTGAAGAGGCTCACGGTCTTGAAGCCTAAGGGGGCTCGCGGTCTTGGAGCTAGAAAGAGGCTCGCGGTCTTGGAGCTAGAAAGAGGCTCGCGGTCTTGGAGGGTCAAAGTGGGCAAACGGTCAACACTTTCAACCAATCTCAACCCAATTGATGATTAATGATTGAAATCAATCAATGTGACTCAAGGTTGACCACATTCAATCATTTGATGATGTAAATGGTTCAATGTTACCCAAATCAAACCCTAATGATAATCTAGGATAGTAAGGGGTTATTTGACCAAGGTTTTTGACTATGATGATGATCAATGGGGTGAATTACCAAATTACCCCTGAAGGGTCAATTGAGTTATACCTTGCTCATTTCAAACCCTAATTACATGAGAATGATGTTTTTAGTCATAATGACTCTATCTAACCTGATCTAGTCTAATGTTATCATCAACCATTAGTATGATGAAAGAGAGAGTACTCTAGAAAGAGAAAGTACCCTAGAGAGAGAAAGTAACTCTAATCACTTAATGGTGATGTTTTTGTCTATGTAAGCCTATGATGTCTCAACCCAACCTGTTTTAGAGTGATGTTGACATCACCTAACCTTATGATGAGAGAGAAAGTACTTCTAGAGAGAGAAAGTACTTCTAGAAAGAGAAAGTACCCTTTTTAAATGGAAACTCAATTGAAGCATCCCCAATACACAGAAATGAGCATAATTAGGGTATGATCCACCTGTGTGAGATCATAGAAACCCTAATTATGATAAATGATGAACCTTTAACTAATCCAAGAGCATCAATGAAGATGTTACTCATACATGATGATGTTATGAGTTTAATTCACCTTGATGTGAATAGTAAACCCTAATTCAAGGGTAATGGCATGCTTTTGAGCAATAAACTCTATTTGAATAGAATTAAAGATTTAACTCTTATGACAAAAGTAGGAAGTACATTCCTTATTGTTGTATTACCTTTATCAGATGTATTAACCATGCAGGTTCTGATATCAAGGTAATCATATCCAGGTATGGATGTTGATGTTATATTCATTGAAGGCATGTTGTTAGCCTTATGAATAAGTAAAGTAATCTGATGCCTTGCCAGTGGCATCCTATGCTGATATTGGGCTATGAGAGCCATGAATACCATCAAGGTCATGCCTTAGAGATGACTTGTGATGAGGATAATGAGAAATGATGATTGATATAAGTTAGGCATGTTACATTTAGTATTCTTCTTTTATAGCTGCTATGCTACTGTTATTGTTTGAAGAACAATGTATGCTGTTAAAGAATACTGAATGTACCTAACTAATCAAGTATAATGTAGAGCCCTGATCATAGATCCATCATTGTCAGAAATTAAGTGATGGTGAAACAAGTTTTCCTCAGGGAACTCCTGGAGCACATACTTTTGAGTATGTGGGGTACATGGATGTGTAGAACCTTACATCCTAGTGTAGGAAAGTGATGTAGATGTGTAATCCATCCATCCTTCACTATAGTTTCATACCGTATCAGTGGTAGGTAAACATGAAACCTCCTGATGACGAAGAAAGCACAGATATCCGTATCAGTGGTAGGTAAATATGAAACCTCCTGATGACGAAGAGAGTACAGAACGCCACTGTGACTCTAGAATAGCGAAGGACCAGTTTACCCTGGTGAGCTATAATAGTAGAGACACGAGATGTCCTACAAGTGATCCTCTTACTGACTGAGGAAGGTGAAGGTCATGAGAATCCGGCTCTCTTAATGACCTATGTATGATACTGATGCGGCTTCTCAGCGATCAGTTGGAGTTTGAGTGGTAAGCCTCATCTCCACAGGGCATAATGTTGTTTGTAAAACATAATCAACTAGGTAGTATAACTTGTTAGAGATGACTCCAAGTTAGTTGGTTGATGTTACATTGCAATAATGTTGATATTCTCCATATCTCCTAAATTGTAGAGATCTTGTTATAACTGCAACTGCTATAGAATGCTTTGAAGGCTTTACTGTTTAAGATATTCTTTGATGTTATAATAAAGCTTCTGGCGAAGAGTTATAACTCTCGCTGGGACAATTATGTATAATTGTCTCACCCCGTAGGCTTCAACTTTTTAGGTGGACGTCGGAGACGAAGAAACCAGCCTACAGGTGATCAGTCTCAGCAGCAGCAGCACCAGGGGCAGCAGTAATCTCAGGTGGAGATTTGTCCTGCCATGTGGTGTAGTTAGAGTCAGTCCTATGTGTCCTCTGTACTCTCAGGTCTTGGAGTCTTGTGTTATGTGATCTTGAGATTTTGTATCTTGATGTATATAATTACTCAAGAAGTAATTATCCTGAGATGTAAACAGTTACCTCTTTTTATGAAAGGAATTTTTATGGATACAAGTTCTTATCTCAAAAAGTTTTAATTTCCCGTGATTTTTGTCTTCCGCTGATTACCGATTCGCTTCCGCTAAGTTTTAATCGTGTTTATGTCATGGTTTGGAGATCAGAGCCCACAGTACATCATTTAGTGATAGGTGTGTATATATATATATATATATATATGAGGATATTAAAAGATTAGATTAATTGATAATCCTATCATGACTTATCATGGTATGATTCCTTCTTTCTGACACATTATCATGTTCAAATGGATTTGACTTGTAATAGACTATCACAATTCTTTCTTTGAAGGTTCTCAAGGTATTGATATAAAGTATTTCAACATTTGATGTCATCAAAGTTTCTTAATACTTTTATCAAAGGTATACTTCTTTGATAATCTGCTTGACCACTTGAAGAGATTTATGTTGCTATTTTACAGAGTACATGTCATCAAATTACCAATTAATGAAATGAAGTATAACTAACTATCTATACTACTCATTCAATAAAGATCATCATGCATCATATGTATGACGTCTAGTGGAAACCTTATCCTCCCATTACATTTTAGTGAAGGATGTTATGTCACGTTTTGCATAAGTAAGATTTGTATACCTCATTAGGTTCAATAACCAAGGGAGTCTACATTGACATCAATATGTATACTAGATGTGCATTTATTATATATACATCCAAGGTGACTATTGCTAATGAATGTTTTGAGTTATCAATTATAAACCTTTGGTATTAACATTATAAACATCCATCCTGATGTGATTTCCTACAATGACCACTTATATATTTGGGTATTACCATACAAGATCATATCTTTTGAAATAGAAACATCAACAACTCACTTCATTAATTTACCATCCTTGTCATACACGATGCTTAAAGTACATAAATGTTTCAATTTAATTGCATAATGAAATAACAATTCAACTAACTCAATTACATGCCCATTGGGCTAAGATAAATTAAAATATAGACTAAATCTTTAGCAACTCTTACTCCTCCTTGTCCATCTTTGTCCTTTCAAGAAATTTTTCACTTCTTGTCAGATCCTACACATCAAATATGGAATATCTCTATCTAGTATCATATACCAAGAAGAAGTAAGAAAATGTATCTTATAAGTTTATACCTAAAGTGGAAGCCTCAACGCCTTCCTCCTTCTTCTTTAGTTCCTCTAACCAGAGTGGGAAATTCCTTTTCCAATGTCTAGGATGGTGACAATTGCCTCTTTTCTTTACTCCTGCCTTTGCTTGGAGATCTGAAGACTTGGGCTTCTGGCCAGCTTTAGAACTCTTGTTATCTTTGCCTTTTCCTTTAGACTTCCCCTTTGTCTTGTTGATCATCATCACAGACTTGTGCTTGTCTTTATTCATTTCTACCTCAGTTGTTCTCAACATGCCCAACAACTCTGTCAATAGCTTATCAAAGTTGCTCATATTGTAGTTCATCAAAAACTAATTGTATGACTCTGGTAGGGACTATAGAATCACATCAGTGGACGAATCTTGACCCAAGGGGAATCCCAGTCTATCTAGGTTCTCCACATACCCAATGGCTTGAGTATATGAGGACCTAATTGATATCCTTTTTCCATCTTGCACTTGAACAACACCTTAAAGACATCGTACCTATCTTGTCTCTCTTGTTCTTGGAACATGTTCTTGAGATGTGTGACCATCTCAATCACATCCATGTTCTCATGCTGCCTCTACAACTCATAGTTCATGGAGCATAGCATCAGATATTTGACATCCACAACATCATCACTACGTTTCTTGTAAGCATCCCTATCAGCCCTTGGTGCATTTGGAAGGGGTTCATCTAGTTCTGGTATCTCCAGGACATAGAGCTTGTTCTCCTGTGTGAAACTGATTCTTAATGTCCTGAACCAGACATGGATTTTTTTCCCATTTAGCTTGTCCTTTTGAGTACCAATCGTAGAGAAATGTGATTGTTGTTCGTTGCCATTTGATTCTACAAAACAATTCACAATTTTGTCAAAAACTCATTTTTAATTTGATTTGATTAAAATTGACGATAATGATTAGGTATTTAATAAATTATCACTCTCATTATTCTAATCAAATTTAAAATCCTCAAGTATCAATTTGGAAAATTGCAGCAAATAATATTCTAATGAGATAAGATCCAAAATGATTCAATTATTACCCGACCAACGCCATCATAAATTATCAACCATTAAGGTAAGCAACGTTTTCCAATTGTATCATATGAAATTCTTGGAGATAATATGCGCAACTCCTTGCGGATAAATATTTATATGCCTCTAGGCCTAGACGCTCTATGAATCACCAATTAATCCTGACCCAAAATCCAACATGATAATAATGCACCCACTAGGGTGGAACCTACATTACTACCATCACACTTCTACAAGATAAATAGTGCACCATGCTAGGGCGTAACCTAGACTTGGTCAATCAAGATTTTCATGTATGTCGCTGATGGAAAGCATCTTGGACTTAATATATTTGATTGAGGGATTTATATTTATCATATGTATATATACATATACTGTATCCAATCACCTTATATATAGTATGTATCATATACATGCTATATCCCACAATGTAAACATGCAATATAAAACCAAAGGTGATGGCTCTGGACATGTCTACTATAATTCCTTGGAACCACAAGGAATTACTACCTAGGTCAATCATAACATCACATGTATGAACTTGTTGTTGGTGTAGATTTGTGCTTGCTAATCCAGTTTGATCAGTTCAACCCTTGAACCGGTCATCTCTCATCTTGGTTGGTCATTTGGTCACCTGAAATGGTCATTTGGTCTCCTATCCAACTAATGTCTGGACACCTCCAGATAGTGGTTGGGTCCTCCAGGTGTTTGACTCACTCTCGTAGTTTGTCCTCCTCATCCTCCATCCGATCAGCTCGTCATGTGAAATGGTCAGCTCGCCTTACGTTGATCGTCATTTCAAGAAAGGAAACTATCATATTTCTAATAACTTATTACATTATAAAATGAAACCTTGAGTTACATTTGAGGGGAGCAAAGGTAGGAAAGAATTAACTTTACATTGGGAATAAGGAGGTACAAGTTTGGTATGCAAACTGAGATAAAATAGGAATAAATACAAACCATCCAACCACACACAAATATGGGTTATTGGCCATAACCATGCTACACATCCAATATCAAAAATACTTTTAGGGTGACATATGTAAATTTCATATATATATATATATATATATATATATATATATATATATATATATATATATATATATATATATATATATATATATATATAGAGAGAGAGAGAGAGAGAGAGAGAGAGAGAGAGTTAGGCTAGAATACACTCGAGTGTATCTGAAGCGGAATACACTCAAGTAGTTTTCCATGATGCAATATTTTTTTTGAAAATCTAATCCATTGATCTTATTAAACATCTCATGAATAAATCATACACAAAATTTGAGCACATTTGGATATGTATAGCTCATGTTATGAAGATCGCAAAAATTATACATTTCAAATTAGTTTCACGCGTCGATTTTGTTTCCCTTGGATGAATGACTTACACTCATCCAAATGTGCTCAAAATTTGTATGTAGCCTAGTTATAGTATGATGGTGAAGATCAATGGTTTACATTTTGCAAAACATAGTCTTGATATGCAAACACACTTGAGTGTATTCGTGCAATCCGTACACTCGAGTGTATTCTAGCCTGACTCTCTCTCTCTCTCTCTCTATATATATATATATATATATATATACATATATATATATATATAATTTTGGGATTATGTGGTCTTTGATTGTATACACATATGAGATAGTTTAAATATAAGCATTGTATGCAATAAATAAACTATAAAATCCAAAAATTTGATCATATCAATTATTCTAAAACATAGTGAGTTGATGTGGCTCTAATACCACTCTTGGGAAATATGGGCATAGCGAAAGGAAGTGGAAACAAATATATTATCTATGTGTATTTCCCATAATAAAAAGATTGTGACAACTACTATGAAATAGGAAAGATGGTTTAACTAGTTTATACCTAGTCCTGGAGCAAGTCCAATGACTAGAATTCGCTACAAAGTAACAATCTACTAGTTGCTCTTGGACAATGTCTGCACAGCTCCTAGTCTTGACCACAAACAACAAACTCAAATGACGTCTACAGTAGCTCCTGGTCTTGCAATGGACTGTAGGATGACGTTGTCCTCCTAGAGGAAGACAACAACCTCCTCTCCTGTAGAGAATTCCACACAGACCACCTAGAACTCATGTTGTTCTAGTAGAACATGCATGAAGGAGTTGTCCCTCTCGTTGGTGTACTAGTCACCAACTTGCAACCCCACAATTTTTTCTCGAATGCTATCCCTCCCTTTAGCAGGTAGGACTTGCTCAGGCTCTCTATTGGTCACCACAGACAATAATTGTCAGAGATAATTGAGTTGTGTTTTGGGAATTTCCCAATGCCCCTCTATTTATCAGAGGGGTTAGGTTCTAGGTTCCCAATCTGTGTGGGAGTGTAAGGGACCAAAATATCATGAATTTTTGTAACCTGTGAATCCCAAAATGGTCAGTTGGAAACCAAATCAGTTGGTTTACATGTGAGACAGTTGGTTCATGACCCAAACTGGTCATTTCACATGTTTCTTAATTGCACATGGATTTGGTAAAATCATTTCCAATTAATACATAACATTATTTCTTGTACCAATCGAATCGAACAAGTGAAATGAGTTTCTAATTGCACTTGAATTTGGAAAAATAATTTCCAATGTGTGCAAAACATTAATTCTTGTACCAATCGAATTGAACAAGTGAAACAAGCAATTTTTCTCACGAAATTGCAAAAGCTCCGAGAACCTTCGGTCGGCATAGTCAAGCCGATCGGTTCACCAGGTGAGCCTGTCATCTTTCTTATCTTGAGTCAATCGGTTCACCCAGTGAGCCAATTGGTTGGTGCCCCAATTTCATGCAAAACTTCATCCAATTTAGTTACAATCAGTCTGACACTTCAAACGACCCTCTCATTCAGTGAGTCAATCAGTTGGCCATCTAGTCAGCTAATTTATTGCTTGAATTGAATACCTAAACACTTTAGTAATCAATCCAATCATCATTCATGATTAAACTCCCCTTCTAGATGAATTCCAATGTGTGTGACCCTATAGGTCCCATATCACGTTGGCAGTGAATGTCCATAACTAACTTATGACATCACAAGAAGAGAGCGGTGCCTAGTCACACATTAGTGCTACACAAGTGAATGGAAAGTTGGAGAACAACTTCAACGTACAATTTGTGTAAAGTGTTGCAGTGACTGTATAATTTCTTTGTCTCTAATATCTAGAATGAACTCAAGGTATGGAATCATCATCCTCTCAACATTAAATATGTGTTCCTTGAACCAAGAGCAGACTGACTGAGATATATGTGGCCTCAATGTCATATATTGATTCACATGTGCATGCACATGCATTTCTCAGGCTCGCCCATTAAGTGGCCAGGATATCAAACTCCAGCTGGAGGGACAAATCCCATCTACATCACTCACAATCAGTCCCCATGAGTCACAACTACCCAATCATCACCTTTATGGCAATCCTTATTTCAAGGTTATGTTTGATGATGTCAAAGTATACCAAACAACATGTGATGAGTGTAGTAACTTCTGGTCTAAGAACCACAATCACCACCTTCACTATGAGAGATGACTATGACCACAAATGATGGTTTCCATGTGTCACTCTCAAGGTGGCTCTATTTGATACATTATTTTTAAGATGTATCTGTGTGCTTGGTTTGATATACTATATCATGACTAATGAGATCTTTTTGATCAACCAACCCACACTCCATTCTTATCTGTTAGTGTTGTTATCTACCTTCCACGGTAACAACTTACTAGGTACATATTAAGAATGTACATACTCTTAACATATGTGTGATGTCATTGTTCAAGTCATGCACTTGAAGGCATACATCATTAAGTATTGTCATTCTTTAGACATTCATAATGTTTCCTCATTATCTTATAACTGAGTGAACCAGAATGAATTTGAAGCTTGTCTTTATGATTATTAATCAAATCCTCTATGTTATATGTCGTTTTAATCATCATATGATTCACTCTTTGGGCATACCTTACCAACAAGGTTGACCATGAACCCTAGGAAGTCTTTTAGAGCAGTTAGATCTTATTTGAGAGGTATGTGTAGTTTGTATTAGATTTAGGAATTTATATGAGTTTGACATAAATATTCCCTTAATAAGGAATCTCTTGACATTACTACTTATTGTGATTCTATAACTTTCAAGTGACAATCATTTAAAATATCCTATAAACCTACTTACTCATGTAATATTGGTTTTATAATACCTCCTTCAATGAAAAAAATGTGAAAAGGAAGAATTCCATTTGGAAATGGAATGGAAGATTAATCTAAAACAAGAAAAGCCTTATTGATGTGATTGATGGAGTTATGTCATGTATTTATATTTGGCATGTGACATTAGACTATGATGGTCAATGTAGATGCTTATGCACAAACATAGACATCGTTGTGACATCCCTAGATTTTCTAAAACTTAATCTAATGTGTGACGTATAAATTAAAACTTCAGCTTAGAGAGAAACACAATTTAAACACCACACTCTAGGCTAAGAAGAAGAAAATCTGAGGAAGTCAGAAGGAAACAACAAGGTGAGTGCAGAGGAGCTGAGTTTTGGTGTTTGTATGCCCCTCTGTCATAGTCTTGTGATGCTCAAGCTCCACCTTGGTAGGATAGAAGACAAATTGAGTGAATGGATTCCATGGCTTCCTCGCTATGATTGGAAGGCATCATGACTTTTGGCAAGGTGTGGCAGAGCACTTTGTGAGATTAGATCAACATGGAATGAAAGAAATGGTTTCCCTTTTTGCTTCACCATAGAAGGCACCCGACAGAGATCCTCCATCCATCAAGGAGGAGACAACGATCAATTTCTCATCGTTGTCGAGTCGTGTGGTGGCACCTGCACAGACGTCCTGGAGGTGATAGATTATCACATGGGATAAGGTCACACAGACGATAGAGATAGCACACCAGGGATGTTGGAGTCCAGCGGCGGTGCTCATGGATGGGAGTCAGATGCGTCTCTGTTAGGAGAGGAGGCATGACATTGTGTTTAAGAAATCGGGAAGGAGTTGGTGATGTTGGATCGGGAGCGTGAGATTGCATGAGAAAGAGGGGAGATGGAGCGGGTTCCCTCATCCTTGAACCTGCCAAAATCCACATTGAACCAGACGGTTCATCCAAGCCAGACCAGGAGTCAAGCACTCTCTTAGGAGCCACGTGGCAACATACCATTGGCGATAAAAGGTAAATTCCTATATCTTGTATAATTCACAGTAAATTGATGGATTATCAGAAACATACAAACAAAGTATCAAAATGTTCAGAAAAATGAGTAGATCAGAATGGAACCATAATATCAGCCTTTTGATGCTTAAAATGCAGTAGTATCATGTATGACATGTTACATTTTTTATGAGTAATAAATATCAAATGATGATATAAAATTATGAAAATGCATCAATTGATCTAAATATTATATATAATCCATATGATGTCAGATATGATGATGCTTGGACAAGAAATCATGTAATTTTCTTTATATACCTAATTAGGTCTAATAACCCTAATTAATGTGTAATAATTACAAATACACTCAAGAAATCCTAGAAATTATAGAGTAAGCTCATATCAGTAACTGGAAGCTATATTTAAGTTTTATATCAGTTAGATTCACATGATTCATGTTGTATGATGATGATTTCTCTTAATGTTATATAACCCCTAATATGCTTAGTGAATATGATCTTGGGTTAACACATGCACACAGTGATATGGAAACTAATGGTCATACAATTGACTATAATCTAGAATACAACATCAGTAACATCAAACCCAGACAAAAAAAGAGTAAGACAAAAAATCATGATGGGAATATCCTAATGAGCTAAGTCAAACCCTAAAATGGACATACTAGGGATAAGATGATGAAAATGTAATGATGATATGTGGCCTTATATTGATCAGGGTTTGACCAAGTTATAGTTTACATGAGGGATATGTCATGATTAGGATTTATCTTTTCATTGTACACCCTTACCTCTTACTTGGCCTACTACTTATTATGGTTGTATTATCTGTGTACAAATACTTTGCATATGATATTGGATGAAACTATTATTCTAGTATGGTATTTTTCTTGACTTTCCATACTTGTAGTTATGAAGCATCAAAGATAACATAATACAATAGTTTGGAGACAAGAATTGGAATATTTGTTTTGTTGCATGATTCCAACAATTTTTTCTTGGGTAGCGGGCTCATGCCTAATTTCTGTCATGAGAATTGGTGTGGCTAGTATTTCTTCTTTTAAGACTTTTATGGGTTCAAAAGGAGGATTCATTGACTCTACTTCTTCATCTTTAAGACCTAATTTCCATGTAACATAGGCTTTTGTAATAGCCATATTTTTTGAGGTCTTTAGAAATGGTGTGATGTGGTTCTCTTCAAATCATTCAAAGAATAGGATGTTTCTACTGACATCCTTCATGTGTTTATACCATTGTTTTCTAATAAGTGTCCTTGTTTGATCATTGTAATGATCAAAAACACAATCAACCTTTTCTTTATTCTCTTTACAGAGAAAGTCTCCTCTTAACAAATCTTTATCTATTTCAAATTATTGTTCTATAAGAGTGTTTATAGTAAATTCTACTTCTGATGGCTCATAGTTAGAACACGATGTTTCATAGATTGGATAGGTTAAGCCTATAGGCCTAATTGTGGGATCTATCTTATCTTTTCCTACTTCGTCTCTCTCTTTATTTCTAGGGAGTATAACAAAATGGTACTCAGAGGGAGTTTCCCTAGTTGTCTTGGGAACTTAAGATGCAGGTATCCTAGATGATAATGAATTTCAAGGTGTTTCATAGGTTAAATTCCTTGAGGATAGTGAAGATCTAGGAGTATCAAGACCCCTAGAGTAACTAGTGGAAGGTCTAGAGTTAAGAGTGATTCTTCTACTTGATGATAGAAAATTGATTTCTACATCACCATTTGGATGTTCTATGACTTCTTCAACATTTTCATTTTGTAAAGGTGTAGAATGATTAGCTTGGGCTAGACTCCAACATTCTGGTAGTTTAATATCATCGCATTTTAAATATTTTGGGGTGACTCCGTTATTTCTAACATTTGTGAGAAAAAGTGTTGTTGTGCCTTTTTCGAGATAGATGACTGACTGTGGTGTAACTGTGTTCATGGCTTTGAAGCATACCCTATAACAAATGGCAACATTCTTAGATGATGCTTCCATGTGAAACCCTGAGGTTTGGATATTTAATGTTAAAGCTTTTAATAAGCCTAGATCACTTAGGGATACTGAGAAATTAGGGACAACGCTGAAGTGAACTTGTCTGTCAGATAGGCTAGATTCGACTAACCCTAGCAGAGAGTTGGTAAACTTCTGATGTCTACAGTCTCTTAAGCATAATAATATTAAGGAGTTGATTCCTTTCCTAGTAAGTGCTTTGTCTGAAACATGAACCAACCCTAGGTGTAGATAGTGATACTTTGTATTACTTTTTAGATTTTCTATATCCTTTTTAGAGAGGAGTTCTAGGTTTTCCAAAGATGGGTTTACAAAGATGGGTTTCTCTATTGTTTTTATATAATAGTCAGAGATGATTTTAAAACTTCCTTTGGTATAAATGTCTTTTATAGGCACTTTAGGTGTTTCCCAATTTTGAATTGATTGTTCTATGTTTTTGAAGTTTATTTATTCACTGTTCTTAATAGACATCGTTCTAATGATAGATTTAGCAGGAAGTGAAGAAGTTTCACAAGATAGGAGGTTAAACAACTTTGACATCATTAACAAGAACTAACTAGTGGCCTGTCAATAGTGAATATAGCTCTGGCTCGTTAAACAACGGGGAGCCCACTACGACAAGGAGGCCTCAGACCTAGTCAACTTGTATCAAAGAGATCTAGGATGATTAAATACTTCTCTTGTTCTTCTTCAAAGGTAGTCTAAGGAGTTCTAAATGAGATTTCTTTCTTTGGATTTGGAGTTCCTAGTGGCCTGTCAATAGTATCAACACGCTCAAAACCCTAACGCCTATCCACGAAAACAGAGGCACCCGCAGTACCCCTATGACAAGGAGGCCTCAAACCTTAGAACCCTTCCCCCCAAGAAAGAAGGACACAAGAGGAACTCAACTAAGTGCAGAGAATGGGTACTTTTCAAAAACCTTTCCCTTTACTGGCTCTGATACCATATTGGAACCAGGAAACTAAGAAGGAAGCTAGTACTATGCGTTACTTGGCCTATCGTATACGGAAATAAGGGAAATAAGAAATAAGGATAGCTTACAGAGAGTGGAGAGCACGCGAGGAAGCACAAAGGAACTGTAGCGTGAGGATTCATGCCTACAATCACTGTTGCATAGAGCACGGTGGAGGTACAATGGAACACGACAGAGCACGGAGGTGCACAGAGGTGCACGGTGGAACACAGTGGAGCACAAGCACAGAAGCACAAGTAACTATGCACACAAAATTATTATATCTTTACTAATGGATGGTGATTACAATATATGGAAGAAGGGGGGTTACACAAGGGAAGAACACCTGGAAGAAGAGTTTACAAGGGAGGTAGCCTACTACAAGTAACTACTAAGGAAGAAGGGAGATCTAGAGAAGGTGGTAGATGGGAAATACAAGGCTCAAGTGTTGTAAGCAAGAAATTTCTCAAACTAGCTTGCCCTCCCTTGGTTGCCTTAGAGGCTATTTATAGCATTTTGGACTTAGAAGAGGCCTCTTGGAGTGGTGTCCACATTTTCCTCCATTACTCTTCAATAGTTGAGATTCCTTTGCCATAGACTTTAGTCTTTTCCTTCATTTTAGAATAGTAAAGATTCTTTTGTTTCTTCTTTGTAGATAGTGAAGATTCTTTCGGTTTTCCCTGGCTTTTCTTGGAATAGTAGATATTCCTTTGTATAGAGGACATGCTTTGTGCAAGTTATTCTTCTTATCAAGAATAGTGATATTTGCTTTACAATAGTTAAGATTCTTTTGGGACCTTCTGTCTCTAATTTTTTTTCCATTATTTCTGTTAATTCTTGGAATACTAGTAATTGTATTTGTTCCTCAGGTAGTTCTGGGAACATGTCTGTGATCTATTCAGTAAGATCTTTTTGTAGTTTTGTATACCTTTCTTTTGAATCAACTAATACCTTTTCGTAAAAGCTTTTCCTAAATACAATCCTTGGTAGAGGGATTTGCTTTTCAAAGTTGTCAATGATGTATCTTTCCCACCACCTGACTTCTATTTTCTTGGTTAGCGAGGCTGAGTAATAACATGTAGATATCTGCCAGGACCACTTGACTATCCATGGTACTCATAGATGGAGAAATGGTTTAAAATGTTGGTCCATTCTTCAGCGCCATCTTTTCCTAATGGTATAATTTTGTCTATCTGTCAGGTCCAAATCTTGACCAGAATTTGGCTATCCACCAATGAGGAATATTTGTTTGATAAATGAACTTCACAGGCCATGTATGGCAGTAATATATATTATTTATATGCATGACATTCTCCCAGGATTGTTGGTAGTCCTAATAGTTGAAATAGTGTGGAGTGCGATCACTCTTGAACTTTCTAGGAATGTTAGGATTCCAGTCTCTGTTCCACTCTTTGAGAGTGAGGACCCTTTCAATCTTTAAGGTTGAATATTTTGGCTCAGTCTCTGAGGAGATCTCCTTGGAGTAGTGTGTAATTTTTACGCTCTTAGTTTCAGTGAGTACTTTCTTATAGTAATATATATTTTTTCCAACCATAGTCGGGATAAATATGTATCCCTTAAGGAAATATTTTTGAATATTGTAATCAGTGCATTTAGAAAGGTCATTTTTCTCTAGTGTGAAGCAAGTGTCATAGCCTTTTGGCCAATATTCACTTTCTTTTAGAGTCATGATATCCATTGTTCAATTTGTCATTGGAACGACATCATCTTGTAGTTTTCATTTTGAGAATCAATGCTTTCAGTATTAATTAATAATGGCTCTTGGAGGATTACATTAGACCCTGAGCTTGAGGTTGTTGCCATTCCCTGAAGAGAGAAATTGTATCAAATAGTGCAAAAAGTAATTTTATCTACAAGATCCTTTTACTTTATTGCTAGGTAATTTATTTTTAAGATTAATTTAGTTAAATTTTCTAATTTTGTTAATGAGGCAGGTATCAGGCCGTTTTTTGAATTTGAAGTTTATTAACCTCTCTATAGCATGTATTCCCTCATTATCAACAGTAACTGGTAAAATGTTATTCAAAAAGGGTGTTCCAGTGATAATTTCTTCAGAAATATTTTTTTCTAGAACAAAAGACATTTTGATATCGATATTTTCTATACATATATATGCTTCTGGTATTTTGAAATTAATCTGTAGATAGTCATTGGTGGCTGAATTGACTTGATGGGTGGTTTGTTTTGTATATTTTTATGGGATTAAATTTTCTTTTATACAATTTATGTTTGCTCCTAAATCAAATAAAGCTTATCCCTTTTAGGATAAATTTTCGATCAATTTTTATAATCACTTGGGCTTTCCATTTTTTCTTGACATATTCTTGTATCGAATATATATAATTTGTTTTCCTTTCTTCTTCTACTATATTATTGGATGTTTCTCCGATGTCTGTAGGGAAGGTTTGATATGTGTATTCTCATCAGTATATTTTAATGTCTCAAGAGTTTTGACTCTATCTTTTAGATCTCATAATTCTTGTTTTATTTCTCTTAAGTCATCGGCCATGTTTGTGTTCGATATGGTCTTATATTTGTTTTGCTTTAGTCTTTTTAGTAATGATCAAAAGAGTAGTATTCTTCGGTTTTACTTATATCTTGATTTTTGCTTGACTTTATCATTTCTAGATATTTTGTTAGTTTCTTGCTTCTTTCTTCTTTATTAGGGATAGAATCTATAATTTCTAGGATAAGTTGTTTCTTAGAGGTGATCATGTTTATGCTATCAAATGAATCTGATACTTCACAATAGTTACATAGAGATCCTTTGTCTTCCTCTTCATTAGTATCAGAATCTGAGGAAAAGTTAAGATTTAGTTTTGAAACGAATTTGTCTTGCTCTTTTGGTGTAAGTCTCTTTGATTCTAGGAGTAATTCATTTACCTTCTTCTTGAATCCTCTTTTAAAGCACTTGTTAGCAAAGTGTCCTATTTGGTTGCATGAATAGCATGTAACTTCTTTCTTGTTTCTTTTATTAGTGGTTTTAAACCTTTTTTCTTTATAATAACTTTGTTTTCTTATCTTCCCTGGGTTAATCTCTTTTGAATATTTTTGTTTTTTATATGATGAGCTAGGTACATTCATTTGATATCTGAATTGATAACATAAATCTCTTAGTTCATTTTATCCTAACATTTTTTGTTTCTTTAAGTGATCCTTTAGTTTCGGGAAGTCAAAACGGGCATGCTGAAGGGAACGAATTCACCCCTAACTCAACCACCACGACCGTGCTATCCAACACGGTCATTCTACATAGCCTCTAGCATGGTTGTGCTGCTTAACACGGTCGTGCTACCAACCTCCATTTTACCACTTCAACCTGTGATTTTCCACTTTCCTAGAACGACCATTCCACACCACCATAGCCATTCCTACCCCTACTCGCCACGGTCATGTTGCCTAGCACGGTCGTGCTACCACCTAACCCCAAGCATTTTCTGCATTGTTTTTCCAAAAATGTCGCTACTTACCGTAGTGCTTCCACCACAACCTATATATACTTGGGTGGCGGCCACAACACTAGGTGATCTGCCATTATTCCTATCCACCCACTCTTGAGCATTCATTGCAATCCCCTTTCATTTATGTTCTCCACCCACAATTTCCACCCCATTTCCACCATAGAAACATAGTTTTCTAGGTGTTGTACCATAATCCCCTGCATTTTCATGCCCATCACCCACCTTGGAGGAGGGATGTCACCCTACAACAGCTAGGAGGTGAAGGAGAAGGATTTACTTTGAGCTCCATGGAGTCTTATCCCCTTCTTCCCCTTTATTTTATCTTTTCTTTGATCATGTCTAACTAAGCCCCTAGTGGTGGGCTCTTTGGGGTTAAAATCTGACTTTGATACCATGCTAGGGGAAAATAACTTGTAATGAACATAATTTCATTCTATGATGATTTCCTCTTGCTTCTATCTCATTTCCCATTTTATTACATGTGGTTTGTGCTTTTAACATAGATTTCTTGCGTTTTGATGCTTTATGACACACAGCTTCTAGGAGAAATTGGAATGTATGTAGCAATTTTAGGAATGGCTCCTAGGTCCAATCAGTGGATCCCTATCTAGCCCCCTTTGTTCCTACATTCATCTCCCTTCTTCAACAAGTGAGTGTGAGATCTTAGTAGCTAGTGTAAGTGTGATTAATGCAATTGCCTAGGGCTTCTTAAAGGCTAGATGGTAAGTAACATGAGTGAAAAACCCTCATCTCTACTCCCATTCCTACCCTTGGCTCTCAATTTCCCTAATACCACTTACCCCAGAAACCTAGACTTGCCAAGTCCTACTAGAATTACACCTAACCCTTTTTCTCCAACTAGTAGTATAGGGTACATTCTAATAGCACTTGCCTTTTTTGTTTGGTTTGGTAATATAGATTGAATTGTGAGATTTGCATTCTTTGTTGACACCCTCCAACTAATATCAAGTCATATCCCCAAACGACCCACCTATCCAATCCATTTCTTAAAACCTAGTTTGTCATCTTACCTTGTTAATGTTAGTTTAGCTTAGTTGCCTTTATTGCCTCTAGCTAATTACTTAGTCTTGCTAATTAGGGTTAACTTAGATTCCTTCTTGCTATAGTGTTTAGTTTTGTTCTTAGTTGATAATTGCCTTGATTTGACTAGTGTAGATCATCTTAATCTTGCTTAGTTGATTGCTTAATGTAGTTGCTTAGACTTAACTTGCTTAGGGTAATCTAGTTTTTGGTAATCTAGTTTTCATATTGCCTTTACTTGCCTACTTGCTTAGTATAATCAAACCAAACCCAATTTTAAACCCTTCAACCCTATTCTACACTTTAGGAACATATCCAACACAAACCTAGCTCTAGTTCCCCTCTTTCTCTATGGATCAAACCCCATTGCTTGCCTCTCATTTATACTATAACATGACCCCGTGTGCCTGGAGGAGCATATTTTAGTGTTGTGAGTGAACCTTGTTTGGGGACTTATAAATTGGAAAGATCACATGTGCGTGGAATACCACACCAAGCTTTATGGCATCATTGCCAATGATAGAGGCACTCGTCCTAGGTAGTTAGCGTATCTTAGCCTTTCCTACTTCCCTCATCATTGCTATTCTTTATTCTTGGTGTTATTTTTACAACTTGGTTTGATAATTTGTCCTCTTTTGTTTGCTTGTGCCTTGTGCATGTGACAAGCAACCCTTTGAATTCAACATGGTAGACCAAGATGCACGAACCCCTTCAATCCCTCAACCGCCCTACTTGATGAAGATGTTGGAAGACATGGTAAATCTCATGAAGATTCATGTGGGAGGTTCTTCTAATCACTCTGCCAACTCCATGGAGGCTCTTTGTAAAGATGCGCAAGTTCTATAATCATGTGGCATTTGGAAAAACCAAGGCTCGATGTCAAGCTTTTACACTTCAGAATGGATAAATAATCCAAACATGTATGAGAGCAACAAGGAGACTAAGAGCAAGGAGACAACTCCATGTTTGAAGAAGAAATTCTTGCAACGTTAAGAAGCCTTGTGAAGTGAAGAGAGAGGTGTCCTTTCATGGACAAACCATTGATTATCTTGGGCAAAGGTTGGATGAGATTTCCCTTTCACTTGCCCTTTCTTAGGGAAGACCCTTTTCCCAACCCATTTCCAACCCCAACAATGCTAGTGGAACCATGGATGCTCCTCAAGGTGCTTATGTCCCACCACATGGCCAAGAACCCACTCTCCAACAATATCAAGGGCCCCCTAACCCCTATTCTCCTTCACGACCACAACCACCATTAAAATTCCAACACACCTCACAATCATCACCATGATACCAACTACAAAAACCACCCCCATGCCAACCACCTCCACAACAACCAACCTACATCCATCAAAATCCTAATCCACTACACCAAAAACCACCACAACCATCACATGATCTGTAATAACCTGACCTGTTCTCTCTCCTCAAGTGATATGTTCCTTTCTCATAAAGTGGCCCATTACTGAATTTGATGTCAATTTCATAATTGGAGGGTTGAGATTTTCTAATTTGGCCACTATAATGACCAATTTCACAATGTGTACATTTGATTTGCCCTCTTGATCTAAATTTCACTATTTAATGATTCACTACTTTGTAAATAATCTTGAACCAGATTAGTATGATCACCTTGCTCTATAATATGTTTCAAAATATAGAGTGTTCTTTTATCTTCCCAACGGTACAAAAATTACCTCTTTTGGACCATCCTAGCCCAAGATATGGGTATTTGAATTTTGACTCATATTGTACACATTTTAATTATTCTTGTTGAGTTTCAACCCTTTTTGGGCCCAATATCAGACGTGCAGCCCATTTAAATAGTTGTCTTCCTCCTTCCCAAAATAGAAGGAAGTTCTTGACTAGAGGCTTCCCCTCCTGTAGTCGGATCGGGAAAGCAATCAAACCATGCAATGAATGAAAGGAACCTAAACCCTAGCATTCTTTGTTTCTTTATAAACCCCTCCGATCTAACCCTAGTTCTCCTCATATTCTTTCCCCTCCCTTGTCCTTCCCAGGTTCCTCGACTGGTTTGTTGATGGCGGCCAAGGTGGGCAGCAAGCTTTGCCCACATGCCATCAGTGGTGATCACGGCTGGAAGAACTCGGCTGTCGACGTGCTTTAGATCTCTGCCCATCGGCCTGCTCCTTTTTGGGCTTTTGTGGGTAGAGTAGCCACTGGAGGGTGGGGCACCACCGTCCCCTGTCCCTCCCCTATTCCCACACGGGAAACAGAGGTGCCACTGGGCGTCGGGCGAAGGAGACGAGCGCAGCTGCCGTTGGATCGACATCCAACCGCTGGCAGCGAGCACCTCTTCCCCCACTCAGCCTAGCCTTCCCGTTGACCAGAGTCAAAGACAACGTGGGCCCCATGGCTGGGAGAAGTAGCATGGCACCAAGGAAGGTACACCTCCCCGGTCATCCGATCACAAACCAAGGGGCCGGATCCCCCTCATTCATCAAGGGTAATTTCCTATGATCTCAGATGATGCTTCTATATAGTTTCTAATTGAAACTTCAAAAATGTATAACTCCTTGCTCCCTTGGCCAAATTTAATGAACCAATATATCATTTTGATCCTCTAGAAAAGATATACAATATGACAATATTTCCAGACCCTGAATCTTCTTCTAGTTACCTTATATTGCTAAAGATGTAACCTTTGACTACTTTGAATATGTTTAACACATGATTATGATTAATGATTGGATCTTGATGCTCAATCTACCCCCTGATCCCTAAATCAATGTCTGATATGTATACTCGAACTAAATGAAGATCCTACTCTCCCTATTGCTCATAAATGACTCCTTTTTGTACATATATGCCTATATTAGACTTTAATGTTGAACCTTGCCCTAAATTGCTAATCTTGTTTCTAATGGATGTCCACTTAATCTTGTTATATGTTTCTAATGACTTAATATTGCTGTTATAAATCATCTTTTAGATCTAGAACTCTTGACTCGATGAATCATGTTCTAGGGTGCCATTTTGTGAGTCGTTTGACCCTAGAATACATGTAAATGCTTTAAACCTTGACATGATCGTAGAAAGTGCATGGAACGTCATAATGACATGAAACTTGAACCACACCCATATGATGGGCTCTAAATTAGTATAAGGCCATCAAATGTACTAATAAGAAACGTGTAACCGAACTTGGCCAAAACCCTAAAATGCACCTAATTAGGGTAATGATGAGAATCTAATGCATATATGTAACCTTGTTCTTAATCAGGTTTATCATGTGGCTAGACGGTGAATGATATGTTAGGTTATGAAATCTATGAATCAGGTATGGGCCTTATCTAGTTATATGAATATCGCTTTCTTGCTTGAAAAGACATATATTGTATGCTTGTTCGTTTACTCGCTCAAATATTGCCATGTAGTATTGCTATGTCCTACTCGATGTTTGCCTCGTCAGTTTTATAACTTGAACACATATATAGATAGAGCTCCATTATAATATTGATTGATAAAGGGTTAGCTCTTGGCTACGGCCTTGAGGTCCCTCTCGTATAAAAGGGTTAGCTAAGCTTGAGCACCCTTACGGACCCTTCTGACGGGAAGATGGTCAAATGCCTTAAACATGCTTGATATTGTTGGTATAATGGAGTGAAATGACATAAAATATGGCTTTGCATTTGTTAAACAGTTAACATGATTATTATTGTTCAATTAGTGTTGGAATCTTTTCAAATTATGCAAAGCTTATACATATATGTATCTTTCTGCCCCATACTCAACACCTCGTGTGTTGACCCATTTCTCGTATGTTGTTTTTAGGTTCAAAGATGGCTAGAAGGTTGATGGGCTCAATGAGATGTGCTAGGTGTACTTATTGTAAGATCCATATATAGTATACATGAACAGACTTTTACAAAGAGACTCTTGAACATGTACTTCAAATCGTGAAATATAATGATGTTTCTTAATATATCTTGTTGATTGTTGAGATTATGTTGGTGCCTTTATCTGGTTATCTGTTCATGTGTGGTAAGCTTTACGCTTCCACATGTTGCCTTTGGTATACATTTGGTTCATGGGATTGGGATTCCGGTTCTGTGACATGATCCCCCTCCTCCCTATGAGCAAGTGAAGAAGGTTTCACTGTTGAGGTGTGACAAGGTTGTTGAGGAGATCAACAAGGGAGGGAATCAATTAGACAAATATCATGATGGAGAACCCATGTTGCAAAGTCCTTGTGAGAGTGCTAATGCACTAAATAAATCTATAGTCCTGCCAGATTTTGAGAATATGATATCTTGTGTCCCACCTTCCTTTGGGATGACAACACAAAGTTCCCCCATTGCTGATCTAAGACATCCCAATGTGATATTATTAGGTTTGCAAGTGTCCAAAATGATGGAAACCCCTCCCTTTGATGCCTATGAAGACCCATTCCTCATGGGAAGGCAAAACTATGCAATGAAAATTATGAAGGTCTTAATATTGACTAAGGGAAACACCTCATGGCTTGCCATCATCAAGCGAAGCCCAACTTATGTAAGGTTCCATAAGGGTATTTTCACCTTCAAGAAGAACATGAGAGGGAAGATGCCTAAGGAGGTCATATTAAATGAGCTAAAAGTTTTGTTGATGAGGATTCTTACTTTGAGACCTATGATGATGATCCCATAGGAGAGACAAATGAAGGAAGACACTTGAGAAACTCACATAACCCTTGGGAGGAAGATGAAACAATGAAGGCATTTGAGATGATTGTGTATGATGAGGATGAAAATATTTTGCTTTTGGACAATGGTTGATTGATGGAGGAATAACAAGCCTATCTGAAGGCTCTAAACTTGGCGCTAGTGGGAGGTCACCCACATTCGTTTGAGACTCTTTCTCTCAAAAAAATTTCATTGATTATACTTTCTTTTTTTAAGAAACACACACACGCCATACGTGATAGTTTTTCTATTTGTGAATCATGTTAGTGCATGTACAAGGAAGAAAAGGTGCTGCACAAAGGGTCTAGCCAAGGAGAAGATCAAAGTTGAAGAGAACATTGCAAATATGTAGAAGAGATACATGAAGGAGTCTAGAACGGCTATGCCACACAGCACGGCCGTGTGGCTGGCAAGACAGAATGATCATGTTGCTCAGCATGGTCGTGGTGGTCCTGCCCTACTCACCTAATGCTACATTGATCACTGCATCTCTTGGCGGTTATCTACCATGACTTCTTGCCCTTTACCCTACTATTCCAAACCTCTATTTCATGTTGAGGACAACATGATTTAAAAGTTTGGAGTGGTAGGGTGGTAAGCCCTTCTTTCACAGCATTTTTACCTCTGTACCTTGTGCTAAATTTTTTCAAGAGGATCAAACGGTTTGACTAACCTTTTACTTGTCTATCCTGACCTTGTGTGTATGTTGTTAGCATTCATGCATACATGTAGTTTAATTTCATGAATTTTAGCATAATTGTTTTAAAAAATTCTACTTTTTGCTCTTCCATGCCATGCATTGCATTTCAATGTAGATTTTGGTAATTTTTGTGTGTTTTAACTAGGATTTGTTGCTTTATATTTTAATTTTCCTAAATGTAGGTTTAGATGTGATTTAATGCAAATTAGCACCATTTTGGCCAATTTTGCCCAAATTTGAATGTTCTTTCCTTAAAGCATGTTTTAACTTAATCTCCAGTTTTTTAACTAAAAATGTTGATCTTTGATAAATGCATGCCACATTTTTAGAGTTTATTTCCATATGGTCTTGATTGTTGACTTTTTACATGTGTATCACCTCTCTCAAGTTTGTGAATGTTTTGGTTGAATTGTGAATTGATCAAGCTATGAATGCTTAGAGCCTATGGAATCACATGATATAAATGTGAATCTCATGTTGTTCACTCATATGGTGTGATATTATTTGATGAAGTTTTGGATTAGTTTTCATGCAGGAGATTTTATGTTGAGGGCTATACTAATGACCCCTCTACTCAAAAAATTTGGGGTGGCCATATCTACTTCTCCCCACTTCACTCTTTCCTCCATATGCCCAATCCATACCAAGGGCAAAAGAAAATAAAAAGAAAAAAGAAAATAAAAAGATGCTCCTATTTAAGAGCGTATAAATAAAGAAAAGATAAGTGTGTAAAAGCACTTCAAAATCTTACCACCATCCTTTCTTCCATTTTCATACCCATACCATCCTCCATTTTACAACTTCAACATGTGATTTTCCACTTTCCTAAAACGACCGTCCACATCACCATGGTCATTCCTTTCCCTACCCACCACGGTCGTGCTTCCCAACACGACCGTGCTACCACCTAAACACTAACATTTTCAGCACTATTTTTTCAACAATGCCCCTACTTACTCTAGTGCTTTCACCATCACCTATATATACATGGGTGGCGGCCACATCACTACGTCATCTGCCATTACTCCTCTCCACCCACTCTTGAGCATTCATCGCAATCCCCTTGCATTTATGCTCTCCACCCACCATTTCCACCATAGAAACATGGTTTTTCTATGTTTTCTATCATAATCCCCTTCATTTTCATGCCAATCATCCACCTTGGAGGAGGGAGGTCTCCCTACAGTAGCTAGGAGGTGAAGGAGAAGGATATAGTTTGAGCTCCATGGAGTCTTATCCCCTTCTTCCCCTTTCTTTTATATTTTCTTTGATCATGTCTAGCTAAGCCCCTAGTGGTGGGCTGATTGGGGTTAAAATGTGACGTTGATACCATGTTGGGGAAAAATAACTTGTAATGAACATAATTTCATTCTATGATGATTGCCTCTTACTTCTATCTCATTTCCCATTTTATTGTAGGTGGTTTGTGCTTTTAACATAGATTGATTGCTTTGTGATGCTTGATGACACTTAGCTTCTAGGGGAAATTGGAATATATGTAGCAATTTTAGGAATGGCTCCTAGGTCCAATTAGTGGATCCCTAGCTATCCCCATTTATTCCTACATACATATCCCTTCTTTTACAAGTGGGTGTGAGATCTAAGTAGCTAGTGTAAGTGTGATTAGTGTAATTTCCTAGAGCTTCCTAAAGGCTAGATAGCAAGTAACATGAGGTGAAAAACCCTCATCTACTCTCCCATTCCTACCCTTGGCTCTCAATTTCCCTAATACCACTTACCCTAGAAACCTAGACTTCCCAAGTCCTACTAGAGTTACACCTCACTCTAGTTCTCCAACTAGTATTATAGGGTACATTCTAATAGCACTTTCGTTGTTGCTTGGTTTGGTAATCTAGATTGAATTGTGAGATTTGCATGCTTTGTTGACACCCCCAACTAATATCAAGTCATATTCCCAAATGGCCCACCTATCCAATCCATTGCTTAAAACCTAATTTTTCATCTTAGCTTGTTAATTCTAGTTTAGCTTAATTGACTTTATTGCATATAGCTAATTTCTTAGTCTTGCTAATTTGGGTTAACCAAGATTCTTGCTTGCTCTAGTGTTTAGTTTAGGTCTTGGTTGCTAATTGCCTTGCTACAGTCGTGTAGATCATCTTGTTCTTGCTTAGTTGATTGCTTAATCTAGCTGCTTTGACTTAACTTGCTTAGGGTAATCTTGTTTTTGGTAAATTAGTTTTCATATTGCCTTTACTTGTCTGCTCGCTTAATATAATAAAATCAAACCCAATTTTAAACCCTTCAACCCTAATCTCCTCTTTAGGAACATAGCCAACAGAAATCTAGCTCTAGTACCCCCTCTTTCCCTGTGGATCGACCCCCATTTCTTGCCTCTCATCTATACTATAACATGAACCCATGCGCTTACGGGAGCATATTTTAGTGTTGTGAGTGAACCTTGTTTGGTGACTTACAAATTCAAAAGATCACATGTGCGTGGAATACCGCACCACCTACACTTTCTCATAAAGCTCACACTACAACTAAAAACACATGTATCATAAACATAAAGAAAATATACTCCATTAATAGTTGGCACCCCACCAGGTTTGGTCTCTGATTCCTTGAGTTCCTTCTTCAAATGGTCCTTATATAGATTTATCCTTGACGTTTCTTGATAGCTTTATCCTTGAAGTTTCTCCTTTCCTGTGGGCATCACGCCCCTAGCCATGCATAAAACAAATTGGTAAGTGGACTTGAACATATTATAATTTAATGAAAGGATGTAAACTAAAAATAAACTTTAAACATTGTACATTGAAAAAGGGACACAATTTATTTTTAATTACTTATTTTATCATGACTTATATAAGAATCCTTGGGTTTTGTACAAAAGTTCCTCTTCTGTTATGGACTGAAGTGCCTCTTGGATTGCACCAAAGTGCCTCTTGGGTTTCACCGAAGTGCCTCTTCTCTTATGCACCAAAGTGCCTCTTCATTTTGCTCTGAGGAGCCTCTTGATGAGGATCGTATATAAGTTATCTTTTAATCATTATTTTTCTCTTAAAACTCTTAACTTTCGCTTAGCATCTTAATCTTGTCATTACTCTTAATGTTCATGAAAGATGATAAAATAAATATTGACAACAAAGCATGACTTCCAATTTCTTATGCAATCATTGACTTTTAATAATTGAAATAGTAAATAATCATTCATAGCATTCATTGTACACATGTATTTAAAATCAATCAATAATAATGTTCAAAGTGCATGGACCACTTACCTCTCTCTTAGAGAAGATCCTAGTTGCTTCCTTAGGTTGGTGAAACCCGAAACACGTTCCTAGGGTTAAGAAACTCTAACTACCATGTTATAACAATTATCGTTTATTAATAATTTGTATTCAACCTAATTTCTAGGGTTTTGGGATTCTTTACTTAATCAGGGGAAAATGTAGTCAAATCAAGTTTTGAAACTTAGTCCATCATCTAGATCTCAAAAAAATGAGAAAAATATATATAGGGTTCATCTCCATCTGAGCTCGGTAGCAATTTCTATGAATTTATAAAGATCTGGTATATTCTGGCCACTCAAAAAATTTCTTCATGATATATAAAATCCAAAGAAAAACTATCAGCGTAGCCAAGTGGTCGATGACTTGGCCCAATGGCTTGACGATGTGTAGATAAAAGGGTCTACATGCACTTCTCGCCCAAAGGGGTGCATGTGACAAGAAGCAACACCACAAAAAGCATAAAACATGAATACAGCTGTGGGAGACCCTCCCTCTCATGAGTAAAGCATCCAAGCTTCAGAAGCATGACACCTGAAGCATGATCATGCAATCCTTGACCAAGAAACTTGGAAAACAATATGTTTGAAGCATATCCATCACATTCCTTGTCTCTTCCAGAGCAGGAAGAACCCAAGCTGAGGGAGTAGAGACGCACCATAGCTAAAACAGCCATCGCCGCCAAGACTGTCAATCACATCGAGATTGAAGCCTAAGACAAACAAATCATGGGGGAAAACTGAAGCTACAGGTATCCCAAAAGCACCTTGGCAAAGGTGAAAGAACTGAAAATGAAACCAAGGGGTCCAAGGTAGCGAATAAAAAGCCCGAATTTGCTCTGAGGTCATCGACAAAGAAACAAAAGGGGGAGAAGAGGGGAAACCCGAGGTTACTTTGATATAGATGAATTTACAATTCTGAAAGCTTGGTGGAGTTCCACTTATTGCGAACAGAGTGTCTGTGGTCCTCGGGGGTTCCTGACTTATCGTCACTGATCACTGGAGGTGATAGGAGAAAAACGGAGAAGGGAAGCCTAGGTCAAGAGAATTGGAGGAAAAAGGGGATCCATAAGTTGGTTTCTTGATGTTTGGGGGAAGTTACAGGGGTCATAGATGTAAGTTTTCATGATTTGGGGTGGTAGAATCACTATTGCGGCTGGAAATAGGGAAGAAAGAGGGATTCCTTACCGACTGGGAGCCCTAGGTCACGAAATCCCATTGAGTTTGGGATCAACATGTTTGAGAAGCTTCGTTGATGGTGAAAAGGGCCTTGAAATCTCACGACATCGAGCAGAGATAGAGAACGGAGGGCGAGAGGAAGTTGGTTACTGTGGCATCCTGGATACTGAAGGTGTCAGGTGAAGGTGGGAATCCCTCCACTCGCGAACACCTTCAGGTCCGAGTCCGACCCGGACAAGGATTCAATGATCCGTGTGACAACTTATAAACCAGAACTATAGGTTGTATAGGATATATAATCTATTTTGATTAAAAGTTGATAAATAACCAAAAGAACACTTTCCTAAGTCCAAAGCGGTAGCTAGGGTCCTTCAAATTCAATGAAAATTTGCATGCTACCCAATTTTAACAGAAGGAAACAAAAAATATAGTTAGTTTTTGGATTTGACCAACTTGGCTTACTATATTTCTATTTTTCACATAAATGCTTAATTAATCTTATAGGATAACTTAATAATGAATTTGGGGATAACATTTTGGGAAACTCCTCAAATTATCTAAACCAACTTATGTTAAAATTATGAGGTCATAAAAAGTAAATTGATTGGTTAAATTTCATATTAAACCCTAAATGTTAATTATATAGTAGATAGGGCTAAATTGATTATATTGAATTATAGTTTAGTGCAAAATTCATCCAATTTACTTTATGTAACATATTTGGGAACTATCATCACATTAGTCTATGTAATAAACATCAATTTCAGAACAAAAAACAAATTAGGGTTTCAAATTAGGGTCATTTAATAAGGTTCAAATTTTTAGGGTGTTACAAGAGACGTAGTGGACAATACACATTCTGATGATCTATTTGAATCTATGGGAGCCATGATGAAGCCAGAAGATATATTGATCATGATGAAGGAGGGGATGCTGGCATTCAACTTGAAGGAGGAAGCCATTACAGATTAATCAAACATATAAATACTTGGTTGTGGTCAAGTTGATCTCGAAGGACATTGGTTACTTGATGCTTAAAGACAAAATCCATCTATTGTGGAAGCCACAAGGAATCTTCAACCTAATAGATTTGGATGATGATTATTTCCTAGTTCAATTGCTGATGTATGAGGACTATATCCATGCACTCATAGGAGGATCATCACCATTATTTGGGTTGTACATGTTTGTTCAAAGATGACATGCACTATTTTCCATTGACAATTCCCTCCCGAACAAGATGATAGTTTGGGTCAGGATTCCTAACCCACCAATAAACTTATACCATGATACATTCCTAATAGTTATAGGAAATTAGATTGGAAGAACAATCAAGGTGGACATAAACAAAACAATGCATAGAAGGGTAAGATTTTCTATAATGGCAATTGAAGTCTCAGTGGGGAAGCCACCCACGCCATATGTGTCCATTGAGGGCAAAAAATACCAAATATAATATGAAAACATCCCCTACATGTAAGGCCCCTGAACTTACTTAATGAGTTGAATGATCTCAATTACCATAAATGAATTCTTATAACCCTAATATAACCTTTTGATATGTTTTGAAATCATAAGACAAGCTTAAGTTTCAAATTTGGTCCAGTTTGGACATTGTTTGAGCAAGTTATACAATTTTCTATACATTTTGGACTTTTCTGCAATTTACCCAATTGAGGGGTTTTCTTTTTAATTTGTCACATACATTATGATCCTTAGATGTTATGTTATCATTATTCAAATTTTTGGGCCATGGGGCTCCTAGTTGAGCCATGGTTTGAAGGTGTTTTCCTCAAGGGTATTTTAGGGTTTACCCCTTCATGGATGAGCTACCTTTAGTAGTTATCAACTAATGAATGATGAGATTGGCTGGGAATTTCGACAAAGGAAAGATTATAAGGTCAATAGGGATGGTGGGGGATCTTCTTGTGTGTGTGCTTGTATATTCTTAATAATTTAAGGCCATAGAAACATGGGGAAGCTACTTTTACACATCATGCTTGCTTCTATCCTTATCCATGGGCTATATTTACCTCTTCTTAGCCAAAATTAGAAACTATGCTTTCTTTCTCTTTCCTCTAACCTGGAGCAACGAATACATTCTGTTTTTTTTATGGAATAAACTGTTCTAAGGTAGAAGACAACCTCTTTTTGGAGAAGAAGGTCTCCTACAGCTCCATCCAGCCCTACATAGTGTTTCCAAGGTCATCTTTTAGGGATTTTGACCAAGGCAAGTTGTTTTCTTCCTTCCTTATCTATTTTTCTTTCTCTTCTCCTTCCTTAGACCTTCCTCCAGGTCGGAACCCTTCTGTTACATGCTGAGAGTGGCTCTAGAACTCAAAATTCTATCCTTCTTATTTCTTTTTCTAGGATTTTTCTTCTTTGTGGAGAGAAGTACTTATTTGGCCAAATTCAGATCTGAATCCTAGGTTTTCTTGCCCTATTTGCTCGAGATTCTTTCTTTTTGGGATCTGACCTACTCTATAGAGGTGAGTTATATAACATTCTTCACTTATATAGCTTACTAGAAGCTTGTTAGTTCATGTTTATGCCTTAATGTGTTGAATTAAGCATAGAGAAACCATGCTTGTTTATAATTACGAATTTTTGTGGTGTTCCCTATTTTTTTTCCAGTTTTATATAAACTTGTAAACATTTCTAAAGCCTTTGTAAGGTGTAACATGATCTGGGATAGGTTGATAGCAATGACCTATGGTGCTAAGCACAAAACAACTGATGGTTCAAATTAGGGTTGTCAAGCTATTTCCTTCCCAATCACACAACCGATGGTCATACCATTCAACAACCAATGGTGTTGCTATCTTGGCAACTGATGTTCGTGATCAAGGGTGTCAAATTTATGGTGACAACCTATGGTCACCTCCTTAGGTCAGGTTTTGGCTCAATTATACATTTAATTATCATTTATTCTAATGATGTTATCATTTGATGATGACATTAGCTTAATATTTGATGGTGTTAACTGAATGTATTACTGATCTAACAACCAATGGTGACCTAATGATCACAATTAATGGTAGATCAGGTCATCAACATGTATGATGAGTTAAGAATGTTATTATAGATTTGACTAAACCTTGAACCAATGGTTCCTTGGTTCAATTGATCTAATGGTTAGACCTATACTTCAATTGATAACCTTGAACAATGAACCTGGTGTCGGCGAGAGTTGGCACACTGGTTGAGGCTCGGGGGCCCCTAACAAAGGGTCACGGGTTCGAAACCCAGCTGCAACACTCTCAGAAATGAATTGAGCGTGTCAGGTCAGCCGACCTCTCATCTGGCTTAAACGGGTTCTCGGGTTTGCATGCTATTCGGGCCCCCCCAGGTAGGTGTCGGGCACAGCCCAACGGCGTCCCTGGGTCATCAAAAAAAAATGAACCTGATCCATTGAATAATATTGGATGCTTCAACATCCAATGTATTAGAATAAATCACATGGTATTATATGTAGGTCCTTGTGATGATAATTTGATGGTTCAATACCATTAATTTGTAGTGTTACGTTTGCCATCATATAGTTATATTTGATAAATCGCTATAATAAGTAAATGTGTAACTCCCATGTGATCTAGCTTGGTATACCTAACCTTAGTGTAATTATATGATGTTGATTGGTTATAATCAGACCTCTTGAATGATTAATGTGATAATTGTTGACCTAGGTGTCGCACATTGCCCATATTTTGATAATGACTTAACCATTCCATTCATATGTATCTAACAAATCTATTTGAGATTGTTTCAGATATTAGGTACAAGAAAAGAATCACATTCAACTCAAAAGCTTCTCATCCAGCACATGCAAAACATGTGACTTTTGACCTTTTTGGGAAATAGCCCTTATTGGCTTAGAACAATTGATGTAATCACTTATACTCATGTTTTGCATTGTAATTAAGATGGATAAAATTATTGGGACTAAAAAATCCATCATTTGTACGGTTATACGAAAATTCCAAAATACCCATAACAGGGATTTGGTCGGCCGAATTCCAAACTCGGCCGATCCATATATTCTGGAATTTTTGTTGCAATCGGCCGAGTTACAAACTCAGCCGATTCCCGTTCGATCGAGTTTCTAGCTTTGAAACTCGGTCGATCCACTGATCGGTCCAAGATGAAAGTCGACCGATCGGCCGAGTTTCTCCAAAGGAACTTGGCCGATAGTCTAGCTTTCAGCCTTGTCTTTCAGTGGTTCGGCCGAGTTACCTTTATATAAACTCGGCCGATCAGACTGTACTGGAATGCAGAAAAAAGCAATTCCAACCATTGGAGAAGTTGGTGGAACTCAAAATAGATCCGTTGCAAGTTGTAAAACGGCTATTTTGTGTCCCTTATCTCTCCCAAGTTCAAAGGGACACCCTCAACTATAAATAGGACCTCTTGGACTTCATTCCAAGGTTTCTCATTCACATATGCTTGGTCCTAGCCTTAGTTGAGTGTTTTCTAATCCTTTGAGCCCCTTTCTGTCTCTACCTTCAAAGCAAAATCGTGAGTATGAGTGAGTTAGGTCATCATGTATGAGAGCTATCATTTGTAATGTTGTAAAGCTCTCCATTCTTCTTCTCCTACCTCCATTCCCTTTGAAGATTGTTTGAAGCTTCTTCTCCAAGTGAAAGAGAAGAAGGATGTTGTTCTTCCCCGAGTGAAGGAGAAGAAGGCTAGCTGCTTCAGGCCTCCGAGTGAAGGAGGAAGGTGCTAAAGCTCTCCAAGAGAAGGAGAGGTGCAAGGCAAAGATCAAGTAAGATGGGTAATTCCTGCAAGGCGTAAGATGTGTGCAAGAGTAGGTAAGTCCTTGGTGTGCAAGGCAGAAGACTACTTGCAAGTGGGTAAGTCCTTGGTGAGGTTGAAGATCTTAGCTTGATTACATAAGTCCTTGGATGTGTGGTTGTTGTAGCTTGTAATCTTATTGAGTGATATATATAAGAGAACCAAGTTACAAATCCTAGAGCCTAACCAACTCTAGGTAGTGGACTGACATTGCTCCTAAGTTTAGGACGTGGAACCACTCTAAACCACATGTCCAAGTGCATGCTATTCCTTGTCTCTTATCCTTGCTTTGTATGCTAGTTTAGGACATCAAATTGCTGTTTTGGTTTAAGTTCAGCACTTAATATAATTTGGTGGTCTAATCAATTTTGTGAAGTTTGTGAAGCTCTATTCAACCCCCCCTTCTAGAGCCCATTTATCCAACAAGTGGTATCAGAGCAGGTCTTCTCCAAGCTACTTCAACAAGTAGGAGAAGATGGGCGATTCGGCTCTTGGGTCACTCAATCTTGAAGGAAGCTTCTCCATGAGATCCCCGATCTTCGACGGCACAAACTTCCTATATTGGAAGAGAAGAATGCAATTCTACATCCAAGGGGTGAGCTATGAAATGTGGAAGATAGTCCATCTCAAGTATGAAGAGACAAAAGGGAACATCACCACATGGACGGAAGATGAGATTAAGCGTGCTCAACTCAACGCCAAAGACGTGAGCATCATCTATGCCGCTCTCACTCCATCCGAGTTCAACCGGATCTCTTCTTGGGACACGGCGCATGAGATTTGGCACAAGTTGTGTGTCACCTATGAAGGGACCGAGCAAGTCAAGGAGGCCAAAGTCTACATGCTTGGTGGTCTACTTGAGAACTTCAAGATGGGGAAGAATGAGAGAGTTGCGGATATGTACACAAGGTTGAATGTCATCTTGAACAGCCTTGCAGCCCTTGGGAGTGTCATGGATAGAGGTACAATCAATGCCAAGATCTTGAGATCTCTTCCAAAGAGATGGGAGCCAAAGGTCACTTCAATTGAAGAAGTCTACAAGCTGAGCGAGTTGTCAACCGAGGAGCTGGTTGGTAACCTCCAAGCACATGAACCTAGGCTCGACAAGCAAGAGGAAGAGGAGAAAAGAGAAGAGAAGGAATCAAAGAAGATGAAGGACACAGCCTTCAAAGCCCAATTTGAAGAAATGGTCCGGCAACAACAACTTGCCATGAAGTCTCCCTACCCTTCCTCAAGTGAAGATGAAGGTGGAAATGATCATGAAGCCAACTACTCAAAAGGGAGACACTTCAAGAGCAAGCCCTCCTCCTCAACTCCTAGGTGCTACGAGTGTGGTCAAAAAGGCCACTACAAGAGTGACTGCCCAAAGGCCAAGAAGGGCTATCATAAGAGCAGCCACAAGAAGGATGAAAAATACAAAAGAGAAGCAAAGTACAAGAAAAAGGACAAGAAGGAGAGACGATCCAAAGATGCAGCTCATGCGGCATGGGAGGAGTCTTCTACTTCAAGCTCCTCAAGCTCCGAAGATGGAGAACGTCATCTTGCCCTCATGGCATCTACTAGTGAAGATGTAATTGAGGTAAGTGAGGTAAGAAAGGTAAGTGATGCAAATTTACTTGAGTTATCTAAGGAAACTCTCATTGATATGCTTAATGAATGTCAATCATCTTTTGATAAATGCAAATCTAAAAGAAAAAGATTAGGAAAAATAGTTGATGATCTTTATGCAAAAATTGACATTCTTGATGAAAATGAAAAATTGCATCTTGATAGGATAGACTCCTTGAAAGGGGAATACCTTGACCTTGAACTTCAATACCGTGGAGTTGAGGTTGAAAATGATGCTTATCTTAAACAAATTGAAAATCTTAAGATAGATAACCAAAATTGCCTTGATGAGCTTGATGTCCTTAAAACTGAAAATGTAGAACTCAAGCTTATTGATGATGCTAGGAGAGATGAGGTATATGCTTATCAAAGAGAAATTGTTGTTCTTAAATCTGAAAATGCTAGATTACTTGCTCAAGTTAGTGATTTATCTTCTAGGCCTGTTTTGCCAAGAAATGAAGTTGCTAGCTTATCTATAGAAAAAGATTCTCTTCTTACTAAAGCCCTCTGTCTTGAGGCCGACCTGTTGCATGCTAAAGAAGATCTTGCTAGTCTTTCTACTACTGTTATAACCCTTAGTGATGACAATGCTACGCTTAGATCTACTTTGCAAAGGTTTTTATCAGGTAAAAAATCCCTAAATGATGTCTTAGAGCATTCTACCAAACAAATTGGTAAGAGTGGTTTAGGATATGATGGGACTTCTCCCAAAGGCAACAAAGGTAAGAAGAAGGGTAAGAAAAAGAGTTTGGAATCTCCAATTTTCCATGGAGAGTCTTCCGGCTCTAAAAACCCTATGGTTTGTACTCATTGCAAAGGTGATGACCATTACTCTACCTATTGTCCTTATAAGCCTAAGGGGACCAACCCAAACATGAAATGGGTCCCAAAGCTAACTCCGGATCCCAAAGTTTGAGTTGGGTTCCGACATCCTCTTTTCTTGCAGGATAAAAAGAAATGGATTGTTGATAGTGGCTTCTCTAGGCATATGACTGGAGAAATCTGCCATTTCAACAAATTTGTGAAGAAGAAAGGAGGATCGGTAACCTTCGGGGACTACAAGAAGGGTAAGGTTATAGGTGAGGGTGATGTAGGAAATGAACTATGCATCAAAAATGTATTGCTTGTTGATGGCCTACATCACAATTTGATAAGTGTTAGCCAATTATGTGACAATGGTTATCTTGTGTTATTTACTGCTTTAGAATGCTTGCTTCTAGATTCCCTCTCCTACAATGTTTTATATAAGGGAACTAGAAATGGTAATCTTTATGTTATTATTCTTGATGCTCTAAAGCCCATACTAAATAGATGCTTAGTTGTGGATAAAAATGATCTTTCTCTTTGGCATCGTTGTTTGGGTCATGTGAATTTGCATCAAATGAAGAAGTTGAACAAAAAGGACTTGGTTCGAGGACTTCCTAAATTGGATTTTGATAAGGATGAGGAATGCCAACCTTGTACACAAGGGAAACAAACCAAATCCTCCTTCAAATCCAAAGGAGTCATGAGTACCAAGAGAGTTCTTGAGCTTCTTCATATTGATCTATTCGGACCAATGAGAACTCAAACGCTTCGTGGTTCCAAGTATTGTCTTGTCATTGTCGATGATTTCTCTAGATATACTTGTACTTTCTTTCTCATTTATAAAAGTGATACTCTTGATGTTTTCTCGAGCTTTTGTAAACGGGTTGAAAATGAAGCTTCCTGCCATATTGTTTCTATCCATAGTGATCATGGGGGAGAGTTTGAAAATGACCTTTTTGAGCGCTTTTGTGAAAAATCGGGTTATTCGCACAATTTTTCTTCTCCTCGCACACCTCAATAAAATGGGGTTGTTGAGAGGAAGAATAGGTCGCTACAAGAGATGGCTAGGACCATGCTTCTTGAGTTTGACACTCCTAAGAAGTTTTGGGCCGAAGCCGTTAGCACGTCATGTTTTGTGCAAAACTGAGTTTTCACACATCCGACTTTTAAGAAAACCCCCTATGAACTATGGCGTGGTAGGAAGCCGTCTATTGATTTCTTTCATGTTTTCGGATGTCCTTGTTTTGTTTTGAACATGAAGGATTCCCTTGACAAGTTTGATCCGAAATCTTTTAAGGCTTTCTTCCTAGGCTATAGCACTACTAGTAGGGCATATAGAGTATTTAACATTGAATTGTCTAAATTTGAAGAATCTATTAATGTTAAGTTTTTTGAAACTAACCCTGCTATTAGCAAGCATTTTGGTGATGATGATGTTGCAAAAGGAATAATTCCTATCTTAAAAGATCTCAACATCAAAGACAAAGGCAAGCAAGTAATAGAAGAAAAAGAAGATGAAGAAAAGAAGGATCCAACTCCCCGCTTTGCAAAGAATCACCCTAAGGAGCTGATCATTGGCAATCCGTTTGAGAGAGTGAGGACAAGAGCTACTCACAACAAAGAACTAGCAGACAGTGCCTTCATCTCCCAACTTGAGCCAAAGAACATCAAAGAAGCCCTTGGTGATGATGAGTGGATCCTTGCCATGCAAGAAGAGCTTGAACAATTTGAGAAGAATCGAGTGTGGACCTTAGTGCCAAGACCAAGTGATAGAAAGATCATTGGCACCAAGTGGGTCTACCGCAACAAGCTAGATGAGCAAGGAAGAGTGGTAAGGAACAAAGCAAGGTTAGTAGCACAAGGTTACAATCAACAGGAAGGTATTGATTTTGATGAAACTTATGCTCCTGTTGCTAGATTAGAATATATCCGTATGCTACTTGCTTTTGCTAGTTATAAAAATTTCTTGCTTTATCAAATGGATGTTAAAAGTGCGTTTTTAAATGGTACAATCGAGGAGGAAGTATATGTTGCTCAACCTCCAGGCTTTGAAAATGATAAGTTACCCAATCATGTATATTTCTTGCAAAAAGCTCTCTACGGACTCAAACAAGCACCTCGAGCTTGGTATGAGAAACTAAAGAACTTTTTGTTAGATAACGGGTATATCATGGGCAAAATTGATTGTACTTTATTTCTAAAACACACTTCTACCCATTTTCTTATAATTCAAATATATGTTGATGATATCATTTTTGGCGGAACTGATCTTGATCTTTGCAAGGAGTTTAGTTCTCTTATGCAGAGTGAATTTGAAATGAGCATGATGGGTGAGATGACCTTCTTCCTCGGCTTTCAAATCAAACAAACAAAGGAAGGAAACTTCTTCAACCAAGGCAAATACACAACTGAACTACTCAAACACTTCGGGATGGAGAACATGAAGCCGATGGATACACCCATGTCAAACACCGCCAAACTCGACAAGGATAAAGAAGGTGAAAAGGTAGATGAGAAGCTCTATAGAGGTATGATTGGAAGTTGACTTTATTTAACTGCCTCTAGACCTGATATAATGTTTAGTGTTGGCTTGTGTGCTTGCTTTCAATCAAGCCCTAGAAAATCACATCTTATTGTTTTCAAGAGGATTTTGAGGTACTTAGCCAAAACTCCAAATTTTGGACTATGGTACCCTAAGTCAAGGGACTTTACTCTTGTGGCATATAGTGATGCTGACTACGCAGGTTGCTTGATTGATAGAAAGTGCACAAGTGGCACTTTCTTCCTCTTGGGACCATGCTTGGTGTCTTGGTTCTCCAAGAAACAGAGCATAGTGGCATTATCAACTACCGAAGCTGAGTACATTGCAGCCGGAAGTTGTTGTACCTAGGTCCTATGGATGAAGCAAATGCTCCAAGACTTCAACATTCATTTTGATGCTTCTCCTATTTACTGTGATAATACTAGTGCAATCAATCTTTCTTACAATCCTATTTTGCATAGTAGAGCTAAACACATAGAAGTTCGCCATCACTTTCTCCGTGACCACATTGTCAAAAAGGATATTTATATCACACATGTGGATACGAAAAATCAATTGGCCGATATTTTCACTAAACCACTTGCTAGAGAACAATTTAACTTTATTAGATCAAAATTGCTCATAATCTCTCTTGATGATATTGAATTGCTCTCTAATTAGTTGGTTACATCTTATATGTGTTGCTCTTGCTTAAGATGCTTTGTTTTCTCATGTCTTGCTTGTTTTTTGCTAAAATCCTGTTTCTCTCTCTCTTTTTCGGGCTTTTATTTCTCGCAAATCGGGTTTTAATCGACAAATAGTACCCTATGATGATGGGAATGTGCCTAAATATCATTAATATACAAACTAGACCAGAAAGATAATTTGCAATAGGTCATTTGAGGTTAGGGCTAGGATTTCAGTTTTTCTGTCTTTAGGGTTTTGGTCTGCCGAGTTTCAAACTCGACCGATCGGTCGGGCTTTGGGTGCCTGTGCACTCGATCGGCCGAGTTTCCCATTTCCTAAACTCGACCGATCGGTGGCAGACTAGTTTTTATATATAGGAATCGGCCGACTTTCTCCCTCTCAACTAGAGATAAGTCGACCGAACCCTAACTCTAGCTCTCGCCCCTCTCTAACCCTTGCCCTTTCTCACCTCGTTCCAGCCGTTTGTACCTCTTTTCGACCTTGCTACTTCATCCTTGCGGCTCTCCGGGCTACGTCTGCCTCGTTTCTCCACGAGTTTGGATCTCATTCCTCCATCTCGTCTCCATGAGGTCCCAGAGGTGCAAGAGAGATGTCCCTTCCCCTGCTCAGGCATCCCCTCTTGCTTCGAGGTATATTTCGTTCAATAATATCTCTTTTGTTGATCAAGCTGCTATTATTCGATATCAAGAGCTCCTCCATCGCACTCCTTTTCTGTTTCGAGCTCTCCATCAACCTAACAGCCATCATCCTGACCTTCATGAAGCTTATCAACTCCTCCGAACTCATCATCTTGACCCTTTTTGCATAGAAGATGTTCGCTTTCACAATTTGAAATCCAGTTCCAAGGCTGTCTGAGAGTTCTACAAAAATCTGCGTTGGAACTATGACACTTTGGTCCCAACTTTGGACACTTCTATTGTTTTGACCTCCATGATTGCCGGTCAACCCTTTCATATCACCGAGCGCTCCTTCAATCTTTATCTTCATGGTAATGTCGGTACGGCATCATGGATCACTGATTATCCTAAGTATCTTGATCTTCTCTACCCTGATGACTTGTATAAGGAAATTGAGGTTGATTTGAGTGATATCCATAAATTTCTCAAGCGACCAAATTTTCCTTACACAAAAAGGGGTACTATGCCCTCCTCCTCTCTTTCTGCTCCTCGCCGCGTCCTGGCTTTTATCTTAAGTTGCAATGTCCATCCCAAAAAAATCAGACGGACATTGCTGAGAATACTGTTGTCATGATGTATCTTTTGTTGCAGCATCAAGGAGTCAAGTGGGCACGTTATATCCTCCACCACATGACATGCTTTGACTCTGGAAAGAACACAAAGGGCACTCATCTTCCCTATCCTGCCCTCATTTGTGGTCTTTTCCAACATGCCACTGGTAAATCACTTTTTGTCGATCTCCTTTACCGACCTGATCGCAAAGGTATTTACATCAGTGAGACCACTCTCCAGAAGAGTGTTCCTACCCCCGGTGCTTCATCTTCCTCTCAGGAACCTCCACCATCTTCAGCTGCACCTCCTCCACCTCAGCCTTCCTTTCAGCCCCCTCCGTAGCCTGGCTTTGCTGACTTTCATGTTTCCAATGAGGCCCTCATGGGGTATCTCATGCATCAACAAGAGTATAACATGAATGTCCAGCAACATCTTCATCAGGACCTTTGTCATATCATGTCCTCCATGAATATCTCTTGCCCTCAGCCTTATCCCGCCTACCAGCCATATCCCGGTGGTGACTACGCTTCTTATGCGTATAGTCAGTTTTACCGTGCTCCACCTTTTTCTGCTTCCGCTGAGCTCTCTGCAGGTGGACACCCTTCCCCGGTTCTTACGCTTCCTGGTGGTCGTTTGTCTGAGATTCTGGCCCAGTATACCTCTTCTGCTCCTCCCCTTGAGGTTGCTTACGAGCTACACACTCTAGGCATGTCTTGGTCCGAGCAGAGTGCTAGGTGGCCCGGGCGTGCATCTGGTCCTATAGATGAGGATATGCCTGACCAGGAGGATGTTGATCTTGATGCTGATGAAGACAATGAGGCTACTGATGTTGATGCTGATGCTGATGACGATGATGATGATAACGATGTTGATCCTGCCGACGAGGCTACTCAGACAGCTGCTCATCCTTCTGACGACGGAGATGAGGACTACCATCCAGATGAGGATCTTGATGCTGCTGTTGATGACATAGATATAGAGTAGTTAGCTTAGTGGTCTGATGTATCTAGTCTTAGTCTTAGATGACCATGATGTATCTCTTTGGACTATGTTTGCACTATATACATTAGGCACATCATCTGAGTTGTACTATTTCTGCTCTATGCTTTCCGTGTCGTCTTGTTTTCTGTTTTATGGGAACACTTTGTATGTTATATCTTTTAGTGTTTTTATGACTCGTTGATCTGGTTATATCTTATGGGTTCATATGCACTGTTTTCCATATTTTGATTATGACATGCTCTGGTTGTTTATCTTGGTTTTCCTCTGTTTCTGTGAGCTTACTGTGATTGATTGAGTGTTTTGTTTTCTATGGAGAAGACCTTTGCTTTTATGCTCTTCTACCCCCCATGCCTTTTTGAGATGACAAAGGGGGAGAAAAAGCTCAATCATATTGAACTTATTGCTTATATGTTTCTTTTCTTGTATATTAACTGAAATGCATCTAGACTTTCTTAGAATCATATAGTATATATATGTGCATTGGTTGTTTGTTGTTTAACTAACCATGCAGGCATAAGTAAGCATGAATTGAGGGGGAGAACTTCAAATTGATCATTTTTTGCATCCCCTTGCAATCCCCGAAGAAAAGGTATAACTTTCACATTCTTTTCAATATGTTGAGGAATGGTTTGTCATTGTCAAAAAGGGGGAGAATGTTGACCTAGGTGTCGCACATTGCCCATATTTTGATAATGACTTAACCATTCCATTCATATGTATCTAACAAATCTATTTGAGATTGTTTCAGATATTAGGTACAAGAAAAGAATCACATTCAACTCAAAAGCTTCTCATCCAGCACATGCAAAACATGTGACTTTTGACCTTTTTGGGAAATAGCCCTTATTGGCTTAGAACAATTGATGTAATCACTTATACTCATGTTTTGCATTGTAACTAAGATGGATAAAATTATTGGGACTAAAAAAATTCATCATTTGTACGGTTATACGAAAATTCCAAAATACCCATAACAGGGATTTGGTCGGCCGAATTCCAAACTCGGCCGATCCATATATTCTGGAATTTTTGTTGCAATCGATCGAGTTACAAACTCAGTCGATTCCCGTTCGGTCGAGTTTCTAGCTTTGAAACTCGGCCGATCCACTGATCGGTCCAAGATGAAAGTTGACCGATCGGCCGAGTTTCTCCTAAGGAACTCGGCCGACAGTCTAGCTTTCAGTCTTGTCTTTTAGTGGTTCGGCCGATTTACCTTTATATAAACTCGGCCGATCAGACTGTACTGGAATGCAGAAAAAGCAATTCCAACCGTTGGAGAAGTTGGTGGAACTCAAAATAGATCTGTTGCAAGTTGTAAAACGGCTATTTTGTGTCCCTTATCTCTCCCAAGTTCAAAGGGACACCCTCAACTATAAATAGGACCTCTTGGACTTCATTCCAAGGTTGCGCATTCACATATGCTTGGTCCTAGCCTTAGTTGAGTGTTTTCTAATCCTTTGAGCCCCTTTCTCTCTCTAACTTCAAAGCAAAATCGTGAGTATGAGTGAGTTAGGTCACCATGTATGAGAGCTATCATTTGTAATGTTGTAAAGCTCTCCATTCTTCTTCTCCTACCTCCATTCCCTTTGAAGATTGTTTGAAGCTTCTTCTCCAAGTGAAAGAGAAGAAGGATGTTGTTCTTCCCCGAGTGAAGGAGAAGAAGGCTAGCTGCTTCAGGCCTCTGAGTGAAGGAGGAAGGTGCTAAATCTCTCCAAGAGAAGGAGAGGTGCAAGGCAAAGATCAAGTAAGATGGGTAATTCCTGCAAGGCGGAAGACGTGTGCAAGAGTAGGTAAGTCCTTGGTGTGCAAGGCAGAAGACTACTTGCAAGTGGGTAAGTCCTTGGTGAGGTTGAAGATCTTAGCTTGATTACATGAGTCCTTGGATGTGTGGTTGTTGTAGCTTGTAATCTTATTGAGTGATATATATAAGAGAACCAAGTTACAAATCCTAGAGCCTAACCAACTCTAGGTAGTGGACTGACATTGCTCCTAAGTTTAGGACGTGGAACCACTCTAAACCACCTATCCAAGTGCATGCTATTCCTTGTCTCTTATCCTTGCTTTGTATGCTAGTTTAGGACATCAAATTGCTGTTTTGGTTTAAGTTCAGCACTTAATATAATTTGGTGGTCTAATCAATTTTGTGAAGTTTGTGAAACTCTATTCAACCCCCCCTTCTAGAGCCCATTGATCCAACAATAATGAATTACACTCTTGTTGTGTTGAAACCACATTGTAGTACTATTTGAATATCATAGTGCCTTACCATGTTAATATCTATGGACACATATGTGCTAATGATCTTTTAAGCCTTATTTAAGGCATGGAATGATGATGATAACTTTACTATGAATAATGTGATGATCTTAATGACCTTTGGGCATGTTTGAAGCCATGATTGAGGTGAAATCCTCTTCATGTTCCAATAAGGGTTAAAACCCTAGAACTTGTGATAAGATATTGGTATCTTGTAGAAGTATGATGATAAGTGTGGTCCGCTAATTTGAAATGAATGATAGCATGTGGTAATGTGATTGAGATTTATATCTCAAATGTTTTATATCTTTTGAATTTGTTATACATATACTCTTGTTAGAAAACAATTAGGGTTTGAATGTCCATTTGTATAATTTGGCCTTAATTCACCTAATTGGCATAACTAATTAAGTCAAAATCTAATCATGTAGTACCCTGTGCCATAGATCTAGCTGAGTGTCAGAAATTGCCAGATAGTGAAACGAGTATTCCTAAGGGATACTTGGGGCACATATTTATGAGTATGTGGGGTTCTTGTCATCCTAAATTCAATTGTTAGGGAGGATGATAGTGGTCATACCTAGCCCTCAATTTGAGAATGGTTGCGTTCGTGTCTTGGTGATTATATATATATGATGAGATTGGAGGACAATTGTGGTTGTACCTCAGATGGTAGGGTATGCATACCCACCTCCTTTCACTAGTGTCATGACCTATACCAAGGATGGACTAGGTTGTTAGCAGCTTGACCTTATGTGTTGTTGTGGATGACCCGTACTGACCGAGGGCGGAGAAGATCTTAGGAGTCCGACTCTTCCTAGATCTTGTATGGCACTGATTTCGACTTAGTAGTGGTTAGTTGGGACTTGAGTGGTATTTTTCAAATCCCTCAAGGCAATGTAATAAAAGAAGTGATATAAGTCGTGTAGTATACTGACTATGGTTAAATATGTCTCACATTGCTTGATTAGTCTTTAACTTGTCTTTATACTATTCAATGCTTACAAGATGATATCATATGACCTTTGAGTAATTATACTTCTTGTCAAGTTAATTTGCTTAATGGCATAGTATGCTTAACCTATTTAATTAGCTTAAATTGCTTATTCATTATTGTATCTTCTTAGTTCATTTACTATCAATCAATATGTTATAATCAATCTATGTTGGAGAGAGTTATATCTCTCATTGGGACTGGGTCTCACCCGTGGGTCACCACATTTTTTTTGGTGGTCGAGGTCGCACTGTGGAAGAGAACCAACCTGGTGATCAATAGATTCAGAAGGTTGGTTAGTTGTAGATGTTAGTAGTAGAGTCCTAGTGTCGTCCATGTACTCTCAGGTCTGGGTATGGGATGTATTTTCTAGATGATATACTTGTATCGACACGAGATTTTGGTAGTATGCATGCCAATGTTTGTAAATATATGGCATGTACATGTGAAATATCTTTTGTATGCAGGATGTGACTGAGGTCTTTGGACCCATATGTAAATACTTATTACAGTATATGAGAATGGAATGATGGACTTTTTATAAATGTTCTAGAGTTTATTTACATTGTTGGAATTGGTTTTAATTATTCCGCATTTTTGACTATGTGCTAAATTAGTAGTTGATCGTGTTTTGTGTTTTGAGTAATCTCGTTAGCGTGATGGGGTGTCACGGTTAAGTTGGTATTAGAGCTCTAGGTTTATTGAGTCTACAACGACATAGGACTTAGGTTTGAGTCTATTCTTATGTATCCAACATATCTGATCATAGTTTATGCTTATGCAGATATGTCTAGAGGACATGAAGAACATGTTGAGAGTAGCTATGTAGCACTAGGAGGAGGTGTTGGGAGATAGGGACACGATGAGAGAGTGTCAGAAGCAGGGCAAGAGCTTCCCACAATGCCTCATCTAGACCCAACAATGATGGCCAATCCTGAGTTTTAGCATATGTTTAGACAGATGATGGCCACAATTACACATATTACTAATAGAGTGCCAGTACCTCAAGCTAGGGCAGCCGCCTCTAATTTGGAGTTCCAAGGTGTCAAGAAGACATTTGAACGTCTTAGACGTGTTGGGATGATTGAATATGTTGGTACTTCTGATCCAACAGATGCTGACATGTGGTTGACTAAACTGGAAAAGGCATTCAAAATCCTAAATATCTCTAAAGAAGACAAAGTTAAGCATGCAGTATACTTGTTGAAGGGTAGTGCTAGCCACTTGTGGGCCATAGAAGAGGAGAAAAGGCCAGGAATTTTGATAGGATGGAAGGAGTTTTGAAGGTAAATTGTTAGCCAATATTTTCTAGAGACCTAGCTAGATGAGAAAATTTCTCAGTTTGAGAAGATTCGTCAGGGAGCTATGACTATCAATGAGTATGAATCAAAGTTTATGGAACTTCTAAGGTTCTACCCGCACATGGCAGCAATGAACAAGGAAAGGATCTAGATATTTGAGAAGGGTCTGAGTATGGAGTTGACTACTACAACATCAGCCTTGGAGAATGGGGAAAGGCTTTCCACCTTTGTGGAATCTGTCAGGAGGATTGAGAGGTCTTCCATAGAGAAGTGTGAAGCTAATGCTAATAAGCTACCTATGCAGTTTCAAGGGCAATCATCTGGAGGCTTTAATAAGCCAAGGTTTTTCCCACTGCCATCGCAACCAAGGTCAACCTTCACTGAACCAAGATCACATGCACTGTCACAGTGGACCCCGAGTAGGGGTAGAGGTCACAATTTTCCACCCATATGAGCTCACAGTTCATCATCAGTCTCAGTTATAGGGATGTTTAGACCACATAGTAATAACTGAGTGTGTCATCAATGTGGACAGATAGGGCATATTAGATGGAATTGCCCTATGAAGGTTGAGGAAGTGACTCAGTAGCCAAGGCAGAATCAACATGAATCACAACAATGATAGTTTGAATGAATCTCACTAACACAACTGAGCTTCATTATTGGTCGTAATCTACATAAAAATGTCATTTTGATGCAAGAAATCCTTCACTCAATGGAAAAGTCAAAAACAAATAAGTGTACAATGGCGTTGAAAGTAGACGTCTCTAAAGCATATGATACACTTAGCTGGGATTTTATCTATGATATCTTGTGCAGGATTGCCATACCCATGAATATCATCAATATAGTGATGTGGCTCATCACCACGGGATCATTATCCATTATTTGGAATAGCGAGAAACTGCCACCCATCAAACTTTCTAGAGGCGTTAAACAGGGAGACCCCTTTTTCCCTTATATTTTTGTGTTGTGCATGGATCGCTTCTGCCAAGTCATCCAAGGGGAGGTCAAAATTAAGAGATGGAAGTGTGCAACATTCACACTTTTTAAAGAGGCTTCCATTTCACAAGCAACATGTGGTAGCAAATTCCTCAGCAGGTTCGAAGTAGCATCGGGACAAAATGTGGCACAAGGTAAATCGTCCATCTTATTCTCAAAGTCTACACCTAATTCAGTATGCAGATCCATCAACAGGAAGATGGAAATGTTCCAAGTGTGGGACCTGGGCAAACACCTAGGCATTCTGCTAGTGCACAACAGAAATACGAAGGCCATATACTTGGACCTAGTAAACTCCTCCCAAACAAAGATAAATTGCTGGGCAAATAGAAAACTATCTTTAATAGGGAGAATCACCCTAGCGAGAGCCTCACTTACAACAACCGCAACCCATGTCATGCAAGCAGCAAAGTTACCTGTGTTTACCTGTGATAGATTGGACTAAATTACCAGGAATTCATCTGGAGTGGAGGCGCGAGAAAGAGGAGCATTCATCTTCTAGTGTGGAATAAGCTACTTCCATCAACAGAGGACGGCGGTATTCAGATTAGAGCATCTAGGGAGGCCAAAGAAGTTCTTGGAAAAGAAACATCCGATCTGGAAGAATTTAATGCCTGCTAAATATATTTTTTTTTGGATTTGCATGGGCCGAAGCCCACCCCTCTCCAAACAGGAGTCAGAGCCCGGATGACTCAAGAGGTTGGTAAATCCAGCTGACCCGAGCGGAATCGAACCAGCGATCCTTCATAAGGGGCGCACTGGCTTGACCACCCGGGCTACGCTGGCCGGGTAATGCCTCCTAAATATGATAGGCAAGGGACCCTCAAGGATAAATGATCTACCTTATGGAGAGTAATATATTCACACTACCTTAGCTGCGTGACCAACATGCCACAATAGTGGGTAATGGTCTTAACACCAATGCTTGGGAAGAGAAATAGCACAAAGAAGGAAGGTTACCAGCACTCAGGAACAATCGAGTTATCCCCGAGGAGCTCAGGGACCTCAAGGTGGCTAGCATGGTGATTGAAGAGGGGATGTGGGATGAGGAGTTTAATTGGGTCAATGCCCACACCAGGAAGATAAATGGGGGAGGATGGAACCTACTGGAATACACATCAGCATGGTTGGCTGCAGGTGAAATGGATCCATGATCAAAAACTCATTGAACCCAGAAGCGTCACGACTGCGGGTCACTGGAAGTCCATCTGGAGTCAAAAGGTGTCGTTGCGCATGAAGACGTTTGTCTGGCTGCTCAATCATGATCGAATTCTCATGAACGTGTAGGGGAAAACTAGAAGTATGATCACTACGGATATATGTGAAATCTATAGACAGGCTGAAGAGAGAACTCTACACGCAATGCGAGATTGTCCCAAGGCAAAAGAAACACGGCACACAGTCAAGCCCGAACTTACTGACCATTTCTTTCAAATTAATAACTTACAAGAATGGATCTGGAGCAATCTAAATAGCACTGGCTCAAACTGGAATACATGCTTCATGGTAACATGTTGACTTATTTGGAAGATTAGAAACCCGTTAATATTTAACTCCAAGCCAATTGATCCTAGGGAGACGAATATGAGCGCCCGGACCACAGTGATGAAACATCATTGACAGCTGGGGAAGGACTGAAGTGAAGGTGATAAAAAACATGAACAATTACACAACACAGGTGGAGACCACCTCTACAAGACATAATATGAATTAATGTGGATGCATCAATGTGTACATCAGACCATTCTACCTCCACGAGCGCAATTCTAAGGGACTATAATGGGGATTGGCAGTTGGATTATTACTTCAAACGTACAGGTGACTACCCACTGGAATCGGAGCTACTGGCGAGCATGAGATGTCTGTAGGTTGCAAAACGATCTGGAATATGATGCTTCGAGTTACACACAGACTCCTTGCTAGAAAACATAATAGGCCAAAAAACCTAAATAGCACGTTTGGACATTTTAATAACTAAAATGACACGATTCAGAACATAATTTTCAAAATAACAAATTTCTGAAGCAATATGTCCCAAAAGAGGACGCATTGCTCTTGACATCCCTCGGGAGACGCATTGCTACTTTAAAAAGCAATACGTCCCCAATGGGGACGCACTGCCTCCAGCAAAGCAATGCGTCTACAAAGAGGACGTATTGGTTTATTTATTTATTTATTTACTTTTTCTTAAATATGATACCATTTACATTATATAAATACATATATATGTTAAATTGCTAAATGAACATAATCTACATTAACTTATATAAAATTAACCATATATTTTAAATAACAAATGAACATAATAAAATAATAACAGAATATTATATTTCATTAATACATAATATTTATAAATGTAGATAAAAGTAGATAAAATTAATGGATACAATACTAAAATTATATATAATTTAAATATGTTACATTTAAAATATATAATTTTAAATACTTCTAGTAACGTATTTAAAATTATATAGAAGTATTTAAATGTAATGTATTTAAAATTATATATATGTTACTAGAAGTATTTAAAATTATATAGTAACGTGTTTAAAATTGAATATTATTATACGTTACTATATATTAAAATTATTGGATACAATACTAAAATTATATATATTTAATATTGTATCCATGAATTTTAAATTAATGGATACAATACTCAAATTATCTACATTAATTTTAAAATATATAATTTTAAATATGTTACATTTAAAATATATAATTTAAAATTATCTACATTAATTGTGTTATATATAATTTTAAATATGTTACATTTAAAATATATAATTTTAAATACTTCTAGTAACGTATTTTAAATATATAAGTATTTAAAATTAATGGATACAATACTAAAATGTAGATGTAAATATTTAAAATATATAATTTTAAATATATATAATTTTAGTATTGTATCCAATAATTTTAATATAGAGTAACACATTTAAAATTAATGGATACAATACCAAAATTATATATTTATACATATATACGTATACATATTATATATATGGATACAATACTAAAATTATAAATACATAGAAGTATTTAAAATTAATGGATACAATACTAAAATTAATATTTATACATATTATATATATTTATATATATAGTGCATATCAACATGTGCTATATGTTGCTATATTAGTTTTTTTTTTCTAAATTTACAAATAAATATATACATGTATATGTATATATGTATATATTTGATTTATTTCTATAACTTTAAACACTACTATATAATTTTAGTATTGTATCCATTAATTTTAAATATTTCTATCTACATTTATAAATATTATGTATTAATGAAATATAATATTCTGTTATTATTTCATTATGTTCATTTATTATTTAAAATATATAGTTAATTGTATATAAGGTAATGTAGATTATGTTCATTTAGCAATTTAACATATATATGTATTTATATAACGTACATGGTATCATATTTAAAAGAGTAAAATAAAAATAAAAAAGCAATACGTCCTCTTTGGGGACGCATGGCTTTGCTAGAGGCAATGCGTCCCCATTGGGGACGTATTGCTTTTTAAAGTAGCAATGTGTCTCCCGAGGGGATGCATTGGTCCCACCAGGAGCAATGCGTCCTCTTTGGGGAAGTATTGCCTCTAAAATGTGCTATTTTGGGAATTAAATTTTGAATTGTGCCTTTTTGGTAATTAAAATGTCCAAACGTGCTATTTAGATTTTTTGGCCAACATTATACCTCAACAAAAAAACTAAATGCCCTGTTAAATATCGACCATTGGTGCAGAAAATCACCAGACTTAGTACGGAGCTTGGAGAGTTTTGAATCACCAAAATAAAACGCGAAGCCAATAAGCTTGCATATGCCTTTGTGAAGTGGGGACTCAAACAACTTACTGAAGAAAGTACTAAGGTCATGTGTCTAGAGGAACTTAACAAGATGATGTTGCAAGATAAAATCTATGAAGAAGAAATGTAAAACTTGGTGTACCTGCAAAAAAAACTCAATATAGTAATAATAGTATGTCTACCTTGCTATCTTTTTTAAAATGTTCATATGTATGTAAGAGTAAATCCACCACCAATCAAATCCATTAGTGATGAAACTAGAAATTAAATTTGAACTGGGGATACATTTAACTTTCAACCATTTTCTTTAATTCTTGGCTTGAAAGCAATTTTACTACCAAATAAGGATTAATCCCAACCTGACCTACAAATGTGCCATCAATGGGACTTACTTGAACACAATCATAACAACCCCTAATCTGTTATGAAACAAAGCTAAGCAGTTTGCGTTTCTTGTTTTTGACTCTCACTTTTTCTTTATCAGGTACCATGTTTTGCAGCAAATTATGATGACATCTGGAGCAAATAAGAGCATTATATAATATATCAATACTTATTCAAATGATGATCTAATTGTTATTTTTGCAGATAAATGTTATTTTATTATTTTTCCTTCTAGTAATATAGATTTACATAATCCAATATAACAACAATAGTATGTCTACCTTACCATCTCTTTCTAATGTTCATATGTGTGCGGGAGTAAATCCACCACCAATGAAATTCAATAATGATGAAACTAGAATGGCACTGGGGACACATTTCACTTTCAACTATAGTCTTCAGCTTGGGACTTGAAAGCAAGTTTACTAACAAATAACAATTAATCCCAACCCTGACATCAAATGTCCCATCAAGGGGTTTTTGTTGAGTGCGATTTTTTTAACCCTCAGTCTGTTGCCACAGAAGGGCAAAGCATTTTGCATGTGGTGTTATTTCTCTCAGTTTTTCTGTATGAGATACAATGTTATGAAGTAAATTATGACGAATTTTGATGAAAATAAGAGTACTATATAATATATCAATACATATTCAAATGATGCTTTGTTTCTTGTTTTGAACAGAAATTAGGATTTATTATTTTTCCCTCTAGAGATGGATACTAAAATAATTTAGTATAGTAATAATAGTGTGTCTACCTTACTATCTCTTTTAAAATGTTCATATGTGTGTGGGAGTAAACCCACCCACCAAGAAAATTCAATAGTGAGGAAACTATAATTGAAATCCCAACCGATGACACATTTTACTTTCAACTATTTTCTTCAATTTGAGGCTTGAAACCAATTTGTTTATCAAATGAGAAATGATCTTGACCCCAACTACAATTGTTCCATCAACAAGTTTTAGTTGAACTGAATGTTTCAACCCAATTCATTTCCAAACAAGATCTAAGCATTTTGCATGTCGTGTTTTTTTATCACTTTTTCTGTATCATAGATATAGGTATGAAGTAAATTATGAGAACTTTTGAAGAAAATAATAGTAGTGTATAATATATTAATACATATCCATATGATGATTTGATACTAATTTTTGGAGAGAAATGATAATTTTTTTCATGTAGTAGTAGATATTTAAATAATCTGTATAGTAATAATAGTGCATCTATGTTACTATCTCTTTCAAAATGTTCATATGTTTGTGGGAGTAAATCCACCACCAATCAAATTCAATATCGATGAAACTGGAATTGAAATCCAAATTGTGGACATTGTTCACTTTCAATTATGGTCTTCAATTTGGGACTTCAAAGTAATTCTACTATCAAATAAGGATTAGTCACATCCCTAATGAAAAATTTCCTATCGAGGTGTCTGACTTGAACCTAATCATTTCAACCCTTAGTTTGTTGCCAAAGAAGGGCTAAGTATCTTGCAAGTAATGTTTTTTCTCACTTTTTCTATATCATGTACCATGTAATGCAGTAAATCATGATGAATTTGGTAGCAAATAAAATAATTATATAATAAATAAGTAATGAGACACATACCTAGTTTTAAAATCCCAACTGAGCCTACGGTCCACTATCTCCAATAAATTATAGGAAAATATAGCGATAGAATAAGCAGCGTAAATAAAAAATTTACTATCGTATTCCCCATCAAACCAGGGGATCACATCAACAACTATACAATTGAAGGGATAGTTTTGAGGATATACCTGGTCCTGGAGTAAGTCCAGTGACATCTCCCTATCATTGTAGATGCACAACTATCTTCTAGTTTCACTGGGACTCGTATGTTGTGCCTCCTGGTCTTCACCATAGACAACAGGTTAATGTTGTCCTCCTAGTAAAAGACAACAGTCTTCACACCTTTATAAAAATCCATATGGACCGCCTAGAACTCTTATCATCCTACTAGGATGGAGAGGAAGGTGTTGTTCCTCTTGTTGGTGTACTAGTTACTAACTTTCTCTCCCACAATTGTTCTCCCTTGCTATCCCTCCCTTTATCAGGTAGGACTTGCTCGGGTCCTCTCAGTTACCACAAACAAAGAAGACAAATTATTGTCAGAGGCAATTGATGTGTCTGAGAAGCCCTCAGTACCACTCTATTTATAAGAGGGGTTAGGATTTTGTGTCTCATTCTGTGTGGGAGTAAAAGGATCTAGAATCTTGAATTTTCACAACATGCAAACGGCCAAACAATTGGTTCTCCAGGCAAACCGATTGGTTGGCATACGAGCCGATTGGTTCGCCCTATGAACCAATCCTTTCATATGTTTTTCAATTGCATATGAATTGGCAAATTCTATTCCAATTAATTCACACCATTATGTCAGCACAAATCTTTGATGCAATTTAATTGCACCACAAACCGGGCGTTTCACGGTGCGATCCAGTCATTTCACGACCACCAACCGATCGGCTCACTTGGCGAACCAGTCGGTTGGTTCCCCAGTTCATGCAGAACTCAGCCAATACAATATCTAATCAACCTAAGACTCCAACCAGTCATTTCATCACATGAGTCGATCGATTAGGGGCCAACTAAGTTGATTTGTTGATGGAATTGAAAACCTAAACACTTATAGTCAATCCAATTATCAATAAAGATCAAGCTCCTCTTGTAGGTCAGTACCTATGTGTGTGACCCTATAGGCCGCATATTACATTGGCAGTGAATGTCATAACTAGTTATGACATCACAAGCAATGAGTGGTGCCTAGTCTCACATCATTGTTAACCAAGTAATTGGAAAGTTGGAGAACAATTTCAATTGACAATATATGTATGGTGTTACAATATTTGTATAATTCTTTTATCACTAATATCCATATTGAACTCGAGGCATGGAGTAGTCATCCTCTTCAACAATCAATATTGGTCCTCAAACCAGAGCAGTCTGTCTGAAATATATGTAAGCTCAATATCACATATATTGACTCACATGTGCATGGCCATGTATTTCTCAGTCTTGCTAATCAAGAGGCCTAGGAAATCATGCTCCTATAGGAGGGAAAATTCTCATCTACATCACTCACAGTCAGTCCCCATGTGTCACATTCACCCAATCATCACCATTATAGAAACCCTTATTCAAGATTATGTTAGTTGATGTCAAAGCATACTGAACGACATGCGATAAGTATAGTGACTTCATGTCTAAGAACCACAATCACCACCAACACTATGAGAGCTGAATATGACGACCATTGTAATCGTTGCCATGTGTCAGTCTCATGGTGGATCTGCCTGATACACTATTCTTTAACATGTATATGTGGGCTTGGTTTGATATCACACATCATCACTAATGAGATTTTGTCATCAACTAATACACACTCTGATCATATGTGTTATTGATGTCTATCTACCTTCCACAATAACATCCGACCAGTAACATAATGAGAATGTATATACTCTTAACATCTGTATGATCTTATTGTTCAAGTCACATACTTAAACACATACGTCATTGAGTAATATCATTCTATAGACATTTATTGTATTACATCATTATCTCATAACTAAATAAAACATAATAAATGGGAAGATCACATTTTTTAGTATTCAAATCATTTGCAAATTATGTAATTACAAAGAGAAAAAAAAAGGAGGGAGAACAGATCCCAGAAAAAAAAAGAAACTTGAAAGAGAAAGGTAGTTCGTCTATAACTTTCAAACCAAAATGAAAATTTTGGACAAAATAAAAACCATTGGAATTGCTTAAAAAATACAATTCAACAATACCAGTGTTGACATATTTTCTATAAATTAATATGGAACATAAAAATGAGTATTGTATATTATAGTAGTACTCATTTTCCAGATAACAAACTAATTTAAAAAATAAGTATTGCATGTCCATATTCTTGGTATAGTACTCATTTTGGTATGGTACTCATTTTTTATGTCATTATATTTTAAAACAAGATAAAGAAATATAATTGATAGTACGAATTTTTTATTCTTTATATTTTAAAATAAGTATTTCTTCATAAAATAAAGCACAAAAATTAGTAATATAACAAAAACTATACAATACTCAATTTTGAGTTACTATGCTACTCTAAAATGAGTACTTTCCTTCAATGTAGTATTGATTTTAGAATACTAATATTTTTCTTGAGATTATACATTTTTTCAAGATTTTTATACAAAATAAGTATTGTATATATGTATATATTGTTTTGAATAATTCTCATTTTTATAGATATATATACATATAAACATTACAATACTCATTTTTATATACTATTTTTATGAGATAGTACACATTTTTAATATTTTTATTCAAAAATAAGTATTGTATAGATGTTTTTGTGAGTGATACTCAATTTTTAGAATAATACTCATTTTATAATTATATATTATAATATCCATTTTGATATTTTTCTTATATATTATTTTCTCATGTATATGTCAAAAATAGTCTTGTAGAAATGTATTTGTTGTAAAAAATCCAATAATTTTTATTTTGTCAAAAAATTCATTACGGTTTGAAAGTTATAAGCGGAACAATTTTTTCTTTCTTTTTCTTTTCATTAATATGTACTTTTTCCCACTTATCTGTTTCTTGTCTTTATTTATTAGTGTAGTACACTAAAACGGTATGTTTTAATTGGGTACAGTTATTTGCGAGTGGAAACTAGGTTTGACATTAGGCATACATGAGGCTATGGGTAGCATATTTCATAATAAATCTATACATATTTAAATTATGAATTGGTTTTCAATTTTGCATAGAAATGACGAAAAATTATCTTCCATCTAGCGGTAAATAACTAAATAAGTCAATATAGTGATAATAGTATGTCTACCTTACTATCTCTTTCAAAATGATCATACATGTATAGATAAATCCACCGCGAACCGAATTAGATAATTATGAAACTAGAATTGAAATCACAACTGGGGACAGATTTCACTCTCAACTAATATATTTAGTTTGGGACTTGAAAACAACTTTGCTACCAAACAAGGATTGATCCCATCCCCAACTATAGATGTCTCGTCAAGGGGACTGGGTTGAACCCAAGCATTTCATACTTGGTCCTTTACCAAACAAGGGTTGAATGATTGGAATGTTCATGGTTTTTTTAGCTTTTTTTGTACCTCGAACAATGTTTTGGAGTAAATGATGACAACTTTTGAGGCAAACAAGATTATTGTATGACATATCAATACATATTCAAATGATCATACGATTTTTTTTGGCATAGAAATGATGATTCATTATTTCTCCCTCAGGAGGTAGACACTACTGAATGAGCAAATCGTTTCACTACTTTGTCCAGGCGTTCATGTAGAAGTCCATGCTTGTAAGTGTATTTGATACTAGTAAGTGTATTTGATACTAGAAAACCCTATGTTAGACAATCCAACTTCCATTAAAGGATCATAGAAATCCATGGCTTCATTAATTAGCATCGAATTTTTCACTGCCAAATATTTCACTGGGTCCAACATGGTATTGAAATTGCCTACGCAGAGATACGAGGATAACTAAAGAAGTTGTATGGCGGACCACCAAGACATAGGCATAAGCAAAGCATAGCAAAAGAAACGACAAATAAGTCTATGATTAGTTAGTGGGGTCGGGATCCCCTTAAACATCCCAAATAAGATCAGTCCATAGAACAAATAAAGTTGTGGTCGCCCACAGTCAAACTAGTCTGAGTTCCAACGCTTTGGACGAAGAACACAACGTAGACCCTACAAGGGAAGTGAATCTTTCCTGTAACTTCAAGACTGGCGATGACAATCTCTTCAGTCGGGTTGGTGATACACCCATTGCCCCAACGAATAACAAAAAATAATATAAATAATTAAAACCTTATTGTCTAAACATATAGTCGCATTAATTATAAAAAACTTAAAATTTTTACACACCTCTGAAAATACTGAACAACTTCCGCCCAATCAACATTATCATTCTCATGATTCAAGAGTGTTTTCAGAGTAAGTTTGGTGATCCCAATAGTACCAAACACAGTTCTAAAATCAACAGGATTAATTAAATGGCCAAAAAACCTAAATAGCATGTTTGGACATTTTAATTACCAAAATGGCATGATTCAGAACTTAATTCCCAAAATAGCACATTTATGAGACAATACGTTCCCAAAGAGGACGCATTGCTCCTGATGGGACCAATATGTCCCCTCGAGAGACACATTGCTACTTGAAAAAGTAATAAGTCCCCAATGGGTACGCATTGCCTCCAGCAAAGCAATGCGTCACCAAAGAAGATGCATTGCTTTTATTTATTTATTTATTTACTTTTTCTTAATTATGATACCATGTACGTTATATAAATACATATATATGTTAAATTTCTAAATGAAAATAATCTACATTAACTTATATACAATTAACCATATATTTTAAATAATAAATGAACATAATAAACTAATAATAGAATATTATATTTCATTAATACATAATATTTATAAATGTAGATAAAACTATTTAAAATTAATGGATAAAATACTAAAATTATATATAATTTTAAATACGTCACATTTAAAATATATAATTTTAAATACTTCTAGTAATGTATTTAAAATTATATAGAAGTATTTAATTGTAATGTATTTAAAATTATATATAGGTTACTAGAGTATTTAAAATTATATAGTAAAATATTTAAAATTGTATATTATTATACGTTACTATATATTAAAATTATTGGATACAATACTAAAATTATATATATTTAGTATTATATCCATTAATTTTAAGTTAATGGATACAATACTAAAATTATCTACATTAATTTTAAAATATATAATTTTAAATACGTTACATTTAAAATATATAATTTTCGGAAAAAAAAATATATAATTTAAAACTATATACATTAATTGTGCTATATATAATTTTAAATGCATTACATTTAAAATATACAATTTTAAATACTTCTAGTAAAGTATTTTAAATATAGAAGTATTTAAAATTAATGGATACAATACTAAAATGTAGATAGAATTATTTAAAACATATAATTTTAAATATATATAATTTTAGTATTGTATCCAATAATTTTAATATATAGTAACATATTTAAAATTAATGGATACAATACTAAAATTATATATTTATACATATATACGTATACATATTATATATATGGATACAATACTAAAATTATAAATACATAGAAGTATTTAAAATTAATGGATACAATACTAAAATTAATATTTATACATGTTATATATATTTATATATATAGTGCATATGAACATGTGTTATATGTCACTATATTAGTTTTCTTTTTCTTTTTTTCTAAATTTAGAAATATATATATATATATATATATATGTATGTATACGTATATATGTATATATTTGTTCTATTTCTATAGTTTTAAACGGTACTATATAATTTTAGTATTGTATCTATTAATTTTAAATACTTCTATCTACATTTATAAATATTATGTATTAATGAAATTTAACATTCTGTTATTATTTTATTATGTTCATTTATTATTTTAAAATATATGGTTAATTGTATATGAGTTAATGTAGATTATGTTCATTTAGCAATTTAACATATATATGTATTTATATAACGTACATGGTATCATAATTAAAAAAAATGTAAAATACAAATAAAAAAAGCAATACGTCCTCTTTGGGGACACATTACTTTGCTGGAGGCAATGCGTCCCCATTCCGGACGTATTGCTTTTTAAAGTAGCAATGTGTCTCCCGAGGGGACGTATTGGTCCCACGAGAAGCAATGCATCTTCTTTGGGGACGTATTGCCTGAGAAATGTGCCATTTTGGGAATTAAGTTCTGAATCGTGTCATTTTGGTAATTAAAATGTCTAAACGTGCTATTTTGGTTTTTTAGCCTAATTAAATATCTCAAGCAAAGTAGGTTCTGAGTTTTTAATTTTTTTTTGTTTGTTTCCTTTGTGTCACAAAGAGTAAGGTATTTTCCACGCTGAGTATCGCTACTAATGAGTCCAGGCAACCCCAATTCGACGAGTTGAACAAAAAGACGGATTATAGCATCCCTTTTTATTCACGACATGATGGGTAGCATCAATAATGGGTGGTGGGGTGTTGCAAAGAGAGAGAATGACCCGTCTACCAAGCTTAATATTGTAAATGACATCTATCACGGAGAGTGGGGAGCGGTAAATAAGTACAGAATCCTTAGGATCCTCACGTAGCTTACAGAACGGGTCAGCCCCAAGTAAGGCGTCGGATTTCAACCACACCAGAAGTAGCATGTTAGGCTCTTCAACGGACACCCTACCGTTCACCAGACTTCCAAAGTACGTGCAACTTGTATTTGGACTAAGCATAGTGTTGTAGAGGTCCACTGCCTCATTGTACATTAGCACGACTTGATGGCGGGAGTCAAGTATGGTCTCACACCTGCGACCTACAAGCTCGGCCATGATTCCTATATAGAAAAAAAAACAAGAAGAAGATTTTTTTTTGTGAAACAATAAGAAGACATTTATTAGTAGAACAATAGAATAAGAAAAAGTCATATGGAATCTGCAGGCCAGTTTTGTATAACACCAGCGAACCAACGACAGAGCGATATAGAAAAATATTTTTTTTCCAAGTGGTGGAAAGTGACGCCCAAACAAAAACAAAACATTGAAAAAAACTGATACCACCGTCAATGAAACTACGTCAGAGTAGCTAAGTTGCTCACAGGGGATGGGGTGGGCGGGTGTGGTTGAATAAAATAAAAGCATTGTAATGACGATAACTGGAGGAGAGAGGTTGCTTGCCGTGTAAAGACATAACTACAAAAAACGGCCGGAGGAGAGAGGCTGCTTGTCGTGTAACGACGATAACTACAAAAAAGGCCGGAGGAGAGAGGCTGCTTGTCGTGTAACGATGATAACTACAAAAAATAGCCAGAGGAGAGAGGTTGCTTGTCATGTAATGACGATAACTACAAAAAAGGGCCAGAGGAGAGAGGTTGCTTGTCATGTAACGATGATAACTACAAAAAAGCACTGGAGGAGAGAGGTTGCTTGCCATGAATATATGGGTACCTAGGTCAAGTTGTAGGAAAGACTGAAGATATGGGGCGGCAACGAGCAGGAACTGTCCCAAGTGAAGGGAGTATTTTATAACTGTGGGGGACAGAAGCCCTAGAGGAGCACCCCGCCTATTCAAAAATTTCTCCCTCCCCCCAAAATATGTTGTCATACAAATATAAAAAAGTTTGTGATATCTCCAAAATTTGGCTTAGCTCTAATTTGTTATTTCTAAAACAAAAAAAATTCATAACCAAACCCTTCTATGCTCTCTTTCACCTGCTATTTTGGAATAAAATACTAATTTAAAACTGAAACATAATAAGATTTGTATATGACACCTCACACACTTTTTCTTATATATAGTGAAAGTTAGGATACAAGGACTACTATGTAATCTAAAGAAAAATATTCTTCAAACATATACATATATACATACATACATACATACATACATACACAAAAGAAGCCTTTTTACCCCATCTTCTATACACACCCGCCCCCTCCGTCTCCTAGGGTTCCCTCTGGCGATTGCTAGGGCAATCCTGAGAAGGACCGGCGGCCATGGCAGCTTCCACAGGCCAGGCCAATCCATCCACCCCACCATCCAACCCTCCACCCACCACCCATCCACCGAAAAACCCTACCCCAGACAACACTAAGAAGACCGACGGGAAAAAACGGAAACCATGGACTAATGTCGTGAAGAGAACTCCTTCCCAGGAGAAGGAGAGACTGGTTTTTCCTAAACCAACGAAGCAAGATGGTAAAGTGATCGTAAACCTAGATGCAGATGAATATGGATGAATGAAAGATGTTTGGGAATTCACTATGTCGATCTATGTCATGGGTAAAAGGCCTTTTTACCCCCATCTTCTGCTTGGATCCGTAGGGTATGGAACCCTAAAGGCAACTTCAATGTGATTTCAAAAGAAAACAGATTCTTCCTGATTTGTTTTTCCAATGAGGGCGACAAGAAGACCTTCCTGTCGAGCGGTCCATGCTGGTTTGACAACCACTGAGTCATTGCTAGGCACTACAAGTATGGCGATGATTTGGTGAAGGAAGAGTTGTCCTTGATCCGTGTATGGATCCGTATTCCTTCAAATGGGAAGACATAGACGGAAAAAGCTACGGGCACTGTTGCCTCTGGAGTGGGGAGGGTCCTACATATCGAAACCAGATTGATGGAGACGTCTGGTGCTGATGAAGAAAAAGTTCTGGTAGAGATTGAAGTGGAACAAGATGCTCTAAAGAAGGTTTGGGTCAATATCCCAGGCAAGGAGGAGATCTCTTTCCAAATCAAATATGACTACCTTCCCAAGAAGTGTTCTCACTGTTGTACGTTTGGACATGGGAACGACGACTGTCCCTACATGGAGAAAAATAATAAGGAGGATAAGAAGGACAATGAGGGTTTTCAAATTCCTAAGAAAACCTAGAAGGAGAAACGCACCACGCAGGCCATTACTTCAGGAGGAAAGGAGACTGAGGAAGGTGAAATACCCAACACTGACACTGCAAACCCCTTCAGTGCCCTCAGTGACTCGGATAAGGAAGAAGAAGAGATATTGGAGATTGAAAAAAGCTCCAGTAGGCCGCCTAAAGATAAAGAAAAAGAAAAATCAAAGAGCAAGGGTAGTGGGAAGGAGAAGGAGCCTTTCAGGCGAACCAGGAACAATAAGAAAGGTTAATTATGTCAGTTTTAACCTGGAACGTCAAGGGAATTTGCAAAGTAGTGAAAAGGAAGGAGGTTAGGAATTGTATTCAGTCCAGTGGGGTTTCTTTAGAAGCCATCATCGAAACAAAAATAAAGAGGTGCAACTCTAACTATACTGAGACAGTCTTCCCTGTGGGTTGGTCTCATGTAAATAACCTAGAGCAAGTTGATCTAGGACATATCTTCTTAGGGTGGAATCCTAATGTGTGGGAGACGTAAATCAACTCAAAGACTGATCAAATTATCACTGCCCAATGCACAAATAAAGGTGGATTGAAGATGGTCTTCTCTTCAATATACGCTTTCAATCACCATGCTCAAAGGCAAGAATTATGGAAGCACATCATACAGCTTTCAAAGTCCATTAAAGACCCTTGGTTATTGATGGGCGATTTCAATAATGTACAACTTCAAGAAGAGAAGAAGGGAGGTCGTCTAGTTCTTGAAGTTGTCATCAAATCCTTTAACTATGCAATAAACATAGCTGAGCTATGTGAACTCCCAATGACTGGTAATGGAGTCTACACCTGGAATAACAAAGGGAAACCAGATAAGCGCATTGCTAGTAGGCTAGATAGAGCTCTAGTTAATGCTACATGGCTCAATCAACTACCCACAGTTCAAATTAAAGTTACAAGTGTCGACATCAGTGATCATGCTCCTTTGATCATGCAACTGAATGAGAAGAAAAGAAAGCCTAGGCCGTTCAGGCTTGCTAACTTCTGGACCTCCTAGAAAGGTTACAAAGACGTATTAGAAGAAGCCTGGAAGTTGGAGGTTGAAGGGAACCCGATGTTCATCTTTACTAAGAAGCTCATACATCTAAAACAAAAGCTTAAAGTCTGGTCTAAGGAATACACCAACATTCCCAAGCTGTTGGACGATACCAAGAAAGATCTAATTAGGGTAATAAGCTTGCTCATAACGGACCCACTCCACCACGATCTTTTTGAAGAAGAACTGAGCCTCAAATGAATGCTAGAAGACCTTTAAGCAGTTGAGGAGAATTTTGCTTGGTAGAGAAGCAGGCATAAGTGGATTTCTGATCGAGATCAAAACACCAGTTTATACCATAACGCTATCAGGAAAAGGGAGGCTCAAAACTCAATTACTGAACTAGTTTCCTCCAATGGGGTGATAGTGAACAGCTAGCGAGAGTTGGAGGCTAAATGAACATAATCTACATTAACTCATATACAATTAACCATATATTTTAAATAACAAATGAACATAATAAAATAATAAAATAATAAAATAATGTTATATTTCATTAATACATAATATTTATATATGTAGATAGAAGAATTTAAAATTAATAGATACAATACTAAAATTATATAGTAACGTTTAAAACTATAGAAATAGAACAAATATATACATATATATGTATACATGTATATATTTATTTGTAAATTTAGAAAAAAGAAAAAGAAAAATAAAACTAATATAGTAACATATAGCACATGTTGATATGCACTATATATATAAATATATATAATATGTATAAATATTAATTTTAGTATTGTATCCATTAATTTTAAATACTTCTATGTATTTATAATTTTAGTATTGTACCCATATATATAATATGTATACGTATATATGTATAAATATATAATTTTAGTATTGTATCCATTAATTTTAAATATGTCACTATATATTAAAATTATTGGATACAATACTAAAATTATATATATTTAAAATTATATATTTTAAATACTTCTATCTACATTTTAGTATTGTATCCATTAATTTAAATACTTCTATATTTAAAATACGTTACTAGAAGTATTTAAAATTATATATTTTAAATGTAATGTATTTAAAATTATATATAACACAATTAATGTAGATAATTTTAAATTATATATTTTAAATGTAACATGTTTAAAATTATATATTTTAAAATTAATGTAGATAATGTTAGTATTGTATCCATTAATTTAAAATTAATGGATACAATACTAAATATATATAATTTTAAAATTGTATCCAATAATTATAATAAACAGTAACGTATAATAATATACAATTTTAAATAAGTTACTATATAATTTTAAATACTTCTAGTAACCTATATATAATTTTAAATACATTACATTTAAATACTTCTATATAATTTTAAATACATTACTAGAAGTATTTAAAATTATATATTTTAAATGTGACATATTTAAAACGATATATAAATTTAGTATTGTATCCATTAATTTTAAATACTTCTATCTACATTTATAAATATTATGTATTAATGAAATATAATATTCTATTATTATTTTATTATGTTCATTTATTATTTAAAATATATGGTTAATTGTATATAAGTTACTGTAGGTTATGTTCATTTAGCAATTTAACATATATATGTATTTATATAACGTACATGGTATCATAATTAAGAAAAAGTAAATAAAAAATAAAAAAAGCAATACATCTTCTTTGGGGACGCATTGCTTTGCTGGAGGCAATGCATCCCCATTGGGGACGTATTGCTTTTGAAAGTAGCAATGTGTCTCCCGAGGGGACGTATTGGTCCCACCAGGAGCAATGCGTCCTCTTTGGGGACGTGTTGTCTCAGAAATGTGCTATTTTGAAATTAAGTTCTGAATCGTGCCATTTTGGTAATTAAAATGTCCAAACGTGCTATTTAGGTTTTTTGGCCATTTAATTAATCCTGCTAATTTTAGAACTGTGTTTGGTACTGTTGGGATCACCAAGCGTACTCTGAAAACACTCCTGAATCATGAGAATGATAATGTTGATTGGGCGGAAGTGGTTCAATATTTTCAGAGGTGTGTAAAAATTTTAAGTTTTTTATAATTCAAGCGACTATCTGTTTAGACAATAAGGTTTGAATTATTTATATTATTTTTTGTTAGTCGATGGGGCAATGGGTGTATCGCCAACCCGACTGAAGAGATTGTCATCGCCGATCTTGAACTTCCAGGAAAGATCGCTTCACTTGCTGGGTCTACACGTTGTGTTCTTCGTCCAAAGCGGTGGAACTCATACTAGTTTGACTGTGGGTGACTGCAGCTTTATTTGTTCTAGAGACTGATCTGATCTGGGATGTTTAAGGGGATCCCGGCCCCACTAACTAATCATAGACTTATTTGTCATTCCTTTTTCTATGCTTTGCTTATGCCTATGGCTTGGTGGTCCGCCATACAACTTCTTCAGTTATCCTCGTATCCCTGCGTAGGCAATTTCAATACCATGTTGGACCCAGTGAAATATTTGGCAGTGAAAAATTCGATGCTAATTAATGAAGCCATGGATTTCTGTGATCCTTTAATGGAAGTTGGATTGTCTAACCTAGGGTTTTCTAGTATCAAATACATGTACTAGTATCAAATACACTTACAAGCATGGAATTCTACAGGAACGCCTGGACAAAGTAGTGAAACGATTTGCTCATTCAGTAGTGTCTACCGCTAGAGGGAGAAATAATGAATCATCATTTCTATGCCAAAAAAAACATATGATCATTTGAATATGTATTGATATGTCATACAATAATCTTATTTGCCTCAAAAGTTGTAATAATTTACTCCAAAACATTGTTCGAGGTACAAAAAAAGTGGAAAAAAGCACAAACATTCCAATCATTCAACCCTTGTTTGGTAAAGGACCAAGTCTGAAACGCTTGGGTTCAACCCACTCCCCTTGATGAGACATCTATTGTTGGAGATGGGATCAATCCTTGTTTGGTAGAAAAGTTGTTTTCAAGTCCCGAACTAAAAATATTAGTTGAGAGTGAAATGTGTCCCCGATTGTGATTTCTATTCTAGTTTCATAATTATCTAATTCGATTCGTGGTGGATTTATCTGCACATGTATGATCACTTTGAAAGAGATAGTAAGGTAGACATTCTATTATCACTATATTGACTTATTTAGTTATTTACCGCTAGATGGAAGATAATTTTTTGTCATTTCTATGCAAATTGAAAACCAATTCATAATTTAAATATGTATAGATTTATTATGAAATATGCTACCCATAGCCTAATGTATGCCTAATGTCAAACCTAGTTTCCACTCGCAAATAACTGTACCCAATTAAAACATACCGTTTTAGTGTACTATACCAAGAAATAAAGACAAGAAACAGATAAGTGGAAAAAGTACATATTAATGAAAAGAAAAAGAAAGAAAAAATTGTTCCGCTTATAACTTTCAAACCGTAATGAATTTTTTGACAAAATAAAAATTATTGGATTTTTTTACAAAAAATACATTTCTACAAGACTATTGTTGACATATACATGAGAAAATCAAATATAAGAAAAATATCAAAATGGATATTATTATATATATAATTATAAAATGAGTATTATTCTAAAAATTGAGTATTACTCACAAAAACATCTATACAATACTTATTTTTGAATAAAAATATTAAAAATGTGTACTATCTCATAAAAATAGTATATAAAAATGAGTATTGTAATGTTTATATGTATATATATCTATAAAATGAGGATTATACAAAAAAATATATATATATATATATATATATATATATATATACAATACTTATTTTGTATAAAAATCTTTAAAAAATGTATAATCTCAATAAAAATATTAGTATTCTAATATCAATACTACATTGAAGGATAATACTCATTTTAGAGTAGCATAGTAACTCAAAATTGAGTATTGTATAGTTTTTGTTATATTACTCATTTTTGTGCTTTATTTTATGAAGAAGTACTTATTTTAAAATACAAAGAATAAAAAATTTGTACTATCAATTATATTTCTTTATCTTGTTTTAAAATATAATGACATAAAAAATGAGTACCATACCAAAATGAGTACTATACCAAGAACAAGGACATGCAATACTTATTTTTTAAATTAGTTTGTTATCTGGAAGATGAGTACTACTATAATATACAATACTCATTTTTATATTCCATATTAATTTATAGAAAATATGTCAAAAGTGGTATTGTTGAATTGTATTTTTTTAGCAATTCCAATGGTTTTTATTTTGTCAAAAATTTTCATTTTGGTTTGAAAGTTATAGACGAACTACCTTTCTCTTTCAAGTTTCTTCTTTTTTCTGGGATCTTTTCTCCCTCCTTTTTTTCTCTTTCCTACCACATGGCACCTCATCCTTATTTGTGTTGGTATGTATACTTAGAGAGTTAATCATATAATGATTGTAATTGCATAATTTGCAAATGATTTGAATACTAAAAAATGTGAGCTTCCAATTTATTATGTTTTATTTAGTTATGAGATAATGATGTAATACAATAAATTTCTAGAGAATGATATTACTCAATGACATATGTGTTTAAGTATGTGACTTGAACAATAAGATCATACAGATGTTAAGAGTATATACATTCTCATTATGTTATTGGTCGGATGTTATTGTGGAAGGTAGATAGACATCAATACGACATATGATCAGAGTGTGTATTAGTTGATGAAAAAATCTCATTAGTGATGATGTGTGATATCAAAACAAGCCCACATATACATGTTAAAAAATAGTGTATCAGGCAGATCCACCGTGAAACAAACACATGGCAACGATTACAATGGTAGTCATATTCAGCTCTCATAGTGTTGGTGGTGATTGTGGTTCTTAGACATGAAGTCACTATACCTATCACATGTCGTTCAGTATGCTTTGACATCAACTAACATAATCTTGAATAAGGGTTTCCATAATGGTGATGATTGGGTGACTGTGACACATGGGGACTGACTGTGAGTGATGTAGATGGGAATTTTCCCTCCTAAAGGAGCATAATTTCCTAGGCCTCTTGATTAGCAAGACTGAGAAATGCATGACCATGCACATGTGAGTCAATATGTGATATTGAGCTTACATATATCTCAGAAAGTCTGCACTAGTTCGAGGACCAATATTGAATGTTGAAGAGGATGACTGCTCCATGCCTCGAGTTCAATATGGATATTAGTGATAAAAGAATTATACAAATATTGTAACACCATACATAGATTGTCAATTAAAATTGTTCTCCAACTTTCCAATTACTTGGTTAGCAATGATGTGAGACTAGGCACCACTCATTGCTTGTGATGTCATAACTAGTTATGACATTCACTGCCAATGTAATATGCGGCGTATAGGGTCACACACATAGGTACTGACCTATAAGAGGAGCTTGGTTTTGATTGATAATTGGATTAACTATAAAATTGTTTAGGTTTTCAATTCCAATAACAAATCAACTTAGTTGGCCCCTAATCAATCGACTCATGTGATGAAACAACTGGTTGGAGTCTTAGGTTGATTGGATATTGTATTGGTTGAGTTCTGCATGAACTGGGGCACCAACCGACTGGTTCGCCAAGTGAGCCGATCATTTGGTGGTCGTGAGATGCCTGGCTCGCTCTGCGAGATGCCCGGTTTGTGGTGCAATTAAATTGCATCAAAGATTTGTGCTGACATAATGTTGTGAATTAATTGGAATAGAATTTTCCAATTCATATGCAATTGAAAAACATACGAAAGGATTGGTTCATAGGGCGAACCAATCGGCTCGTGTGCCAACCAATCAGCTCGCCTAGAGAACCAATTGTTTTGCCATGTGCATGTTTTGAAAATTCAAGATTCTAGATCCTTTTACTCCCACACAGATTGAGACACCAAATCCTAACCCCTCTTATAAATAAAGTGGTACTGAGGGGTTCTCAGACACATCAATTGCCACTGACAATAATTTGTCTTCTTTGGTTGTGGTAACCGAGAGGACCCGAGCAAGTCCTACCTAATAAAGGGAGGGATAGCAAGGGAGAACAATTGTGGGAGAGAAAGTTAGTGACTAGTACACCAACGAGAGGAACAACTACTTCCTCTCCATCCTAGTAGGATGACAAGAGTTCTAGGCGGTCCATATGGACTTTTATAAAGGTGTGAAGACTGTTGTCTTTTACTAGGAGGACAACATTAACCTGTTGTCTGTGGTGAAGACTAAGAGGCGCAACATACGAGTCCCAGTGAAACTAGAAGATAGTTGTGCATCTACAATGATAGGGATATGTCACTGGACTTACTCCAGGACCAGGTATATCCTCAAAACTATCCCTTCAATTTTATAGTTGTTGATGTGATCCCCTGGTTTAATGGGGAATATGATAGCAAATTTTTTATTTACACTGCTTATTCTATCGCTATATTTTCCTACAATTTATTGGAGATAGTGGACCGTAGGCTCAGTTGGGATTTTAAAACTAGGTATGTGTCTCATTACTTATTTATTATATAATTATTTTATTTGCTTCCAAAGTCATCATGATTTACTGCATTACATGGTACATGATATAGAAAAAAGTGAGAAAAAACATTACTTGCAAGATACTTAGCCCTTCTTTGGCAACAGACCAAGGGTTGAAACGATTAGGTTCAAGTCAGACACCTCGATAGGACATTTTTCATTAGGGATGTGACTAATCCTTATTTGGTAGTAGAATTACTTTCAAGTTCCAAATTGAAGACCATAATTGAAAGTGAACAATGTCTACAATTTGGATTTCAATTCCAGTTTCATCGATATTGAATTTGATTGGTGGTGGATTTACTCCCACAAACATATGAACATTTTGAAAGAGATAGTAACATAGACGCACTATTATTACTATACAAATTATTTAAATATCTACTACTACATGAAAAAAATTATCATTTCTCTCCAAAAATTAGTATCAAATCATCGTATGGATATGTATTAATATATTATACACTACTATTATTTTCTTCAAAGGTTCTCATAATTTACTTCATACCTATATCTATGATACAGAAAAAAGTGATAAAAAAACACGACATGCAAAATGCTTAGCTCTTGTTTGGAAACAAATTGGGTTGAAACATTCGGTTCAACTAAAACTTGTTGATGGAACAATTGTAGTCGGGGTTAACATCATTTCTCATTTGATAAACAAATTGGTTTCAAACCTCAAATTGAAGAAAATAGTTGAAAGTAAAATGTGTCATCGGTTGGGATTTCAATTATAGTTTTCTCACTATTGAATTTTCTTGGTGGGTGGGTTTACTCCCACATACATATGAACATTTTAAAAGAGATAGTATGGTAGACACACTATTATTACTATACTAAATTATTTTAGTATCCATCTCTAGAGGGAAAAATAAAAAATTGATAATTTCTGTTCAAAACAAGAAACAAAGCATCATTTGAATATGTATTGATATATTATATAGTACTCTTATTTTCATCAAAATTCGTCATAATTTACTTCATAACATTGTATCTCATACCGAAAAAGTGAGCGAAACAACACCACATGCAAAATGCTTTGCCCTTCTTTGGCAACAGACTGAGGGTTAAAACAATCGCACTCAACTAAAACCCCTTGATGGGACATTTGCTGTCAGGGTTGGGATTAATTATTGTTTGTTTGTAAACTTGCTTTCAAGTCCCAAGCTGAAGACTATAGTTGAAAGTGAAATGTGTCCCCATTGCAATTCTAGTTTCATCATTATTGAATTTCATTGGTGGTGGATTTACTACCGCACACATATGAACATTAGAAAGAGATGGTAAGGTAGACATACTATTGTTATTATATTGGATTATGTAAATCTATACTGCTAGATGGAAAAATAATAAAATAACATTTATATGCAAAAATAACAATTAGATCATCATTTGAATAAGTATTGATATATTATATAATGCTCTTATTTGCTCCAGAAGTCATCATAATTTGCTGCATAACATGGTACCTGATAAAGAAAAGGTGAGAGTCAAAAACAAGAAAGGCAAACTGCTTAGCTTTGTTTCGTAACCGATTAGGGGTTGTTACTATTGCGTTCAAGTAAGTCCCATTGATGGCACATTTGTAGGCCAGGTTGGGATTAATTCTTATTTGGTAGTAAAATCGCTTTCAAGCCAAGAATTGAAGAAAATGGTTGAAAGTTAAATGTATCCCCAGTTCAAATTTAATTTCTAGTTTCATCACTAATGGAATTGATTGGTGGTGGATTTACTCTTACATACATATGAACATTTTAAAAAGATAGTAAGGTAGACATACTATTATTACTATATTGAGTTTTTTTTTGCTGGTACACCAAGTTCTACATTTTTTCTTCATAGATTTTATCATGCAACAATAGCTTGTTAAGTTCCTCTAGACACATGACCTTAGTACTTTCTTCAGTAAGTTGTTTGAGTCCCCACTTCGAAAAGGCATTTGCAAGCTTACTGGCTTCGCGGCTTATTTTGGTGATTCAAAACTCTCCAAGCTCCTTACTAAGTCTGGTGATTTTCTGCACCAATGGCCAATATTTAACAGGGCATTTAGTTTTTTTGTTGAGGTATAATGTTGGCCAAAAAACCTAAATAGCACGTTTGGATATTTTAATTACCAAAATGGCACGATTCAAAATTTAATTCCCAAAATAGCACATTTCGGAGGCAATACGTCATGAAAGAGGACGCATTGCTCCTAGTGGAACCAATGTGTCCCCTCGGGAGACGCATTGCTACTTCAAAAAGCAATACGTCCCCAATGGGGAGGCATTGCCTCCAGCAAAGCAATGCGTCCCCAAAGAGGACGTATTGCTTTTTTTATTTTAATTTTAATTTTTTGAAATTATGATACCATGTACGTTATATAAATACATATATATATGTTAAATTGCTAGATGAACATAATCTAAATTAACTTATATACAATTAACTATATATTTTAAATAATAAAAGAACATAATGAAATAATAACAGAATATTATATTTCATTAATACATAATATTTATAAATGTAGATAGAAGTATTTAAAATTAATGGATACAATACTAAACTTATATAGTAACGTTTAAAATTATAGAAATAAAACAAATATATACATGTATACATATACATGTATATATTTATTTGTAAATTTAGAAAAAAGAAAAAGAAAACTAATATAGCAACATATAGCACATGTTGATATGCACTATATATATAAATACATATAATATGTATAAATATTAATTTTAGTATTGTATCCATTAATTTTAAATACTTCTATGTATTTATAATTTTAGTATTGTATCCATATATATAATATGTATACATATATATGTATAAATATATAATTTTTGTATTGTATCCATTAATTTTAAATACGTTACTATATATTAAAATTATTGTATACAATACTAAAATTATATATATTTAAAATTATATATTTTAAATACTTCTATCTACATTTTAGTATTGTATCCATTAATTTTAAATACTTCTATATTTAAAATATGTTACTAGAAATATTTAAAATTATATATTTTAAATGTAACATATTTAAAATTATATATAACAAAATTAATGTAGATAATTTTAAATTATATATTTTAAATGTAACGTATTTAAAAATATATATTTTAAAATTAATGTAGATAATTTTAGTATTTTATCCATTAATTTAAAATTAATGGATAAAATATTAAATATATATGATTTTAGCATTGTATCCAATAATTTTAATATATTGTAACGTATAATAATATACAATTTTAAATATGTTACTATATAATTTTAAATACTTCTAGTAACGTATATATAATTTTAAATACATTACATTTAAATACTTCTATATAATTTTAAATACATTATTAGAAGTATTTAAAATTATAAATTTTAAACGTAACATATTTAAATTATTTATAATTTTAGTATTGTATCCATTAATTTTAAATACTTCTATCTACATTTATAAATATTATGTATTAATGAAATATAATATTCTATTATTATTTTATTATGTTCATTTGTTATTTAAAATATATGGTTAATTTTATATAAGTTAATCTAGATTATGTTCATTTAGCAATTTAACATATATATGTATTTAGATAACGTAAATGGTATCATAATTAAGAAAAAGTAAATAAATAAATAAATAAAGCAATACGTTTTTTTTGGAGACGCATTACTTTGCTGGAGGCAATGCTTATTTTTTAAAGTAGCAATGCGTCTCCCGAGGGGATGTCAAGAACAATGCGTCCTTTTTGGAGACATATTGCCTCAGAAATGTGCTATTTTGGAAATTAAGTTCTGAATCGTGCAATTTTGGTAATTAAAATGACAAACGTGCTATTTAGATTTTTTTTGTCCTATAATGTTTTCTAGCAAGGAGTCTGTGTGTAACTCGAAGCATCATATTCCAGATCGTTTTGCAACCTACAGACACCTCATGCTCGCCAGTAGCTCCGATTCCAGTGGGTAGATCACCTGTACGTTTGAAGTAATAATCCAACTGCCAATCCCCATTATAGTCCCTTAGAATTGCGCTCGTGGAGGTAGAATGGTCTGATGTACACATTGATGCGTCCACATTAATTCATATTATGTCTTGTAGAGGTGGTCTCCACCTGTGTTGTGTAATTGTTCATGTTTTTTATCACCTTCACTTCAGTCCTTCCCCAGCTGTCAATGATGTTTCATCACTGTGGTCCGGGCGCTCATATTCGTCTCCCTAGGATCAATTGGCTTGGAGTTAAATATTAACGGGTTTCTAATCTTCCAAATAAGTCAACATGTTACCATGAAGCATGTATTCCAGTTTGAGCCAGTGCTATTTAGATTGCTCCAGATCCATTCTTGTAAGTTATTAATTTGAAAGAAATGGTCAGTAAGTTCGGGCTTGACTGTGTGCCGTGTTTCTTTTGCCTTGGGACAATCTCGCATTGCGTGTAGAGTTCTCTCTTCAGCCTGTCTATAGATTTCACATATATCCGTAGTGATCATACTTCTAGTTTTCCCCTACACGTTCATGAGAATTCGATCATGATTGAGCAGCCAGACAAACGTCTTCATGCGCAACGACACCTTTTGATTCCAGATGGACTTCCAGTGACCCGCAGTCGAGACGCTTCTGGGTTCAATGAGTTTTTGATGGATCCATTTCACCTGCAGCCAACCATGCTGATGTGTATTCCAGTAGGTTCCATCCTCCCCCATTTATCTTTCTGGTGTGGGCATTGACCCAATTAAACGAACACTATCGTTGTCAAAGTAGTGTTCGATAAACTCCTCATCCCACATCCCCTCTTCAATCATCATGCTAGCCACCTTGAGGTCCCTGAGCTCCTCTGGGGATAACTCGATTGTTCCTGAGTGCTGGTAACCTTCCTTCTTTGAGCTATTTCTCTTCCCAAGCATTGGTGTTAAGACCATTACCCACTATTGTGGCATGTTCGTCACGCAGCTAAGGTAGTTGTGAATATATTACTCTCCATAAGGTAGATCCTTTATCCTTCAGGGTCCCTTGCCTATCATATTTAGCAGGCATTAAATTCTTCCAGATCGGATGTTTCTTTTCCAAGAACTTGGCTGTAATATTCGTATCTGAATACCGCCGTCCTTTGTTGATGGAAGTAGCTTATTCCACACTAGAAGATGAATGCTCCTCTTTCTCACGCCTCCACTCCAGATGAATTCCTGGTAATTTAGTCCAATCTATCACAGGTAAACACAGGTAACTTTGCTGCTTGCATGACATGGGTTGCGGTTGTTGTAAGTGAGGCTCTCGCTAGGGTGATTCTCCCTATTAAAGATAGTTTTCTATTTGCCCAGCAATTTATCTTTGTTTGGTAGGAGTTTACTAGGTCCAAGTATATGGCCTTCGTATTCCTGTTGTGCACTAGCAGAATGCCTAGGTGTTTGCCCAGGTCCCACACTTGGAACATTTCCAACTTCCTGTTGATGGATCTGCATACTGAATTAGGTGTAGACTTTGAGAATAAGATGGACGATTTACCTTGTGCCACATTTTGTCCCGATGCTACTTCGAACCTGCTCAGGAATTTGCTACCACATGTTGCTTGTGAAATGGAAGCCTCTTCAAAAAGTGTGAATGTTGCACACTTCCATCTCTTAATTTTGACCTCCTCTTGGATGACTTGGCAGAAGCGATCCATGCACAACACAAAAATGTAAGGGAAAAGGGGGTCTCCCTGTTTAACGCCTCTAGAAAGTTTGATGGGTGGCAGTTTCTCGCTATTCCAAATAATGGATGATGATCCCGTGGTGATGAACCACATCACTATATTGATGATATTCATGGGTATGGCAATCCTGCACAAGATATCATAGATAAAATCCCAGCTAAGTGTATCATATGCTTTAGAGACGTCTACTTTCAACGCCATTGTACACTTATTTGTTTTTGACTTTTCCATTGAGTGAAGGATTTCTTGCATCAAAATGACATTGTTATGTAGATTACGACCAATAATGAAGCTCAGTTGTGTTAGTGAGATCCATTCATCCAAATATGATTTTATATGATTGACTAGGATCATGGATAGCACCTTGACACACACATTATTAAGTGATATAGGGTGCAAATCATTACAGCTCGTCGGTTGCTTGGTCTTAGGGATTAGAATGATTGTGGAATTTGTAGCTATTGTCTGTATTGGTTCCCCCATAAAAGGTTTTTGAATGAACCTGATTAGACTAGGTTTTATGGTTTGCCAGTTGTGTTGGAGGAAGCCCGTGTCAATTTTGTCTGCCCCTAGAGCTTTTTCGGGTGCCATGGTGAAGAGAATGTGTCTGATTTCATCCTCCTAAGGTATTGTAGCCATGATGTGCTCGTCTTCTTGTATCAGTTGTGGGAACTAACCTCCATATCTTACTGCTCTTTGTCTTTTTGTTCCCGACGCCGGGCCAGTAAACAATGCAAGGAAATTGTCATTTACTAGTTTCTTGAGTGCCTCATTATCTTCCACCTAATTTTCGTTGCTATCCTATAGCCTGGTCACCTTGTTACTCCAACGACAAGCCTTAATGATGGTATGGAACTATTTGTTTTTACCATCGCCAAGTTGAAGCCACTGGCAATGTGATTTTGGTTTAGTTCAATCTCCTCAACTCTCATCATCTCCATTATTTCATTTTGTAAATAATTGATTAGATTTTCCACTGTTGGGTCATATTTTTGGCTCAATTGTGCTTGCCCATACATAATTTTCACATGTAGTGTGTTCCTTCTTATCTTTCTTTGATTGTGAACATTCTTATCCCTTTTAGACGCTTCTTGGATGAAGAGGATGACAATTTGCAGAAAACCTCCGCTCTCCTGCCAATGAGTTTTAAGAATATTTGGGAACTCTTTATCCTCATGCCAATGTGCACTGGTACGCATGTGGTGAGTGAGTTTCTTCTTCCCTTTATCATGAGATATCAACATGGGTGAATGATCTGATTTAATGTGCTCTAACACCTAGATTGAGTAATTGGTGCATCCCTCAACCCAGAGAGAATTTCCCAAAGCTCTATCCAACATGATTTGGAGCATGCCTCTTTTGAAAGTCTCGGTCTAGCCACTAGCCCCTAAATCCTCCAGCTAACAATCAGTCAATGCTTGAGCATACTCCTTGTAGCTTCTCGAGTCTATGGTCTTGCCTCCCACTTTCTCGTACGGAATAATGTGGGCATTAAAATCTCCAACACCAACCCACTGTAGAACACACTCCTACTGATATCTTCTAAATAGTTCCACAGTAATCTTCTTCCTCTTACCAGTGTGCTCGCATAAACGAAGGTATCCTAGATTTTTCCATCTATCCGACAGTGAATGAACTGTTGGTGGATAGTATTTTATCGATCTAGTGTATGTGTTCTTTCCAGAGTACCCAAATGCCACCCAAGAAACATTAGGCATCTACTCTATGTGAACGAGAGAACCCAATTTTATTAATGATATTTGACACCTTGATTAAACTACATCTCAGTTCTAGAATCATAAGAATTGTCACCTTGTACTTGTCTTCTATGTTTCTCAACACATTTTGGGTGTCGTCTTCACAGATACCTTGTATAATCCATATCATTCTGTTCATGGATTGACCTAAATTTTGTTTCCACCCTCCTCAGATTTCACTCACGCTTCATCCTCCAGGTCCTCCTGATGTATCTATTTGCCCTACTTCTTTGAGCTTGTCCTAATAGGGTCCAATGGGGTTATCTTCTTTCTATTACGCAAGTGTACCCCCACCGATGAATTTCCAGCTCATGTTCCTCCATTGGATGCAACTTCACCAATTGTGAATATGATACTTCGGAATGGATTTGGTGGTATTGCATCCCCTTCGAAGACCTCATCTCCTTTTTGATTCAACATTGTGTGCGAAAAATCCAACTGCACCCCTTCTGTTTCTCCCCCTTCTATGTTGATCACCTTTGATGTATTTTCCTTCTGGTTGTATGTCTATTGTGCTTTCCTCGCATTCTCTTGATTTCTCTGGTTGGTCAAGGTCTTGGGTTCTTTTTCCTTTCTCTCCAATCTATTCATGTGTCAGTCACCCCTTATGGTGCGTATGTGTCTTTAACTATTTCGTCCACTTCCTCATCATCCTCAGAATTTTGTAGATCCTGGAACCAGTTCCAATGAGACATTGATATGCCTTCCGCTTGTTGCTTCCTCCTGTACGATTTTTGAAGATTGGTTTAGCGTGTATTTCTTCTGAGAACTTATGCTGGGTCTGATCTACGGACTCTTGTTGTCGTTGTTACTCATGTGTTTCCTCATTTCCATGATTTCATAGTGGACATTCTCTATCTATATGTCATATTTTACCGCATTTTAGACATATGTAGTGTGACACCTCATCACACTAACAAGATTACTCAAAACACAATACACAATCAACTACTAATTTATCACATAGTCAAAAATGTAGAATAATTAAAACCAATTCTAACAATGTAAATAAACTCTAGAACATTTATAAAAAGTCCATCATTCCATTCTCATATACTGTAACAAGTATTTACATATGGGTCCAAAGACCTCAGTCACATCCTGCATATAAAAGATATTTCACATGTACATGCCATATATTTAGAAACATTAGCATAGTACCAAAATCTTGTGTCCATACAAGTATATCATCTATAAAACACATCCCATACCCAGACCTGAGAGTACATGGATGACACTAGGACTCTACTAACATCTACAACTAACCAACCTTCTGAATCTATTAATCACTAGGTTGGTTCTCTTCCACAGTGTGACATCGACCTCGTTTCCTGCAACCACCTAAAAAAATGTGGTGACCCACGGGTGAGACACAGTCCCAGCGAGAGATATAACTCTCTCCAACATATATTGATTATAACATATTGATTGATAGTAAATGAATTGAGAAGATACAATAATGAATATGCAATTTAAGCAGATTGAATAGGTTAAGCATATTAAGCCATTAAGCAAGTTAACTTGACAAGAAATATAATTACTCAAAGGTCATATGATATCATCTTGTAAGAACTGAATAGTATAAAGACAAGTTAAAGACTAATCAAACAATGTGGGACATATTAAACCATAGTCAGTATACTACACGTCTTATATCACTTCTTTTATTATATTTCCCTGAGGGATTTGAGAAATACCACTCAAGTCCCAACTGACCACTATTAAGTCGAAATCAGTGACATACAAGATCTAGGAAGAGCCGAACTCCTAAGATCTTCTCCGCCACCGGTAAGTACGGGTCTGCCATAGTGACACATAAGGTCAAGCTGCTAACAGCCTAGTCCATCCTTGGTACAGGTCACAACACTAGTGGAAGGAGGTGGGCACACATATCCTACCATCCGAGGTACACCCACAGTTGTCCTCCAACCTCATCATATATATATAATCAGCGAGACATGAACGCAACCGTTCTCAAATTGAGTGCTAGGTATGACCACTGTCATCCTCCCTAACACTTGAATTTAGGATGACAAGTACCCCGCATACTCATCAGTATGCGCTCCAAGTATTCCTTAGGAATACTCATTTCACTATCTAGCAATTTCTGACACTCAGATAGATCTATGGCACAGGGCACTACACACTACTACAGAAATGGCTTATAAAGTCACTTTTCAAGGTGTCGGTTGTATACATAAACGGACACCTAAACTCTACAGTGTCGGTTTATAACATAAACCGACATACAATCTGTGAAGGTCGACCAGACACGGGTACCGCTTTTATTAAGTGTCGGTTAATTAATAAAAAACCAACACCTACAATCAACTGCCAAAACCAAAATTCCAGCGAAAAAATTACCTCCAAAATTTGACATATGTCATCGGTTCATAAATAAATAACCGACGACTAAAGGGTATTCGCGAGACAGGAATAGTTTTCAGTTGACCTTTAGTTAAAAACCGACGACTATAATCTAGAATAGGTGCCAGTTTTTGGAATAGAACTGACACAGTTGGTTTAGTTGTCGGTTTATTAGAATAACCGACGCTTATTATCAACTTAATAGCTCACCAGCGCGAGCTTTTCTTCCCCATTCCCAGTTTCATTCCCGATTTCAGTTAGGTCCGGTGATTTCTTGCTCGCCCCCGCCGGTCGTTGCTCCTCCGCCGCCACTGTCGTGCTCCTGCTCCTGCCCTCACCGCTGCTCCGTGCTCACCGGCGGCCGTTCTCCTGCTCCTGCTCCTGCCCTCTGTGCTCACCGGAGGCCGTCCGTGCTCCTACTCCGTGCCCTCTCCGCTGCTCCGTGCCCTCGCCACTGCTGCTCCATGTCCTCGTCGGCGCTTCTCCTCTCTTTGCCGCCGCCTCCGCCGGTGGTTGCTGTGCTCCGGTTGTTTCTCTCCTCTGCCCTCAAGGTATGCCCGCCCGCCCTACCTTCTTCCTTCTTCCTCTGCTCCGGCGGCTGCTTGGGCGGTGCCAAGGCACGCCCAAGCAGCTGCTGGGCATTTTTTTTAAAGTTATTTATTTATTTGTGTTTAGGGTTTAGGTACTGATTTTGTGCTTCTACTGAGTTGAATCCTCTATTGTCTATACAATACATGTAATTTTGATCAAGTGATGATATGTAAATGTAGAAATAAGTTAGTAAGGTATCAATGATAAGTCTGCTGTAATGTGATGCAAAATAGTTATTGAATCATGCATATCTTAATACTTTTTTGTTTTATAGTTGTATAGGGTGTTTTATGTGTGACAAGTCTATTGTTTAATAGTTTAGCTATAATCATTGTTTTATAGTTTTGTTATAAAGTATTTGGGTGTTTAGTATGGTTCCAAAAAGTATAGTATATATATGCATACATGTGCATTTTTTTATAAAATTGTATAGTAAATCAAAACCCGTTCTTGGTGAGAATCCTAATCACCCTTCTTGCTTAATGATGAACTGTAATGCACACATGTGACATGCTTGGAATGTAAATGATGAACTTTTCCCTAAATTTCCAATTGTCGCCTACTTGTCCGCCGCCACTACCGAAAGGTATGCTTCCTCCAGTGGTGCTCCGCCACAATTGTCTAGTTGTGCATGCCTGCGAGTTATCAGGAACACCTAAATGAATGTCTAACACCTAAATGAATATCTAGTTGTGTATTTTCCTAGTATCGTGAAAGATTCTCAATCGTGTGTATCACATCGTTATGACAAGCAATAAATGGTTAACTGATGTTATACAACTTTTTCTAAAAATATATAACATCGTTATATGTACTTACACTTTGTTAATACTAATATTGTGCAGTCTCTGTCCACCCATAACAGTCACTATGAACTGGGCCTCTATGTCAATGTTAACGTTCCCTATTGAAGAACAATTGGACATCATCCTAGATGATCGTTCCTTAAACCAGTTGGTCATACCCAAACATTGGCATTTTCTAAAAGCAAGACACTACATGCCTGGTAAAGTGACCCTAACTTTTGGTAATTATTCACATGTTATCGAGGTTGAGTATGATTTGGCGGGAAATCTTGTATCAAAATCCGGTTGGCGTGATTGGATTGGAGAGATGCATGTGGTCCGTTCCAATAGGCTTTTTCTCCGTCTAGTTGGTCATAATTCCATCAAAGTTTGGATAACCAACATCAACTGCGAGACCCCCTATCATCTTCTGCGGTATGAGCGCACGGCATCAGATATCATCTATGAGGAATCTGAATCTGAGGCCCCTGTCAGTTCAGATTCGTCTAAATACAGTGAGGAGCTTTGTGACACAGCTTCATCATCAAAAAGACCACGGTAAGTCCAATTAACAAATATAATTGTCAACACAAAAAATTTGTGTTTACACTTTTTGTTTGAAAGCAATCAATACTCATAGCTGCTTTCTATTCTGAACTTTAGGAGAAGATCGCCACAATGATAAGTCCTCGAAGTTACTGATGCGGGACCATGTTGGTGTAGTATTTAGTTGTCTATCTATCTAGACTTATCTGTATTAATAGTTTTTTTAATTATGCGCATGTTTAGGGGTACACCAACCCCTTTGTTTAGTATTTTAGGTATAAGAATGACAACACGTTATTTGAAGAACTAGGATTTTAGGTATAAGAATGACAACACATTATTTGTTGGCCTAGAAACCCGTCCAAGATTTACTCATTAGGAGTAAATCTTAGATAGTCCCTGGTTTGGGACTGTTCTTGAACACCTAATCTCGCTTAGGATGTAAGTGTATAATGTGTATTAGGTTTTTAAGAAAATTTCGGCAGCATTTCCCCGTTTGTTCTCTAAGTACATATGTACTTGGAGAACAGCGGGGAAATGCTGCCGAAATTTTCTTGAAAACCCAATACACATTATACACTTACTAGTGAGATTAGGTGTTCAAGAATGGATAGGTGGTACATATTTATTATATATAATAATGACATCATAGGTATTTGTTAACCCTAGACCCTAATCTTGTCCTAATATATACTTGTTTTCTCTTTGATCATAGAATGGATAGATCATGGATGTCCATTCACAATCGCTGCACCCCAGAGTTTATTTCTGGTCTTGACCAGTTCATTAGATTTGCCGAGGAACATAGGAAACAACCTGGAGATAGGTTCTACTGTCCATGTAGGCATTGCGGTAACAACTTGAAAGTTAATACTGGTGACGAAATCAAAACTCATGTCATGTGCAACGGGATTATACAAGTCTATACAGAATGGCACTGGCATGGAGAGATTTCAAACCCAAAACTAGTGGATGTCGATAGCAGTGCTTGTGTGGAAGAAGAAATTCCCTACGATGACGTAGATGTGAATGAACCAGTTCCAGTAGACATCGTTGATGCGATGATGGATAGTTGTGGGGTACAGCACACCGATCCACCTCCCATTTTTTGAAACATTGTGCATGATGCTGGGATGTTGTTATACACAGGTTGTAATAAGTTTACGAAGCTTAACGTTGTGTTGAGATTGTATAAGTTGAAAGCTAACAATAGATGGAGCGACAAAAGCTTCACGTCATTACTGTCTTTGTTGAATGAAATGCTTCCTGAAGGAAACGAGCTGCCAATCTCAACATACCAGGTAAAGAAATTGTTGTGCCCAATGGGAATGGAAGCCAAGAAGATACACGCATGCCCGAATTATTATGTATTATTTCAAAAGGACTATGCGGATTTGAAAGATTGTCCAAAATGTGGTGCGTCACGGTATAAATTGACGACTTCGGGGGAGTCCAAAACTGGTTCTCCTGTCAAGGTGATGTGGTATCTACCTATAATATCACGGTTTCAATGCTTGTTTGCCAATCCGATAGATGCAAAGAATTTGAGGTGGCATGCAGATGTTAAGAAAAATAATGATGGGATCCTACGACATGCGTTTGATTCCTCACAGTGGAAGAAGATTGATGTATTGTACCCTGAATTTGGTGAAGAAGTCAGGAATCTAAGACTTGGGCTTTGTACAGACGGGATGAATCTGTACGAGACATTGAGCAGCCAACATAGCACTTGGCCTGTCATGCTTGTGATATACAATCTTCCTCCCTGGCTGTGTATGAAAAATAAGTACGTAATGTTGTCGTTGTTGATATCGGGCCCTAAACAACCTGGAAATGACATCGATGTTTATCTTTAACCTCTGATTGATGACTTAAAGAAACTCTGGGGTGAAGGTGTGATGACCTATGATGCTTCATGAAGAGAGACATTTCGTTTGCATGCTATGTTGTTTTGCACTATTAATGGCTTTCCAGCATATGGGAATTTGTCTGGATATAGTGTCAAAGGAGCTAAAGCGTGTCCTATATGTGAAGAGAACACTGATTCAACAAGACTAAAACATGGCGGTAAGAATGTATATCTCGGTCATCGAAGGTTTCTTCCAAAATTCCATCTGTATCGTAGGAAGCGCAAAGCATTCAATGGATTGAATGAGGAACGCAGTGCACCTAAACCTATACCAGGGGAGGTTGTTTATGAAAGAGTAAAAGACTTTGTCAATGAATTTGGTAAGAGATCACAATGTACTACACGGAGTGACAATTCTTCATTCAAGAAGAAGTCAATATTTTATGATCTTCCTTATTGGAGTTCTTTGGCAGTCAGACATTGTATCGATGTAATGCACGTTGAGAAAAATGTCTGTGATAGCATCATTGGTACTCTGTTAAATATACCAGGTAAGACTAAAGATGGGATAAAATCCAGACTGGACCTACGTGAAATGGGAATAAGGTCAGAATTAACAGAATTACGTGAAATAGGTAATAAAAGAACATACTTACCTCCCGCTTGTTACACGTTGTCTCGAAAGGAGAAGAAAGCTTTTTGTGAATGCTTGGTAAATGTTAAGGTGCCACATGGTTACTCATCCAACATCCGTAGATTGGTATCAATGAAAGATATGATGTTTGATAGGTCTTAAATCTCATGATTTTCACACTCTAATGCAACAAATATTTCCTGTGGCAATTCGATCTATATTGCCGAAGCATGTAAGGTTTGCAATCACCAGACTTTGTTTCTTTTTCAACAGTCTCTACAACAAAGTTATTGACCCTGAGACTCTCGATAATTTGCAAAGAGAAGTGGTTGTTACCCTATGTCAGCTTGAGATGTATTTCCCTCCTTCGTTCTTTGATATCATGGTACATCTTGTTGTCCACTTGACTAGGGAAGTGAAAATCTTGGGACCGGTTTTCTTGCATTGGATGTATCCCTTTGAACGATACATGAGCATTTTTAAAGGTGATGTTCGAAATCGTTATCGGCCTGAAGGGAGTATTATTGAAGGTTATGTGGCGAGAGAGGTTATGGATTTCTGCAATGACTTTCTCAGTGGTAATGACACTCTTGATAATGACAAGAATATTGACGAGCTATTTGGCAAAGGAATTTTGGGATCACGTGTGAAAGTAATCAGCCGTGAGCAGTTGGAACAAGGTCATTTGTATATTTTACACAACATGGACGAAGTGAACGTTTATATCGAGGAACATACCAATTTCATCAAAAGACAATATCCTCGAGCCAATACAATGTGGCTTGCTAGAGAGCATAACAAGACTTTTATTAAGTGGTTTGAAGATAAAGTCTTACATCAACTATCTCAAACACCAGATGATATTACTGAAACTATCAAATGCCTCACCTTTAAACCAAAGTTGACTGTTATGTCTTATGAAGGGTATGACATTAATGGATTCACATATTACACAAAGCGCCAAGATGATAAGAGTGTCGTCCAAAATAGTGGGGTCACCCTTCAAGCATCGACTATGTTTTTTGCAAGTGCAAAAGATAAGAGTCCACATGAAGCTAAAATGTCATATTACGGTGTCATTGAAGAGATATGGGAATTTGACTACATAGATTTCAGAATTCCGCTCTTCAAATGTAATTAGGTTGATAACACCAAAGAAGTTATAGTGGATGAATTGGGTTTCACTTTAGTGAACTTTGAAAACATTGGCGAGAAGGTTGAACCATTCATATTGGCATCACAGGTGAAACAAGTATTTTATATCGATGATCCTGCAAATGATAAATAGTCGGTTGTTCTTCATGGTAAAAGACAGTTCATTGAAGATCCTATAGATGAAGAACAGTACTATGATAAGTATGATGAATCTAGTCCATTCTCAGTTGGGTTGCCAACACCAACAAATATTGAAGCTAATGATGACTTGTATGTGCGCGGAGATCACAATGAAGGATTGTTAATTGATAAAAAATCGCAATAGTAGAGGTATGTTTTGTTTTATACGTTTTTATTTTTCTGAATATGTGAACTTTACATATCCGTTAACATATGTTATTACATTACTATTTAATTGCAATGTTCTGTGTTACATTAACATGTAGGGGTTTTGATGAGTTCAAAAAGGCTGGAGGAAAGGTCCCCACGAAAAAGAACCAGGCAATAATTTGGAAGAACGTGAAAGTAAGTTCCCGACTGCAATATATGTATATATTATTTATGTGAACAATGCTTAATTAGTTGTATTTTTTAATATTTTGTATGTTTGAATTTATAGTGTGCTACACAAGACAACGGATGGGCATGTGGATACTATGTGATGCGATATATGCACATGATTATCAAGCATGCCGCACTGGACATCGATTGTATTGCTCAGGTATTATATAGTCTCATTAGATAATATGAAATATATCAATCTTATTTATAGCTCATTAATTATATATATACATTATTATCTTTACATGTGTTTAAAGCTGACCCGACTACAGGAACGGACTTACCAGATGTACATGCTCCCTATACGATGGGAGAATTAAATGAAGTAAGAGAAGAATGGGCAACAACCATACAAATAGTGGGGGTTTTAAAATATAATTGGGATGTTGATAGCGAATAATGACTAAAGAATGATATTTTGTAAATGAATTTCTGAATTATAATATATGTGTGAATGTTTCTACATGTCTGGATGTTTCTACATGTGTCTGAGTGAAAATGAATGAAAGTGTTGGTTGCTATATGAATGTTTCTACATGTGTGAATGTGAATGAATGGAACTACAGATTGCTAGCTACATGAATGTTTCTAAATGTGTGAAAATAAAATGGAACTGCAGGTTGTATTGCTAAATGCATGTGTGAATATTTTTGTTGTTAAATTTGCACGTTTGTGGCCTGTTGTTGGCTGATATCAATTGATGTCGTAAAACCTGCAGTTAACTGCAGGTTTCTCATCCTGCGACCAGCCACAGCAGGTCTGCAGACTGACAAAAAAAAAAACAAAACAATAGGCGTCGGTTATTTGTATAACACCGACACACAAAGTTATAGTGTCGGTTTTATATAAATAACCGACGCCTGTTTCCTATAGCGCGAAGGTATATGGCGTCGGTTTATTATCTAATAACCGATGCTGATAGTGGCTAAGATATATGGCGTCGGTTTATTATCTAATAATCGACGCTGATAGTGGCCAAGATGGCGTCCTTTCTGTGGCGCGAAGGTATATGGTGTCCGTTTCTTATCTAATAACCGACGCCTATACCTTCGCGCCACAGGAAACATGCGCGATTTCGGTGGCGCGCGAAGAGTTTGGGCGTCGATTTTGGAACCGACGCATAATGAGTAAGCTTTTAGTGTCGCCCACATAGGTGTCGCTTAGAAACCGACACTAAAGGCCTTAAATAACCGACACTAAAGGTAGGTTATGTAGTAGTGACATGATTATAGTTCCACTTAATTAGTTATGCTAGTTGGGTGAATTAAGGCCAAATCATACAAATGAACATTCAAACCCTAATTCTTTTCTAACAAGAGTGCATGTATAACAACTTAAAAATATAAAAAACATTTGAGATATAAATCTTAATCACATTACCACATGCTATCATTCATTTCAAATTAATGGACCACACTCATCATCATACTTTTACAAGATACCAATATCTTATCATAAGTTCTAGGGTTTTAACCCTTATTGGAACATGAAGAGGATTTCACCTCAATCATGGCTTCAAACATGCCCAAAGGTCGTTAAGACCATCACATTATTCATAGTAAGGCTATCATCATCATTCCATGCCTTAAACAAGGCTCAAAAGATCATTAGCACATATGTGTCCATAGATATTAACATGGCAAGGCACTATGATATTCAAATAGTACTACAATGTGGTTTCAACACAAGAAGAGTGTAATTCATTATCACATTAATCATTCAAGAGGTCTGATTATAACCAATCAACATTATATAATTACACTAAGGTTAGGTATAACAAGCTAGATCACATGGGAGTTACACATCCACTTATTATAGCAATTTATCAAATATAACTATATGATGGCAAAGGTAAGACTACAAATTAATGGTATTCAACCATAGAATTATCATCAGTAGGACCCACATATAATACATGTGATTTATTCTAATCCATTGGATGTTGAATCATCCAATATTATTCATTGGATCAGGTTCATTGTTCAAGGTTATCAATTGAAGTATAGGTCTAACCGTTAGATCAATTGAACCAAGGATCCATTGGTTCAAGGTTTAGTCAAATCGACAATTACATTCTTAACTCATCATGCATGGTGATGACTTGATCTACCATTAATTTTGATCATTAGGTCACCAATGGTCGTTAGATCAGTAATACATTCAGTTAACACCATCAAATATTAAGCTAATGTCATCATCGATTGACAACATCATTAGAATACTTCGTAAATGATAATTAAACGTCTAATTGAGCCAAAACCTGACCTAAGGGGGTGACCATAGGTTCTCACAATAAATTTGACACCCTTGATCATGAACATCAGTTGCCAAGATAGCAACACCATTGGTTGTTGAATGATATGACCATCGGTTGTGTGATACGGAAGGAAATATCTTAACAACCCTAATTTGAACCATCAATTGTTTTATGCTTAGCACCATAGGTTGTTTCTATCAACCTGTCCCAGATCATGTTACACCTTAGAAAGGTCGTAGACATGTTTACAAGTTCATATAGAACTGGAACAAAATAGGGAACACCACAAAAATTCGTAATTCTAAACAAGCATGGTTTCTCTATGCTTAATTCAACATGTTAAGGCATAAACATGAACTAAGAAGCTTCTAGTAAGCAATATAAGTGAAGAATGTTATATAAATCACCTCTATAGAGTAGGTAAGATCCCAAAAAGTAAGAATATTGAGCAAATAGGGAAAGAAAACCTTGGATTCAGATCTGAACTTGGCCAAATAAGTACTTCTCTCCACAAAGAAGCAAAATCCTAGAAAAAGAAACAAGGATAGATTTTTGAATTCTAGAGCCATTTTCACCATGTAACAGTAGGGTTCCGACCTATAGGAAGGTATAAGGAAGGAGAAGAGTAAGAAAAAAGGAGAAGGAAGGAATAAAACAACTTGCCTTGGTCGAAATCCCTGAAAAATGATATTCAAAACGCTAGGTAGGGCTAGATGGGGCTCTAGGAGACCTTCTTCTCCAAAAAGAGGTTGTCTTCTACCTTAGAGCAGTTGGTTATGCAGCAAAATAGAGTAGATTCTTTGCTCCTGGTTAGAGGAAAGAGAAAGAAAGAATAGTTTCGAATTTGGGCAATGAAGAGGTAAATATAGCCCATAGAATAAGTATAGAAGTAAGCATGAGGTGTAAAAGTAGCTTCCCCATGTGTCTATGGCCTTAAATTATTAAGAATATACAAGAACACACACAAGAAGCTCCCCCACCATCCCTGTTGACCTTCTTAGCTTTCATTTATCGAATTTCCCAGCCAATCACATAATTCATTAGTTGATAGCTACTAAAGGTAGCTCATCCATGAAGGGGTAAACCCTAAAATACCCTTGAGGAAAACACCTTCAAACCATGGCTCAACTAGGAGCCCCATGGATAAAAAATATCAAGAATGATAATATAACATCTAAGGAACATAATGTATGTGACAAATTGGAAAGAAAACCCCTCAATTGGGTAAATCGCAAAAAAGTCCAAAATGTACAAAATTTTGCATAACTTGCTCAAATAGTGTCCAAATTGGACCAAATTTGAAACTTAAGCTTGTATTATGATTTCAAAACATATCAAAATGTTAAATTAGGGTTATAAGCATTAAATTATGGTAATTAAGCTCATTCAACTCATTAATAAAGTTTAGGGGCCTTACAACTATAAACCCCTAACAAGGATTTTACCTAGAAATCCTACGCAAAAAGAGATGGGTATTTTCTACGCATCTAATTCTCTAGTTCCCATGTGGATTCATCTATGCCACTTTGATTCCACAAAAGCTTCACTAGTATTATACCTTTTCTCTTTAGCTTTTTCACCCTCCTATCTAGGATCAACACAAGACCCTCAACATAGGAGATATCCTCATCTAACTCAACCTCTACTGGTTGGATTTTTTGGCCAGTATCTGGATGGTATTTCCTCAACATAGAGATGTGAAAATCATTATGCAATCTATGTAGCTCTGGTGGTAGCTCCAACTTATATGCTACCTTTCCAACACGAGCTAGGATAGGGTATGGTCCCATAAATCTCGGAGCCAACTTACCCTTCTTTCCAAACCTTAACACACATTTCCAAGTTGAAACCTTAAGATATACTCTATCTCCCACTTAGAACTCAAGTTGTCTGCATCAGTTATCTGCATAAGATTTCTGCCTATCTTGGGCCGCTTTCAACTGTTATTGTATCACTTTAATCTTTTCTGTAGTCTGTTGTACTAGCTCAGGACCCAAAAGTTGATATTCACCTATCTCATACCAACAAAGAGGAGACCGACATCGTCTCCCATATAGTGCCTCATAAGGAGCCATATCTATGCTTCTTTGATAGCTATTGTTGTACACAAACTCTATCAGAGTGAGATGTACATCCCAACTACCAAGAAATTGCAGCACACATGTCCTCAAGAGATCCTCTAAAGTCTGAATAGACCTTTCAGACTGGCCATCGATTTGCAGATGAAAAGTTGTGTTGAATCTTAGCTGTGCTCCCATTGCTAAATGCAGACGCTCCCAAAAATGACTTGTGAACTGTGGACCACTATCAGAAACTATAGTCACTGGAATGCCATGCAAACAGACTATCTCATCAACATAAATTTGTGCCAATTTCTCTACTGTAAATGTCATCTTAACTAGAAGAAAATGAGCTAACTTAGTCAATCTATCTACTATCACCCATATGGAATCATGACCCTTGGCTTTCCTAGGAATACCAACCACAAAGTACATAATAATATGATCCCATTTCCACTGTGGTATTGGTAAGGGTTGTAATGTCCCTGAAGGGCTCTGGTGTTCAACCTTCACCTGCTGACAAATTGGACATTTGGTAATGAACTCCACCACATCACGCTTTATACCTGGCCACCAATACATGTCTTTCAAGTTTTGGTACATCTTGGTACTTCCAGGATGCATTGCATACATGGAGGAGTGAGCCTCCTCAAGTACCATCTTCCTTAACCCATCGTCATCAGGAACTACTACCCTATTGTGGTAATAAACTGTACCATCATATGCCACATGAAAGCCATCATACTTTTCACTATCAATCCCTGATCGGATATTCTGTATCATAGTATCATTCTATTGTTCATCATGAATTTGCTGTCTCAAAGTAGGTTTCACTTGTAACTGTGCCAACAATCCTGCCAGCAAGGAAACTTCTAGTTGTACATTCATCTGGTGAAGAGACACTAGAATATTTCTCTTACGGCACATCAAAGAATTTAATTGTGCATTATCTACCGTTGATAATGAAGATGAGTTTCTACTCAATGCATCAACTACCACATTTGCTTTCCCTAGACGATAGTCTATTGTGCAATCATAATCTTTAACTTATATATAATTAACAGAATATATATACATTAACTTATATAAAATTAACCATATATTTTAAATAACAAATGAACATAATAAAATAATAATAGAATATTATATTTCATTAATACATAATATTTATAAATGTAGATAGAAGTATTTAAAATTAATGGATACAATACTAAAATTATATATAATTTAAATATGTTACATTTAAAATATATAATTTTAAATACTTCTAGTAACGTATTTAAAATTATATAAAAGTATTTAAATGTAATGTATTTAAAATTATATATGCATTACTAAAAGTATTTAAAATTATATAGTAACATATTTAAAATTGTATATTATTATACGTTACTATATATTAAAATTATTGGATACAATACTAAAATTATATATATTTAATATTGTATCCATTAATTTTAAATTAATGAATACAATACTAAAATTATCTACATTAATTTTAAAATATACAATTTTAAACACGTTACATTTAAAATATATAATTTAATCTACATTAATTGTGTTATATATAATTTTAAATACACTACATTTAAAATATATAATTTTAAATACTTCTCGAAACATATTTTAAATATAGAAGTATTTAAAATTAATGGATACAATACTAAAATGTAGATAGAAGTATTTAAATATATAATTTTAAATATATATAATTTTAGTATTGTATCCAATAATTTTAATATATAGTAACATATTTAAAATTAATGGATACAATACCAAAATTATATATTTATGCATATATATGTATACATATTATATATATGGATACAATACTAAAATTATAAATGCATAGAAGTATTTAAAATTAATGGATACAATACTAAAATTAATATTTATATATATTATATGTATTTATATATATAGTGCATATCAACATGTGCTATATGTTGCTATATTAGTTTTCTTTTTATTTTTTCTAAATTTACAAATAAATATATACATGTATACATATATATGTATATATTTGTTTTATTTCTATAATTTTAAACGTTACTATATAATTTTAGTATTGTATCCATTAATTTTAAATACTTCTATCAACATTTATAAATACTATGTATTAGTGAAATATAATATTATGTTATTATTTCATTATGTTCATTTATTATTTAAAATATATAGTTAATTGTATATAAGTTAATGTAGATTATGTTCATTTAGCAATTTAACATATATATGTATTTATATAACCTACATGGTATCATAATTAAAAAAAGTAAAATAAAAATAAAAAAGCAATACGTCCTCTTTGGGGACGCATTGCTTTGCTGGAGGCAATGCGTCCCCATTGGGGACGTATTGTTTTTTAAAGTAGCAATGCGTCTCCCGAGGGGACGCATTGGTCCCACCAGGAGCAATGTGTCCTCTTTGGGGACGTATTGCCTCCAAAATGTGCTATTTTGGGAATTAAATTTTGAATCGTGCCTTTTTGGTAATTAAAATGTCCAAACGTGCTATTTAGGTTTTTTGGCCAACATTATACCTCAACAAAAAAACTAAATGTCATGTTAAATATTAGCCATTGGTGCAGAAAAACACCAGACTTAGTAAGGAGCTTGGAGAGTTTTGAATCACCAAAATAAGTCGCGAAGCCAATAAGCTTGCATACGCCTTTGCGAAGTGGGGACTCAAACAACTTACTGAAGAAAGTACTAAGGTCATGTGTCTAGAGGAACTTAACAAGCTGCGGTTGCAAGATAAAATCTATGAAGAAGAAATGTAAAACGCGGTGTATCTGCAAAAAAAAACTCAATATAGTAATAATAGTATATCTACCTTACTATCTTTTTTAAAATGTTCATATGTATGTATCAGTAAATCCACCACCAATCAAATCCATTAGTGATGAAACTAGAAATTATATTTGAACTGGGGATACATTTAACTTTCAACCATTTTCTTCAATTCTTGGCTTGAAAGCAATTTTACTACCAAATAAGGATTGATCCCAACCTGACCTACAAATGTGCCATCAATGGGACTTACTTGAACGCAATCGTAACAACCCCTAATTTGTTACGAAATAAAGCTAAGAAGTTTGCATTTCTTGTTTTTGACTCTTACTTTTTCTTTATCAGGTATCATGTTATGCAACAAATTATGATGATTTCTGGAGCAAATAAGAGCACTATATAATATATCAATACTTATTCAAATGATCATCTAATTGTTATTTTTGCATATAAATGTTATTTTATTATTTTTCCATCTAGCAGTATAGATTTACATAATCCAATATAATAAAAATAGTATGTCTACCTTACCATCTCTTTCTAATGTTCATATGTGTGGAATTGCAATGGGGACACATTTCACTTTCAACTATAGTCTTCATCTTGGGACTTGAAAGAAAGTTTACTAACAAACAAAAATTAATCCCAACCCTAACATCAAATGTCCCATCAAGGGGTTTTAGTTGAGTGCGATTGTTTTAACCCTCAGTCTGTTGCCAAAGAAGGGCTAAGCGTTTTGCATGTGGTGTTATTTCTCTCACTTTTTCTATATGAGATACAATGTTATGAAGTGAATTATGACGAATATTGATGAAAATAAGAGTACTATATAATATATCAATACATATTCAAATGATGCTTTGTTTCTTGTTTTGAACAGAAATTATGATTTATTATTTTTCCCTCTACATATGGATACTAAAATAATTTAGTATAGTAATAATAGTGTGTCTACCTTACTATCTCTTTTAAAATGTTCATATGTGTGTGGGAGTAAACCCACCCACCAAGAAAATTTAATAGTGAGGAAACTATAATTGAAATCTCAACCGATGACACATTTTACTTTCAACTGTTTTCTTCAATTTGAGGCTTGAAACCAATTTGTTTATCAAATGAGAAATGATATTGACCCCAACTACAATGTTCCATCAACTAGTTTTAGTTGAACCAAACGTTTCAACCCAATTCGTTTCCAAACAAGAGCTAAGCATTTTGCATTTCGTGCTTTTTTATCATTTTTTTTGTATTATAGATATAGGTATGCAGTAAATTATGAGAACTTTTGAAGAAAATAATAGTAGTGTATAATATATTAATACATATCCATATGATGATTTGATACTAATTTTTGGAGAGAAATGATAATTTTTTTTCATGTAGTAGTAGATATTTAAATAATCTGTATAGTAATAATAGTGTGTCTATGTTACTATCTCTTTCAAAATGTTCATATGTTTGTGGGAGTAAATCCACCACCAATCAAATTCAATATTGATGAAACTGGAATTGAAATCCAAATTGTAGACATTGTTCACTTTCAATTATGGTCTTCAATTTGGGACTTGAAAGTAGTTCTACTACTAAATAAGGATTAGTCACATCCCTATGAAAAATGTCCTATCGAGGTGTCTGACTTGAACCTAATCGTTTCAACCCTTGGTCTGTTGCCAAAGAAGGGCTAAGTATCTTGCAAGTAATGTTTTTTCTCACTTTTTTCTATATCATGTACCATGTAATGCAGTAAATCATGATGACTTTGGAAGAAAATAAAATAATTATATAATAGATAAGTAATGAGACACATACCTAGTTTTAAAATCCCAACTGAGCCTACGATCCACTATCTCCAATAAATTGTAGGAAAATATAGCGATAGAATAAGCAGAGTAAACAAAATATTGACTATCATATTCCCCATTAAACCAGGGGATCACATCAACAACTATATAATTGAAGGGATAGTTTTGATGATATCCCTGGTCCTAGAGTAAGTCCAGTGACATCTCCCTGTTGTTGTAGATGCACAACTATCTTCTAGTTTCACTGGGACTCGTATGTTGCGCCTCCTGGTCTTCACCACAGACAACAGGTTAATGTTGTCCTCCTAGTAAAAGGCAACAGTCTTCACACCTTTATAAAAGTTCATATGGACCCCCTAGAACTCTTGTCATCCTACTAGGACGGAGAGGAAGGAGTTGTTCCTCTTGTTGGTGTACTAGTCACTAACTTTCTCTCCCACAATTGTTCTCCCTTGCTATCCCTCCCTTTATCAGGTAGGAATTGCTCGGGTCCTCTTGGTTACCACAACCAAAGAAGACAATTTATTGTCAGAGGCAATTGATGTGTCTGAGAAGCCCTCAGTACCACTCTATTTATAAGAGGGGTTAGGATTTGGTGTCTCAATCTGTGTGGGAGTAAAAGGATCTAGAATCTTGAATTTTCACAACATGCAAATAGCAAAACAATTGGTTCTCCAGGCGAACTGATTGGTTGGCACACGAGCCGATTGGTTCGCCCTATGAACCAATACTTTTGTAAGTTTTTCAATTGCATATGAATTGGCAAATTCTATTCCAATTAATTCACACCATGATGTCAGCAAAATCCTTGATGCAATTTAATTTCACCACAAACCGGGCGTCTCGAGGAGTGAGCCCGTCATCTCACGACCACCAGTCGATCGGCTCACTTGGAGAACCAGTCGTTTGGTGCCCAGTTCATGCAGAACTTAGCCAATACAATATTCAATCAACCTAAGACTCCTACCAGTCATTTCATCACATGAGTCGATCAATTAGGGGCCAACTAAGTTGATTTGTTGCTGGAATTGAAAACCTAAACACTTTTATAGTCAATCCAATTATCAATCAAGATAAAGCTCCTCTTATAGGCCAGTACCTATGTGTGTGACCCTATAGGCCGCACATTACATTGGTAGTGAATGTCATAACCAGTTATGACATCACAAGCAATGAGTGGTGCCTAGTCTCACATCATTTCTAACCAAGTAATTGGAAAGTTGGAGAACAATTTCAATTGACAATCTATGTATGGTGTTATAATATTTGTATAATTCTTTTATCACTAATATCCATATTGAACTCGAGGCATGGAGTAGTCATCCTCTTCAACATTCAATATTGGTCCTCGAACCACAGCAAACTGTCTGAGATATATGTAAGCTCAATATCACATATTGACTCACATGTGCATGGCCATGCATTTATCAGTCTTACTAATCATGAGGCCTAGGAAATCATGCTCCTATAGGAGGGAAAATTCCCATCTACATCACTCACAGTCAGTCTGCATGTGTCACAGTCACCCAATCATCACCATTATGGGAACCCTTATTCAAGATTATGTTAGTTGATGTCAAAGCATATTGAACGACATGCATGTGATAAGTATAGTGATTTCATGTCTAAGAACCACAATCACCACCAACACTATGAGAGATGAATATGACTACCATTGTAATCGTTGCCATGTGTCAGTCTCACGGTGGATCTGCCTGATACACTATTCTTTAACATTTATATGTGGGCTTGGTTTGATATCACACATCATCACTAATGAGATTTTGTCATCAACTAATACACACTCTGATCATATGTCTTATTGATGTCTATCTACCTTCCACAATAACATCCGACCAGTAACATAATGAGAATGTATATACTCTTAACATTTGTATGATCTTATTGTTCAAGTCACATACTGAAACACATACGTCATTGAGTAATATCATTCTCTAGACATGTATTGTATTACATCATTATCTCATAACTAAATAAAACATAATAAATTGGAAGCTCACATTTTTTAGTATTCAAATCATTTGCAAATTATGCAATTACAACCATCATATGATTGGCTCTCTAAGTATACATACCAACACAAATAAGGATGAGGTGCCATGTGGCTGGAAAGAGAAAAAAAAAGGAGGGAGAAAAGATCCCAGAAAAAAGAAGAAACTTGAAAGAGAAAGGTAGTTCGTCCATAACTTTCAAACCAAAATGAAAATTTTTGACAAAATAAAAACCATTGGAATTGCTAAAAAATACAATTCAACAATACCAGTGTTGACATATTTTCTATAAATTAATATGGAATATAAAAATGAGTATTGTATATTATAGTAGTACTCATTTTTCAGATAACAAACTAATTTAAAAAATAAGTATTGCATGTCCTTGTTTTTGGTATAGTACTCATTTTGGTATGGTACTCATTTTTTATGTCATTATATTTTAAAACAAGATAAAGAAATATAATTGATCGTATGAATTTTTTATTCTTTATATTTTAAAATAAGTATTTCTTCATAAAATAAATCACAAAAATGAGTAATATAACAAAAACTATACAATACTCAATTTTGAGTTACTATGCTACTCTTAAATGAGTATTATCCTTCAATGTAGTATTGATTTTAGAATACTAATATTTTTATTGAGATTATACATTTTTTCAAGATTTTTATACAAAATAAGTATTGTATATATATATATATTGTTTTGAATAATTCTCATTTTTATAGATATATATACATATAAACATTACAATACTCATTTTTAAATACTATTTTTATGAGATAGTGCACATTTTTAATATTTTTATTCCAAAATAAGTATTGTATAGATGCTTTTGTGAGTCATACTCAATTTTTAGAATAATACTCATTTTATAATTATATATATAATAATATACATTTTGATATTTTTCTTATATTTGATTTTCTCATGTATATGTCAATAATAGTCTTGTAGAAATGTATTTTTTGTAAGAAATCCAATAATTTTTATTTTGTCAAAAAATTCATTACGGTTTGAAAGTTATAAGAGGAACAATTTTTTCTTTCTTTTTCAATTCATTAATATGTACTTTTTTCCACCTATTTGTTTCTTGTCTTTATTTCTTAGTGTAGTACACTAAAACAGTATGTTTTAATTGGGTACAGTTATTTGCGAGTGGAAACTAGGTTTGACATTAGGCATACATGAGGCTATGGATTGCATATTTCATAATAAATCTATATATATTTAAATTATGAATTGGTTTTCAATTTTGCATAGAAATAATGAAAAATTATCTTCCATCTAGCGGTAAATAACTAAATAAGTCAATACAGTGATAGTAGTATGTCTACCTTACTATCTCTTTCAAACTGATCATACACGTGCAGATAAATCCACCACGAACCGAATTAGATAATTATGAAACTAGAATTGAAATCACAACTGGGGACACATTTCACTCTCAACTAATATCTTAAGTTTGGGACTTGAAAACAACTTTCCTACCAAACAAGGATTGATCCCATCCCCAACTATAGATGTCTTGTCAAGGGGACTGGGTTGAACCCAAGCGTTTCAGACTTGGTCCTTTACCAAACAAGGGTTGAATGATTGGAATGTTCATGCTTTTTTTCCATTTTTTTGTACCTCGAACAATGTTTTGGAGTAAATGTGGACAACTTTTGAGGTAAATAAGATTTTTGTATGACATATCAATACATATTCAAATGATCATATGATTTTTTTTTGGCATAGAAATGATTATTCATTATTTCACCCTCTTGCGGTAGACACTACTGAATGAGCAAATCGTTCCACTACTTTGTCCAGGCGTTCCTGTAGAAGTCCATGCTTGTAAGTGTATTTGATACTAGTAAGTGTATTTGATTCTAGAAATCCCTAGGTTAGACAATCCAACTTCCATTAAAGGATCACAGAAATCCATGGCTTCATTAATTAGCATCAAATCTTTCACTGCCAAATATTTCACTGGGTCCAACATTGTATTGAAATCGCCTACGCAGAGATATGAGGATAACTGAAGAAGTTGTATGGCGGACCACCAAGCCATAGGCATAAGCAAAGCGTAGCAAAAGAAACGACAAATAAGTGTGTGATTAGTTAGTGGGGCCGGGATCCCCTTAAACATCCCAAATCATATCAGTCTCTAAAACAAATAAAGTTGCGGTCACCCACAATCAAACTAGTATGAGTTCCACCGCTTTGGACGAAGAACACAACGTAGACCCATCAAGTGAAGCGATCTTTCCTGTAACTTCAAGACTGGCGATGACAATTTCTTCAGCTGGGTTGGCGATACACCCATTACCCCATCGACTAACAAAAAATAATATAAATAATTAAAACCTTATTGTATAAACAGATAGTCGCATGAATTATAAAAAACTTCAAAATTTTTACACACCTCTGAAAATACTGAACCACTTCCGCCCAATCAATATTATCATTCTCATGATTCAGGAGTGTTTTCAGAGTAAGCTTGGTGATCCCAACAGTACCAAACACAGTTCTAAAATCAGCAGGATTAATTATATGGCCAAAAAACCTAAATAGCACGTTTGGACATTGTAATTATCAAAATGGCACGATTCAGAAATTAATTCTGAAAATAGCACATTTCTGAGACAATACGTCCCCAAAGAGGACGTGTTGCTCCTGGTGGGACCAATACGTCCCCTCGGGAGACATATTGCTACTTTAAAAAGCAATACGTCCCCAATTGGGATGCATTGCCTCCAGCAAAACAATGCGTCTCCAAAGAAGACATATTGCTTTTTTATTTATTTATTTTCTTTTTCTTAATTATGATACCATGTATGTTATATAAATACATATATATGTTAAATTACAAAATGAACATAATCTACATTAACTTAAATACAATTAACCACATATTTTAAATAATAAATGAACATAATAAAATAATAACAGAATATTATATTTCATTAATACATAATATTTATAAATGTAGATATAAGTATTTAAAATTAATGGATACAATACTAAAATTATATATAATTTTAAATATGTCACATTTAAAATATATAATTTTAAATACTTCTAGTAATGTATTTAAAATTATATAGAAGTATTTAAAGGTAATGTATTTAAAATTATATATACACTACTAGAAGTATTTAAAATTATATTGTAACGTATTTAAAATTGTATATTATTATATGTTACTATATATTAAAATTATTGGATACAATACTAAAATTATATATATTTAGTATTGTATACATTAATTTTAAATTATCTACATTAATTTTAAAATATATAATTTTAAATACATTACAATTAAAATATATAATTTAAAATTATCTACATTAATTGTGTTATATATAATTTTAAATACATTACATTTAAAATATATAATTTTAAATACTTCTAGTAACGTATTTTAAATATAGAAGTATTTAAAATTAATGGATACAATACTAAAATGTAGATAGAAGTATTTAAAATATATAATTTTAGTATTGTATCCAATACTTTTAATATATAGTAGCATATTTAAAATTAATGGATACAATACTAAAATTATATATTTATACATATATACCTATACATATTATATATATGGATACAATACTAAAATTATAAATACATAGAATTATTTAAAATTAATGGATACAATACTAAAATTAATATTTATACATATTATATATATTTATATATATAGTACATATCAACATGTGTTATATGTTTTTATATTAGTTTTCTTTTTCTTTTTTCTAAATTGACAAATAAATATATACATGTATACATATATATGTATATATTAGTTCTATTTCTGTAGTTTTAAACGTTACTATATAATTTTACTATTGTATCTATTAATTTTAAATACTTCTATCTACATTTATAAATATTATGTATTAATGAAATATAACATTCTGTTATTATTTTATTATTTTCATTTATTATTTAAAATATATGGTTAATTGTATATGAGTTAATGTAGATTATGTTCATTTAGCAATTTAACATATATATGTATTTATATAACGTACATGGTATCATAATTTAAAAAAAGTAAAATAAAAAATAAAAAAAGCAATACGTCCTCTTTGGCGACGCATTGCTTTCACTACTACAGAAATGGCTTATGAAGTCACTTTCCAGTCGTCGGTTATTAACGAAGAACCGACACCTAAAACCTACAGCGTCGGTTTAAAACACAAACTGACATATATCGGAGAGGAGTGGCCAGACACGGGTATCGCTTTCTATTTAGCGTCGGTTCTAGAATAAACAGCCGACGCCTAAAATTAACCGCCAAATCCCAAATTTTGCGTGAAAAAAATTACCTCCAAAATTTGACATCTGGCGTCGGTTATTTACTAAAAACCCGACGACGAAAGGTTATTTGCGATACAAAAATTGGGAACATTTTGGTCGTCGGTTGTAATACAAGAACCGACGCTTATGGGTTTTCGCGCGTTTTCCCGGGAAAATTTTTACACCCCTATGAGCGTCGGTTTTAGAAAGAAACCGATGACTATGGTCATTAATCGAGAACAATTTTTTTAATCGGCGTATGTAGATAGACGTCGGTTGGTTTCTAGTAAAAACCGACGACTATCGTTAAGAATAGGTGTCGGTTGGTTTGTAGAACTGACACCTTTAGGTTTAAGTGTCGGTTGTTTTCAATAACCGACGCCGATTGATAACTTAACAACACCCGTGAGCCCGACTCTTCCCTTTCTCTGTTTCATTCATTGTCTCACGCAGCTGCTACTCCAGGGTTTGGCGATTTCCGGTGATTTCTCCTCCACCGCCGTTTACTCTGGCCGCGCGCTGCTTCGCTCGCTTGGGTGGTCCTCTGCCCACCTCCGCCGCTGCTTGCCCTCTGCCCCAGCTCCGGCGGCCTTCTCTCCTTCTCCGGTGACCTTCTATCTTGCCCCGGCGGCCTGCTCTCCTACTCCTGCTGCTCGCTACTTCTACTCTCCCCGCCAACGCCGCCGAAGGTACCTACTCTGCTCTTCTTCCTCCTCTTCTTCCTTTGTCGAGGTGTGTGAAATCGCAGGTTGGCACGGTCGTGCTGGGCAGCACGGCCGTGTTGGTAGCACGGCCGTGCTAGCATGGCCATGTTGGTTGATTTTATGCTATATTTCTCAATTATAATCGGATAGCCTATAATGTTGTGCTACATTACTCTTCTAAAATTATTCTTATATTGTTGAATCGGGTCAATGACCACACCTGCTATTGTGCCTGAATTATGCCATGCATGTTTGTACAAAGTGAATCTTATCGCTCTAATTGTGAATTATTGCATGTTTGAAACTGTTGAATTCTTGATTTATTATTTAATAATGCTCTAATTGTTAGTGATGCAATGTAAGTGAGCAAATACATGTAGTGTATATGTACTCATTAGCCTAGAAACTCGTCCAAGATTTACTCATTAGGAGTAAATCTTAGATAGTCCCCGGTTTGGGACTATTCTTGAACACCTAATCTCACTTAGGATGTAAGTGTATAATGTGTATTGGGTTTTCGAGAAAATTTCAGTAGCATTTCCCCGTTTGTTCTCTAAGTACATATGTACTTAGAGAACAGCAGGGAAATGCTGCCGAAATTTTCTCGAAAACCCAATACACATTATACACTTACTAGTGAGATTAGGTGTTCAAGAATGGGATAGGTGGTACACATTTATTATATATAAGAATGACATCACATGTATTTGTTGGCCTAGAAACTCGTATAAAATATACTCATTAGGAGTAAATCTTAGATAGTCCCCGGTTTGGGACTGTTCTTGAACACCTAATCTCACTTAGGATGTAAGTGTATAATGTGTATTTGGTTTTCAAGAAAATTTCGACAGCATTTCCCCGTTTGTTCTCTAAGTACATATGTACTTAGAGAACAGCGGGGAAATGCTGCCGGAATTTTCTTGAAAACCCAATACACATTATACACTTACTAGTGAGATTAGGTGTTCAAGAATGAAATAGGTGGTACACATTTATTATATATAAGAATGACAACACATGTATTTTTTGGCCTAAAGTTTTAATTAACCATGCAAAAACTCTAATCTGTTAACCCTAGACCCTAATCTTGTTGTAATGTATATTTGATTTCTCTTTGATCATAGAATGGATACATCATGGATGTCCATTCGCAATCGCTGCACCCCAGAGTTTATTTCTGGTCTTGACCAGTTTATTAGATTTGCCGAGGAACATAGGAAAAAACCTGGAGATAGGTTCTACTGTCAATGTAGGCATTGCGGTAACAACTTGAAAGTCAGCACTCATGTGCAACGGGATTATACAAGCTATACAGAATGGCACTGGCATGGAGAGATTTAAAACCCAAAACCAGTGGATGTCGATAGCAGTGCTTGTGTGGAAGAAGAAATTGCCTACGATGACGTAGATGTGAATGAACCAGTTCCAGTAGACATCGTTGATGCGATGATGGATAGTTGTGGGGAAGAGCACACCGATCCACCTCCAATTTTTAGAAACATTGTGCATGATGCTGAGATATCGTTATACACAGGTTGTACTAAGTTTATGAAGCTTAGCGATGTGTCGAGATTATATAAGTTGAAAGCTAGCAATAGATGGAGCGACAAAAGCTTCACTTCATTGTTGACTTTGTTGAAAGAAATGCTTCCTGAAGGAAATGAGCTGCCAATCTCAACATACCAGGTAAAGAAATTGTTGTGCCCAATGGGAATGGATGCCAAGAAGATACACGCATGCCCGAATGATTGTGTATTATTTCAATAGGACTATGTGGATTTGAAAGATTGTCCAAAATGTGGTGCGTCATGGTATAAATTGACAACTTCGGGGGAGTCCAAAACTGGTTCTCCTGCCAAGGTGATGTGGTATCTACCTATAATATCACGGTTTCAACGCTTGTTTGCCAATCCGATACATGTGAAGAATTTGAGGTGGCATGCAGATGTTAAGAAAAATAATGATGGGATCCTACGACATGCGTCTGATTCCCCACAGTGGAAGAAGATTGATCTATTGTACCCTGAATTTGGTGTAGAAGTCAGGAATCTAAGACTTGGGCTTTGTACAGATGGGATGAATCTGTATGGGACATTGAGCAGCCAACATAGCACTTGGCCAGTCATGCTTGTTATATACAATCTTCTTCCCTGGCTGTGTATAAAAAATAAGTACGTAATGTTGTCGTTGTTGATATCGGGCCCTAAACAACCTGGAAATGACATCGATGTTTATCTTAAACCTCTGATTGATGACTTAAAGAAACTCTGGGGTGAAGGTGTGATGACCTATGATGCTTCACGAAGAGAGACATTTTGTTTGCATGCTATGTTGTTTTGCACTATTAATGACTTTCCAGCATAAGGGAATTTGTCTGGATATAGTGTCAAAGGAGCTAAAGCGTGTCCTATATGTGAAGAGAACACTGATTCAACAAGACTAAAACATGGCGGTAAGACTGCATATCTCGGTCATCGAAGGTTTCTTACAAAATTTCATCTGTATCGTAGGAAGCGCAAAGAATTCAATGGATTGAATGAGGAATGGAGTGCACCTAAACCTATACCAGGGGAGGTTGTTTATGAAAGAGTAAAAGACTCTGTCAATGAATTTTGTAAGAGATCACAATGTACTATGGCCACACGGAGTGACAAATCTTTATTCAAGAAGAAGTCAATATTTTGGGATCTTCCTTATTGGAGTTCTTTGACAGTCAGGCATTGTATCGATGTCATGCACGTTGAGAAAAATGTCTGTGATAGTGTCATTGGTACTTTGTTGAATATACCAGGTAAGACTAAAGATGGGATAAAATCCAGACTGGACCTATGTGAAATGGGAATAAGGTCAGAATTAACAGAATTTCATGAAATAGGAAATCGGAGAACATACTTACCTCCCGCTTGTTACACATTGTATAGAAAGGAGAAGAAAGCTTTTTGTGAATGTTTGGTAAATGTTAAGGTGCCACAGGGTTACTCATCCAACCTCCGTAGATTGGTATCAATGAAAGATCTGAAGTTGATAGGTCTTAAATCTCATTATTATCACACTCTAATGCAACAAATATTATCTGTGGCAATTAGATCTATATTTTTGAAGCATGTAAGGTTTCTAATCACCAAACTTTGTTTCTTTTTCAACAGTCTGTGCAGCAAAGTTATTGACCCTGATACTCTCGATAAATTGCAAAGAGAAGTGGTTGTTACCCTATGTCAGCTTGAGATGTATTTTCCTCCGTCGTTCTTTGATATCATGGTACATCTTGTTGTCCACTTGACTAGGGAAGTGAAAATGTTGGGACCAGTTTTCTTGCATTGGATGTATCCCTTTGAACGATACATGAGTGTTTTTAAAAGTGATGTTCAAAACCGTTATCGGCCTGAAGGGAGTATTATCGAGGGTTATGTGGCGAGAGAGGTTATGGATTTTTGCAATGACTTTCTCAGTGGTAATGACACTCGTGATAATGACAAGAATATTGACGAGCAATTTGGCAAAGGAATTTTGGGATCACGTGTGAAAGTAATCAGCCGTGAGCAGTTGGAACAAGGTCACTTGTATATTTTACACAACATGGACGAAGTGAACGTTTATATCGAGGAACATACCAATTTCATCAAGAGACAATATCCTCGAGTCAATACAATGTGGCTTGCTAGAGAGCATAACAAGACATTTATTAAGTGGTTTGAAAATAAAGTCTTACATCAACTATCTCAAACACCAGATGATATTACTGAAACTATCAAATGCCTCACCTTTAAACCAAAATTGATTGTTATGTCTTATGAAGGGTATGCCATTAATGGATTCACATATTACAAAAAGCGCCAAGATGATAAGAGTGTCGTCCAAAATAGTGGGGTCACCCTTCAAGCATCAACTATGTTTTTTGCAAGTGCAAAGGATAAGAGTCCATGTGAAGCTAAAATGTCATATTACAGTGTCATTGAAGACATATGGGAGTTTGACTACATAGATTTCAGAATTCCGCTCTTCAAATGTAATTGGGTTGATAACACCAAAGGAGTTATAGTGGATGAATTGGGTTTCACTTTAGTGAACTTTGAAAATATTGGCGAGAAGGATGAACCATTCATATTGGCATCACATGAGAAACAAGTATTTTATATCGATGATCCTGTAAATGATAAATGGTCGGCTGTTCTTCATGGTAAAAGACAGTTCATTTAAGATCCTATAGATGAAGAACAATACTATGATAAGTATGATGACTCCAGTCCATTCTCAGTTGGGTTGCCAACACCAGCAAATATTGAAGCTAATGATGACTTGTATGTGCGCGGAGATCACAATGAAGGATTGTTAATTGATAAAAAATCGCAATATTAGAGGCATGTTTATATTTTTTTATATGTTTTATTTTTTTGAATGTGAACTTTACAATGTGAATGTGAACTTTACAATGTGAATTACTTTATAATGTGAATATGAACTTTACAATGTGAATTACTTTATAATGTGAATGTGAACTTTACAATGTGAATTACTTTATAATGTGAATGTGAACTTTACAATGTGAGCTTTACAATGTGAATTACTTTACAATGTGAATGTGAACTTTACAATGTGAGCTTTACAATGTGAATTACTTTACAATGTGAATGTGAACTTTACAATGTGAGCTTTACAATGTGAACTTTACAATGTGAATGTGAACTTTACAATGTGAATTTTACAATGTGAATTACTTTATAATGTGAACTTTACAATGTGAATGTGAATTTTCAGATGGCTGAGCATTCTCCTGATGACCGTGCTGATGATTACCGTGAGGGTGAGGACATCAATGCGCCACCTCACAATGTAAGTTTTAAAAATATATCATATATTTATATTTATATGTCCATTTATAGTTATATCTTGTAAATGTGTTTATTTTGTCAAATTTTAGGTTGATGATGCACATGTACCATCTGAAGCACTTGAGGCACTTGATCAGCAACACCAAAAAGTTGACAGGAGAAGGGGCATCACTATGATGAAGAAGTTAATAGCGCAAAAGGGCAATGGACCCAAACTTGTTGTGGATTTTGATAATGCAGGAAATGCATCTGGTGTGAATCGCAATTCATTTGTTTCATATCTTGGGTATGTTACTCGTAGCCATTGCGGTTGTAAGATAGATTCTTGGCATAAAGTTTCTAAGGAGAAGAAAGACGTAATATGGAAGGATTTATGCGTGAGTTATTATTAATTTGCAATTCTATTTTGTAGATTACTAATTTTTTGGATACTAGTTAATAGAAATTCTAATTTGTAGAGTATATTTGAATTGGAGGAAAAGCTGCATCGTAAATGCGTGATGCAACGCTGTGGGAGAGTCCTAAGGAACTATAGGACAAATCTCACCCGAGAATACATAAAAGAAGCTGACAAGAGGAACAAGACAACCACTGAACAATGGAACTTCTTGGACAAAGAAGAATGGGACGCGTTTGTTGTTTCAAGACAAACTGATGAATTCAAGGTATTAGGCGTCAGTCCCAATCTCATTAATATATGTTGTATTTACCTATTCAAGATTAACATTTACTTTTACTAACCAAATCATTAATGTGCATACTAACTAGGCCCTCAGTGAGGCACAAAGATCAAGGCGTGCACTGAATGTGCATGACCACACAATGGGTCCAAAGGGGTATGCAGGCATTCGCCAAAGACTACAGTCTGAGGCTACTGCTCAGTCTACTGCTACTCAGGAATCCTCCACTATAGGTAGCACACCTCTGCCTCGCCATGATATCTGGATAGCTGGGAGGCAAAATAAGAAGGGAGAAATAAGGAAGCCTGCAACTGCTGAGGCGGCTGCAAAAATGGTAAAATACAACTCTTACAGCAATCGTTCGAATATTGATTATTTGTGGTGTTTACTTAATTACAAATTTTTGTTTTGGCGATTAGAGAGAGCTGCACGAATTGAGGAAACAAGGCAAGTTCATCCCTGAGGGCACAAGGGATGAATTGACAGTTGCTCTGGGTAACCCAGAGCATCCTGAATGTGTTAGGGCTGCAGGCGCTGGTGTGGGCATCAAAGCTTTTTTTGGGCCATCCCAGCGCAAACATGTCCCAAAAGTGGGACTTTCACAAGAAGAGGTAACATATTTTTCCTTGTAGATGTTACTGTAAAAGAGAATTCAATAATTAGAATTTGACGTTTCTTTTATCCATGTATAGGTAGATAAGCTATTTGATAGGAAACTCGAAGAAGCAATGAAAAAGTGGCAGGCATCTCAGACTGCCACTTACCAGACAGTACCTATGGTGTCTCCTACTGCAGGCTCTACTCCTACTGTAGAGGTTGGGAGTAATCCTATAGACCCACCACCTAGCAAATCCGCTGTAAGTATTTTTATGACATAGTAACTATTTTTTTAATTCAAGATGATATGTATATATGAAATTGTATTCGTTTCAAAAAAAGATGATATGTATATATGTATATAACATTCTTTACACAAAAATTTGTAGGGGTTGAAGCCATGCCGTCTAAAAGTTAATGAATAGGTCATTGCAGAGGCGTCGACTTACCCATCCCTACCAGGGGATATGTTTCACGGGTCTCCATTACCAGCTGGTTGGATTCGTGTGAGCCTGGTACATATATTCCCCAAGTGGATGGGTCTTCCATTGCCATATGCCCACCCAAATTGTGAAACGCTTGGTGAGGCAGAAGGTAGAGTAATATTGTGGCTAAAAGCGGATGTCATCTTTACTGAAATTGTATGGTAAATTTACATTACGTTAAGTTGTTAGTGTGTGTATATGATGTCAGTTGATCTGAAATTATTATATATATACAGGTTAAAAAGAAGACACCCATAACATCTAGGCCTCCACTTCCTCCTCCTACATTACCTAGTTGGGTTCCACATGACCTACCTGTCCCGTTAGGTCCTAACTGTAGGGGTATGGCAATATGGTTAGGCAAACATGATATAAATTGCCCTATAACTGTTTCTATAGATTCAGATGTTGCAGGTCAATCATACGAAAGCAAACTATTTATACAAGATATTTTGGAGTTGTTTCGATATGATTGGCTAAATACATCTGTGATAGAGCTATGGATAAGGTGAGATCTTCTTTATACATCCATATACCTTGTGTAGGATCTGGTGATCTGGTTTCTTATTTATTAATGCATGCGTAATTAATACATATTTTGCAGCTACTTAGACAAGATATGTGCATATTTTGCATTCAAACATGTAGGATTTTTGATTCCATCTTTGATTAGTCTAGTAGCTAAAGACCCTCTGTCAGTTCAACAATACTGCTGTGAGGCTTTTACAATTTTTGCTCAAAATAAGAAGACGATGATAATGGCTCCATTCAATGTAGAGTAAGTTTACTTTTCTTATTATAATTTGGACTTAAGAAAATTACATTTTTATTGTGGATTTTGAGTTATTAATTTTTAACTTTTTTACCTCTAGTGGTATGCACTGGGAGTTACTGGTTATTGTCCCCGAGACGTTCACTGTCTATTATCTAGATCCTAAGGGGAGTAAATTGAATACAAAATATGGACACATAACGAAAATGACATTATTCCGATGAGAAATATTTCATTTTCATATCCGTTAACATATGTTATTACATTACTATTTAAATATGTAATGTACTGTGTTACATTAACATGTAGGGGTTTTGATGAGTTCAAAAAGGCTGGAGGAAAGGTCCCCACGAAAAAGAACCAGCCAATAATTTGGAAGAATGTGAAAGTAAGTTCCCGACTGCAATATATGTATATATTATTTATGTGAACAGTGCTTAATTAGTTGTATATTTTAATATTTTGCATGTTTGAATTTATAGTGTGCTACACAAGACAACGGATGGGCATGTGGTTACTATGTGATGCGATTTATGCACATGATTATCAAATATGCCGCAATGGATATTGATTGTATTGCTGAGGTATTATATTGTCTCATTAGATATATAATATGAAATATATCAATCTTATTTATAGCTCATTAATTATATATATACATCATTATCTTTACAGGTGTTTGAAACTGACCACACTATAGGAACGGCCTTACCAGATGTGCATGCTCCCTATACGACAGGAGAATTAAATGAAGTAAGAGAAGAATGGGCAACAGCCATACAAGTAGTGGGGGATTTAAGATATGATTGGGATGTTGATAGCGAATAATGACTAAAGAATGATGTTTTGTAAATGAATTTCTGAATTATAATATATGTGTGAATGTTTCTACATGTCTAGATGTTTCTACATGTGTCTTAGTGAAAATGAATGAAACTGTTGGTTGTTATATGAATGTTTCTATATGTGTGAATGTGAAAATGAATGGAACTACAGATTGCTAGCTACATGAATGTTTCTAAATGTGTGAAAATCAAATGGAACTGCATGTTGCATTGCTAAATGTGTGAATATTTTTGTTAATTTTGCAGGTTTGTGGCATGTTGTTGGCTGATATCAATGGATGTCGTAAAACCTGCATTTCATAACTGAACTGTAGGTTTCTCATCCTGTGACCAGCCATACAGCAGGTCTGCAGACTGACAAAAAAAAACAGGCGTCGGTTATTTGTATAAAACCGACGCCACATCGTTACAGTGTCGGTTTCTAATAGTAACCGACATCTATTTCCTTAACACCACGGTCGTGCTGGCCAGCACGGCCGTGTTGGGGTTTATATGACGTCGGTTCTTATTTAATAACCGACGTTGATAGTGCCCAAGATGGCGCCCTTCTGTGGCGCGAAGGTATATGGCATCGGTTTCTTACCTAATAACCGACGCTAATAGTGCCCTGCTGGCGCGTTTTCGGTGGCGCACGAAGGGTTTTGGCGTCGGGTTTTGAACTGACGCGTAACGGATGGGCTTTTTGTTGGTATGTATGCCCTGAGAGCCAATCATGTGATGATTGGTGGGATACATTAAGATTGATTTGATAAACATCAAAGGCGAGCTTCCAATTCTTTCTGGTTCAGTCATATGAGATAGTGATAGAACAGATTGAATGTCTAGAGAATGACAGTACTCAATGACGTATGCCTTCAAGTTCATGACCTGAACGATGAGATCATACGGATGCTAAGAGTTTGTACATTCTTGTTATGTCCCTAGTTGGATGTCATTGTGGAAGGTAGATAGCCAGCAATGACACACAAGACTAGATTGTGGTGTTGGTTGATGACAGAATCTCATTAGTCATGATATACAGATATCAAACCAAACACATAGGTACTTGTTAGAGAACAAGGTACCGGACAGACCCACCGTGAGTTTGACACATGGAACCATGAGATGGTAGTCACAGTCAGTACTCACAGTGATGGTGGTGAGTGTGATTCTTTGACCTGAAATCACTACACTCAACACATGTCGTTGGGCACACTTTGACATCATCAAACGCAGTCCTGAAACATGGGTTGTTATAAAGGTGATGATTGGGTGGCTTTGACACATGGGGCTTTTGAGGGGTGAGTGATAGATATGGGATTTGTCCCTCCTGAGGGAGTTTGATATCCAAGGCCACTTGATGAGTAGGATTGAGATAGGCGTGCGCACGCATGTGTGAATCAGTATGTGATATTGATGTCATACATATCTCCTTCAATCTGCTCTGAGATCAAGAAAGTGAATGAACATTGACAGGATGACTGCTCCATGCCTTGAGTTCATTCGGGATATCAGTGACAAAGGAATTATACATTCACTGTAACACCATTCATGGATTGTAGGATGAAAGTTGTTCTCCAACTTTCTACTTTCACTTGGGTAGCACTGATGTGTGACTAGGCACCGCTCTTTGCTTGTGAAGTCATAAGTGTTATGGACTTTCACTGCCAACGTGAAATGGACCTGCAGGGTCACACACATAGGATTTAACCTGGAAGAGGAGTTTTGTCCACAAGCAATGTTTAGATTGATTACTAAAGGAGTTTAGTAGTTCAATTAAACACTCAATCAGTCGATAGCTCAATATCATATGGTTCAAGGTGTTGGACGCATTGATTGGAGTATCGGATTGATTGAAATCACAATTGACTGATTTTGCCCAACCTGTGCTCCCAACCGATCGGCTCATGTGATGAACCGGTCGGCTGAGGTGCTGAATCGGTCGGCTGGAGTGTCCAGGCCGATCGGCTCATGCCTAGGTTGAAACGACCGGTTCAAGAGTTGAACCGATCGGCTCAACTAGTGCAACCGACCAGTTGGGAAAGTCATGTCGGCAAGAATTTTCCTTTGGTTTCAAGTTGCCCAATTCGATTGGGAATAACATTGGTATACGATACCAATTGAGAACAAAACAAGGAAAGTCTTTTTGAGCCGGATTAGGACCGTGAACCGGTCGGTTCAGGGCACCAACCGATCGGTTGGAGTGCCCCAAACGATCGGCTCAGGTCCAACCAATCGGCTCAATGGCCGAACCGATCGGTTCAGTTGTGAACCGATCGTTTCAAGTTGCGAACCGGTTGCTTTTTGTGGAAAATTCTCGAACCCTTCTACTCCTGCTTTAGTCCCGTATTGCCGGGCACAGAGAACCCTGTCCCATGACCCGCCTATATATATAGGGGTATTGGGGGCTTCTCAAAGTACAACTCAATGCAAGCCGGTTGCTTTGCGAAGTTGTCGTTCTCTCTGGTTTTGGTAACCGTGAGAGATCTCGAGCAAGTGCTTCCCGCAAAAGGGAGGTGCAGCAAGGGAAGGACAACTACAGTTGCAACTGGTAGCAGGAGAGTGTGTTGGCGACTAGTACGTCAACAGGAGGGTGCGACTCCTTCCACTTCCTTGTGGGACAAGGAGTGTGGAGTTCCAGGTGGTCCGTGTGGACTACTACAGAGGCGGGAGGACACTGCCGCTTAGGAGGACAACTTTCATCCGACAGTCCGGTAGGAGGAGGAGTCGTCAGTCCCGGTGCGACCAGGAGCTGCACAGACACCGTCCAAGACCGGAGTTGAAGACCGCGCATTGCGCGAGGTATTGTCGCCGAGCAAGCCTCGGGACAAGGTATGATTCCACAAACCATCCTTTCCTATTATATAGACGTTGACGCGTTTCCTCGGTATGGGTTGGGGGAGAAAATTTTTGTTTCCGCTGCCTTCTCTGTCTCCCCTAAAACCCAACAGTGGTATCAGAGCCACGTCAACTGCTCTATATTTTAGGAATATCGATATGATCGATTTTGGTTTGTCGCCTTTATTTATTGCATACGATGCGAATAATATTGGCTTTATGCATGTCCAATCCTAAATCCACAAATCCCTAATTACATATATGATATGTATTATTAATGCACTCGATACGCGTCGCCCTTAAACGAGTTTTGTGGTGGATGTGTGTAGCATGATTATGGCCTATAAACCCCTATCTGTGTGTGGTTGTTTGTGGTTGCTTGCATCTCGGTCTGCGCACCGATCTTCCCTCTCTTATTCCTGATGTAACTCGAAATAATTCGAGATTCTTTTCTACCTTTGCTCCCCCCGAATGTTACTCGGGGTTTCTCTTTTAAAGCAATGTAATAAATAGAATAGGATTTTATTTCCTGTTATGTCAAAGACCGGCGGACATCAAGACGACAGCTGAAACGACCGGTTCAAGGCATGAACTGATCGGTTGACGTTCCAGACGGTCGGTTCAAGGAGTGAACCAATCGGTTGATGACCGGTTCGAGGAGCGAGACGAGCGGGTGGCAGACATGATGAGATGCAGGATGACCAGGCGAACCGATCGGTTGGAGGAGCCAACCGATCGGCTGGTGGCACCCAGACGACCGGCTGGAGAGTACAGATCATTCATGTGATGAGTTGATCTACTCGGATGGCAAGGCACAGAGTTCATCTTGTACAGGTTGCATGTGATGTAGACCTAGATGACCGTGATTCCTCTTGGCTCGAGGAATCACATTAGGATGGCCATAATCATCGCTTTTTATTGTTTGTGCATGTTTTCTGTGGGATATAGCATGTATATGATACGTACTATGTATTGTGGTGATTGGATATGTATATGTATATAAAAACCAAATCCCTCATTAAAATATTAAGTTTTAGATGCCTTCCAAATGCGACACACGTGAAAAGCTTGTTCGACCAAGTGTGGGCACGCCCTAGCGTGGTGCACCGTCTACCTCGTGGAAGCGTGAAGGATGAATGTGTGGGTCTGCCCTAGCAGGGTGCATATTCATCGTGTTTGCTTTGGGTCGGACTTAACAAGGTGATCTAGATGGGATCTAGTACCTTGAGGCATGGAGATGATCATTGCAAAGAGTTGTATATGACATATGATCAAGAGTTGCATATGATGTAATTGGCAAAAGTTGCCTACCTGAGAGATCTATGTTGTGGGTGACAGCCCTAGCTGGTCCATGGCTTAGAGGATTTCAGGATCTTGCCCACTAGAAGGTTGTACGCTGTAATCTTCCGAATTGATGGTGAGGGCTATCAATTTGAACTAAAATAGTGGGAGCGATAATTAATTAAAGGCCTAATTTTATCGTCATCTTTCAAATCAATCAAATAGTCAAAAAGGAGTTTTTGGACTAAAATTGCATATATTTCCTTTTGTTAAAATAAATGGTTAATCAACAAATCACTTTATTTGCGATCGGTCTTTGAGACCAACAAATTAAATGGGAATAATTCCACGACTGGTTAGGATGATGATGAGAAGTGTTCTCAATCAAAAAGCGAAAGCTCTAAGTCCTAGTTATACCAGTACCAGATGAACTCGATCCCACCACATCAATGGCTGAAAGTATGCTTATGGAAGCTTACTGAGGATGACATTGATGAGGAATGCTTGATGTTGTGTTCTCTGAACTATGAGTTGCAGAGACAACATGAGACATATGATGTCTCCAAGATACTGTCCTAGTATGTCATGACAGAAGGAGATCCAGTAAGGTATTCACACACTCAATGTGATTGGGTATGTGGAAAACTTGATTAAGAAGGATTCCCTCTGAGCCAAGAGTTGGCCATTGGTATGATACTGCAAATGTTGTGAGAATCATACAATTCATGATAAGCTACAACATGAACAACTTTGACAAGCGTTGACAGAGTTGTTGGACATGTTGAGGATAGTAGAGGCAAAGATAAAGAAAGACAAACCATAGTCTTTGATGTGATCAAAGAAAAGGTAAGTCTTAAAGTCAAGGGCAAGGACAAAGCAAAGAAGTGTTCTGATGCTAGCCAGCAGCCCAAGCCGTCTTCTGCCTCAAGGCACATGGGGAAAGGGTGTATGAGGGAATTGCCCTCTATATCTGGAAGAACAAAAGAAGATGAAGGAGGGGATGGAGATCTCCACCTAAGGTATCAGGAAATGAACCACTTCTTTATCCGAGGTATATGATACCAAGATATGGATATGTCATATATGATATGCAATGTCCGCAAAGAAGTGATGGCCTTTGTGAAAGGACCAAGAAAGAAATACCCATCATTGGAGCAAGTGTTGTTGCCATAGATAGGAGTATCTTTCAGTTTATTTCAGCCTAAAAGGCACGAAATGGAGTTGAGAACTGCTATTTCATATATTGCCAATAGATAGAAACACTTTATTCTTGCATATTGTATGAAAATGATGGCAATTAATAAAGTTGATGTTTCAATCTTAAAGATATGATCTTTGTGGCAATGCCTTTCTTATCTTGTGGTATTTGGTATGTATAAGATAAAATGATACCTAAAGTTATTGATAACTCAAACAATTAAATTAGCATATATCATAAGAAATTCATTTCTAGTTTCCATATGATGGATAAATCTAGACTCTTTTGGTTAGAGAACCAGTAAGAGACATGAATATCTTGGACATGATTAATCAATCTTCACTAAAGTTAGTGGGAGAGTGATTATCCTATTAGGTATAATACATGTGATGTATTTACATACCAATTGGAACAAATGCTAATACTTCAAATGGTATTTAGAGAAATACCAATATGAACATCTTGAAGTGTTCAAGATTGTCACAAATGAAGTACAAATTTGGTAAAGTATTAATTCTTGATGAGATCAATGAATGAAATACTTGGACCAAATGGTTGAGATCCTTGTGAGTGATTATGATAGTCTATCATAGTGAACTCATGATTAAGGCATGGTGATGTCTAAATCAAGAGGGAGTCATACTCTAAGGAGTTAGAGAATGATTATCAAATAACTAAATTATTCTTAAATAAAGAATACCCCAAACTAATAAAGGACATTAAGAATCACAAGGGTTGTGAGTTCTTATATCCTTGACAGATACACCTCAATCATCTATGTGATGAGTTGATTCATGTGATGAGTCAACTATCTAGATGATGAGGAACCGGATTTTGAGTTATGGTTTATGACCATTACATCCTAAATGACTTCCATGTGAACCATAAGGTATGACCTTGATGGTAGCACTCATTGGATGTAAATCCATAAGTGCGAATAAGTCTTAAGTGTTAAGACACATGAATGACATTTTGAGAAGGATGATGCTTGTTGATTGCAACTTAATGACTAAGGCATTTGGCATATGGATACGAAAACCGCATTCCTATGAGGAATAAAATAAGGATGTGTACGTGACATAACCTACAAGGTTTGTGAATCCACTAATGCAAATGAAGTCTATAAGTTACAATGGACTAATCAATGTGATTGATTGAGTACAAGCAACTCAGAATTGGATCTTTACTTTGATGATATAGTGAAAGGGTTTGACTGATATGTCAAAGATAAAGAAGGAATCTGTGATTTAGTGGGAGCGTATTCGCATTCCACATGTTGATGTGAAATGAAATGTTCTAGAATGGAAATCCAAAGTGGAAATTATCTTTAGGGAAGATAGAGGCGTTTCCTATGAGATAGGAATGGAGATCTATAGAGATAGTTCTCGAAAACCTCTTGACCTGAAAAAGAGAGAAAGCATACATTGGCAATCTTTACTGAAGTGTTCAGTATGCACAGATTCAGTGGGAGAAAACTTGTCCATGTTATATGGATATTAGTATCCCAAGGCCAAGTGTCCAATTCTTATGAAGAATGGGAACACTAAGAATAGATATGGATCTATCATGTATGTAATCATCCCATTGTCATGCATGTATGACATGGCAAGAATAAAATGCATTCATCATCTTATATGTAGGGCATGGCAATATGATGTGCTCATCCTGATAACTCGTATGTGGGACATGACGAGTGGATGTCTGTCTACTTCCAGTAAGGGTTACTGGAATACCATAAGAACTTGATAAGTACTTGGGAAGTACTAGTTCTATGGAGATAAGGAAGAGTTCGATGTAAAGAGTTACATTGATGTGAACTTCCGAAAGGACAGAAAATTAATCGCAAAATATACATAGGATGTATAAAAGTGAAATTTTGTTGATAATTGGAAGTGTTCCAAATAAAACCATTTAAAAGGGAAATGTCAAGTATCTGTGTGTTAGAGAACAACAGTGGATACTATATGGATCTGGTAGTTCATGAGATGAACTTATATTCCACTCATTGATGACAAGTCTGGAATCCTTGATCATGCAATGTGGCTAAAGGTTAGCAAATGGAATACAAGATCGCATATTACGGCAACTCCATCTCATACGTGTGACGTACAGCGAAGAGATGAGAGACATGCAATTTATACTGACTTTGGCAATGTGTTGCCATTACTCACTATGTTCGCACTAGAGCACAGTAACATGTGGAACATGTTTGAAGATCACTAAGAATATGATTCAAGGGTGATTGGCTCGCAGTGCAAGTGGGAGTCTGTTGGTATGTATGCCCTGAGAGCCAATCATGTGATGATTGGTGGGATACATTAAGATTGATTTGATAAACATCAAAGGCGAGCTTCCAATTCTTTCAGGTTCAGTCATATGAGATAGTGATAGAACAGATTGAATGTCTAGAGAATGACAGTACTCAATGACGTATGCCTTCAGGTTCATGACCTGAACGATGAGATCATACGGATGCTAAGAGTTTGTACATTCTTGTTATGTCCCTAGTCGGATGTCATTGTGGAAGGTAGATAGACAGCAATGACACACAAGACTAGATTGTGGTGTTGGTTGATGACAGAATCTCATTAGTCATGATATAGAGATATCAAACCAAACACATAGGTACTTGTTAGAGAACAAGGTACCGGACAGACCCACCGTGAGTTTGACACATGGAACCATGAGATGGTAGTCACAGTCAGTACTCACAGTGATGGTGGTGAGTGTGATTCTTTGACCTGAAATCACTACACTCAACACATGTCGTTGGGCACACTTTGACATCATCAAACGCAGTCCTGAAACATGGGTTGTTATAAAGGTGATGATTGGGTGGCTTTGACACATGGGGCTTTTGAGGGGTGAGTGATAGATATGGGATTTGTCCCTCCTGAGGGAGTTTGATATCCAAGGCCACTTGATGAGTAGGATTGAGATAGGCGTGCGCACGCATGTGTGAATCAGTATGTGATATTGATGTCATACATATATCCTTCAATCTGCTCTGAGATCAAGAAAGTGAATGAACATTGACAGGATGACTGCTCCATGCCTTGAGTTCATTCGGGATATCAGTGACAAAGGAATTATACATTCACTGTAACACCATTCATGGATTGTAGGATGAAAGTTGTTCTCCAACTTTCTACTTTCACTTGGGTAGCACTGATGTGTGACTAGGCACCGCTCTTTGCTTGTGAAGTCATACGTGTTATGGACTTTCACTGCCAACGTGAAATGGACCTGCAGGGTCACACACATAGGATTTAACCTGGAAGAGGAGTTTTGTCCACAAGCAATGTTTAGATTGATTACTAAAGGAGTTTAGTAGTTCAATTAAACACTCAATCAGTCGATAGCTCAATATCATATGGTTCAAGGTGTTGGACGCATTGATTGGAGTATCGGATTGATTGAAATCGCAATTGACTGATTTTGCCCAACCTGTGCTCCCAACCGATCGGCTCATGTGATGAACCGGTCAGCTGAGGTGCTGAACCGGTCGGCTGGAGTGTCCAGGCCGATCGGCTCATGCCCAGGTTGAAACGACCGGTTCAAGAGTTGAACCGATCGGCTCAACTAGTGCAACCGACCAGTTGGGAAAGTCATGTCGGCAAGAATTTTCCTTTGGTTTCAAGTTGCCCAATTCGATTGGGAATAACATTGGTATATGATACCAATTGAGAACGAAACAAGGAAAGTCTTTTTGAGCCGGATTAGGACCGTGAACCGATCAGTTCAGGGCACCAACCGATCGGTTGGAGTGCCCCAAACGATCAGCTCAGGTCCAACCGATCGGCTCAATGGCCGAACCGATCGGTTCAATTGTGAACCGATCATTTCAAGTTGCGAACCGGTTGCTTTTTGTGGAAAATTCTCGAACCCTTCTACTCCTGCTTTAGTCCCGTATTGCCGGGCACAGAGAACCCTGTCCCATGACCCGCCTATATATAGGGGTATTGGGGGCTTCTCAAAGTACAACTCAATGCAAGCCGGTTGCTTTGTGAAGTTGTCGTTCTCTCTGGTTTTGGTAACCGTGAGAGATCCCGAGCAAGTGCTTCCCGCAAAAGGGAGGTGCAGCAAGGGAAGGACAACTGCAGTTGCAACTGGTAGCAGGAGAGTGTGTTGGCGACTAGTACGTCAACAGGAGGGTGCGACTCCTTCCACTTCCTTGTGGGACAAGGATTGTGGAGTTCCAGGTGGTCCGTGTGGACTACTATAGAGGCGGGAGGACACTGCCGCTTAGGAGGACAACTGTCATCCGACAGTCCGATAGGAGGAGGAGTCGTCAGTCCCGGTGCGACCAGGAGCTGCACAGACACCGTCCAAGACCGGAGTTGAAGACCGCGCATTGCGCGAGGTATTGTCGCCGAGCAAGCCTCGGGACAAGGTATGATTCCACAAACCATCCTTTCCTATTATATAGACGTTGACGCGTTTCCTCGGTATGGGTTGGGGGAGAAAATTTTTGTTTCCGCTGCCTTCTCTGTCTCCCCTAAAACCCAACACTTTTAGCGTCGCCCACATAGGTGTCGCTTAGAAACCGACACTAAAGGCCTTAAATATCCGACACTAAATGTCGGTTATGTACTAGTGTTTGCTGGAGGGAATACGTCCCCATTGGGGACGTATTGCTTTTTAAAGTAGCAATGCGTCTCCTGAGGGGACGCATTGGTCCCACCGGGAGCAATGCGTCCTCTTTGGGGATGTATTGCCTCAGAAATGTGCCATTTTGGGAATTAAGTTCTGAATCGTGCCATTTTGGTAATTAAAATGTCCAAACGTGCTATTTAGGTTTTTTGGCCTAATTAAATATCTCAAGCAAAGCAGGTTATGAGTTTTTAATTTTTTTTTGTTTCTTTCCTTTCTGTCACAAAGAGTAAGGTATTTTGCATGCTGAGTATCTCTACTGATGAGTCCAGGCAACCCCGATTCGACGAGTTGAAGAAAAAATCAGATTATAGTATCCCTGTTATTTACGACATGCTGGATAGCATCAATTATGGGAGGTGGGGTGTTGTAAAGAGAGATAATGACCCGTCTACCAAGCATATATTGTAAATGGCATCTATCACGGAGAGTGGGGAGCGGTAAATAAGTACATGATCCTTAGGTTCCTCACATAGCTTACAGAACGGGTCAGCCCCAAGTATGGCGTCAGCCTTCAACCACACCAGAAGTAGCATGTTAGGCTCTTCAAAGGACAACCTACCGTTCATCAGACTTCCAAAGTAGGTGCAGCTCGCATTTGGACTAAGCATAGTGTTGTAGATCTCCACCGCCTCATTGTACATTAGCATGACTTGATGGAGGGAGTCAAGTATGGTCTCACACCTGCGACCTACAAGCTCATCCATGATTCCTATATAGAAAAAAAAAACAAGAAGAAGAAGAAGATTTTTTTTGTGAAACAACAAGAAGACGTTTATTAGTAGAACAGTAGAATAAGAAAAAGTCATATGGAATTTGCAGGCCGGTTTTGTATAACAACATTGAACCAGTGACAGAGTGATATAGAAAAACAAAATTTTTTCCAAGTGGTGGAAAGCGACGCCCAAACAAAAACAAAACATTGAAAAAAACCAATACCACCGTCCATGAAACTACGACACAGTAGCTAAGTTGCTCGCTAGGGATGGGGTGGGTGGGGGTGGTTGAATAAAAAAAAGCATTGTAATGACGATAACTGGAGGAACGAGGCTACTTACTGTGTAATGACATAACTACAAAAAACGGCCGGAGGAGAGAGGTTGCTTGTTGTGTAACGACGATAACTACAAAAAAGGCCAGAGGAGAGAGCCTGCTTGCCGTGTAATGATGATAACTACAAAAAACGGCCGGAGGAGAGAGGTTGTTTGCCGTGTAATGATGATAACTACAAAAAAGGGTCGGAGGAGAGAGTCGGCTTGTCATGTAACGATGATAACTACAAAAAACGGCCGGAGGAGAGAGGCTTCTTGCCGTGTAACGATGATAACTACAAAAAAGCACCGGAGGAGAGAGGTTGCTTGCCATGAATATATGGGTACCTAGGTCAAGTTGTAGGAAAGACGGAAGATATGGGGCGGCGGCGAGCAAACACTGTCATGGGTGAATGGATGTATTTTATAACTGTGGGGGACGGAAGCCCTAGAGTAGCACCCCGCCTATTCAAAAATTTCGCCCTCCCCCCATAATACGTTGTCTTACAAATATAAAAAAAGTTTGTGATATCTCGAAAATTTGGCTTAGCCCTAATTTGTTATTTCTAAAACAAAAAAAAATTCATAACCAAACCCTTCTATGCTCTCTTTCACCTGCTATTTTGGAATAAATACTAATTTAAAACTGAAACATAATAAGATTTGTATATGACACCTCACACACTTTTTCTTATATATAGTGAAAGTTAGGATACAAGGACTACAATGTAATCTAAAGAAAAATATTCTTCAAACATATACATGCATACATACATACACAAAAAAGGCCTTTTTACCCCCATCTTCTATACACACCCACCCCCTCCGTCTCCTAGGGTTCCCTCTGGTGATTGCCAGGGTGATCCTGAGAAGGACCGACGGCCATGGAAGCTTCCGCAGGCCAGACCAATCCATCCACCGCACCATCCAACCCTCCACCCACCACCCATCCATAGAAAAACCCTACCCCGAACAACACTAAGAAGACCGACGGGAAACAAAGGAAACCATGGACTGATCTCGTGAAGAGAACTCCTGCCCAGGAGAAGGAGAGACTGGTTTTTCCTAAACCAATGAAGAAAGACGGTAAAGTGATCGTAAACCTAGATGCAGATGAATATGGATGAATGAAAGATGTCTGGGAATTCACTGTGTCGATCTACGTCATGGGTAAAAGGCCTTTTTACCACCATCTTCTGCTTGGATCCATAGGGTATGGAACCGTAAAGGCAACTTCGATGTGATTTCAAAAGAAAACATATTCTTCCTGATTTGTTTTTCCGATGAGGGCGACAAGAAGACCTGCCTGTCAAGCGGTCCACGCTGGTTTTACAACCACTGAGTCATTGCTAGCACTACAAGTATGGCGATGAATTGGTGAAGGAAGAGTTGTCCTCGATCCGTGTATGGATCCATATTCCTTCAAACGTGAAGACATGGATGGAAAAAGCTACAGGCACTATTGCCTCTGGAGTGGGGAGGGTCCTGCATATCGTAACTAGATTGATGGAGAGGTCTGGTGCTGATGAAGAAAAAGTTCTGGTAGAGATTCAAGCGGAAGAAGATGCTCTGAAGAAGGTTTGGGTCAATATCCCGGGCAAGGAGGAGATCTCTTTCCAAATCAAATATGACTACATGCCTGACCGGCCTAAATCGCACGTCCTAAAATTGGAGGCGGATTTGAGGTAGTCGAGCTTTTACATTTATAAACCTGAATCCTTCTAGGCCCCCGCACCTTTGTTTACGGGGTCAAAGTAGATATACGAGGTCGAACACAGGGACAACGGGGGTAGTGTTGAGAACACGGAATCGACACGCTACACTCCGATAGGTATAAAGAGAGATAAATTCCCAAAAAGGGAAGCAATAAGGTGTCACAAATAAAACAAAGAAAACTATCTCCAACTGGAGCTACTAGAAAGATTTAAGGTTTTAGTCATTTAGCAGTTTTTAGGGGTTTTCATGCAACAAAAATAGAAGGATATTGCTCGAGCTAAAGCGAGGTACGAAGGATGAAACTCCAGTAAAATAAGCGGCGGTAGAACCAGTCCGGTACCCCTCCTCTCGAAGCGGGTACCTCTAACAAGGCATCAACGCCCCTCTCGAGGTCACTGGACTAAAATTAGAGTGGAAAGGTCACTAAAGCAACTCCGTTCCAGGCACTCTCGTACTCTAGAATCGGACCAAACACTAGAGCCACAACACAACTCTCGAAGTTGTTGCGACGGGAAAACACGATTCGTTAGCTAAGCGAAATGCGATCCAAACATGCAAGCTAGAGTTCAAATATCAAACATAGAAGTCATCCAACATTGTGCACCAAGCATAGACCAACAAGTAATTAAGCATTTTCTATTTCCATAGACAAATAAAGGGTCTTAATTACAATGCATAAGTACGGAATTAAATGACAGAAAGTAAAGATAGGTGTCACCTCCTTGATGTAGAAGGATGACAGGGTGTTGTAGCTCTCCTGCCTGATATCGGTTAGAGGCCTAGCCCGATACAGATGTGTCGGGCGGCACACCCTCTTGGGCGGCACGCACCGACTGTCGACCGTATCGCTCAAGGACCCTGGCCGATACGCTCCTATTGGGCGGCACACCCTCTCGGGCGGCACGCTCGACAAGCTAAGTGTGGGCTCTAATCTCGAAACCATGACATAAACATGATTAAAACTTAGCGGAAGCGAATCGGTAATCAGCGGAAGACAAAAATCACGGGAAATTAAAACTTTTCGAGATAAGAACTTGTATCCACAAAAATTCCTTTCATAAAGAGAGATAAACTATTTACATCTCAGGATAATTACTTCTTGAGTAATTATATACATCAAGATACAAAATCTCAAGATCACATAACACAAGACTCCAAGACCTGAGAGTACAGAGGACACATAGGACCGACTCTAACTACACCACATGGCAGGACAATCTCCACCTGAGATCACTGCTGCCCCTGGTGCTGCTGCTGCTGAGACTGGTCACCTGTAGGCTGGTTCCTTCGTCTCCGACGTCCACCTAAAAAGTTGAAGCCTACGGGGTGAGACAATTATACATAATTGTCCCAGCGAGAGTTATAACTCTTCGCCAGAAGCTTTATTATAACATCAAAGAATATTTTAAGCAGTGAAGCCTTCAAAGCATTCTGTAACAGTTGTAGGTATAACAAGATCTCAACCATTTAGGAGATATGGAGAATATAAACACTATTGCAATGTAACATCAATCAACTAACTTGGAGTTATCTCTGACAAGTTATACTACATGGTTGATTATGTTTTACAAACAACATTATGCCCTATGGAGATGAGGCTTACCACTCATACTCCAACTGATCGCTGAGAAGCCGCATCAGTATCATACATAGGTCATTAAGAGAGCCGGATTCTCATGACCTTCACCTTCCTCAGTCAGTAAGAGGATCACTTGTAGGACATCTCGTGTCTCTACTACTATAGCTCACCAGGGTAAACTGGTCCTTCGCTATTCTAGAGTCACAGTGGCGTTCTGTACTCTCTTCGTCATCAGGAGGTTTCATATTTACCTACCACTGATACGGATATCTGTGCTTTCTTCGTCATCAGGAGGTTTCATGTTTACCTACCACTGATACGGTATGGAATTATAGTGAAGGATGGATGGATTACACATCTACATCACTTTCCTACACTAGGATGTAAGGTTCTACACATCCATGTACCCCACATACTCAAAAGTATGTGCTCCAGGAGTTCCCTGAGGAAAACATGTTTCACCATCATTTAATTTCTGACAATGGTGGATCTATGATCAGGGCTCTACATTATACTTGATTAGTTAGGTACATTCAGTATTCTTTAACAGCATACATTGTTCTGCAAACAATAACAATAGCATAGCAGCTATAAAAGAAGAATACTAAATGTAACAGGCCTAACTCATATCAATCATCATTTCTCATTATCCTCATCACAAGTCATCTCTAAGGCATGACTTTGATGGTATTCATGGCTCTCACAGCCCATTATCAGTATAGGATGCCACTGACAAGACATCCGGTTACTTTACTTATTCATAAGGCTAACAACATGCCTTTAATGAATATAACATCATCATCCATACCTGGATATGATTACCTTCATATCAGAACCTGCATGGTTAATACAACTGATAAAGGTAGTACAAAAATAAGGAATATCCCTCCTACTCTTTTCATAAGAGTTTAAATCTCTACTTCTCATTAAATAGAGTTTAATATTCAAAAGCATGTCATTACCCTTGAATTAGGGTTTACTATTCACATTACATGTCATCATCCTTGAATTAGGGTTTACTATTCACATTAAGGTGAATTGAACTCATAACATCATCATGTATGAGTAACATCTTCAATGATGATCTTAGATTAGTTAAAAGTTCATCATTTATCATAATTAGGGTTTCTATGATCTCACACAGGTGGATCATACCCTAATTATGCTCATTTCTGTGTATTGGGGATGCTTCAATTGAGTTTCCACTTAAAAAGGGTATTTTCTCTCTCTAGAAGTACTTTCTCTCTCTAGAAGTACTTTCTCTCTCATCATAAGGTTAAGTGATGTCAACATTACTCTAAAACAGGTTGGATTGAGTCATCATAGGCTAACGTAGCCAAAAACATCACCATTATGTGATTTAGAGTTACTTTCTCTCTCTAGGGTACTTTCTCTCTCTAGAAGTACTTTCTCTCTCATCATACTAATGGTGGATGATAACATTAGACTAGATCAAGTTGGATAGAGTCATTATGACTAAAAACATCATTCTCATGTAATTAGAGTTTGAATTGAGCAAGGTATAACTCAATTGACCCTTCAGGGGTATTTTGGTAATTCCCCCCCATTGATCATCATTATGGTCAAAAACCTTAGTCAAATAACCCCTTACTATCCTAGATTATCATTAGGGTTTGATTTGGGCAACATTGGACCATTTATATTATGAATTGATTGAAAGAAGTCAACTTGGAATCACATTGATTGATTTCAATCATTAATCATCAATTGAGTTGAAATCGGTTGAAAGTGTTGACCGTTTGCCCACTTTGACTTTCCAAGACCGCGAGCCTCTTTCTAACTCCAAGACCGCGAGCCCCCTTAGGCTTCAAGACCGCGAAGCCCTATCATTGGTTCAATTGATGTTGAGACCGCGAAGATCAAATTGGAGTTGAGACCGCGAAGAGACGTTGACCGTTTAGCTAGTTTGACCTCAGGACCGCGAGGCCCTTCGCGGTCTTGAGACCGCAAGCCTCCTCTTGGTCTTGAGACCGTGAGCCCCCTCACGGTCTTGAGACCGTGAGCCCTCTCACGGTCTTGAGACCGCGAGGCTCACATGGTCTCAGCCGCTTGGTCCATCAACAAAATCAAAGATACACTCGATGATGTTAACCGATGTTGAAGCCCTCAAAAGGTCAAAGTTATGTTGACCACCTATGGATTGCGTCAACTAAGGTTATGCTTAACCAATTGGTCATTCAATTGACCCTCAATTGTTGACCAATTAGGATTGAAATCGATTCAATTAGGGTCTATCAATGTTCACCCATCAACACTCCACAATGTGACTCAACACAAGGTTGAACCCTTCAATTGAGCTCCAATTGGGCCCAAACTTGGCCCAAACGGTCTTGAGGTCATGTGGGTGGACCCCACATGGTCTTGAGACCGTTTGCCCAAGGTTTCATCAAAATATAAGGTGATTTGATAGGGGTTGAACCATGATTGAGCCATAAAACAGAATTTTGATTAAATTGATAACTTATTTGCAATTCGGTCCTCAATTGGTCAAATTACTTAACCCTAGACCTTCAAACGGTCTTGGGTAATTGTCCTCTCGGTCTTGAGACTGTTTGGATGAGTTCCAAATGGTCTTGAGACCGTTTGCCCATCCAATTTTGGATTCTAGTGCATATTCATCAAGGTCTGACCCATTGAGTTGATGATCATGTCAATATTTAATTGCAATGTAATTCGGTGTAATTGTACCTTCAATTGGTCAACTATCCTTGACCCCAGACCTCCAAATGGTCTTGGTTGATTTCCCTCGCGGTCTTGAGACCGTTTGGTGACCCCCAAACGGTCTTGAGACCGTTTAGGTCAATCAACCCTAAAAACCCTAATTAGGTCACCATAATTTCAGTACTGCTTTTATCTAGGGTTAGCCCTAGTATTCACCCTTCAACTCTTAGCCCGTTTGGAATTAGACTATCAAACGTGGTGAGTTGTTAATTAACATTATTTTGAACAGTAATCTCATACGGTCAATGCTTAGTCAACGACCTTACACGGTCTTGAGACCGTTTGCCCAAAAAGGCAATTTCAGACCCTTTGAAAATCAGTAATAAATTCATTTAAAGTTGTCACTTAAAAAAGTCATATCTCCCGATTCCTTTGGAGTTAGCCTCCCAACTGTTGAGGGTGATTAGCCTATATAATTAGGAACATATTTCGTATACGGTCCACGCTCGGTCAACGGGGCCAAACGGTCTTGGAGAGCGTTTTCCCTGTCGCGGTCTCGAGACCGTTTGCTCACCTCGCGGTCTTGAGACCGAGAGAGCAAACTTTTGAGACCGTTTAAGGAAGTTAAAAGCGGTGGGTTTTTCTTGGAAATCACGCCTTCATCTCCTAGCTCAAGAACAGTACGAATATCCCATGGATTTGCTTGCAAAATAGCAGGGAAAAGTAGGGAAATACTAGTATCTATCATCAAAACGCATATAAAGATGCACATAGTAAAGCATGGGTTTAGAGTTATAAAACCCGCCTAAAGCTTGCTTCTTGAGCTCCAAGCTTTCAAGATCAAAGCGCTAATGGCGTCCTTGAGTTCTTACAGGTTGGCCAAGGTGAAAACTCCAAGGAAGGATGAAAAGAGACGGCTAGAAAGGTAGGGTTTCAAGAGTTAGCCATGAAGATGACCTTGAATTCGAATTCTAACCATGGAATTAGGCAAGAAGAGGGGTTTAAACCTACCTTGCACACCTTGGTCGTCCTCCTTAGCTCCAAGTCAGTCCTTGGTCGTCTTTTGGTGAAATGAAACAGTAAGGGAACGAAGGGTGAGTTCCCTTGCAACTAAGGGAAGGAGAGCTTATATACATGGGGTAGGATTTTCAACATTAGTTCATAAGTTGTCCATAATTCCAACTAGGTCCCTCCTTCTTTACTTGATCGTCCCTTCCTATTTATTCTAAGGACAAACCTTCTCTTAAGGTCTTAGGAAAAGAAGGTAAAGGAGAGCAAGCTAATAATGAGGTACATACATAAAGAAATATTGCACATATACCCTGATTATTCAATCACAAAGCATATCTTATAACTTGATAATTCAATTGAAGTGAATCCCTCATCATTTCTTTTCTTAATGATGGCAAGAGTCTAAAAAGATACATTAGATGACATATTTTACAATTTGGATCCCTTAATTTGGGTAAATTGCATTTTACCCCAAACTAGGGTTTCAAGCACCGGGATTGCTTCCACAGCTGCACCTTGGTGCCTTAGCTTGGGAAATCCCTCAAACTTTGCTAAAAAGATTTCTCATGATGTCTCAACATCATAGGAACATCTCATCATGTGCAAATTGCAAGCTAACCCTTTTAACTGGGTAAATTGCACATAGGTCCCTGTATATCAAAACAATGCTACTACTTTAAATAAAAAAAGGAGCAAATACTGAGATATATGTTTTTAAGAACTTAATTACATGCTCAGAGTTAATCACAAAGATTTAATTACATATTTAGGAAAAACACCTAGGGTTAACTCATAACCCAGGTTAGGGATGTTACAAATTATCCACCCCTTACAAGGATTTTGTCCCCAAAATCGATAAAACATACTAAGAGAAAAGGGCAGGATACTTCCTTCTCATCTAATCCTCTAACTCCCAAGTGGCTTCTTCAATACCAAGATGGTTCCAGAGGACTTTCACAAGACTTATATCTTTCTTCTTTAACTTTTTAATTCGTTTATCAAGGATTGACACTGGTCCCTCCTCATAGGATATGTCATCATTCAATTCTACTTCCATGGGTTGTAGAACTGACTCGGTGTCTGGGTGACATTTCTTCAACATAGAAATGTGAAACACAGGATGTAATCTCTGTAATTCTGGGGAAAGTTCTAGTTTATATGCTACCTTTCCAATCCGTTCAATGATTGGATAAGGCCCCATATATCTAGGAGCTAACTTCCCTTTCCTTCCAAAACGAAGGACCCCTTTCCAAGGTGAGACCTTAAGATACACTCTGTCTCCAACCTGGAACTCTAAGGGTCTACGACGTTTGTCGGCATAAGATTTATACCTATCCTAAGCAGTCTTAATCTTATGTTGTATAACTTTAATCTTTTCCGTGGTTTGCTGCACCAGGTCAGGACCTAACAACTGGTGCTCACCAGTCTCAAACCAACACAAGGGTGATCTACAATGTCTACCATATAAGGCTTCATAAGGTGCCATATCAATACTATGCTGATAGCTATTGTTATAGGCAAACTCTATCAAGCTCAAATGTAGATCCCAGCTTCCGGTGAACTGGAGAACACATGCTCGCAACAGGTCTTCTAAGGTTTGTATGGTCCTTTCCGACTGTCCATCAGTCTGTGGATGAAAGGCCGTACTAAACCTTAGCTTAGTGCCTAAGGCTTTGTGCAACTGTTCCCAAAAATGACTTGTAAACTGAGGACCTCTGTCAGAAACTATTGTGACAGGAACTCCGTGCAAACGCACTATCTCTTGAACATATAACTCTGATAACCTTTCAGCAGAATAGGTTGTTTTGACAGGTAAGAAATGTGATGTCTTAGTCAACCTATCAACAATTACCCAAATGGAATTATGTCCTTTGCTTGTCCTGGGTAGGCCAACAACAAAGTCCATGGTCACATGGTCCCACTTCCACTGTGATATGGGTAAAGGTTGCATTGTTCCTGCAGGCTTCTGGTGTTCACCTTTAACTTGCTGACACACGGGACACCTCAGAACAAACTCTGCAATGCCCTTCTTCATCCCAGGCCACCAATATAGATCCTTCAAATTTCGATACATCTTGGTGCTCCCTGGATGCATAGCATACATGGAAGAATGGGCTTCTTCCAGGACTAACTTTCTGAAGTTGTCCACAGTTGGCACTATCATCCTTCCATTATAAAAAGCTACTTGATCTTCTGAGTCATGAAAACCATCTTGATTCTCATTTCCATACTCAGATCTTATATGTTGAACTGCAGCATCACCTAGTTGTGCTTCTTTAATCTGCTCCCTTAGGGTAGGTTTAATATGCATCTCAGCTAACAAACCGGCTAACAATGACACCTTCAACCGTACATTGTCTTGCCTTAAAGAGATAAGCATATCTCTCCTAGAGCATACTAAAGAGTTTAGTTGTGCTCTATTCATGGTTGATGTTGCTGATTTCCTACTCAAGGCATCTACAACAACATTGGCCTTGCCTGGGTGGTAATCAATTCTACAGTCGTAGTCCTTGATTAACTCCATCCAGCGACGTTGCCTCATGTTGAGCTCATGCTGAGAGAAGATATACTTAAGGTTTTTGTGGTCTGTGAAAATCTGGAATGTTTCTCCGTAGAGATAATGCCTCCATATCTTCAAGGCATGAACCACAGTAGCTAACTCCAAATCGTGTGTTGGATAATTCTCCTTGTGTTTCTTAAGCTGTCGGGAAGCAAAAGAAATCACTTGTTTATCCTGCATCAACACACATCCTAGTCCGTTCTTGGAAGCATCACAGAAAACTATATACCCTTTTCCTTGTTCAGGTAGTACTAGCACAGGTGCACTTGTCAACCTCTCCTTCAGCAACTGGAAAGATTGTTGACACTTATCACTCCAAGAAAAAGGAACATCTTTCCGGGTCAACTTGGTCAAAGGTAGGGCTATAGAACTAAAGTTCTTAATGAACCTTCGATAATAGCCAGCTAACCCCAATAAACTTCGAATCTCCTTCGGTGTCTTCGGTTGTTCCCATTGTAGAACAGATTCTACCTTTGTAGGGTCAACACGAATTCCCGAGGCGGATATCACATGTCCAAGAAAAGATACCTCCGGCAGCCAGAACTCACACTTGCTAAACTTAGCGTACAGCTTATGTTCTCTTAGCAAGGTCAAAGCTTGGCGAAGATGCTGCACATGCTGCTGAGCATCCTTACTATAAATCAGTATGTCATCTATGAAGAAGACAACACACTGATCAAGGAAAGGTCGAAAAACTCTATTTATGAGTTCCATGAATGCAGCTGGTGCATTGGTTAGTCCAAACGACATAACCGTGAACTCATAGTGACCATATCTTGTCCTAAAGGCAGACTTGGATATGTCACTATCCTTAATACGGAGTTGGTGATATCCACACCTCAAGTCTATCTTTGAAAAGACTGTTGCACCACGCAACTGGTCAAAGAGATCATCAATTCTCGGCAGAGGATACTTATTCTTTATTGTTACTTTATTGAGTTGTCTGTAATCAATGCATAACCGCATTGACCCATCTTTCTTTTTAACAAACAAGACCGGAGCACCCCAAGGTGAAGTACTCGATCGGATAAAACCTCTCTCAAGTAACTCTTAAAGCTATTTCTTGAGTTCTGCCATCTCGGCAGGCGCCATTCTATACGGAGTTTGAGCTATGGGTTTCGTATCTGGAATCAGATTAATTTCAAAGTCAATCTCCCGAGGTGGTGGTATACTAGGATGTTCTTCAGGAAACACATCTTCGAATTCCCTGACTATAGGAACTTCGGCAGGATTGGAACTTTCCTTGGTAACATCTACCACATGGGCTAAGAATGCATAACATCCTTGCCTCAACAGCTTATCAGCAACCATAGCTGATACAAGACAGGTAGGCAGAATCTTTCTTTCACCTTGAAAGATCCATGTGCTGCTTTCGTCAGCAAACACAGCCAACTTGGACTCACAATCCAAGACAACTCTATACCTTTCCAAGGTATCCATCCCGAGAATTATATCAAATCCCTGCATATCAAGTGGAATAAGATCCACTTGAATGCGATGGTCAGAAAAGAAAAGGATGCATGAAGAACATACCTCCTACAAAATGACAGACCCACTCAACGGAGTCTCTAACAACAAACTATCTGCTCTATGACTAATAGTCACATTGCAGTTACGAATCATTTCATGAGTGATGAAAGAGTGCGTAGCACCCGGATCAATCAAAACAGATACAACACAGGATGTAGACATATCAGAATATAAAAGTTTCATCTGACCTGCCACTACCCGTGGATTGACCACTGCTTCAGGTGGGTTCATGGCATAGAACCTTGCAGTCGCCTGGTGTTGAGGTGGTGCTGATGATCCAGCTTGTGACGCTTGTCCACATCCTCGAGCTGCTCCTTGATGTTGTCTATTCTGAGATCCCTGTTGATTCTGTCTCGGGGGTTGTTGTGTCACACTGACAGGCCTAGAACGGCAATCCTTCATCAAGTGTCCCACCTTACCACAGTTGTAACAACTCCTCTCCTGTTGTTGTGGTCTGGGTGGTCCAGTAACTGACACTGATGTAGAACTATGCGTCCCTTGAAGCGGTTGACTCCGCCCTCTACCTCTGCTTGGTGTCCATTGAGTTTGAAAACTCGATCTGGGTGGTGGAGGGTTAGGTTCAGAGAATCTAGGTTTCTTAAAATCCCTAGATGAAGAACCCTGGAACTGTGGATATCTTTTATGGGTTTGTCTTTTCTCAACCACAGATCTCTCTATCCTTCAGACTGACTCAACGAAGGTAGAGAATCTCTCTCTGTTTTCTAAGGCAGACACAGGGGTTGACATATCAGAATTCAAACCCTTTTCGAATCTTCTGATTCTTTCCTCATCCGTAGCAGCCATGTGCGGACAGAACCGCAACAACTCCATGAACTTAGCTTCATACTCACTAATGATGCCTTAGTTTCTCAAACTGAGAGATCTTCTCATCTAGGAAGGTCTTTGGAAAATATCTATTGATAAATTCCCGACGAAACTCTTCCCATGAGAACTCTACTCCAGGTCTCTTCTGCTCTTCCATGTTCCACCAGTGACCAGCACTGCCTTTGAGAAGATAGATAGCATGTCTAACCTTCTCAGCTTCCGGAATCATAAGAATCCTGAAAGCCTTCTCCAACTCTGTCAACCATAAGTCAGCATCTGCAGGGTCGGTAGTTCCGAAGTACTCGGTAGCTCCGACACGAAGAAGTCGTTCGAATGTCTTACCAATACCTTGTGCTTCAGGCTGGACAGGTGCCCTAGGTGTAGGAATGGGCATCCTATCGGTTATATGTGTCATGGCAGTCATGAACTGCCCGAACATCGTCTGTATAGCTGGATCACTCATGTCAGCTGGGTCGAACTGGGGTGGCTCTCTTGGCGACTCAGGTGCAGGTTGTTCTATTCTCGGAACTCTTGCACCGTCTCGAGGTGCACTAGCACTACTCTCTGCCACGTGCTCATCATGATGTTCTGACATTCTTATGTATCTTCTTCTCCTGAGGAGCAGAAGATTCTATTAGATGAGGAAGGAGTACTAAAGGTAGACTCCACATCCTAAGTCCTATGCCTCTGTAGACTCAACTGAACCTGGAGCTCTGATACCACTAGTTGTGGGCTCTGATCTCCAAACCATGACATAAACACGATTAAAACTTAGCGGAAGCAAATCGGTAATCAGCGGAAGACAAAAATCACGGGAAATTAAAACTTTTCGAGATAAGAACTTGTATCCACAAAAATTCCTTTCATAAAGAGAGATAAACTGTTTACATCTCAGGATAATTACTTCTTGAGTAATTATATACATCAAGATACAAAATCTCAAGATCACATAACACAAGACTCCAAGACCTGAGAGTACAGAGGACACATAGGACCGACTCTAACTACACCACATGGCAGGACAATCTCCACCTGAGATCACTGCTGCCCCTGGTGCTGCTGCTGCTGAGACTGGTCACCTGTAGGCTGGTTCCTTCGTCTCCGACGTCCACCTAAAACGTTGAAGCCTACGGGGTGAGACAATTATACATAATTGTCCCAGCGAGAGTTATAACTCTTCTCCAGAAGCTTTATTATAACATCAAAGAATATTTTAAGCAGTAAAGCCTTCAAAGCATTCTATAACAGTTGCAGGTATAACAAGATCTCAACCATTTAGGAGATATGGAGAATATAAACACTATTGCAATGTAACATCAATCAACTAACTTGGAGTTATCTCTGACAAGTTATACTACATGGTTGATTATGTTTTACAAACAACATTATGCCCTGTGGAGATGAGGCTTACCACTCATACTCCAACTGATCGCTGAGAAGCCGCATCAGTATCATACATAGGTCATTAAGAGAGCCGGATTCTCATGACCTTCACCTTCCTCAGTCAGTAAGAGGATCACTTGTAGGACATCTCGTGTCTCTACTACTATAGCTCACCAGGGTAAACTGGTCCTTCACTATTCTAGAGTCACAGTGGCGTTCTGTACTCTCTTCGTCATCAGGAGGTTTCATATTTACCTACCACTGATACGGATATCTGTGCTTTCTTCGTCATCAGGAGGTTTCATGTTTACCTACCACTGATACGGTATGGAATTATAGTGAAGGATGGATGGATTACACATCTACATCACTTTCCTACACTAGGATGTAAGGTTCTACACATCCATGTACCCCACATACTCAAAAGTATGTGCTCCAGGAGTTCCCTGAGGAAAACCTGTTTCACCATCATTTAATTTCTGACAATGGTGGATCTATGATCAGGGCTCTACATTATACTTGATTAGTTAGGTACATTCAGTATTCTTTAACAGCATACATTGTTCTGCAAACAATAACAATAGCATAGCAGCTATAAAAGAAGAATACTAAATGTAACAGGCCTAACTCATATCAATCATCATCTCTCATTATCCTCATCACAAGTCATCTCTAAGGCATGACTTTGATGGTATTCATGGCTCTCACAGCCCATTATCAGTATAGGATTCCACTGACAAGACATCTGTTTACTTTACTTTTTCATAAGGCTAACAACATGCCTTTAATGAATATAACATCATCATCCATACCTGGATATGATTACCTTCATATCAGAACCTGCATGGTTAATACAACTGATAAAGGTAGTACAAAAATAAGGAATATCCCTCCTACTCTTGTCATAAGAGTTTAAATCTCTACTTCTCATTAAATAGAGTTTAATATTCAAAATCATGTCATTACCCTTGAATTAGGGTTTACTATTCACATTACATGTCATCATCCTTGAATTAGGGTTTACTATTCACATTAAGGTGAATTGAACTCATAACATCATCATGTATGAGTAACATCTTCAATGATGATCTTAGATTAGTTAAAAGTTCATCATTTATCATAATTAGGGTTTCTATGATCTCACACAGGTGGATCATACCCTAATTATGCTCATTTCTGTGTATTGGGGATGCTTCAATTGAGTTTCCACTTAAAAAGGGTATTTTCTCTCTCGAGAAGTACTTTCTCTCTCTAGAAGTACTTTCTCTCTCATCATAAGGTTAAGTGATGTCAACATTACTCTAAAACAGGTTGGATTGAGTCATCATAGGCTAACGTAGCCAAAAACATCACCATTATGTGATTTAGAGTTACTTTCTCTCTCTAGGGTACTTTCTCTCTCTAGAAGTACTTTCTCTCTCATAATACTAATGGTGGATGATAACATTAGACTAGATCAAGTTGGATAGAGTCATTATGACTACAAACATCATTCTCATGTAATTAGAGTTTGAATTGAGCAAGGTATAACTCAATTGACCCTTCAGGGGTATTTTGGTAATTCCCCCCCATTGATCATCATTATGGTCAAAAACCTTAGTCAAATAACCCCTTACTATCCTATATTATCATTAGGGTTTGATTTGGGCAACATTCGACCATTTATATTATGAATTGATTGAAAGAAGTCAACTTGGAATCACATTGATTGATTTCAATCATTAATCATCAATTGAGTTGAAATCGGTTGAAAGTGTTGACCGTTTGCCCACTTTGACTTTCCAAGACCGCGAGCCTCTTTCTAACTCCAAGACCGCGAGCCCCCTTAGGCTTCAAGACCGCGAAGCCCTATCATTGGTTCAATTGATGTTGAGACCGCGAAGATCAAATTGGAGTTGAGACCGCGAAGAGACGTTGACCGTTTAGCTAGTTTGACCTCAGGACCACGAGGCCCTTCGCGGTCTTGAGACCGCGAGCCTCCTCTCGGTCTTGAGACCGTGAGCCCCCTCACAGTCTTGAGACCGCGAGCCCTCTCACGGTCTTGAGACCGCGAGGCTCACATGGTCTCAGCCGCTTGGTCCATCAACAAAATCAAAGATACATTCGATGATGTTAACCGATGTTGAAGCCCTCAAAAGGTCAAATTTATGTTGACCACCTATGGATTGGGTCAAATAAGGTTATGCTTAACCAATTGGTCATTCAATTGACCCTCAATTGTTGACCAATTAGGATTGAAATCGATTCAATTAGGGTCTATCAATGTTCACCCATCAACACTCCACAATGTGACTCAACACAAGGTTGAACCCTTCAATTGAGCTCCAATTGGGCCCAAACTTGGCCCAAACGGTCTTGAGGTCATGTGGGTGGACCCCACATGGTCTTGAGACCGTGTGCCCAAGGTTTCATCAAAATCTAAGGTGATTTGATAGGGGTTGAACCATGATTGAGCCATAAAATAGAATTTTGATTAAATTGATAACTTATTTGCAATTAGGTCCTCAATTGGTCAAATTACTTAACCCTAGACCTTCAAACGGTCTTGGGTAATTTTCCTCTCGGTCTTGAGACCGTTTGGATGAGTTCCAAACGGTCTTGAGACCGTTTGCCCATCCAATGTTGGATTCTAGTGCAGATTCATCAAGGTCTGACCCATTGAGTTGATGATCATGTCAATATTTAATTGCAATGTAATTCGGTGTAATTGTACCTTCAATTGGTCAATTATCCTTGACCCCAGACCTCCAAACGGTCTTGGTTGATTTCCCTCGCAGTCTTGAGACCGTTTGGTGACCCCTAAATGGTCTTGAGACCGTTTAGGTCAATCAACCCTAAAAACCCTAATTAGGTCACCATAATTTCAGTACTGATTTTATCTAGGGTTAGCCCTAGTATTCACCCTTCAACGCTTATCCCGTTTGGAATTAGACTATCAAACTTGGTGAGTTGTTAATTAACATTATTTTGAACAGTAATCTCATACGGTCAACGCTTAGTCAACGACCTTACACGGTCTTGAGACCGTTTGCCTAAAAAGGCAATTTCAGACCGTTTGAAAATCAGTAATAAATTCATTTAAAGTTGTCACTTAAAAAAGTCATATCTCCCGATTCCTTTGGAGTTAGCCTCCCAAATTTTGAGGGTAATTAGCCTATATAATTAGGAACAGATTGCTTATACGGTACATGCTCGGTCAACGGGGCCAAACGGTCTTGGAGACCGTTTGCCCTGTCGCGGTCTCGAGACCGTTTGCTCACCTCGCGGTCTTGAGACCGAGAGAGCAAACTTTTGAGACCATTTAAGGAAGTGAAAAGCGGTGGGTTTTTCTTGGAAATCACGCCTGCATCTCCTAGATCAAGAACAGTACGAATATCCCATGGATTTGCTTGCAAAATAGCAGGGAAAAGTAGGGAAATACTAAGAGCTATCATCAAAACGCATATAAAGATGCACATAGTAAAGCATGGGTTTAGAGTTATAAAACCTGCCTAAAGCTTGCTTCTCGAGCTCCAAGATTTCAAGCTCCAAGCTCTAATGGTGTCCTTGAGTTCTTACAGGTTGGCCAAGGTGAAAACTCCAAGGAAGGATGAAAAGAGACGGCTAGAAAGGTAGGGTTTCAAGAGTTAGCCATGAAGATGACCTTGAATTCGAATTCTAACCATGGAATTAGGCAAGAAGAGGGGTTTAAACCTACCTTGCACCCCTTGGTCATCCTCCTTAGCTCCAAGGCAGTCCTTGGTCGTCTTTTGGTGAAATGAAACAGTAAGGGAACGAAGGGTGAGTTCCCTTGCAACTAAGGGAAGGAGAGCTTATATACATGGGGTAGGATTTTCAACATTAGTTCATAAGTTGTCCATAATTCCAACTAGGTCCCTCCTTCTTTACTTGATCGTCCCTTCCTCTTTATTATAAGGACAAACCTTCTCTTAAGGTATTAGGAAAAGAAGGTAAAGGAGAGCAAGCTAATAATGAGGTACATACATAAAGAAATATTGCACATATACCCTGATTATTCAATCACAAAGCATATCTCATAACTTGATAATTCAATTGAAGTGACACCCTCATCATTTCTTTTCTTAATGATGGCAAGAGTCTAAAAAGATACATTAGATGACATATTTTACAATTTGGATCCCTTAATTTGGGTAAATTGCATTTTACCCCAAACTAGGGTTTCAAGCACCGGGATTGCTTCCACAGCTGCACCTTGGTGCCTTAGCTTGGGAAATCCCTCAAACTTTGCTAAAAAGATTTCTCATGATGTCTCAACATCAGAGGAACATCTCATCATGTGCAAATTGCAAGCTAACCCTTTTAACTGGGTAAATTGCACATAGGTCCCTGTATATCAAAACAATGCTACTACTTTAAATAAAAAAAGGAGCAAATACTGAGATATATGTTTCTGAGAACTTAATTACATGCTCAGAGTTAATAACAAAGATTTAATTACATATTTAGGCAAAACACCTAGGTTTAACTCATAACCCAGGTTAGGGATGTTACACTAAGCGTATCGGTTTAATATCATGTCGGGCTAAGAGCTACACATTGTTGTTGTCGGGCACTTGTATCGCTCATCTACGTCGGCCGATATCGGCCCGCAGTGTCGCCCCGGGACGGTCCTAAGCGAACTGTCCCCTCCCTCTCGGGGTGAGGAGAAGCTCACCTAGTGTCGCTCGAGACAAGCACTGGGGCACGACACGTATGCTCTCACAGTCTCCTCGGAAGATAGCTCAACTCCCAACTGTCCGAATTCTAAAACTCCGAACCATCTTTTCGGCTTCCTGTAGTTGCTATTTATAGTTAGCTGGCTGGGAGGAGTTATGGTGCTCGAAGCGCCACGTGGCCCCCTTAAGCGCCGGTCGATGGACGGCCGATACAGGTATAGCTCGGCGCGGAGGTGTCTGCTATCGGTCACGTGATGGGCGGCGCGCCTGCCGGTGGGTGGCTGTGTCGCCCGACAAGCTGGGTTGTCGGGGCGAGCCGGGCTCCCTGTCAGGTAGAAGGCGTGTCGTCCGTCAGCTTCTTCTCGCGCGGCACCTCTTTGTCGAGCGTCTCTGTGTCGCCCAACCCCTGTCTGGCAGGGGTTGTATCAGGCGTCAGGGAGGCCGAGACAATCTTGGACTTATTCATGGGTCGGTGCGGCCTTATTGCCCAAAAACGAGGAAAACTCTGCAAAAGATAGGAAAATTGGATTAAGAGCATTGCTTGGCCAATTATTGCGAAAGTGCATACAAAAGAGAGGAAAATAGCTATAAATGGCAGTTTTGATAGCAGAAAAACAGTCTAAAGTATCACAAAATTTGGTGTTATCAACTCCCCCAAACTTAGCATTTTGATTGTCCTCAATCAATATTTAAACTATATTTTGTGATGATTCTTCTTGCTTGGTATAACTTTCAGGCCAAGAGGTAAAACAAGTATAGTAATGCCTTTAGAGATAATGCTACTTCACTGCAAACAAAAGACCATGCATTTCCTTGCCTTATCATTTCAGTAAAAATTTTCTCTACAGCTTCGGCGAGACTTTGTTGTATGATTCTGAAGTTAGCTTACACACCAAACAGCTTTCTTTTTGGGGCAGAAAGTTGTGTATAGGGTAGGTTAAGGCTTTTTGGGTTTTTCATTCTTGTCTTCCATCAGTCCATCCAGGTAAGGGTCTGTTAACGGGCAAGTGGTCCCTGTAGTCCAGGCCAGTTGGCTTTAGAGCAGTGATTTCACATCCTACGTATCACTGCCCCAGATCTACCATGCCTAAAGATGGGTACTTTTGGAAAACAAGTGGTGTATATATATATTTTTTTCTTTTTCTTTTATTGGGCACAACTCTCATGCTTTTATTCACGCTCATAAGGCTTCTCTCTCTTTTGGGATTTTTGTTGGGTAAGGGGGAACAAAGAGATTCCTGCTGTTTGGGCAGCTTTTTCCTTCTCCATACTCTTCTCTTAACTGTTTGCGAGATTATTGTATTTTTTTCGAAATTTTGGCATGATAAAACATATTCTTTTGTTCGTTTGATGCAGCATTATCAAAAAGATATAACAGGACTTGCGTCACATTCAGCACAAAGAAAATAAACTTGGCAAGAAGTTGCATCAGGGTTTTTACTAATATAGCGACTTTGTAAATATGCATGGGAACAAAATAAGAAAAGGAAAGATTTTTGAATAAAAAATTTTTATGGCATACATGCGTACATCAGATATACAATAAGCCATAAGAACATACATAATCACATCAGATATAAAGTAAGCCAGAAAGCGTGAAGAGCTTGAAGCGGAAAAGAACTTTATACCTCCCTCACTAGAACATGGGTACCTTCCCCCCAAACTTACTCCACACTCTGTCCCAGAGTGGTGAAGAAGACAGGGTAAGGTAATGTTTATCCAGTGAGGGTTAGCTCGCTGGTGTGCTGCAATATGCTCCTACGAAGTTGCAGCATGCCATTGGGAGGTTGCCGGTCGAGAAGCTTAAATATGCTTCTTTGTTGCAGCCTCCTTTCTCATTTGGAAACAGCTTCTGCAAGTGCGGACACTTGGGGCTGCTTCCTCTTTATTAAGTAGCTGGAACCGGGATGCCCAGGGTCCATCCAGAGGTCACCGGCAAGGTACTCGTGTTGTTTCTGTAGGATGTTTTAATCACCACAGAAAATAGACTATAATAAAGAAATGACCCTCCTCTTGAGCTACCAAATCAAAAAAAATCTCCCCGCATTCTATCTGCGGTAGTCGACGGCTCGCTGCCTTGGGATTTCTACGTTTCTGCCCGACAGTTGTTGCTTCATCTGCGGCCACCATTTTTCCTGTTATCAAGTTTATTGACCGTTTATATGTTAGATAGGAAAAAGAAACTTGATAAACTTATTACAATCTCCGGGTATCGTCCGTCAAAAGAAAACTCAAGTCGATACAAAACTGGGCGATACAAAGAGTGCCGCGCGGTAAGACATACCGCCCGATAGGGGTATATCGGCCGATAAGACCGCCAAAAAGCAACTGCCTGATAGGATTGTACAAAAGAAAACGTGTCGCCCGATATGATGTATCGGGCGAACACCATCGGGCGTTATATAGCGCTTAACTACGTCGGGCGATACAAAATCTGCAAGGCACGTAAACCCGATAAGCAGCGTGTGCTAAGAAAACTCGTGTCGGGCGACAAGGTTATCGGTCGATAAGCGTGTCGGTCGATAATCATGTCGGGCGAAAAACATGTCTGGCTATACCTTTGCTCATTGGAGCCATCTCCCGATACCAGGGTGAAGGCAAGATGGCCGACACGTGAGCAAAAGCGGGCTACTGCATGTGTTACAGGAGGCTAAAAAGAGAAAGTACGGTAGCCCGACACGATGGTCCCCCCTTTCATATATATACCGAGTTCAGCTGGGGGCAAATCAGTCAGATCTGGGCGCGCACGTCGATCGTTTAAGACAGGTCATTCCCGAGACGACGGTCCTGTCAGCCAAATTAACGGCATTTACTCCGCACACACGAAAAAGTTGTCGCTCGGGGACGCCAACCGTCGCGATACTTGCGGAATCCAAGAAACTCTGGCCCGATACAAGCGATTCTGCGTGCCAGCTGAGCTGCTGCCCGACGCGGCCTAAAACAGGTGGCCGAAAAACTTAAAACAAAGCTGGAAAAAGCATTTGACGGGCAAAACATCATCGGTCAGGGCACAACCCTCCCGCCCTTAGACAGAAAATGCTCGTCAAAGCTTCGGAAAATTCAGCGATGACCCATAAAACAGAAGAGTCGGCACGCTCGGCGCGTGCTCTGACTCAGGCCTTATTACAATTCATAAAGTTTGTTTTTACTTGTTATAAAAAAAATGCAACCTATTCTAAGAAAGAAAGAAGAACTCGGGCTGCCTCCCGAGGAGCGTTGGGGTATGCGTCGCCAGCTCGACCGGTGAAAGATCATCTTGTTCAGCTCTCGACTGTACCCATATCTTGCAAACTGATTTCTACTCTCCTAACAAACGCTTCATCTTCATAGAACCTTTTTACCCTGTGCCCATTTACTTGAAAGACCTTGGTCGGATCGTCTTTATCATAGAGCTCCATCATTCCTGATGGGTATATTTTCGACACTAAGAATAGTCTGGACCACCTCGTTTGTAGCTTCCCAGGGAAAAGACGAATGGAGGACTTGAATAACAAGACCTTATCCCCTTCGCTTACATCTTTTCTCTTGAGGTGGGCATCGTGCCACAATTTTGTCCTCTGTTTGTAGATTTTTGCATTTTCGTAGGCATTCATTCTCAGCTCTTTGAGCTCTTGAAGCTACAAAAACCTTTTTTCTCCTACTTTTTCGAGGTCCATATTTAGGAACTTGATTGCCCAAAGGGCCTTGTGTTCCAACTCCAAAGGCAGGTGGCAGGATTTTCCGTAGATGAGTCAGTAGGGGGTGGTTCCAACGGGTGTTTTGTAAGCAGTACGGTAGGCCCAAAGTGCGTCGTCAAGCTTCATGGACCTGTCTTTCCTCGTTCGGTTGACAGTTTTCTCCAAGTTTTGCTTGATTTGCCTATTGGAAACCTCTACATGCCCTGACGTCTGTGGGTGGTAGGGTGTAGCGATCTTGTGCCTCACTCCGTACTTGCGCAGAAGCGCTTCAAATTGTCTTTCTCCAAAGTGCGACCCTCCGTAGCTTATCCCAGTGCGCGGTACACCGAAACAAGGGAAGATGGTCTTCTCGAAGAGCTTGATAACCGACTTGGCATCGTAGGTTTGGGTGGCTACCGCTTCCACCCACTTTGATACATAATCTACTGCCACTAGTATGTATTGATACCCCCGAGATGGGGGAAACGGTCCCATGTAGTCGATCCCCCACACGTCAAATATTTCTACTTCGATCCAACTTGCCATTGGCATTTCATTCCTCCTCCCTATGTTTCCTGTAAACTGGCACTCTTTGCAAACCTTCACAAATTGTGCAACGTCTTTAAACAAGGTGGGCCAGTAGAAACCTGACTGTAACACTTTTGCAGCTGTTCTCTCTCTACCCAAGTGTCCACCGTAGGGGGAGGCGTGGCATTCTTTCAGGATGTCTGTGGTTTCTTCCTCTGGTATGCACCGCCTGTATAAGTTGTCAGCACATCTTCTAAACAGGAGAGGATCATCCCAGTAGTAGTTTTTGACATCCGCAAATAGCTTCTTTTTCTGATTGTACGTGATGTCAGGAGGCAGCTCTCCGCAGGCGAGATAATTGCAGATGTCAGCAAACCAGGGTAAACTTTCTTCTTGAGCTTCTGCCAACATCAGAGCCTCGTCCGCGTAGTCGTCGTTGATTTGAGGCCCTCTCTCTCTCTCAGTCACGATTCTTGATAGGTGGTCTGTGACCACATTCTCTGCTCCCTTCTTGTCGATAATTTCATGGTCAAACTCTTGGAGCAAAAAGGCCCACCTCAACAGTCTGGGCTTTGCGTCTTTCTTTTGCATTAAATATTTTATAGCCCCGTGATCTGTGTATACCTTGACCTTGTCTCCAACGAGATACGACTTGAATTTATCAAACGCGAAGACGATCGCGAGCATCTCTTTCTCAGTTGTTGTGTAGTTTACTTGAGCCTCGTCCAACATGCGACTAGCGTAGCAAATCACATGGTGCTTTTTGTCTTTCTTTTTCCCCAGGACTGCTCCAACCGCGTAGTCGCTAGCGTCGCACATCAGCTCAATAGGTAAACCCCATTCCGGCGCTTGAAGGATAGGTGGTGATATCAAAGCATTTTTCAGGGCCTGAAAAGCATTTAGACAATCGTTAGAGAAAACAAATTCAGCGTCTTTTACCAGAAGATTGGACAGCGGTTTGGAAATCTTTGAGAAGTCCTTGATGAATCTTCGGTAATATCCCGCGTGCCCGAGGAAGCTTCGCACCCCCGTCATGGATCTCGGTGGAGGAAGCTTGGATATTGCTTCAACCTTGCTTGTGTCCACCTCGATCCCACGCTTTGAGATCTTATGCCCGAGAACGATGCCCTCCCGCACCATAAAATGGCACTTCTCCCAGTTTAGAACTAGGCTGTTCTCCTCGCACCTTTGAAGGACCAATGATAGATTCTTCAGACAACATCGAAGTCCTTCCCATAGACAAAAAAGTCATCCATGAAAACTTCTACGATGTCTTCTAGAAAATCTGAGAACATCGATACCATGCATCGTTGAAAGGTGGTGGGGGCGTTGCAGAGTCCAAAGGGAATCCTTCGAAAGGCATAAGTGTCATAAAGGCAGGTGAATGTTGTTTTCTCTTGATCATCGGGCAAGATGGGTACCTGGTAAAAACCTGAAAAGCCATCAAGAAAACAAAAGAAATCGTGATGCGCTAACCTTTTGAGAACTTGGTCCACAAAAGGTAGCAGAAAATGTTCCTTCTTTGTAGCCTGATTTAGCTTTCGGTAATCTATGCACATCCGCCAGCCGGTGATGGTCCTTACCGCCACATCATCGCCCTTCTCACCCTTAACCACCGTCATTCCGCCCTTTTTGGGCACTACGTGGATCAGACTTACCCAATTGCTATCGCTGATTGGGTAAATGATCCCCGCATCCCTAAGCTTTATTACCTCATTCTTGACGACCTCCTTGAGCATCTGGTTCATCTTCCTTTGGGGTTGAGCTAGAGGCTTGGCAGATTCATCCTAGTTGATGTGATGCATGTACAGGGCGGGGCTAAGGCCTTTGATAACATCTACTGAATATCATGTAGCCCTCCTGTGGAGCCTTAACTCTTCAAGGAGTCGGTCCAGCTGGTTGCTTGAAAGATCGGCATTTACGATGATGGGGTTTCTGTGCTCTTCATCTAAGAACTCATACTTCAGGCCTTCGGGCAACACTTTTAACTCTGGCTTTGGTCTGGGTGCCTTCTTCTGAGGCTCCTCCTCGAGAGAGGCATACTTCGCAGACTCCACCTCTGTATCCTCTTCTTGCAAATCTTCGTCAGAAAGGTTGAGAAGGTTGAGGTGCTTCGTGACCTCATGATCTTCGAGGTCAGGATATTGACAGTTTATAGCCCTCAAGAGGGGGTCTACTGTCTGGATATCTTCCTCTACTTCCTCGCAGAATTTATTGTAGCTATCTGCGAAACATGCCGATTTAGATAGGGACAGGCTCTTCATGATCTCTTTCAGCTTGAAGTCAATATGGTCATTTCCGACCCTTAATGTGATCATCCCCTCGGAAACATCAATCAGCGCTCTCCCTGTTGCCAAGAAGGGGCGACCAAAGATGATCGGGCAACGGGGGTCTTCAGCTGTGTCGATGATGACTATATCGCAAGGGATAAAGAAGTCACCAACCCTGATCGGCACATCTTCGACAATGCCAACGGGTCTCTTAAAGGTGTGATCTGCCAGTTCAATTCGCATGTTGGTTCGAACCATGTCAGTCAAACCCACCCTTTGTGCGAAACTTAGGGGCATGAGGCTTATGCTAGCCCCCAAGTCTGCTAGACCCTTGCGCTCGACGTTGTCTCTGATGGCGAACGAGATTGTGAAGGCTCTAGGATCCCCTCTCTTATTTGGCGTGTCGGGCTTCAAGAAGGTGGAGGAGGCGGAAGCTAGATACACTGTCTCTGTCCTTCCTCCCCTTCTCTTCTTTGTGATAAGGTCCTTGAGGAACTTGGCATACATAGGCATCTCTTAAATGTGTCAAGGAAGGGGACTTCAAGATGCAGTTTCCTGATCGAGTCCATGAACCTTTCGTGACGCCTTTTCAGATTTGCCTTGATCAGCTTATGCGGGAACGGCAGTCTTGGAGCATAAGAATTCCTCCCACCAGGTAGCTCATCGGAAGGCTTCCGTGTAGGCTCTTGAGCTTCTGCTTGTCCACCTTCACCCTCTGCTGGAATGATACTCTCCGACCTCGGTTCAGGTTCTGGTTCGGCATCAGCTGTGCGCTCCACCATCTTTCCAGACCTCAGTACTGCCATTCTGGCAGTTTCCAGATATGAGAGTGTCTTTCCCGCATGGTTCTTTATCAGAGCCGCCATCTGGGCCAATCGTTGATCGACCTCCCATTGGCGCATCCGCAGACTTGCCATCTGGTGTTGCATGGAATTCTGAGCTCCAGGGCTGGGAAGTGCACCCTGCACCAGCCGGTTGATGATAGAGTCTTGTCTTTTTATGAAAGCATGCAACTGGCCAACCAGGCTGGGATGGTGTGATGTCTCATCTCGGCCTTGACATTCACCTTCGAACGGAGATTGCTCACAACGAGACATGGCGTCAGATCTCGAAGGAATAGGTCACCGTTCTTTAGGGTTCCTGAGATGGCACGAGAAATCAAGGTTAGAAGATAGATTTATTAATTCCAAGCAAAGAATAATAGTAAAGAAGAAAAAGAGTGTTGTCAAGCTCATTGCTAAGCTTGAGGTACAAGAGTGTAGTTAGTGGATTCGGATTCATCAACAGTACCATTTTTGTCTTGTCCCCGACAACGGCGCCAAAAAATTGACCGGCCTAAATCGCGCGTCCTAAAATTGGAGGCGGAATTGAGGTAGTCGAGCTTTTACATTTATAAACCTGAATCCTTCTAGGCCCCCGCAACTTTGTTTACGAGGTCGAACATAGGGACAAGGGGGGTAGTGTTGAGAACATGGAATCGACACGCTACACTCCGATAGGTATAAAGAGAGATAAATTCCCAAAAAGGGAAGCAGTAAGGTGTCACAAATAAAACGAAGAAAACTATCTCCAACTGGAGCTACTAGAAAGATTTAAGGTTTTAGTCATTTAGTAGTTTTTAGGGGTTTTCATGCAACAGAAACAGAAGGATATTGCTCGAGCTAAAGCGAGGTACGAAGGATGAAACTCCGGTAAAACAAGCGGCAATAGAACCAGTCTGGTACCCCTCCTCTCGAAGCGGGTACCTCTAACAAGGCATCAGCGCCCCTCTTGAGGTCACTGGACTAAAATTAGAGTGGAAAGGTCACTAAAGCAACTCCGTTCCAGGCACTCTCGTACTCCAGAATCGGACCAAACACTAGAGCCACAACACAACTCTCGAAGTTGTTGCGACGGGAAAACACGATTCGTTAGCTAAGCGAAACGCGATCCAAACATGCAAGCTAGAGTTCGAATATCAAACATAGCAGTCATCCAACATTGTGCACCAAGCATAGAGCAACAAGTAATTAAGCATCTTCTATTTCCATAGACAAATAAAGGGTCTTAATTACAATGCATAAGTACGGAATTAAATGACAGAAAGTAAAGATAGGTGTCGCCTCCTTGATGTAGAAGGACGACAGGGTGTTGTAGCTCTCCTTCCCGATATCGGTCAGAGGGCTAGCCCGATACAGTGTGTCGGGCGGCACACCCTCTCGGGCGGCACACACCGACTGTCGACCGTATCGCTCAAGGACCCTGGCCGATACGCTCCTGTCGGGAGGCACGCTCAACAAGTTAAGCGTATCGGTTTGATATCGTGTCGGGCTAAGAGCTACGCATTGTTGTTGTCGGGCACTTGTATCGCTCATCTACATCGGCCGATATCGGCCCGCAGTGTCACCCCAGGACGGTCCTAAGTGAACTGTCCCCTCCCTCTCGGGGTGAGTAGAAGCTCACCTAGTGTCGCCCGAGACAAGCACTGGGGCACGACACGTATGCTCTTGCAGTCTCCTCGGAAGATAGCTCAACTCCCAACTGTCCGAATTCTAAAACTCCAAACCGTCTTTTCGGCTCCCTGTAACTGCTATTTATAGTCAGGTGGTCGGGAGGAGTTATGGTGCTCGAAGCGCCATGTGGCCCCCTTAAGCACCGGTCGATGGACGGCCGATACAGGTATAGCTCGGCGCAGAGGTGTCTGCTATCGGTCACGTGACGGGCGGCGCTCCTGCCGGTGGGTGGCTGTGTCGCCCGACAAGCTGGGTTGTCGGGGCGAGCCGGGCTCCCTGTCGGGTAGAAGGCATGTCGTCCGTCAGCTTCTTCTCGCGCGGCACCTCTTTGTCGAGCGTCTCTGTGTCGCCCAACCCCTGTCAGGCAGGGGTTGTATCGGGCATCAGGGAGGTTAGATAGAGCTCTAGTTAATGCTACATGGCTCAATCAACTACCCACAGTTCAAATTAAAGTTGCAAGTGTCGACATCAGTGATCATGATCCTTTGATCATGCAACTGAATGAGAAGGAATGAAAGCCTAGGTTGTTCAGGTTTGCTAACATCTGGACCTCCTAGAAAGGTTACAAAGACGTATTAGAAGAAGCCTGGAAGTTGAGGTTGAAGGGAACCCAATGTTCATCTTTGCTAAGAAGCTCATGCTTCTAAAACAAAAGCTTAAAGTCTGGTCTAAGGATTACGCCAACATTCCCAAGCTGTTGGACGATACCAAGAATGATCTAATTAGGGTAAGAAGCTTGCTCATAATGGACCCACTCCACCATGACCTTATTGAAGAAGAACTGAGCCTCAAACGAATGCTAGAAGACCTTTAAGATGTTGAGGAGAATTTTTCTTGGTAGAGAAGCAGGCATAAGTGGATTTCTGATGGAGATCAAAACACTAGTTTATACCATAACTCTATGAGGAAAAGGGAGGCTCAAAACTCAATTATTGAACTGGTTTCCTCCAATGGGGTGATAGTAAACAGCCAGCGAGAGTTGGAGGCTCAAGCTACTGAGTTCTATAAAAAACTATACAACAAACCCATAGAAACTCAGTCGGTGGAAGAAGATGGTCTTAAATGGAGAGAAAAACTAATCAATTCTTATAATAATTTCCTATGTAGGTCCATCACTGAAGATGAAGTCAAGGAGGCCCTTTGGAGCATCGAAATAGGGAAATCCCCAGGCCCTGATGGCTTCAATTCTCACTTCTTGAGATGCCTGGGACATAATAAAATCTGACCTATTCAAATGTTTCAAATGGCTCATGGAAGGGGGTGTGATGCTAAGACAAGTTAACCACACCTTTCTTGTCTTAGTCCCAAAGAAGAAGACTACTATGTCCCTCTAAGATTTTAGGTTGATCGCCTTCTGCAATGTCCAATACAAAATTATGGCAAAGATACAAGATGATCGACTGAAATTAGTGTTACCACTACTGAACTCTGAACAATAAGAGGCTTTCATATCTGGCAGGAGCATTGTAGACTGTGGCTTAATTGCAGGGGAGTTCATGGCATACTTCAGAATCAAGCGAGGACATAAGAAGATGAGCACAAAACTCGATGTGTCAAAAGTTGTTAACAGTGCCCGATGGGACAAACTGTGGTGGGTCATGGAACAACTAGGGTTCAAAGCTAGCTGGATATCATTAATCAAGCAATGTGTCTGCACTACTAGTTTTTCGGTTCTAGTCAATGGCACCCCAATGATCTATTCCAAGGAGCTAATGGCTTGCGTCAGGGTGATCCCTTATCGCCCCTCCTGTTCACCATTCTAATGGAATATTTCAATCAACTAATGAATGGAGCAGAAGAGAAGAAGGATATCAGAACATACAATGTCTATGGGACCAGAGTATGGAGCCATTTGATATTCATCGATAATGTAATTGTATTCCTTGAGGCAAATATGCACTATCTGAACAATTTAAAGAAGATACTAACCAAGTTTGGTGAGCAAACTGGATTGCATATCAACTGGCATAATATCCAACTCTTCATCTCGAAAAACTGCATGCCCATCAAAGACTCCATTGAGGAAGTTTTGGGGATTGAAACCAGTGCCCTTCCCATGAAATACCTGGGTTTGCCTCTTGTTGGGGAAAATCTCCAAGTTAAACACTTTACTGACTGCACTGATAAGCTTGAAGACATGAATGCTCGATTGCCTCTCACCAAGACATCAATGGCGGGTAGAATCATTCTCACCAGATCAACTATAGAAGGATTGCTCATCTATTGGGTCCAACAAGGCAAAATCCCAAAGGTTGTTCTAGATCGAATGGAGATGACAATCTCAAACTTTGTCTAGGCGGGAGGAACTCATCCTATGAAATACACTAGGATTGCCTTACAAAAGGAAGAAGGTGGAGTGGGACTCAAAACTCCTCAAGAGATTGCTAACTGGGCCACTATGAAGAGAATCATTAGCTACAACCATGGCATATCGCCCTGGGCAAGATGGATGAAAGGAAGATACCCAAAGGGCCTCAACTATGAATCAAACACCAGGGAGGGTTATTCCAGAGTGATTAATAGAATGACGTAGATTTGGAAACATATCAAGCACCTCTTCTTCCTGGAAAATGGTGTCTGGACACAAATCGACCAAAACATGGATGTCTGGAGCATGATTCACAACATAGGTGAAAACAATTGTACTAGCTTCATTTAGACTGAATTTGAAGTTCCCAAATGGTCTCTCAGCCTCTACAGGGTGGCAAACGATTCTTTTCCAACCATGGACAAGCTTGAAAGATGGTACTCGGGGACTACTAACATGTGCCTCTTCTATGAAGGGACTGAATCTCATGAACACTTATTCAGGACTTGCCCCTATATCAAAGATCTCTAGAAGACAATGTGCATGTACACTGGTTTCTCTCATCTCCAGTCGAAGTCCCCAAAGGAATTGATCACCATGCTTGGGAAGGATACTAGAATCTGGAAGACGAAACTTCTTCTCCTCTATTCGGGCATCATCTATCATATATGGAGGGAAAGGAACGATAGGAGGCATATCAACAAAAGAAGAAGTGAAGAATCCATAGCAAAAAAGATTTGTAAAATTTACAAAAGTAGAATCATTGTATAGGAGTGTTTTCTTTTGGTTTGGAGTCATGTAGTACCATATGGGTTATTATGTAATTTTAACCCAACTCTGTTGGGGACTTCAGAATAAAATTTACCCAATTTTGATACACACACACACACACACACATATATATATATATATATATATATATATATATATATATATATTTATTTATTTATTTATTTATTTATATATGAGTCAAGCTAGAATACACTCGAGTGTATTCAGAGAAGAATACACTCCAGTAGTTTTCCATGATGCAATATTTTTTTCAAAAATCTAATCCATTGATCTTCTTAAACATCTTGTGAATAGGTCATATATAAAATTTGAGACCATTTGGTTATTTATAGGTCATGTTACAAAGGTCACAAAAATAATACATTTTAAATTAGTTTCGTGCGTCAATTTTTTTGTCCTCGGATGAGTAACTTACACTCATGCAAATGAGCTCAAAATTTGTATGTAGCCTAATTATAGTATGGAAATTAAGATCGATGGTTTACATTTTGCAAAAAAAATAGTCTTGATATGCAAACACCACTTGAGTGTACCACATGATACGTACACTCGAGTGTATTCCAACTTGACTATATATATATATATATATATATATATACATAGGGTAGTGATCCAGTGAGAAACATCCTACAGTGAGAGCATGAGAGGAATTTGAATAACTACAAACTAGTAACTATTTTTAAAAATCCAACTGTGTAGATGGAAAAGGCATCATTTCATTTACCTTCTCTCTAAATAATTACAATCAGACATTGTTTACATGTCCATATGTACAATATACACTTTTTACATCCAACGGTCAGCCTGAAATTCAATATAGAGTGTCAAACAATATTTGGTTGTTGTGAATACTCTACAAATTAGATGGTGATAAAATTTTATAGGAAGGTAGATCTTAAGGTATACTTGTATTATGTACGGTTGGATTATAAAAAATTGATCTATGTGGAGAGTTATTCAAATGCCTTTCACGCTCTCACCAGATATGTTTCTCATTGGATCATTGCCCTATATATATATATACAAACACACACACACACACACACACACACATATATATATATATATATATATATATATATATTGGCAAGGGAATAGCCCAGTTGGTGAATTTTGTTGGTCCCCAAGTCAAACTCAGGGAACTAATTTTGTTCAGTAGACTACTACTAATTATTTGCGATCAGCTAGACCGATTAAAATGGTTTGAGAGTTGTTTGAAAAAGAAAAGAAAAAGAAACAAAAGCAAAACAATCAATTAAATGGTTGATTTAATCAATTAAAGATGGAATCTTTAGGATTGTAGTTTCACCGCAGGTTCTCATTGTACTCATTCCTACACAATTATCCAAATTCATCTCCTATTCTGGATAGTGGCTTGTAGTCAGAATTGTTCCATGTTGCGATACAATTCACTACCTACATCTAGGTCGGTTCTACGGTAGTAGTAACCTATTCCCTAAATTAGGTGCATGAAGATCACACTCTGGGTTTCCACCATTAACTATACATTGCCTTGTTCAAAGGATTTATTAGTTAATGTGATTATCGTCTCTTTTCAACCGTTAATTCTTCTTTCAAAGTAATTAAAGGTATTAGACTATCATTAGGGTGATCAATCATAATGATATAATTGAGAAAATGACATCATGCCATGGATTTAAGAGACAAATTATGATAAACTATGTAAAAAGTATCATACAACGATTACCCAGGCTACTCCCGGTCCTAAAGATAAAGGGGATTAGCCCCGCATGTTCATCTCAACAAAAAACATAATGAGAGAAAGGGAAAACATAGGAAAACGTGAATAGATGTGATGTAAACCCCTGAACAGAGGAGATCTGAGCATTCCTTGGCACGGGGTGAACGTTCTACAGCCTTCCGGTGATGGAAAACATCTTTTGTAGCTCTCAGAACGATCGAGGTGTCACTCTCGGCTCCGTTCTTCTCTCCTTTCCTTCTTGAGACTTCTCTGGTGGCTAATGACGGATAGTTGATGTGACGGTAGTTAGTGAGTTTTCTGATGTTTTTCCAGAAGATTTGCCAGGCTTACCTCCTGTCAGAGACCTGGATTTTGAAATTCAGGTATATCCAGATAGTCATCCAGTAGCACTGCCAGCCTATAGAATGGCACCTGCAGAGTTGAAGGAACTCAAGGTGCAGCTGCAGGAATTGCTGGATAAGGGTTTTATTAGACCCAGTTTTTCACCATGGGGTGCTCCAGTCCTGTTTGTTAAGAAAAAGGATGGTACCATGCGTCTCTGTATAGATTACAGGCAACTGAACAAGATCACTATTAAGAACAAGTATCCATTGCCAAGAATAGATGATCTGTTTGATCAGTTACGTGGAGCGACGATCTTCTCTAAAATAGATTTGAGATCTGGATATCATCAGCTCAGAATAAAGGCTTCTGATATTCCCAAAACAGCTTTCAGAACCAGGTATGGGCATTATGAGTTTCTGGTTATGTCGTTTGGGCTGACCAATGCCCCAGCAGCCTTTATGGATATGATGAACCGGATTTTCAAACCGTTCCTAGATCAGTTTATTGTAGTCTTTATAGATGATATTCTGATCTACTCCAGAGACGATGTACAGCATGAGCAACACCTGAGAGTAGTGTTGCAGTTGTTGAGGCAACACCAACTGTATGCTAAGTTTAGCAAGTGTGAGTTCTGGTTGGCTGAGGTAGCATTTCTTGGACATGTTATCTCGAGAGATGGAGTTAGTGTTGATCCTAAGAAAGTCGATTCTGTGCTTCAGTGGGAACAACCTAAGACTCCTACTGAGATCAGAAGTTTCTTGGGTTTAGCAGGCTATTACAGAAGGTTTATACAGAACTTTAGTGTGCTAGCATCACCCTTGACACGTTTGACGAGGAAGAATGCACCGTTTGTTTGGTCTGATAACTGTGAGAAGAGTTTTCAGATCTTGAAGAGGAAGTTGACCACAGCGCCAGTGTTGGTTTTGCCCGAGGCAGATAAAGGTTATACAGTGTTCTGCGATGCTTCCAGGAGAGGTTTGGGCTGTGTGCTGATGCAGGAAGGCAAAGTTGTGGCTTATGCATCTAGACAGCTTAAGAAGAACGAAGAGAACTACCCTACTCATGATCTGGAGTTAGCTGCCATAGTTCATGCTCTTAAGACATGGCGTCACTATCTATATGGTGAGACATGTCAGGTATTTACAGACCATAAGAGCCTGAAGTATATCTTCACTCAGAAGGATTTAAATTTGAGACAGCGCAGATGGCTTGAGCTGATTAAAGATTATGATGTGACAATCGATTACCATCCTGGTAAAGCGAATGTTGTAGCAGATGCTTTGAGTAGAAAGTCAAGTTCAACTGCAGATGCATTTTCTATGGCATGTTTCAAGAGAGACTTGCTTGTAGATATGCGAAAATTGAACTTAGACTTGGATGTGACAGGACAGAGTGGGTTGATTGCTCAGATGCAAGTCAAACCTATTTTCTATGATCAAATTAAGGTGTTGCAACAGAGTGATAACGAATTGTGGCAGGTTATCCAGGATATGTCGGAAGGTAAAAGGTCAGAATTCAGGTTCTCTGACGATGGTGTGTTGTATCTTCATGACAGGTTGTGTGTACCTGGGAACAGTGAGCTGAAAGAGCAGATTCTTGAAGAAGCGCATGCTTCTATGTATGCTATGCATCCAGGTAACACGAAAATGTACAGGAATCTCAAAGAGCTGTACTGGTGGTCTGGTATGAAAAGAGATGTGGCTGAGTACGTGGCTAGATGTGGAGTGTGTCAGCAGGTTAAAGCTGAGCATCAGAAACCTGCTGGTACCTTGCAGTCGCTTCCTATACCTGAATGGAAATGGGAACACATCACGATGGATTTTGTGGTAGGGTTACCCAGAACGCCTCGAGGTTCGGACTCGATATGGGTGATTGTGGATAGACTAACTAAGTCTGCTCACTTTCTCCCTGTCAAGTCGACCTTTGATGTTCCAAAGCTGGCCAAGATTTATGTGGATGAGGTAATCAGATTACATGGAATTCCAGTTTCCATTATTTCTGACAGAGATCCTAAGTTTACATCTAGATTCTGGAATCAGTTACATCGTGCGTTGGGCACAAAGCTGAGGTTTAGTACAGCGTTTCACCCGCAGACAGATGGTCAATCTGAGAGGACCATTCAGACTCTTGAAGACATGCTGAGAGCATGCGTTCTGCAGTTCAGAGGTAACTGGGAAGAACACTTAAGCCTGATAGAGTTTGCATATAACAACAGCTACCATTCTAGTCTTGGAATGGCCCCATATGAAGCTCTATATGGCAGGAAGTGTAGATCACCAATTTGTTGGTACGAGGTTGGCGAGAAAGAAATTCTTGGACCTGAGATAGTCGATATGACTACAGAGAAGATATCTGTGATCAGGGAGCAGATGAAAGCTGCTCAGGACAGACAGAAAAGTTATGCAGAAAGACGACGTCGACCTCTTGAGTTTGAGGTTGGTGACGAAGTTTATCTGAAAGTTTCACCATGGAAGGGAGTGCTAAGGTTTGGCAAGAGAGGTAAATTGACTCCTAGGTACATGGGCCCATATCCTATTGTTGAGAGGATTGGACCTGTAGCTTACAAGTTGGATTTGCCGTCTGAGTTGGCAAATCTTCATGATGTGTTTCATGTGTCTATGCTTAAGAAATGTTACCCTGGTACGGAAAAGATAGTTGACCCAGAACCTGCACAACTTAGATCAGATGTGTCCTATGTTGAGGGACCAATCCAGATAGTTGATCAGAGGATCAAGAAGCTTAAGAATCGTGAGATACCATTAGTGAAAATTCTATGGAGGAATCATAATCTAGAAGAAGCTACGTGGGAACTTGAATCTGAGATGCGTAACAAGTTTCCTTTTCTCTTTTAGGAATTTCGGGACGAAATTCTTATAAGGGAGGGAGAATTGTTATGACCTGTTCCAAAGTTTATTGGTAAGCTTTATAATTTGAGCCTAATTAAAGTTATTTTAGTTAATTTATGTGCTCATGAGGTAGTTAGTGAATCATTAACTTGATTTAGTTGAATCAAGCACATAAGATTGATTAGTGCATAATTAAGGTGATTAATTTGAGTAAAGTGATAATTAGATGCAATTGGAAATTTGAATCAGAAAAACAATGTAATTAGCATGTTTTCATGCCTTGGGTTTGTAGTGGGCATTTTTCTTAAAAATATGCAAAAGAAATCACCTCATTTGGACTTTCGAGTCAAAAGTTGTGAACTTTTCCGATTTCAGGGTTGAAATTGTAAAATGTCCAATACTTTTTCTTTATAAGCTTTCTTTGTTCTTTGTTGTTTATCCGTTGTCTTTGCCAATTGCTTAAGCGGCGCGCAGGCTGAATGAGCCGCAGCCGAACAGCGATCCCTTGGAGCAGAGCTCCGATTCGGAGGTTTTCTTCTTCCTATCTTCCTTCTTCCTTTCTCCCTTCTCTCTTCTTCTTCTCTTCCTTCCCTACCCACCACCCACTCTTCCCACCTTTCCTAGGCTAGCTGCCGCACAGCAGCTTGGCTGCGGCAAGCAGCAGGTTGAAGCTGCGTCTGTGCATGGCCTGGAGGAGGAGATCTTGGGGTGGCCAAAGCTTCTAAATCACGGCCTTAGACCTCGGCTAGGAGGTTTGCGTTGGAATTTTCCATCAATTTGGCCCAAATCAAAGCTTAGTAGCCGATTCCAGTTGAGCGTGAAGCAACAGGCCGTGAGCAGGAACAGTAAATCAATTATTACCAAGGTAGAAGACGATCCAAAATCGCCCGGAATCCGGCCTTGGACGCATCTCCGGACGAATCCGGACAGACCAAATCGCTGTGAGTAGGATTTCATTCATTTATCATTAAATAACTCAGGCGTTTGAATATTTCCAGTTATGTGCGCGAATTACGCTGATAACAGGCGTTATCAGGCGTCGGGCAGCGTTTGGCGTCGCCCGACTTTTTATTTCATAAATTGCTTCTAGACGCTGTTATATGATTAAATTTAGCAATTGATCAGTGTGGATTGAATCGGTAGATTTATATGGTTCATTGGAACCTAAATTGCTTATTTGAATGTTGAAATTAGAAATTTATGTCTAAAAATGGTATGGATTGGGTATGAACCCAGACAATAAGGATTTCTGATAAATTATCAGATGTACGATTTCAAAGTTGATATGAATAAATAAAATATGCAATAAAACCCTAAATTGTATATATCTTTTGACGTTAATATGTGTAAATTGATATTTACATGAAATGGCACATTTCTCTGATATATTACCAGAAATTCTCAAGTATTGTTATTAAATTGTGTTGTGATAGGTAATTAACTCTTAATTGAGTTAAGTGATGCACAAACCAGGATTTGGGATAATGTGCACGTTTTTCGAGAAATTTAGAGAATTGATAATTGTTGAGTATGATTCTCATATGTGAAGTAAATTTCTTTAATTTGTGCAATAAGATGTTCAATTACGTAAATTCACTATGTATGTGCCAAATTGAAATAAGTTGGGATATTTATGCATTTCTAATTTGCTTGAATGCATGGTATGAGACTTTATCAGAAATTACAATGATTTGAAATATATTGCTCTGTCGGTTTAGAATGACAGTGTATTGTGATTTGATACGAAATCAGTAAATGTGATATTCCTGTTTAAATGTTTATTTGTTAATCAGTTAATAGACTTAGGTGCCCTAACGCCGTAGAACCCCTCGTGAGGTCTGCACCTTGGGGTGAAACGACCTACCTAGCGTGTGTCTAGATGGTCGGTGACTCGTGTTCAACAATAATCCGTGCGTGTGTCACGGTGGCACGAGGGCAGAAAGGCAGTGTTCAACAATAATCCGTGCGTGTGTCACGGTGGCACTGGAGTATATGGGGGTTATTCAACAATAATCCGTGCGTGTGTCACGGTGGTAACCCCGACTCTCCGCCTGTGTGCTCAGGTTCAAGGAGGAGTCTAGAGTACACTCTTTTGAGAGTGCAGTGAGGTCGTGTGAGCCTGAGAGTCCTGTAGCAGACCAGGACAGCAGTCAGACTTAGCATTTCCCGGGTGTGTCGCTAAGTCTTGTACGGTGGGACCGTAGCATGAACTTGCTGCGGATCTTTATATGCAGAGTACACTGCATATATTTAGGGCATAATAATAATATAATTATGTAATCATATAGGATCACAGTAAATTAATATATATGAACTTTTGTGCCAATTCATTATATCTGTTTATTGGTTTACATTACCTGTTGTTGCATAGAAATGTGATTATATTTTGTAGTCTGCTATGTCATTAGAACTGCCCAGCTTGTACTGTATTTATGTTTATTTCAATTCTATAAACCTGATGAGTTGTTTAGTGATAGCTAAATGAAAGGCTATTCACTGAGCGAGTAGGCTCATACCTCTACTCAAAACATTTTCAGGTTATCGTCAGCAGCAGGAATCTGAAGAATTCTTTCGTCCTAACGCTTAATCAGTAGAAGGTATATGTAATTAGTTTAGTTAGATAGTGGTCTCTTAGTCCCTTCCCCTCGGTCTTTGGGACATGGTGTGGGTGAGAGAGAGTGTGTATGTGTAATGTGTATAAAGATGTAAATTAATTGTTATGTTTACTTTCTGTTAAACAATGTTACATGTTGTAAACTCTGTTTACTTTCTCTAGCCAGTTTAATTGAAATGCTTCCGCAATAGTTTATTATGTTTTAGTTTACAACAATAATCCGGATGTCATTACGAGGTTTTAAAAAGAAAAAGTTCGCAGTGATTTGTTTATATGATAATCCCATCCTGTCGCGCCCTAATCTTGTGGTCTGTGGTTAATGTGAGATCGGGGCGTGACATGGTGGGTACTGTGGGGCGGTGGGATCCAAAGAGGGATATTGCCCCTAAAAATTTGGATCATATGGGGGCAACAGTGGTGGCTGTTGGTAGCCCCCGAAGTAACCTTGACTCCAGTAATGATCATAAAATGGTTGTTGCTGCTGCTCAATCCTCCCCAACCGGTCATAGACCTGCTGCTGATTTGCAAACAACTGATGTTCATTCTCGAAGATGGCTTGTTGATTCACATACAACTAATTTGTGGTATCCTGGATATCGGCCAAGGAGGCAGTGTGCTACTGCTGTGTCTCCTAGATGCTCTAGAGCATGTTGTACATTCCCTAACATTGAATAGACGTCCTCTCGTTCCTGAGAGGGCTGTGGTGGTGGAGGCTACGAGGATGATGATGCAACCGGGTATAAGCGTGGTCACTTCCTTGGTGCCAAATCGTGCCCGAATAGGAGTGAAAGTCTCCTCTTCCTCCTCATTCTTATCGCCATCGTCATTGTCACCCACGCCATCTTCACTTTCTAAATCGTCGACTGCAATAATGGGCCACCTGAAGTGTTGGGCTCCTTGGATGTTGAAGACAGGGTCAGGGAGTGCACACTCCTGATACTCTTTGTTGATGTGGTAGTGTACATAGACCACGTCGTCACAAACTGTCAGAAGGTTGGAGTCGTGGAAATGAGCAAGATTCACCGGATGTTTTCTAACCAGTGGAGGAAGTGATGACAGGTCTAGCCCAAGGTAGAGGGCTAGTGGCGTGATAAGTCCCCCAAAGTGATTAGGGGCTCTTATGGTACTCCTCTTCATGGACATCACGTGCGTCAAGAAAAACGTGCCCCAATTTAACTTTTCCCTCTTCAGCAGCTTGTAAAGGAAGAATAAATCTATCTCCTGGAATTTTCTCAAAGAAAGCTCACCGCGAGAAAAGAAGGTGATGCAAAGCATACGGTGTAAAACCTGCATGAACGGGTGCTCGAAGTCGGCCACCGCTGCATTGTGATAGATGATAGATTTTCCCGCCGGAGTGGTTACCAGCACCACAAACATCACATCATAATCGGCCCAATTATCCGGGCATTGGTACTGCTTGGGTGAGTGCCACCAGTTGTAGATCGAGTTGAATTGGTCGAGTGTAATATTATAGTTGCGGTTGAACAAATGGAAGGAAATGTGGCCCTTGATCCACTCGCGGTCAGTGGCGATAAGGTCATTGGATACAACACAGATGTCGAGGGAGGTCATGAACTCCACCACGATCTCCTTATAAGTTGGCCACTCACCAAAGAAAGGATGGCCCGCTTCATGATAGGGAATCCACTCTTCCCAAGCTATTACCCTCCTCCCAACTTGACCAAGGAGGACATAGGTGAGGTTGTACTCAAAGCCAAGGTCCCGGATCATTGCTCGATCAACGTAACGAGTGGGCTCTATTGTCTGCTTCATCAACTCGTCAAAGATTTTCTTCACGTCTACCGAATGGTGGGCAATCCTCAGACGGGGAATAGAGACTGGCGGTGGTGGCACGAACATGTCAATCTCCATGGGAGCAGCCCGCGAGGAAGAAGCTCCTACTGTCCTCACCATTGTGAATAGAAAAATATAATGAAGAAGAGCTCAGTGAAGGTCGGTGAAGATGATCTCCAATGTCGATGAAGAGCTCGGTGATGATTGCTTGATTTCTAGATGCTCGGTGAAGACCTCTAGTTTCTCACAAGTGCTCAAGAGAAAGTAGGAAAGGAGAAGTTCTGAAGGTGTGAAGAGAAAATGAATTCAACCCCTCCTTTTATAGCTGAGATCACTGCCACTATTGACCTGTCGATACCATCGACACCTATAGTACAATCCAGGTATTCGCTGCTATTGACGGTCATCGATGGATGGATGTGGGGGGCTGGATCGATGACGCGTCAATACCATCGACGTGGGTCGATGGTATTGACCCATCCCACGGATCGACTTCTGAATTTGGCGAGCACCGTTGATATCTTCTCACAGATTGATGACGTGTCAAGTCGATACCATCGATGTGGTGTCGATGGTATCGACACTTTATGTGTTCTTTATCTTCACGAGGCCCCGACGATGCTTCGTTACTACTACTGGGTTGATACCATCGACTGCCCCATCGATGGTATCGATTTCACTGAGACAAATTCATCTAAAAATCTTCAGGGATCTCGCGAATATCGACTTAGGGGTCGATACTATCGACCTGGTGCTTTCTTTTTTTCTGATGTCGTTGATGGTAGGTTGATACCATCGACAAGCCCATCGATGGTATCGACTCAGAAACATTTCTATAGCCTCTTGCTTGCACCCACATCTCTACCATCGACACTATGGTCTATGGTATTGACTTTCTATCAGTACTTCACACTGAGCAAACACATTAGGGTATCATTTTTACACTATAAATGATATTAACCAAACTAACTTGAAAACATGACAGAAAATAAAATAACTAGAAAAATGTGAACTACTGATGGTTGGGTTGCCTCCCAACAAGCGCCTTGCTTTAATGTCTTAGGCTAGATGAAATCAACCCTTTCATTCTTCCTTAGTCTCCATGAATTTAACCTTATGCACCGTTTTTGGGAAATCTTCCCCATAGTAGAGTTTTAGTCGTTGACCATTCACTAAGAACGTTAGCTCTCCATCTCTCAAAATAATAGCACCATGTGGTCGGACATCTTCCACCACAAAAGGTCCACTCCACCAGGATTTCAGTTTCCCGGGATGCAACTTTAATCTTGAATTGAACAATAACACGTGATCACCCTTTTTGAAATGCTCATTTGAATGTGGCAGTCATGGAGTTGCTTTGTCCGTTCTTTATAGATCCTCTGGTTCTCATAAGCATTCATCCTAAGCTCATCTAACTCATTGAGCTCTAGCATTCTCTTTCTTCCTACATCATCATAGCTCATATTAAGCTTTCGTAGCGCCCAGTGCGCTTTGTGCTCTAATTCGACCGGCAGATGAAAGGCACGCCCGTAAACTAATCTAAAAGGTGTAGTGCCTATAGGGGTTTAAAAGGCGGTCCTATATGCCCATAAAGAATTCGGTAGTAGTGCACTCCAATTCTTCCTTGAAGATGCCACTGTGTGTTCCAATATCTTCTTGATCTCTCGATTGGAAACCCCGACTTGGCCTTGCGTCTGCGGGTGATACGGGGTACCAACGTTGTGTTTGACCCCATATTTACTCAATAAGGTAGCAAATTTCTTGTTCGTGAAGTGGGTGCCTCCATCACTTATAATCATCCGTGGCACACCAAACCTGCAAAAAATATTTTCTTTCACGAACCTGCACACTATCACAGCATCATTAGTCCTTGTGGGTATTGCCTCTACCCACTTCGACACATAATCAACGGCAAGAAAAATATATAAGTTGGAATTTGAGGACACAAACGGTCCCATGAAATCGATGCCCCATAAATCAAATACCTCAACCTCTTGAAACACATTGAGGGGCATCTCTTGCCGCCTTGAGATGTTGCCCACCCTTTGACACAAATCACATCTTCTCACATAGTCATAGGTGTCCCGAAAGAGTGTAGGCCAATAAAGGCCACTCTCCAACACTTTGGTCGTTGTCCTTGTACTCGCATGATGACTGCTAGAAGGTAGTGTATGACAGTGACTGAGCACACTATCATATTCACCTTCTGGTACACACCTGCATAAGATGCCATCCCTGCACTGTCTCAACAAAATTGGGTCATCCCAAAAATAATATCTTAAAGAATGGAAAAATCTCTTCTTTTCTTGATAAGTCCAATCGTCCGGTATTTCCTTACATACAAGATAATTCACAATATTCGAAAACCATGGATCCTTAGATTTTATTGAAAGGATTTACTCATCGGGAAATGTCTCGGTAATGGGTATATTGATATCTCTCTCATCTACCTGCTCTAACCGAGACAAGTGGTCCGCAACCACGTTTTCAATGCCCGCCTTATCTTTAATTTCGATGTCAAACTCTTACAAGAGCAAGATCCACCTAATCAATCTAGGCTTGGCATCTTTCTTTTCCATTAAGTATTTTATGGCAGCGTGGTCCGTCCAAACCACAACTTTTGACCCCACTAAATATTGCCTAAATTTTTCAAATGCGAAAACCATGGCAAGTAACTCTTTTTCAGTGGTGGTGTAATTAAGTTGTGCATCATTTAAAGTTTTAGATGCATAGAAAATCACTGTGGGTTTGTTCTCAAAATGCTGCCCAAGAACAACCCCTACAGCAAAATCCGACTCATCACACATAAGCTCAAAAGGCTTAGTCCAATCTGACGTTTGGACAACCGATGTAGAAATTAATTTTTTTTTAAGGACATTAAAGGCATGTATGCATTTCTCATTGAAATCAAATGTGGCATCCTTCTCAAGTAATTCAGACAATGGTTTAGCAATTTTAGAGAAATCCTTAATGAAATGGCGATAAAACCCTACATGATCGAGAAAACTCCTCACCCCTTTCACTGAATTTGGTGAGGGTAGTTTGGAAATAACCTCAATCTTGACTAGATCCACCTCCAGTCCCTTGCTAGACACCTTGTATCCAAGCACAATTCCTTCACTAACCATCATATGACATTTTTCCCAATTAAGGACTAGATGCGTGTCCTCACATATTTGTAAAACTTTATCCAAATTATATAAGCACTCATCAAATGACGCACCGTAGATGGAAAAATCATCCATGAAAACCTCTAAACAACGCTCAACCATATCAGAAAATATAGCAAGCGTACAACACTGAAAAGTGGCCGGTGCATTGCATAACCCAAATGGCATGCGGTGATATGCAAAAGTAATATAGTCTTAGTAGTCATTCCATCTTATGTAGTCTTAGTCGATGGTATCGACTTCTGGTTGCTCTTCTTCGGTAATACACTGTGACCAGGTCGATAGTATCGACCATCCGTCGATGGTATCGATAGATTCAGATATCCGAATTGCCTAAAAAGAAAAGAAGAACACCAATCAAATCCCACAAATATGATCTTTTATACAGAATAAAAGGAAACAAGGTAAATTTGATGCAAAATGAGATTATAGACTAAAGGTAGGGAATCATGCGATATTAATCACAAATATGATCAAAATACACATAAAACGTATGCAAAACCAGTCTATCAAAATGACTCAAAACCCCTACATCAGATATGAATAATAATATTGTTGATATGTCTATTGATGTTGGAGAAGATGTTGGGAGAAGATCATAAGATGATGAAATAACTCTTTCGGGTTCTACAAGAAAAATCTAGGAAACCAAAGAAGAAAACTATTATGAAATAAAGAACATAGCTAAATGCAATGGGAAAAGTGTAGAAGGTAATATCAGTTCTATTTTAAATTTTATATTTTTTTGAACTGAATTATTTTTGTTGCAACAACTTACATGACATTTTATTTTCATACAAAATGAGCTTGCTCATCACAATTTCACATAGATGGAGGTATACAAAAAAATGCTAGTTAGAACGATGCAAATAGAGTGTAAGATTTGGTACCCAAAACTAAGTATGCGATATGTAAATAAATGATATGAAACATAAAGTAATTATTTTAATAAAAACAATTATTCAATACAAATAAAAGTAAGAGTTTGGGGACAAAGATGGTGGGTGTTGGTTTCCATTGATTATCTTGTACACTCTTCTCAATGAGTTGAGTTAATCTCTCCAAACAGAGAACAAATAGGTATGGGGACATCAAATCCCCTTTGCCGTGTTCCCCTAGACACTTTAAAGCTCGGGAGTTTCTCACCATTTAGTAGGATGGTCGTTGAGCCATTGGTTAGAGATTTCATGACATATCTTTCGATGTTGGGCGGCCAATCAGCGTTTTTCATAGTGTCATCTATGAACTGCCAAGACATGCGGTCATACGCTTTAGAATGATCTACTTTAATAGCCATATAGGGTGATGCATTTTACCGAGTCATGTTATTGATAATTTTCAGCACAAGAATGACATTATCTGGATTTTTTCTGTTGGGTACAAAGCTCATTTGTTTTGGGGCTATCCACCTGGGGATGTGTTTCTTCAATCGTTCAACCATGGCTTAGAGGCAAGTTTTAGGCAAGCATTGTTCAAAGATATCGGCCATAGTTCAATGTAAGAAATAGGGTTCTTCACCTTTGGAATAAGAACCACACAAGAGTCCCCGAGACCCTTAGGAAAATCATTTCCATTGAGCATGTGTCTGATAGTTGCAAGTATAGAGGACCTAACCATTTTCTAGTAATTTTTCAAAAATGCATTATCTGTACTATCAGGTCCAACCACTTTGCATGGGCTAAGGTTCTTTAGAATGTTCCATACATCCACTTCAGTGGGTGTTGAAGCTAGCTCCCTTGCTTGTGTATGTGATAGCTTAAAAAATTTACCTAGTAGTGTGTCCATCTCCTCTTGGGACGGCATGGACTGGTTGCGCGTGTGCGTTTTCCTCCAAGAATGGATTTCCATCATCAACATAGACTAGATCATTTTTGTTAATGGCAATGTATGTTTCCATACACATCGGTTGATCTACATATGGGTTTGGTGGTGTGCCCCTCAATCCAACATATGAGAGGTTTATTCTGAGGTTTGCACGGTGTTGGTGACCATGTCCTGTGTTCTTCCTTGGGGATGGTGTCCACCTCCTCTCTCTTTGTCTAGCCTTTCATAGTCGTGACTGGCATCTTATTGTTGTGGGTTGCTTTACTTCCATGGTTCTTACCTTGCCTTCCAGCATCCTCTAGGGTTTTCCCAGACACATCACCTTTATTGTCACCGCCTTTCCCCACCACACCCGATTACGCCCAACCTATTAAATGCATTATGTCTTTGGGCTCACAAGTGAATGATGATCTAGAGCATGATATTAGGTGCTAGGTTTGAGAAAGTGAGGATGAGAGACTTAAGGATAGTGGTCATGGTTTGATAGAACAAAGGGGTTTGAGGGTGGGTGAATGAGATTTTAGGGGCGTAGGGGTTGATGGGGTAGTCGATGAGGAAATGAGATTCAAAATAAAATTCTACAAATTGAACATGCACACATTCCTCTAATGTAGACATCGCATGGAAAGGTTAATGCACTAGCATGGTGGCTTATCCACCTACTAAGCTTCGAGGTCATAGTTGCAAGGTTAAAAGTTTGAGGTTGTATGTAGCCTATAGGAATAGAAGAATAGTTGGTGGTTTATTTCATCTCAATGTGGTGTATTATTGTTCCTCCTACTAGGTTAGTGAAGCATGGTATGAAAACACGGATGGACACTACTACAATCTCAACCTCATAACTAGTGTGTAAGAATTTTCCAACTACATGAATTCCTTTCTCATATACTAAATAGCTTGAATTTCTTACTCTTAAATAGAGAACAATATATAGAAACAAACAATTGATTTCTTGTTGACCAAATGTTTATGAGATTGTAGCTCTACCATCTTCAGATTTCCTTCCTTGAACCTATGGAGATTCTTTTTTTATTGTACTAGGTGTTCCACCCCAATACTTTCATATGTGCCATAAGTGTTATTAGGATGCCAATAGTTCGCACTCCCTCCATATTTTCCAACATTGTTGGAGTTGGACTAGCCATAATCCTTAACTAAACATGCACTCAAATTTCTAACGGAGGTCTGTGACTGTCATGTATTTGGGCTCACGGTTGAATGATGATTAGACAATGAGATTAAAGGCTTCATTGAGAAGATGAGGAAGGGAGTCTAATGGTAGTGGTCAACGTCTGATAGAATAAAGAGGTTTAAGGGTGGATGAGTGAGACAGAATGGGCATAGGGAATTGGTGGGGCAGGACAAGCTAAATTAAATAGTTTGGATGGGGGGGTGGGGTTCAAAACATTTATTATATATGACAGTGTGGATGGGAATTGCCATGGGTAATGCTTATGTGGTCAGTTTGAACCCAATAGCATGAGAGATGTCCCTTTTCAAACTTTTAGAATCTTGTTCAGAACCCACCATGATGCCTCACAACCACACAGTTTGAAGAAAAGAAGAATAGGGATGGGAAGAGATCAATGGTTGTGCATGATTATTTGTGGTATATATTAATTGGTGAAGCTTTGTTAACCTTTGTAAAATCTTTTAATACTAAAATTTTTGGTTAAATGCTAACTGAATTGTTGTTACTAGGGCTAAGGGTTCACAAATGCTCAACTCTTAGTGTTACAAATGTAGTTTACTATGTAAGATGCTTTCATTATGCATGTTATGGATGTGTTGCAGATGTTGATGTCAAGTGTTGGCCCTACAACTCTGGCATGATAGATATATTACACATAAGACGATTCTATTTTCAAATATATCAGCTACAATATATTCATTTTGTAACTCAATACTTGTGTTTTATTTGTTATAAGTAGGGAATTTGTTTTCTTACATCTTTGAAACTTGTTGTTATACGAGGATCTGACTGAGAATGGTATTTTTTGGACCTCGTTTTGATTTCTCAATACATGTACTTAATGAACATGTGGGAAGAGTCACAGATGGTGCAAGATTTGATGTAGTGGGAGTTGCTCTTGTGGTCCTATGGTGATCTACATGACTCAGTGAGATCATTAAAATGCATAATTGGTCATGGACGTTTGTCTTAGTTGTTTGTGTAAAGATGATTGTGTAATACATGAATTGCACTACTATCAGATGTATTACTGTGCCATGTAGTCTTTATTATGAATGATCTAGAAGTAAATATGTGCCCAAAGAGGGTTTGAACTCTGTCATTTTGAGTCTGAAGATTCGTTTATTATATAAATGATCAGTTTGGACTGATTATGGCTATATTCATCTGCATTTAGCAGTATACTTTATACTTTATTTATCTCATGTATGTGTTAGTGTATGGCGTACCTTTCATCATTTTGAGTTAGTTCTATGTTCTTCTCTGTTGTATGTGTTGGAAACTTTGGGTGAGTTCTGTTGTTTCTGTAGCATCATATTTCTTATATGCATGGCTGTGTGGTGTGTGGTCTACGTACAGGAGTAGATCATACATTATTATTTGTTTTTTTTGTGGCTGTGTGTGCTCAAATCCCACACATCCACAGGTGGCATTGGACAGCAGCTCCTGGCAATCAATAGAACACAAATTTGACAACTACTGATATCACCTCTTTCATTGTGTCAGATTTTTTTTGTTTTTGTCTCGAGTATAGAAGACACATCTGAACTGACGCCAGCTGCTGATTTAGCTTTGACTGGAGTCCAACTTTCTCAGAAATTCATGCACAGCTATGTTGAATTCGCCATAATTTGCACTAGTGAGGGATGGAACCCACTAGCTTGTTCATTGAAGCGTCCAGGTTGCGGAGCTTTGTGAGGTTAGACAGCCCGGCTGGTAACTCCCTTGACAAAGCGTTACTGTAGAGCTCGATCTGGAATGCGTTGGTGAGCAGGGTGAGGGTTGGGGGATCTCACCTTCGAGGCTGTTTTCGGACAAGTCGAGGTCCTACAAATTGTTGAGGTACCCGAGGGAAGCCGGAATGATTCCGATGAGGTTGCATTGTGTTAGCCACAGAGTCCGTAGCAGGGTGAGGTTGCCGAGTGAGGGCGGGATGGGACCAGGGGCGAATGGGTTGTAGGAGAGGTTGAGCATGTGGAGTGCGGACGGCAGGTTGCCAAGGAAAGAGGGAATGTTGTGGTTGAGCAAGTTGTTGACAAGGGAGAGAACCTCGAGGCGAGGGAACAGAGCGAATGTTGGTGGGATGGCGCCGGAGAAGTTGTTGCCGGAGAGGTCGAGGTGACGGAGGTGCAAGAGGAGGTGCAGGGACTCTAGGAGCTGGCCTGTAAGGAGGTTTTGGGAGAGATCGAGGTACGCCAGGGAGGGGCAGGGGAGAAGAGACTGCGAAGGGAGGGTGCCATTGAGGAGGTTATTTGGAAGGGAGAGGTGGGAGACGGAGGGGATGCGACACAGGAAGGGGTTGAATGGGCCGGAGAGGGTCAGGACGAAGAGATCGAGGCCTATAACGGCACCATCGCCGCCGGAAGAGCAACTGACACCGGTCCAGCTCCCTGTAGGGTCGCGCGGGTTCCAGTTAGAGAGGGCGGACGAGGGGTCCAAGAGGGAGGACTTCACTTTCAGGAGGTACAGGCTGTCTTGGGTTAAGGCGATCGCTGGCTGGCAGAGTAGGAGTCTTACTACCCTATAAAAAGGCACGTCTGTGCTGTGTGTCTGTGTGCCACTAGCTGGCTGTTCGGCTGCTTATTCATTATATCGTTGTTTAATCCCCACTCCATCTTTATCTTATTAAGCTTAGATTTAATTACTTTTTTAATCTATTAATCTGAAAAAGATTATAAAATAACGCTTCACTAGCGGTCTGTCAGTTAGTTATGGGAGCATTTATGTTCACTTTGTGTACCAGTTTTTTATCCCAGCTTGCTTTGCTTGGATAAGCTTCTAACAGGCCACCGGCATTAGAATCGAGAGCTCAAAAGGAAATTGACAAATCTATTTAATTGCTTGACACACACCAGACTGGCACGGGTAAAGTAACGTGTTTTCTGATTATAAATATTTTGCTACATATTGGGTGGTTCATAGCTGTCATATATTTGTGCGTATTTTGGTATGTCGGACTAGATAAATTTGGAAGCAGTTCACTTATCTTTAACTGACATATTAATCCGATTTTTTTGATCTAATTTGAGAAAAGTTCAATCATTTATTTTCAAGAGTTTGTTTCAAGCACGCATTACGTATTGAAAGGAGTCATCCAATAATTAATCGAGATGCTCTCTTTTAAGAAGTCTTATGCAAATACTGAGAGTCAAATGAAAAATGTTCACAAAAGGGACACATGTCTAAAAAATTATTTTACAAATTAATTACCTATTGGTCGTTAATGTAAGAAGGAAAAGACATACAATTTTGATAGTTACAACATAAATTTGAGGGAGTGAGTTGAGAGTTAATCAATTTATTCTCTTTTAGTAGAATATATGTACATGATTGTGAGTAGTGATCATGAACATGCTTTTGAAAATCACACATTGCAGAGAGACAACCAACTCGAGTTGTTCGTTGTAGGCAGTGACGGAAGAAAGGGGGGGGGGACTGGGGCCATGCCCCCCCCAATCTAAGATATTTTTCTAATTACATATGTTAAATTATCTGTAACTTATTTATTGCCCACCTATCGGACATTTTTTTCAGAAGAAAAACTTCCATAAAAGTTAATAGTCGTTTTTTTTTAAACAAAATTTCCGTAAAAGTAAAGACTCTTCGTTTACTCGGTCGTAACTTATTTATTGCCCACCTATCGTACGTTTTTTTCGGAAGCAAAACTTCCGTAAAAGTTAAGTCATTTTTTTTTGTAAAAGTTAAGACTCTTCGTTTACTCGATCGTGCAATCAACGACTAAAAAAAATGACATCGTTAATCCAAAGACGACCGTAACAAATATTTTCGTCAGTTGTTTATTATATTCCATGGATATGTATTTAGCAGCATTGCTAATCCAAAAACCAAGTGCCGTTTCCGCAAAACTGGAGTCAGTGTATATAGCAGCAACCATGGCGCAAGTCAAAGCCGCCGCCACTGAACAATTGTTGTCTCCTTCCCGATCATTCTCTTGAGACAAAGATGCCTCCTTCCCGATCATTCTCCTGACACAAAGCTACCGCCGCTGCACAATTGTTGTCTCCTTTCTGATCGCCGTAAAACTGATTGTTGACGATGCACACACCAGAATGTTTTTTATAAGAAAACTTTTACTGGGAAGGTTTGGACGGGAGTTCTATTTTTGTTCCGGTGAGATATTGTACGATTATGAGTTGACTATGCATACCAGACAGAGACTAACATAATATTTATTGTTATTTACTAGCACCACATCATATCTCTTACGACATCATTCATAGCCTGGACAGAGAGTTGTGTCTATGGTAACACATCAATTTACTGGTGGCAGCCTCACGCGGCTCACAACACCTAAGATCCATCAGTTTGCGTTTTGTCTCCATTTGTCAGAATAAACACATATCTTATATTGTTGTTACCTGCTAGAACAGAGTCTTATTCGGTTCCCAAATCCAACTTGATTGAAATCGGGTAAGTCTTTAGCCTCACATCCTTCTAGTTGTGAGATTTTATTTATGTATAGTGCATGTTATGACTATTTGATTGGTATAATATATATTTTATATTTATTTAAGCAATCTTCAGCCCAATTGTAGAAAACGTTGTGGTCAATGTTCATGATGTGATTATAGTGAACCCTTAAAATGAAAAAAAGAAAAAGTTATGGTGGGTTCAATCGTCGATCAGAACAAACATTAAAAAAAAGCAAAGACTTTGGTGAAAGAAACATTAACCAATTGAACAAAATGAGTTTACTTGCTACTAGATGCTTCAGTTAATCAACTACTATGTTCTGCATATCGCTCAATAGAATATATTTTGATTTTGAGCGACCATACGACTATCTTATCATTTGATCAAATGGCCAATGGTGTATTTTAATTTTTCCTTCCCTTGTACATTTCATCCTAGCGGATACGCCAGACCACTCAATAATAGTAGAGTGTGCAGTTATCATTTTTAAAAGCCTATTTATCTACATGTACGAGAGTGTGCAATTATCTAAATGATACATTGTCCAAAATTTGTTCATGTGTTGGATATTTTTCTTTGTTTTATTTGTTCCTTAAATATATATAGTTAACTTTAAGGTGGCGATCTCAAAATTCCTACAACCTAAGTAATGTCATATTAATTTTTCCCATATTAGAGAACTTTGAGAATCATTTTACTGCTTTTATAACCAAAGTACATATAATATTTTTTGTTCTATTAGGCTTGAGTCATGGCAAAGAAGGGAACAATTCAATATTTTTTTTTTCAGAAAAACCTAGTGAAGTAGAAATACAGTCCATTTCCAATGTTGGGAACAATGTTCCTCCCTTGGAACCTCATGTTCAAATTGATGCTTCTCCTTCAAATAATATTGATGATGTGAGGCATATTAATTATATGGATAAGCATCTAAGAACTGAACAAGAAGATATAAACGAGCAAGATGTGGTTCGTGATCCTGCCTTGAGGCGTCAAATTTGGGGATTTCCTCTTTCTATACAAGATGAGATGCGATGTGCCTATATTATTGCTGGTCCATACCAACATCATCTACAAAAGTATCCAGCATCAGGGCCAGAGAAGCACCCACGTCGATTTCAAGCCTCTTGGTTTCATAAATTCCCGACATGGCTAGAGTATTCTCCATCTAAAGATGTTGTCTATTGCTTACCTTGTTTTGTATTTGCCAAACCTCCATCGGCACGTCCTGGATCATCTACATACACAGTTGATAAATTTCGGAACTGGAAAAAGGTTGGGGGAGTTAATTGTGCATTCTTGATGCATGTTGGAACTGATCCTTGTTCTCCTCATAACATAGCTGAAAAGGCATGTAAGGAATTGATGAACCAAAGAGGCCATATAGACAAAATCATAGAACGAAAATCATCACAACAGATCTTGTCAAACCGATTACGTCTAAAATCATCTATCGATACTATCCGATGGCTCACATTTCAAGCTTGTGCATTTAGAGGAAATGACGAATCTTTGTCTTCCACAAATAGAGGCAATTTTATCAAAATGATTAAGATTTTATCTGAGTATAATAGTGATGTTGCTGAGGTGGTCCTAGACAATGCTCCAGGAAATGCTAAGTATACATCACCATTAATTCAAAAGGAGATACTACACATCATTTCATCAAAAGTTCAAAAAGCTATCAGAGAAGAAATATCAACAACACCATATTGCATATTAGTAGATGAGTCGCGTGATGAATCAAGAAGGGAGCAGTTAGCTATTGTTGTTAAATTTGTTGATGAATATGGATTTGTTAGAGAGAGATTTCTTGATATAGTGCATGTTGAAGATACAAGTGCCCTTACATTGAAAAGTAAGATCTCTTGCGCATTGTCTCAACATGACTTGAGTATGCAGTCTATACGAGGTCAAGGATATGACGGCGCAAGCAATATGCGTGGTGAATGGAATGGTTTGCAGGCCTTGATTTTGAAAGAATGTGCATCAGCCTATTATGTTCATTGCTTTGCACATAGGCTCCAATTAGCATTGGTCGCGGCTTCTAGAGATGTTATTCCTATTCACCAATTTTTTACAAAATTAACAACCATTGTTAATATAGTTGGAGCCTCTTGCAAGCGCAATGATGAACTACATAGTGCACAATCTAATGAAATCGATGAAAAAATAGCAAAAGGTGATCTTGAAACTGGTAAGGGACTCAACCAGAGGTTTACCTTGCAACGTCCCGGTGATACTCGATGGAGTTCAAACTATTCCTCAGTGTGTAGCCTAATACAAATGTATGATTCAACATGTGTTGTGTTATGTAATATCATAAAAAATGGAGCCACTTACTCACAATGTGGAGATGCAGATGTGGCATATAACAACATTATATCATATGAATTTGTCTTTATTTTACTACTAATAAGAGAAGTCTTAGGCATAAGTGATGCTCTTTGTCAAGCTTTGCAGTGTCAAGATCAAGATATAGTGAATGCAATGAGTTTGGTCACAAGTACTAAGTCTCTTATTCAGGCGCTGAGGGAAGATGGTTGGGTGAACTTCATGCACTCTGTAAACACCTTTTGTTCTACACATAAAGTTCAAGTACCTGACTTGGAATCTCGTTACCTGAGTCGTGTACGTGTTCGACATCAATCAGATGAAATCACAATAGAACACCACTTTCGAGTTGATATTTTTACTGCCGTGATGGATTCTCAACTACTTGAGTTGAATCATAGATTCAATGAAAATGCAATAGAGCTTCTTCGCCTTATGTCATCATTAGACCCAAGAGATGGCTATAAATCTTTTAATGGTGATGGCATATACAAACTTGTTGGTAAATATTATCCACAAGATTTCAATGAGGAAGATAGGGATGCACTGATGTTTGAATTGAAACATTACAAAATTGGGGTGATTTCTGATCTTGACATGCAAAACCTCAGCACAATATCAGAATTATGTCAGACTTTAGTGCAAACTAGAAAGGTAAAAACTTACAAGAAGATTTATAAAGTGATTCGTCTTGTGTTGACACTTCCAGTTTCAACAGCTACCACTGAAAGAGCATTTTCAGGTATGAAGCTTGTCAATACAAGATTGTGTAATAAAATGGAAGATGAGTTTTTTGCCGATTGTATGATTATATATATTGAGAAGGAATTAGCTGGAAAGATCACAAATGATGACATAATTGATGAGTTCTATGCTTTGAAGAATCGTAAAGTACATCTCAAATAATCCATTGTACCCAGACAATTACTTTTTTATATTGTTTTACGTAGAACAAGTTAGATAATATATTATAGTTGATTAAGTGATTTTTCCGATTGTTTTTGTTCTTTGTTAATTGACCCCCCCACCCAATATTTGATTTTTGGTTCCGTCCCTGGTTGTAGGAGGTTGGTCTTAAATTATTGTGAGTATTAACTCGAGTTGTTCCTTGTAGGAGGTTGGTCTTAAATTATTGTGAGTATTAATCATGATATTTACCATCAACAGGCGCATGTCCAAGAAAAGGAGCACATATGCTTTTGATAATGACACACTAAGGGTTGGAGGAAGTCAAATGACAGATAGTTGATCAAATTATTTTTTTAGCAGGATGTATGTAAAGTGTTGTGATTAGTAATTATATGTTAGTCGTCAATAGACACACACAAGAAGAGGAATATTTGAAAATTTTAATAATGACAAACACCAAATTGGAGGTAGTCATTAGTCACTTAATGGAGTTGTTCTCTATAGAGTGTATCTAATTATTGTGAGTCAGTATATGAAAAAAATGTGGTGTGTGAATTTTTTTAATGCCAACCTATTATCCATATCTTTTCAACCATATTTATTTGAAACGCCTTGCAAACAATAAATTGCATTTCTTAATTATCAAGAATTATTGTATTTAGTCGAGTATATCACATGATATTTGATAGCATCGTGTTATATTAATTTGATAGCATAACACGTGCTTTGCACGTGTCTTCCACTCGTAGGCTCAAGATGAACGATGAGGCGGGGCTGAAGCAGTTGTGCTGACGTTTCTGAAGGCAGTGCATGGAGGCGGCGAGTGTCGTGGCAGCTGTGGCAGTGGTAAGGTGACGAAGGAGTTGTGGTTCGTTGGCCAAAAACTTGAAAGGTAAGCAGTGCGTGGGTGAGAGACGCGAAACGGGAGCGACGGAATAGAGAACATGAGCGAGTGGGCTGCTAGGACTAGGAGTCTTCAGTGGGTGGGGCTGTAATTTGCCACTAATTGGGTGTGTTTGCCTCCGCAGTACGACAATAAATTTTATGATATCAATTGTTTGAAAGGGAGAAAGATTTGTCATGTCCTAATCAACATTAAACGTTCGTCCGTTTCTATAATACTAGCAGTGTGCACGTGCTAAGCACGTGCATAACTTATGATGGTTGGCATACAACACCTCACAAAAAATATGTGAAATCTAGAGTACTTTGTAGGTATGATGGCTGATGTATTGGTCATATGTTCATAAAACTTCATAAAGACACCTGAAAAACATAACACATCACAAAAAATATGTGAAACCTGGAGTACTATGTAGGTATGACAGCTACTACATTGTTCATATGTACATAACACCTCATAAAAGACACCTGACAAACATAACACCCCACAGAAAACATGTGAAACCTAGAGTACTGTGTAGGTATGATTACTATGTATAATTACTTTTACATCATCAAAATTATCCAAATCCTTTAAATTTTGAAAAAATTTTGAGTATGGATTACTATATAGTATAGTAATCAATCTTCTAACTACACCCTCCTTTAATCTTGATGATTTATGCAGTCTGTTTTCTAACTCATGATCAGTGTCATAAAAGTATAATTGTAGATGTGATGGCTTTCTATCTTCGGGTATTATTCTGTTTATGAAATGATATATTTGTCCTTGCACCTTGAAGGTGTATATCCCTTTGTTTCTCTTTGAAAGTGTTCTATCTTCATTCACACCTATAGATGTAAAAGCAAAGGTGCCTTTGTATGTTCTGATGCATTGTCTAAAGTGAATAGCCTCTTTGTCCAATGATGAATATAGATAGTATAATTCTGATGGGGTGATATTTGTTACTAAAGAAATTTCTCCATCATAGCAACAAAATATTTTCACTTGATATGGAAATCTTTTTGCATGACAATGTACACAGTTTGTGCAGCTAGGAAGTATATATGGCTCTTTAGGTATTGATAAATCCATTATGAATCTTTTCATCATATGAGCACTCTTCTTTTTCATATGTGATGAATAGGAGGGAACATAAGTTGTTTTCTTAACACTCGATGTAGACCCAACTTCCCATGTAGTAACAGTTTCTGGTTGCATGACATGATCACAAATAGAATCATTAATATTTCTTCTTTCCAGATTTTTGTCTTCCAAAGTTTCATTGATTTTCTCTAATTTTCTTTTGGCATAATTTTGTCTGCTTTTTTCAAGCTTTGCTATCTTTTTATCTCCGGAGAGGTTGGCATAATATTCTCTTTGTTTTTTCTGTATCATTTCCTTCTTTTCCTCCGGTAGATTTGAATATTTCATCCTATATAAATTATTCAAAATTCATCTTATTAATTATATTTTTAGGAATTATTTATAATAGAAAATAATAAGTGTTACAAAATCCAAGAAACATAATAGACACGAACGACAAAGAAAATTAAATGAAATATTAGTCATTGTAAACAAAATCAAAATGTAAAATGCAGTTATGATTGTATGCAAAAGCAAATAACAAAATGTATAGAAATTTATTGATGCTAAATTTAAAAATATTTTGTTATTTTTTGAAAGCATCTAAGAAATTTTAGATGCAACGTGAGTGTGAACCATGAAATATTACTTTAGGATATCTTTCTTTAATTTTTATCAATAATAATTTTGCATACAACGATAAAAATGAACTAAGTAGATACATTATGTGTATTTTTCACAAGAAAAAGTCACATTTGAAAGTCTCCTTGGTTGGTATGTACGTACTAATGTACATTAAATTAAACACTTTAACTATAATAGTCACATAACATCTCCCAACAAAAGGCACATATAAAACTTCAAACCATCACATCTCCTAACAACTCACATAAACAGAGACTTTTTACATTAAAAAGGTATTCATAAAGTTTCCAAGGTCTTTGCATGCATGGTACAATATGTACATAGAGATTCTAACTATCGAAGTGACATTTCATCTCTCAACATTTATGTTGAAATCTTTGAGAAATTATCCGCTACTTCTTCTTTATATCGCACTTTATAATATAAGTATTTTGCTTCCTTTAACTTCTATTCAAGTTCAGCTATTTTCTTTATTTTCTCCGACCATTTTATTTTTATGTATTCTCCGATAGGGATTCTTCCTTTTCCTTTTACACAGATAGTCATAATTGTCTTGCTGTAATACGTCCTTGCCATTAACCAATACCAAAATAATAATATAACTAAATATTATAACATTTACATATTTGCATATTGTCAAAATATTAATCCATCTAAGCTACTAAGATTATTATTTTTTATAAAAAAAACAGCTTACTACAACTTTTGGAAGCTGTCTGCAACTGATACAGATATTTGAATACGATTATTTTCATATATGTTTGCAAGACGCGTTCTATACGAACCAAAATCAGTCTACACTACATTAATAAGCTATTAAAAAGTATGTTTAATACTCGTTGACCATACAATGACGACGTCCCCGTCCCATGTCATGACTGCAGGTAAGACATGTTTATATAGTTACGAAATCATGTCATGAGAACCATTACATGTCCTTCCTACTGTAACTATTATTTATGGAAGTATATCTAAGTATGCCGATAATAACACCTTTGGCAACTATATTCAGCTGTTGATGATTACAATATTCACACAAAAAATACAGGTCATGAACGTGTAATATAATGAAAACGAAGGTAGAAAAAAATTACATAAACAAATATTATAGTTTAAATAGATACATGAACATGGAACGTAATCAGAAAATTAAATATAAAAAGTCAAAATTATATACTGCTATAATTGATGGGTAAGGAAAATAGAGCATTGTATCAGACCGGAAAACATATATTCCAGAAAGCAATGTCAACAGTAACGTTCCTCTAGTAAAACACTACCCCCATATCCTGCTTCTCTATATACCAGAGAAACCCGTCTAATTTCCGTCATTGTTTCACCCGTTCTGCGGACATTGCCAGATTCACACATTGGCAATAGACCATAATCACCCACTGTCCCGATAGCTGCAGAGGCAGCACTGCCGGATTTAGCCGAGACGAAAAAAGCAGTATTAGAAGAGCATCACTGGCCGGATACACCGGAACGTTACGTTGTTACCCTATCTATAGGAACCGTCTTGATCAGATAGGGATAAAAAAAATACCACACTACCTTTTCGTGACCCCATAAGCAAAACAACACCGTCGACACTCTATGACCCCACACGGAAAACACACCGCCTGAACAGGAACAATCACAGTTTTGTGAAAATTTACGGCCTGCAAGAGTCCTTTATTTGCTGATGACAGACACCAATATGTATCCAACAGCAGGTGCTGGCAAGCCTACGATAAATCGGTTGTGAAGGTGTCAAAGTTCAATGCTCGTATTCATAGGTAAATAGACGTGGCAGTAAATAGACGAAAGAAGCAAGCACCTGGAATAGCAGGCAGGTGCACTACTCTTATCGGCTGCTACAATTACGAAGCTACCTTTTCGTGACCCCACAAGCAAAACAGCACCGTCCACACTTTATGACCCACACGGAAAGTGCACCGCCTAAACAGGAATAGTCACAGTTTTATGAAAATTTACGGCCCGCAAGAGTCTTTTATTTGCTGATGACCAACAGCAGGTGCTGGCAAGCCTACGATAAACCTGTTGTGAAGGTGTCAAAGTTCAGTGCTCTTATTCGTACGCGTGGCAGTAAATAAATAGACCAAAAAAAGTAAGCAGTTGTGGAATAAGAAGCAATGACCTGGAATAGCAGGCAGATAAAAAACAAGCAGCTGGAATAAGTAGGCACCTGGAATAGCAGGCAGGCACTGCTTTTATTCATAGGTAAGTAGATATAACCCTATAAAAAGAACAAATGTGGTGTGCGCTATTCCCACCACTGTGTTGTCTGTTAGCTTCTATCCCAGTTGCTTTATTCGTAGTCCTGAGATGTTTACCATTAAGCCACGTATCTGTAACGAACAATTACCACTATCCCAAATAAGGAACAGTTACGGTTATCTATAATAATAACAACCTATAAAAAAGAGCAAATGTGGTGTATGCTATTCCCACCACTTTGCCTATTAGCTTTTAACCGAGTTGCTTTATTCGTAGTCATGAGATGTTTACCATACAACCACGTATCTGCAACGAACAATTACCACTATCTCAAATATGTATACGGTAGGTGCTTGTGCTTCAGTGGATAAGCTTCAAAATAATATATTACCTTTTCACTCGGTTATGTTTATCATACAGTCACATTTCAGTAAAGAACAGTTACCGTTATACGTATACGATAGTTTTGTCAGTAGATAAACTTCAAAATAATAATAATAATAATTTTTTAAGAAAGTTAGTTATAATTGATACAGTATGTTTATGTGCTTTTAGAAGGGGCCACGTGGTTATTAATCTTGCTGCTCTTTCTTATCCAAATTATAAATAAATTATTTATTTAATATAATTTAAACATAAAATTAAGTTTGCACTTATGTTTTGGCACTTCTATTAAAGACATATTACATGTTGGATGGAATCAGGTGGCTATTAATCACACATTTTAGTAGGCTGGATGTGTGCTTATCAATCCACTTTGTTTGTGTCTATGCAACCTGTCTGCATGCTTATATGTCCACTCTGTCTGTGTGCTTATAAGTTGATGGGGTCAAAATACTATGAGATGCGATCTCCTTAATAATGCAATATATATACAAATTATTATATATTATAATTTGACAATCAAATCCGTTTTGGCAAGAGTTTGGTTGTCCTTCTACTAGCTACTCAAACTACACATATATTCGTTGTTTTCCATTCCAAATGGTTGTTTGTGTGACCTTTACATGTTACTCCATTTAGATTGTGTGGTATTTTATTTGTGTGGTTGTTATATATATATATATATATATATATATATATATATATATATATATATATATATATATATATATATATATATAGTGCCAATGTTGTCCTAAATTTGTGGTTCGCTTATTTTACTAAATAGGATTGTTATTTTAGGTGTTGAGTATTTTTTTAGTTCCTATTCAAGTAATGCTAATTGTTAATTGTATAATTTTGTTGAAATATCTTTCATATTTGTATAATTCATCTATTTTTTATATTTTGTAGTAATGTACACATTAGATTAAATTATTTGAAAAATTACGTGTTTAGCATATTTCTCTTGCTCATTTGTATCTTATACCATATAAATAAATGCAGGTGACCGGCCTGCTATTGGTACCTATATGCCTGTTTGGTTTTTGTGTTCATACAAGCTACATGACCACTATGCTTTTAGTTGCTGTGTGCTAACAGCTGCCTGCTTACGTGCATATATTTGCCTTATCGACTTGCGTGTCGTGGCAGTGGTAGAAGGGAGGTTCGCACCGCCGCTACCACGATATAAAGGACTTTTAATCACCTTTTGCCGGCAAGTTACAAACGCCACCTCCTACTATTATCAACAATAAGGATACCTACTTAACAAGGCAGATGCTCTTCTTCCGTAGCAATTATGACAATTACGAAACTGCGTACCTACTGGAGCTCAAAGTGTACCCAAGTACGAACACTTCGTTTCAGATCTGTGTCAAGGCTTGCGTGTTGCCACAGTCTCAAGGTACAGTACAAGGAAAAAGTACTTTCATCGATTCTATTCACACGATGAATACATATGATGAATAATTTTTTTTCCATGCTATTTGTTAATTTCTATATATGAGATTTACATTTATACATATGCAGCCTTAAATCTTGTGATGAGTGGCCAACAATGGTGGAATGTTTGCGGTACTATATTCGCGGTGAACAATTGGTGTCTATGGTGGTCAGCTTTTTCTGGACTGCTCTGTACCAACCACGCATTAAAATAGGGCTATAAACACCCGCGAATTTCTCTTGAGACTGAACTGCTTGCTCTTTTTTCTTAACTATATTCCAGCTGGGCTGCTTGAAATTAAGACAAGAGAAATAAAATTAGAGCAACTGCAAGCAGGGGTCTAACTGGTACACATATATATACCCTGTGCTAAATAAAACAATTGTAGCTCGATAACCGTAGCAATCTAATAAAGGCTGACCATTCCATCTTCTTTCAATACGCCTTCACTGCCTTCTAGAACACACAGTACGCTCATCTCGTCAACACCGTCAACTTTGAGTTCCAGAGTTGTAACGTCTTCCCTCAGTAGCCAAGGCGAATCAAAAGAACATGAACATCGGGTCATGTTGTTCCTTAGATGGTTCACTGGTCATAGTGTCTGGGCAATACTCGAGGGTGGTATTCATGACTACCAAGTTAGATAGTGTTGTGGACCCGCATGAATAGCTGTCGTGGGATGGAACTAGGAACATTTGAACATGAACTTGGCGCTCAACGAAGATGATGATGATGAGGCACGGTGGTTCTCGATTGGGGACATTTATAAAGGACTAGAGTGGCTTCCCAACACTATCTCATACGCTACCGATAGGATAACGTCCCATTGCATAGAATGTGTTGCTTGCTCTGAAAATGGATGACATCGTTGACAACTGTTGTAAAATTTTGACAGAGGAAACAGACAGACGACCCCAATTGTTGCTAAAGGAGATGACCCGTACACTCGATTGATTGTCTGTGGCTGATTGGTAGCACTGACACAAAAACCTCGATGATCAAACACTACTAGCTGTTTACTGAAATTTTTATATTGTTTTAGGTGATGTAATGCGAGGACACATACATGCATTTAATACTCCCAACTCTACACCATGAAATAACCAAACATATAGTATATTGGTTAAAAGTTGGTCTTTATTTCTAAACTCAAGTGTTGTTGTGATTTATAGTAAGGATTTTTTTTTGTATAGTAGCAATAATCTATAGAGAGATTTTGAATCTCTACATCTCAACCACCCATGATAGAGATGAACGGAAAAGAAGGATCCATGTAGCTGACCCCAACATAGTTGGGATTGAGGCTTAGTTGATGATGATGATGATGATGATGATGATGATGATGATGATAAGCATTAATCTATAGACCTTGAAGATTTTATTATGTTTTAACGAAATGCTATGTATATGCTTCATTTTGTTTGTTGTATAGGAGCTCGTTGTTCATAAATTTAAAAAGATATATCCTAAAGCTCCATTTGATGACTCAAACTCTCCTTCTATCTACTGCTTGCTCTTCATGTTTTAATCACATATTATATTTCAAAATATTATAGTAATACGATCAAGAAAACTTAAAGGTTGTTTTTGTAGTTGCTCACACCTTCCATTTCACATCTTCTAGATGCTTCAAAAATATAACATCGTCCACTTTCTGGCCTCAAATCTCAAGTGAATTGCTCTCACCGATCATTCCCACGATAAGAGAATAAAGGATCGAATGCAGGTGAAATTCCCGTCAATGGATGAGATGTTCAATCGACTCCCTCCCAGTGGCATTTCCATCAAGGAATTGCAACATAGAAATGACAGATGCCAGTCCTTTAGATTTAGAATAAAATACCAAACACCTACCCTTCTATACATGACATGTATGTCTTGAGCAATTAGAGAAGCACTTTGATAAACTGATTTGATCTTTACCGACTCAATGGAGGTCTTTGTCTTTGTTCTCTCCAACAAAAAGGATCGCATTTTTTACTTCGACATATAAATCACATTTTGCATATAAACGTAATTTAAACAATCAATATTTTTTAAATATTAACTTTTACTTGAGTTTTAATGAATAACCTTGAGGATGAGTTCTAATGAATAACTGTTGTCCCCTTCTATACTATTAGGTGGGTCTAATATCTCCTTGCATGAAAGGGATTCTATAGTCAGAAAAGCAATCAAATTTGTTTAATACACTAATGTATAGTTGACTCTTTTTACTGTCTATACCTACATATATAGACAGACACATACATGCATACCGGATTGGTAACGTTTTTTCAAGATATGTCTATATACTTATATGTGAATTTATGTGCAACACTTATTTTGAATGGTGTTAAATTTGTTGCTCTAAGATGATGTCCAAGGCATGCCTATCTAAATTGATGACGTACACAACCTTACTATTTTTTAGGGCTCTCAGATGAGGTTCAAATCTATTGTCCCGAGTCATTGTCTTAGGCACGTCTCTTTTGACCTATGTCGAACATACACCTTACTACAATGTTGTTAATACAATGTATATTTTATAAAGATGTGCACAACCTTATGCGAGTGTCATTATATATGCAATAACTTATCTAAATATCATTGTATAGTATCATCAATTTAGTTTTCATTATCAATTGAGTTAATTTTATTTAAAATATTATAGTTGACTATATTAAAAAATTGTTTAGGCTAATGGCAAGCACATATTTTAGAAAAGAAATTATGATGATAAAAGTGAAAGGGAAAAGAAAGATGATTGTCTGTAATTATCAAAGAATTAAACAAATGGAGAAAAGGAAAAAAAAATTATTTGAGCTTGGAAAGGAGTTAAAAGAGGCAAAGGACTTATATTATTAATTGAAATATAAAGAAGAGGCAGCTGGCAACTTCTCCATGATTTCTCCAAAGATGTCAGAGTTGATGGAAAATTATGTCTGCAGAGACAACAACTCATGAGATGTTTAGGACTTCTAATGTTCTTCTTTGATGTTTAAATCTTTATGTACGTATAGTAGTGTGTATGTATGGAACATTAAAGCTTTGTTTCCACATTTTTTATGAGAAGAGTCTTTGTATACATGACATAGCATGTTATTAGTGTTGTCATGTAGAATATAGTATGATGTATGAGTAGAACACAAAGTTATATCTTCCTTTTTGGGTGTACATAGCAGCCATATGTAGAACGTTATCTATATGTTGTCCAATTTTTTTATTTAAAAGATCATTACTATTGTACAAAGTGTCTAATGTTATTTTAAAAATTATATTAGAATGATTCCTTGAATTTATTCCTTTTAGAAACAAACTCATTCCTGATACAACCTGCCTGATCTATTTTGCATAAGAGGTTATATTTTTGTTCAAAGAATATTATTCAAGAGTCTATAATTCTTTTTCTCATGCTGCTAATTAGTTGTACATTCTATGTAGAATTCTTTTAACAGTTATGTTTTAATATTATGTAATACTTTATATGTATTTAATATGAATATTAATTTTTGAATTTATTCTTTTTAGGAATATACTCATTCATCCTATAGAAGAACCATCAAAACTAATATGTGCAGGAGGTTAGAGTTTAGTTTTAGATTTTCTTAATGAAATTTATAATCATTCATCTTTAATGTGTATGATTTGATATATTATCCTTTCCTCTATTAATTTGTTTTGTAAGTTTCATTTTTTATTGCATGATTTTTTCATTAAGCATATAGTTTATTAATTATATTTTTTACAAACTAAATATGATAGTTACAATAGTGTTGCTACAGGTATAAATATTAATCTAACACTTATAATGTATATGAATAATACAACCTTATTCAGAAGTGGCAAGCCAATCTCACAAGAATGCATCTCACATTTCAAGTATAAGCTGAAAGGAAATATAAGAATTTGATGCAGTTAAAAATTTGAAAATAAAAAAAGAAGAAAACTATATTGTCTATATATGTATACTTATATGTGTTATGTAGATATGGAAAAGCATAATCTTGATATGCTATGTAGATATGGAAAAGCATAATTTTGATATAGTTGTACATGTGTATGTAATAATATAACTTTCTATGCATACTTTTCTTATTATGAAGAATCAAATATGAATCACGTGCTTAGCACGTGCATTTTGCTAGTACAAAAACAAAGCGGGCGCTCCTACTAAGGAATAAAACCACTAAAGTTATTCGAAGAGGGTGCAAGGAGACTATTAGAGGACGAATGGAAATAAAATCAACATTGTAAGGGTTAAACAAAAACTAAGACAAAAAGAACTAGAAACTTTGTATCAACATGTTCTCACTTGACAACCCCATGAGCCACCCTAGAGCTATAAATGGGTATGGCTAGACCCGCGAACCCACAAATCTGAACCCTTTAAAGACCTGTCATAGGTCTAATTCTTATACCTGCATACCTGTGGACCCGCATACCCTTGGACCTATATATAAGCGGGGCCATTGATGGGTACACTTAGACCCAGACCCACTAGACCTGAAACCCGCTATACATAAATAACTACTTAGATAATATGGCATTTATATCATACTTTCCTAGTCTAACTAATACAGTACTTGAGATTATGTCCAACTTTAATTTTGATAAGGTTGAGATGAGTAATCTAATTGACAATTAACTATTATAATTTCAATCATGAGCAACATATGTAAACTTAAAATCAAAATAGTTATAAGATATGCTACATAATTAAAACATTATGACGATGACTACAAATATGTTACAAATTAACTCAACTAATCTTCAGTCTATAGAGTTATTTAATATAACTATTGCATGTTAATATACTATATGATACCAGTATCTCGTAGTATTAATATAAACACAATGTAATTATAATTTTCTTGCAATAACAATATGAGGTTCTATATGGAACCACTTACCCGCATACCCACACTGCAAACCCACTATTAAAGCAGGTACATGTATGGTGTGGGTCTAGATTTTATATTATGTGGGTTCAGAATCAGAACCAGATCTGCTAAATTAGATGGGTATGACTATGCGTATGGCCAGACCCGCACTGTACCCTCACCGTTTACACCCCTAAGCCACCCTATCAGAATTCCTCCTCTTTTTTTGGATTACACACATCACCACTTTGATAGTATTGTCACACAGTTTGTATGTTGTAGATGTCTAGTAAATTGTAGGGCAGATATCTCATCCCAGGAGTTCCTACATGAAGTAAGTGTACTATAAGTAATTTATAGGTAATAGAATTGGAATAGTCAAATTAATTGGATGTGTTGGCTCTAATATTACAAGTATAATGAGTTATACAAGTATGGGTTGTGATTCATTCTTAAATTGAATAATAAGAAGAATCTCATGAGCCAACCACCACAAAAAAAATGATGCATATTCCATAATAAATATGCATTTTTCTAAAAACTAGAAGTATACTATAATAATAATAATAATAATAATAATAATAAAACCAAAAGTGATATAATAATAATAATAATAATAATAAAACTATAATGAAGTTTATCAAATTTGAGTAGATCCTCACCGAAAAAGGTAGATCCATAAAGAAACTAAATTGTTATACTGGTTATAGAGGACAACATGTCCATATTGGTTCTATCTGCAAGGATAATAACTCCTTTGCAGTATGTAGATTTATGTTAACAACTTTAAGGTTCTCTTCATCTACAAGGGCGAATACATAAAGAAATCTAAAAAATTGACTATAGAGGGAAACCACTCTGTCTCAATTCTATCTCCAAGGAAAACTATTCATATGCAAGATATAGATCTAGATCAACAATTTTGAGGTTCAATTCATTTTTTAAGGAATAGGGCAACAAAGTCACACAAGAGAAGAATAATTAGATAATATGAGAAAAAACTAGTGTGCATATGGATAGTAAATTTGGAAATATTGATGGAAAAATGATCTTAAAAGAAATGATTGAACTATCAATATCACCAATGTACACCTCCTTTTTAGGAAGCACATCAATAGGTAATTTGTGATTAAGCATGCTCAACCCAGAGTAGTACGAGTGTAACATATCAAAACTTGGGTCTTAGACCTAACCCTGCCTCTTCTTATGACTTTTTGTTCAAAGAGACATTGAGTACCACTTTCCCTTATTCAGTATAGATTAGGAATACTAAAGTCAAATGACACCTTGTGATTAAGGTTTAACCTCTTTATTTTAAAATTTATTGTTGGTGAATCATTAACTTCAACAATACAACTAATCACACAAATATATTGTAACACCCCTGACCTGGTGTGATAAAGTGGTTTCCTTTTTCCTTTATTACCTTGATTTCTTCACTTTAATTTAATTCAAAACCCTAACTCTCCTAAAGATTAATTGACCACTCAAAAATGGGAATCTCGAGCTCAAACTTTACCAATATATGGGGTATGCTATGGTAAAGCTATGGTCCAAATCTTATGTCATTTGAACATTCCTACCTCCCTCTACGATTTTTACAAGTTCTATTAATAGTTTGATCAATACATGTCACGATATCAATCATTTAAGCTATAATTTTGTTTTTCCCATCTTAGTTACGCGGCGCTGACGTCAGCAATCTACAGACTCTCCTTGCTGATCATTTTGGACCGTTGGATGGCATGTCTGTGAACCCAGGGCAGATCAGACGGCCACCAAATCGTCCCCTACCTCTGTTTGACCTGAGAGTATGTGGCTACAGCCACCTCGCACAAGGGCGAACCACTCCCCACCACTTTGCGCCACCTCACGTCAATCCAATCGAGGCAACGCCTCCACCTTGCTACCACAAACCCACTGACCCCTCGCACGACCTCCAAAAATGACCACAACCCCTCCACGACCTCGCCGGTGAGACCCCTTCTCCAACCACCGCTGAGCCCAATTGGGCGTTCACTCCTCACCTGATCTCGTGCCTACTTAAACCCCCCTCATAGCTATGAGGGACCTCCACCCACCTCAACGGTCCCTCACTCTGAAGCTCCATCACCTGCTTCTCCCGCTACCCTCTCCCTCCGCCGCGAGCTGTGCATCTCGTCGGTCTTCTAGCCGACCCGGCGTTTCAGGAGGAGCCACTGCCTAGGGACCAGCCGTCCAGCTGCGGAAGGACTCCACGAACCTGCTCCAATCTTCGCCCACACAGAAGAAGCTCACTCCACTGACACGAGCTCGCCGAACTTCACCTTCCTTGTCTTCTACAAGCTTTGAGCTAGGGGAAGGAGGGACCCGCTCAGCTTAGTTGGACAAACCACAGTCCGCCAAGTAAGAAGCCAGTCATCCACCTTAATTATCTTGTATCCCTTATTATATATGCACGCGAGATCTTGACCGTTGGATCTGATCATCCAACGGTCCACACTTTTTCTAGAATTTTCTTATTAACTCGAAAATTCAGTTAGGACCTAATCTTGAGAAATTCGTAAAAATAGTAGGAGTGTCAGAAAAATACGAATGAATACTCCATTTTGATCAAAAAAATGCAAGGATCATGAACCTGGCATCTTTGGACCCTAAATCTGACCCGAATAATTACTCATGTTTATTTTGTCTATATCTTGTTTAATTATTTGGAAAAATACTCCAACCTGTTTAAATCACCAAAAACTTGTGATCATCATCTTTTTGCATCTATATCATCATGGAATGATCAGATCCTTTTATTATGGCTCAATTATCAATAAAACCTATTTATCACTCCTTTCCCTATCTTGATCTACCAAAATGTGCATAATTAATTAATATGATCTATAGACCATGATTCTGACTTTATGAACCTACTCTGATGTGACAATAATAATCTTGGACTCAAATCCATACTCTAAGATTCGTACTCAACTCTCATGACTCCAAAGCTATAGAAGGACCTTTTTATATACTCTTTAGAATAAGGGTAATTTGAACAATATATCTAATAAATACCAAATCTCCAATAATTTTAGGAAATCAAAGGTACCAGTGAGGAGCATCTCTGGACTCCCCACTTTTGAATAGAAGGTACGCCATTAACTCTCACTTGGCCTATAATAATGTATGGTTGTAAAATAGTGTAAGAACTTGGCATATGGTATTGTTTGAAATAGAGTTATATGAGTATCCAACTTTGATGATGTGTGCTTTATATATATATTTTGCAAAATGAAAACATAATATATTTCTGTCCATTATATGGAAAGCACCAACTCTTTGGTAGTGTGCTTGGAGGTGACCCAACTCTTTGGTAGTGGTCACATTGTACATATGGTAGCACCAACTCTTTGGTAGTGTTCTTGGACCCAACTCTTCGGTAGTGGTCACATTGTAGATATGATCCAACTCGTTGGTAGTGATCATAAAGGCTTTAATGCATTCAACTCTTTGGTAGTGATGCATGGATGATATAATGGAAAATATGCATAAAAGATATGTGTTCTTTGTTGTTAATAAACTTACTTTTGTTCAAGCCTGATTTTTCCATATTGCTTATTACTTCCAAGTTACTTTTAATGTTATTCCCAAGATATGATGAGAGCTAAATTAATATGACGCGGAGGCGTACTCAGTGCAATATATTTATATATTGTGCTGATGTGTACCAATTGTATATGCTTTATAGGTACCTTCTGCTTATGATGCTCACGATGAAAGGAAGATGATGTCACTACTCTATATGCTGGCTCACAAAAATCAGATCTATCATGGGGATTCTAAAGCTAAATGGGACTCTTGGATTATGTTCTTTTCTTCTGTAATTAGTTTCTCATGTATTAAGTTTCTTCTATAGCACTCCTATGCCTTCGGGCCCCTATGTAATGAACAATTTGGTTTATGTATGGAAGCTCTTTATTCGATGCATTTATATATTCATGTGTTTGATCCACTCAGGGACGGGCAACTTTAACTCTATTGTACGCCTTATGTTGGTGCCTGAGGTGTACAATGGAGTTAGGTTGTTAACCCATGATAGATGGTATCAGAGCAGGCACATGAATCAATATTGGTGTACCAAATAATTAGTAACCTTACCTAGACCTAGGGTAACCCACATTTAGCAGTAAATTGCCGAGGTGTCTAGAAGGGTACCTTGCGGAAGGTTCTGACATAATCACTCTCCCCATCCGTTTTCACGGTGCGAGGTTTCCCACCGCAAGCTATCTGCCTGGCTAACACAATTATTGTTAAAGTGGGCACCCTTACCTTAGAAAAATCTTTCCTCTCATCTTTTCTCAATTAAGGACTACCCCCAACCAACCTATTTAGTGAATAATATACACTAGGCTTCTCATCTACTTTCTCTCTCATGACCATGATCAATGATATACTCTCTCTATTATGTGGGTAGATTAGGAGAAATGGGAACAACTAAAAGACATGAAAAATTGGAAAAAATACATGCCATGATTGCTAAATATTTATTGGTTGCATTATGATCTATCTCAAATAAATCTCTAAACTATCTTTTATATAAACTTGCAGATGCCTCCAAAAACTAGGTCCAAGAGAACAAGATCTAGTGATGGCTCTGGTGATGAATCTCAATCACACCCTAGTAAGACCAAGGCTGTAGGCAATTGGGAAGAACAAAAGAAGGTGATGTTGGAATGCATGCATGCCCTAGCCCTAAAAGAAACCAGCAATAGTGCCTCATCCTCAAGGACCAACCATGAAACCACCATTAGTGACTTCCTTAAACTCAAACCCAAAACCTTTCATGGAGAATACTTAGGTGAAGTCCTAGATAAAGCTGATGCATGGATCCTATCTGTTGAAAATGCCTTTAGAGCCCTTAAGTGTCCTGAGGAAGATAAGGTCACCTTTTCTACCTACCAACTTAGGGGGTCTGCGAAGTTGTGGTGGGAAAAATATTACCATACACGAGCACTTCCAGATGCCCCCATAGGTTGGGAGGAGTTTAAGGGGATATTTACCAACCGTTTCATGCCCATATCTGCTAGGAAGGTGAAGAAGAAACAATTCAATAACCTAACCCAAGGAAACATATCTGTTGCTGACTATGTTAGGGCCTTTAGACTCCTAGAGCGTCATGCTCGCAACCTTGACGAAGATGAAAAGATTGAACACTTCATAGATGGCCTTAACCAAGAAATCAAAGTTCATCTTTTCACCTCCACCCATCCTACCTTTGAAGCTGCCATCAACAATGCCCTTACCCAAGAAAGAACCTTAGGGAAGAGTAAAACACCAAGCTTGGGATACCTAGGTCTAACTGATGCATCCGTCACCAAGGGCAAGGAGAAGGAGAATGATAAGAAGAAGCCTAACAGCCATGGCATGGGAAGAGGAGGAGGAAATCACCATAGAGGTCAATCATACCAAGGAGGACCAAACTGAGGAGGCCGAGGCCAAGGTGGATCATACGGGCGATCCAAATGCAAAATCTTTGGTGGGTTTCATCCTGGAAAATGTAAGTTTGAAAAGCCAATCTATTTCTATTGCAAGAAGGAGGGGAAAATGAAGTTCAATTGCCCAAATCTAGTCCAGGGGGCACCTCAGAATCGTCCTACCCCATTACCTCAGCCTGGAGCTCCACCTGCTCAGCCAACTGTCCCTATAGCTCAGGCTCATCCAGAACATCTTCAGGGCTGAGTCTTTGCAATTGATGCAAAGGAAGCTAAGGCCAATGACAACTGTCTGATTGAAGGTAATAATGTTAATAATTCTTTATTGTGATAAATCTTTGAAAACCATGATCTTATATAAAATCATAATGTAGGTATGATATGTCTCCAAGATCATCCTGTTGTGGCCCTATTCGATTCAGGATCAACACATACCTTCATATCTAGAAATCTTGCTTCCATGCTCAAGTTAGATATCAATGATCTAGGTTATATCTTGGATGTGACAACTCCCAGTGGCAAAATTTATACTTCTCTTCAGAAAACCAAAACCTTTCCTTTTTCTTTTGGTGGCCATAAATTTCAATATGCTTTCATTCTTCTTGATATGGAAGATTTTGATCTAATTTTGGGGATGGATTGGCTCCTTTCCAACTTCGTTATGCTTGATTGCCGAGGAAAGAAAGTAGTCTTTTGTGCACCCAACTCTAAACCTTTGACCATTTCTGGGAGAAAAGAAAGAAACCGAAATATGATTATTTCTTCTCTTAAAGCCGAAACTTTGATAGCCAAAGGATGTAGAGCCTATCTTGCTATTGTATCCATGCCTGATCCTAAGGTGAGACCTATAGAGAGCTTGGATGTGGTGAGAGATTACCCAGACGTTTTTCCTGAGGAGCTTCCAGGACTGCCTCCAGATTGTGAGATTGAGTTCTCAATTGAGTTAGCACCGGGCACCGCACCAGTCTCTAAGGCACCTTATAGGAGGGCACCTGCCGAGCTTGCAGAGCTCAAGAAGCAACTAGAGGAACTTCTTGATAAAGGCTTCATCCACCCTAGTACTTCTCCTTGGGGTGCTCATGTTCTTTTTGGTAAAAAGAAAGATGGGTCAATGCGAATGTGTATTGATTATCACATGATCAACCAAGCTACCATTAAAAATAAATATCCCCTCCCAAGAATAGATGACTTGTTTGACCAGCTTCGTTCTGCCACTGTGTTCTCCAAGATTGACATTAGATCAGGTTATCATCAATTACGGGTAAAAGATTATGATATTTCAAAGATAGCTTTCAGAACTAGATATGGACATTATGAATTCGTGGTAATGTCGTTTGGCTTGACTAATGCTCCTGGAGTGTTTATGAATCTGATGAATACTGTTTTACATCCATTCCTTAACAGCTTTGTGGTGGTCTTCATTGATGATATTCTTATATATTCAAATTTTGTTGATCAACATAGTGAACATCTCCAGAAAGTCCTTGATGTTTTAAGAGCTCAGAAATTGTATGCTAAATTATCTAAATGTGAGTTTTGGATTGACCAAGTTATGTTTCTTGGCCATGTCATCTCGGGTGGGAAAATTTCTGTTGACCCTGCCAAAGTTCTAGCTGTCCTTGATTGGAAAGCCCCTACCAATGCTTCTGAAATTCGTAGCATCCTTGGCCTAGCCGGCTATTACCGTCGTTTCATCCTAAATTTCAGTAAAATAGCCCTACCCGTGACTAAACTTACCAGAAAAGATGTCAAATTCATTTGGACTCCTGAGTGTGAAGCTAGTTTTCAAGAATTGAAAACTCTCTTGACTTCTGCTCCTATTTTGACCCTACCCTCTGGGAATGATGGCTTTGTAATATATTCTGATGCTTCTAAAATTGGTCTGGGTTGTGTCCTCATGAAAGATGGTAAAGTTGTTTCCTATGCCTCTAGACAATTGAAACCTAATGAGGTCAATTACCCAACTCATGATTTGGAATTAGCTGCCATTGTCTATGCTCTCAAAATCTGGAGGCATTATCTATATGGTGCTACTTTTGATATATTCACAGACCATAAAAGTCTCAAATACCTCTTGACTCAGAAAGACCTCAATCTTCGACAGAGGAGATGGTTGGAGTATCTCAAAGATTATGATTTCACGATTTCATATCATCCAGGCAAAGCCAATGTTGTAGCTGACGCTCTTAGTCGTAACAAGTCGATTTGTGCATCAATGCATCTGGAACCTTCATCTTCTGGGGCATCTCAAGCAGAATCTAGCTCTATTATTTTGGCGAATATTAATATTATTCCTAGTCTCCTTTCTGAACTCTTGACGTCCCAAAAGGACAGCCCTAGCTTGGAGGAGATGGCAACTCTCGTGGCTAAGCCCCAAACACATCTATCTGTTGGTATGGACGGTGGACTAAGGTACAAGCATAGGATGTGGGTACCTGAAGAGTCAGAGATTAAGAAGCGTATCCTGCAAGAGGCACATGGGTCTAAGTATTCCATACATCCTGGATCTACTAAGATGTATAAGGACTTGCAGAGACACTTTTGGTGGAGAGGTATGAAGAATGATATCACTGAGTTTATCTCTAAGTGTCTCACTTGCCAGCAGATTAAGGTCGAGAACCAACGTCCCAGTGGTCTATTGCAACCCTTACCAATTCCCGAGTGGAAATGGGAAAATATCACCATGGATTTCGTGGTGGGACTACCCAGGACCAGGAAGGGTCATGATGTGGTTTGGGTCATAGTAGACCGGTTGACCAAGTCTGCACATTTCTTACCTATATGGACTACGACCAAGGTTCCAGAGCTTGCTGAGTTGTATATTAAGAAGATTGTACAGATGTATGGAGTACCAGTGTCTATAGTTTCAGATCGAGATCCAAAGTTCACATCACATTTATGGAAGCAGGTGCAGAATGAGCTGGGTACATAGTTGAATTTCAGCACAGCATATCATCCCCAAACTGATGGCCAGTTAGAACGCACTATCCGAATCTTAGAAGATCTTCTCAGAGCATGTGTTTTAGATTGGGGAGGATTGTGGGATTACTACCTTCCATTAGCAGAGTTCACTTACAATAATAGATATCAATCTAGTATTGATATTCCACCCTATGAAGCTCTCTATGGTAGGCCATGTAGATCCCCTCTCCATTGGGATGAAGTCGGAGAAAGGAAGATGCTAAAGTCTGAGGAGTTACAATTATATGCTGATAAGGTGCCTTGATCAAATAGAGGTTGAAACGGGCCCATGATCGTCAGAAGTCATATGCGGATGCACACAGGTCTGATAGACAGTTTAATGACGGTGACTATGTATTCTTGAAGATTAGACCCATCCATGCCATAGAAAAGAACAAAGGGAAGCTTAGTCTGAGATATGTGGGTCCTTTTGATGTTCTGGAGCGCATTGGTGAATGTGCTTATCAGCTTGCTCTTCCTCCGCAGTATAGCATGATGCATAATGTCTTTCATGTATCCAACTTGAAGCACTATGTAAAGGATGATAGTCATGTGCTGAATCACGAGCCGCTTGATTTGCAGGAGAATCTCTCTTATCCAGAACAACCTACAAAGATTCTCGACTCTAGGGTCAAGGAGCTCAGGAACAAGCAGATCCCAATGGTGAAGGTACAGTGGAACCATCACGGTGCGGAAGATGCAACCTGGGAACTACGAGCAGATATGGAGCAACGTTTTCCTCACCTCTTTCATCCAGTTTAATTTTGAGGACAAAAATTTCTTTTAAGGTTAGTAGGATGTGATAAAGTGGTTTACTTTTTCCTTTATTACCTTGATTTCTTCACTTTAATTTAATTCAAAACCCTAACTCTCCTAAAGATTAATTGACCACTCAAAAATGGGAATCTCGAGCTCAAACTTTACCAACATATGGGGTATGCTATGGTCCAAATCTCATGTAATTTGGACATTCCTAGCTCCCTCTACGATTTTTACAAGTTCTATTAATAGTTTGATCAATACATGTCACGATTTCAATCATTTAAGCTATAGTTTTGTTTTTCCCTTCTTAGTTACACGACGCTGACGTCAGCAATCCGCAGACTCTCCTTGCTGATCATTTTGGACCGTTGGATAGCGTGTCTGTGAACCCAGGGTAGATTGGACGACCACCAAATCGTCCCCTACCTCTGTTTGACCCGTGAGTACGTGGCTACAGCCACCTCGCGCAAGGGCGAACCACTCCCCGCCACTCTGCGCCACCTCGCGCCAATCCAATCGAGGCAACGCCTCCACCTTGCTACCACGAACCCGCTAACCCCTCGCACGACCTCTAAAAATGACCACAACCCCTCCACGACCTCGCTGGTGAGACCCCTTCTCCAACCACCGCTGAGCCCAATTGGGCGTTCAATCCTCACCCGATCTCGTGCCTACATAAACCCCCCTCATAGCTCCGAGGGACCTCCACCCACCTCAACGGTCCCTCACTCTGAAGCTCCATCGCCTGCTGCTCCCGCTACCCTCTCCCTCAGCCGCGAGCTGTGCAACTCGTCAGTCTTCTAGCCGACCCGACGTCTCAGGAGGAGCCACGGCCTAGCGACCGGCCGTCCAGATGCGGAAGGACTCCACAAACCTGCTCCAGTCTTCGACCACACGCAAAGAAGCTCCCTCCACCGACACGAGCTCGCCGAACTTCACCTTCCTTGTCTGCTGCAAGCTTTGAGCAAGGGGAAAGAGGGACCCACTCAGCTTAGTTGGACAAACCACAGTCCACCAAGTAAGCAGCCACTCATCCACCTTAATTATCTTGTATCCCTTGTTATATATGCATGCGAGATCTTGACCGTTGGATCTGATCATCCAACGGTCCACACTTTTTCTATATTTTGCTTATTAACTCGAAAATTCAGTTAGGACCCAATCTTTAGAAATTCATAAAAATAGGAGTGTTAGAAAAATACGAATGAATACTCCATTTTGATCAGAAAAATGCAAGGATCATGAATCTGGCATCTTTGGACCCTAAATATGACCCGAATAATTACTCATGTTTATTTTTTCTATATCTTGTTTAATTATTTGGAAAAATAGTCAAACCTGTTTAAATCACCAAAAACCTGTGATCATCATCTTCTTTCATCTATATCATCATGGAATGATCAGATCCTTTTATTATGGCTCAATTATCAATAAAACCTATTTATCACTCCTTTCCCTATCTTGATCTACCAAAATGTGCATAATTAATTAATATGATCTATAGACCATGATTCTGACTTTGTGAACCTACTCTGATATGACAATAATAATCTTGGACTCAAATCCATACTCTAAGATTTGTACCCAACTCTCATGACTCCAAAGCTTTGAAAGGGCCTTTTTATATACTCTTTAGAATAAGGGTAATTTGAACAATATATCTAATAAATACCAAATCTCCAATAATTTCAGGAAATCAAAGGTACCAATGAGGAGCATCTCTGGATTCCCACTTCTGAATAGAAGGTACGCCATTAACTCTCACTTGGCCTATAATAATGTATGGTTGTAAAATAGTGTAAGAACTTGGCATATGGTATTGTTTGAAATAGAGTTATATGAGTATCCAACTTTGATGATGTGTGCTTTATATATATATTTTGCAAAATGAAAACATAATATATTTCTGTCCATTATATGGAAAGCACCAACTCTTTGGTAGTATGCTTGGAGGTGACCCAACTCTTTGGTAGTGGTCACATTGTACATATGGTAGCACCAACTCTTTGGTAGTGTGCTTGGACCCAACTCTTCGGTAGTGGTCACATTGTACATATGATCCAACTCGTTGGTAGTGATCATAAAGGCTTTAATGCATTCAACTCTTTGGTAGTGATGCATGGATGATATAATGGAAATTATTCTTAAAAGATATGTTTTCTCTGTTGTTAATAAACTTACTTTTATTCAAGACTAATTTTTCCATATTGCTTACTACTGCCAAGATACTTTTAATGTTATTGCCAAGATATGATGAGAGCTAAATTAATATGACGCAGAGGCGTACTCAGTGAAATATATTTATATATTGTGCTGAGGCGTACCAATTGCATATGTTTTATAGGTACCTTCTGCTTATGATGCTCACGATGAAAGGAAGATGATGTCACTACTCTATATGCTGGCTCACAAAAATCAGATCTATGATGGGGATGCTAAAGCTAAATTTGACTCTTAGATTATGTTCTTTTCTTCTATAATTAGTTTCTCATGTATTAAGTTTCTTCTGTAGCACTCCTATGCCTTCGGGCCCCTATGTAATGAACAATTTGGTTTATGTATGGAAGCTCTTTATTTAGTGCCTTTATATATTCATGTGTTTGATCCACTCAGGGACGGGAAACTTTAACTCTATTGTACGCCTTATGTTGGCGCCTGAGGTGTACAGTGGAGTTAGGTTGTTAATCTGTGACACCTAGGTTATGGCCTAACCCTAGATCTTTTGCTTAAGTAAGCTACTTACAATTTGTTCTTATCTTTTGGGAAAAGCAATTAAGGACTTTGTGAAGTTTATTCTCAAAATTTAGCTTATATGCAAACTATGTGTGCATTAAACGATAATCTAAGTGAAAAGTACAATTTACCCAAGATAAGGGTCATGTTGAAAATGTTAAATTTTGAATATATTCTAAGTGTTTTATATGTTATGAAATAGAATATGATGCTAAGTGGTGTCTTGTGCAAAGCCTAAACCCTAAGTGAGAACTTGTGTAAAATGCTAAGTGCTTGGTGCATCAATTGTGGTACAATTTGCAATATGTACAAAATGTAGGGATAATGTGTAAATTACCACCTCTACATTGTTTCTATTCTTACTTAGTGTTACCTAGAAGAAAGAGAAAGAAGGAGGAAATAGGTTTGAAGCATCTTGGAGTGTAAGTACTCTTAATAATGAAGAAAATAGGAAAAGGCATAAGTTGAAGTCATACATATGAGCCATATTGATTGAGGACTAAGGAAAGGAGCCCCTATCAGCCATAGGGCCATAAGGAGGGCATCCTATCAGTTTTGTGGAGCCTTGGTTTGGCCCATGATGGGCAAGGCACTTTAAGGGATAATAAGGCATCAATTTTCTTTGCCTTGGAAATGATGGAGTGGAATATAATAATAATAAGTTAGTGGAAGAGAGCTTTCCCTAGGAGGCAACTCTAGGGCCGCCCCTTTAACTTTTCTTTATCCTTTTTGAATGGAAAATAATAGTGGCATGCATTCAAGAGCATGTGTTGACCTTGCATGGCTAGGTGGCATGAAACACCTTAAGTAAATGACACCAATGACACTCTTTTCTAGGAACCTCAAGTATAAATACCTTGACCTTCTTTTGTTGGCAAGATTTTCGGATCTAGCAAGTACCCTTCCTATTATATCCTGAAACAACCCCTCTTGTGTCACCCATAGTGGAGAGGGTTGAGTGGTATCGGCCAAAGAGGGGAGATATCGGCCAAGGAAGGTTGAAGCAACAAAGTAAGGAGACATCACCCAAGGTGATGGGAGATATCGTGCAAGAGCTTGGAGCCCAAGTCTTGGAGCTTGGAGAAGGTCCACCTTCAACCTTGGGACGTGAGGAAGTGAAGCTTGGATCTTGGAAGCTCTTTGAAAGGCGAGTTATATAACTTAAAACCTTCAATATTACTATATTTTCTTCTATATTATTCAATTTGTTGATTACTTGCAAATTAGGGTTTCCTATGATCAAATGATGTAATCATGAATTCCAAAATGTAATTAGGTTTGATATCCATAGTTTTGAATTAGATTAATGATCTTGAGGTTGATGATGATGACATCATCATTGGAAACCCGACATGGGTTGATCACTCATGAACAACCCGATATGGTTTGAAGACCTTGCAACCCGATATGGGTTGAAGACTTGGGAAACCAATATCAAACCCAACATGTTGACTTGCCCAATATGTAGGTAAGTCATAGTAGGTCTTATGGACGATATGAAGGATCTTTATCTATCGTGTGTACTAAGTACATAGGTGAAATAATATCTTGTGCCCGATATGAATCAAACCCTAGAATGAGGACGGGGAAACCGATATGCTCTTTGACCCTTAAAACCCAATATACCTTCCTTGTATTAAAGGATCAATTTGGAGTCCATCCTGTCATGATATGAGTGTAAGGGTTCTTATCCATAGTGGGGACACAATATGGTCATGAGGTATCATCTAACATGGGTGCCCGATATGGCATCAAACATCTTGACCGACATAATATCCAACGTCTTGCCTGACATAGTATCCAACATCCTGCCCGGTATGGTAGCCTAAGTTAGTGCACGATATGGAACCTAATTGAGTGCACGATATGGAACCTAAGTGGGTGCATGATATGGAACATAAGTTGGTACATGATATGATGTTAGGGGATATGTCCTATACTCGATATGAGGGTGTGGTTATGCCACGTGATTAAATTGAGTACATAACATTATCAATCATGCTACTTGATATGGTAGGCATGTCCTCTAGTACTGAGATTGACTAAGTAATGAATATGATTAATGTAATATTGAGACATAATGAGCCTAACCAATTAATTTACATCCTAGTAAAGATGAAGAGAAACCCATATTTGAAAGAATGTAATTAGTATCCACTAATACTCCTGAGATGAGTGGAGTATGAGTTAGGGCATAACCATTACTAATGAAATCTTGAAACCCTAATTGGTTGATCATAATAGTAATTCATTAGGGAAGATGTGTTCCTTAGTATTCCATGATTAATATATATATGTTTGAAATTGTTGATAACATGATAGGCATGGCTAAGTAAGGACTTTGTGACTACGTGATACATATTCAATGAGCTATGTGATATGGATTTAAAGAGCTATGTGGACTATGTGAACAAATATCTGGGTCTGATGACCTAGAGTTGATGATCGACTGTTAAGTGGTGACAATGCTCAGTGATAAATGAAAGATTTGAATATCCAAGTATGATGATCGACTGTTAAGTGGTGACAATACTCAGTGTATATGAAAGCACTTGATATATGTAATTATGCTTTTCCTTGTAGCATTTAATATAATTCTTTCATCTATCTCGATAAGATAGATGTTATACATGTTCTTCATATTCCTTTTCAAGTAAATAGGTGCTTTACAATTCGGTTCAATTTTATATTATTTCCTTGATAATAATATTGTTGGCAGAGAGTTATATCTCTCGCTGGGACAACAGTCTCACCCTGTGGGATCCATAATTTTTTTTTAGGTAGGATGCGGATGAGGGACTAAAAATCAGACTATAGAAGAAGAAGAGTATCAACAAGGATCATAATTATATCTCAAGTCGAGTATGCTATCTATTATGTCATGTAGATAGAAGTCATATGTGTCGTCTCTGTACTCTCAGGTCCTTGGGAGATATTCTTAGTGGTTTTTACGAATGACTTGAAAGTCTATTTTGCATATCTCGAGGATTTTATGTCATTATTGTGTGTATTAAAGAAAAGTAGCTAGTACTTGTTATCCTCGAGAAGAGACAGAATACTAAATGTGTAATGTGAACCATGTGTATATGGCTTTGGTTCTTTATGTAAGAGTTTTCTGGAAAATGGATCTATGTGAAAAATGGTTTTAAAATTTTGTGCTTTTGTTAATCTGATGTTTATGGTTATTCTACTTAATTAATAACGATTTGTTTGTCGATGTGATGACGGTCGCTACAAGTTTTGGTATCAGCGCTTAAGGTTCACTGAGTCTACAGAGACATAGGACTAAGGTGTTGAGTCTGTGTGAGTGTCCTGCGGTATACCCTAAAGTGACTTCTGCATGTGTAGAAGAAAGGGTGAAATTTAAGAATGATTGGAGAACATGAGGAATACATTGCTTAGAGCAATGTTGTTTGCACCAGAGATGGGTGCAAGGGATCAAGCAAGGGAAAAATGAGTGCCTGAGAATTCTCATCATGAGTCAATCAAGATAAGAGAATCCAACTTTTTATGCTCTTGTTGGGCAGGTTAGGACAACAGTGATGCATATAGTAGACTAAATACTAGCATTACAACTAAGGATATGAGTCCTCAATGCAGAAACTTTGGATTCTGAAAGGGTTCCTGAATGACATAGTCATGTTGGAATAGTGGAAAATGTGGGAAGAGTTAACATATGGCGTGAAAATAGGCTCTGCCATATGTAAAGACAGATAACATACATGTGATATTAGTACCCAAGGAGGGGAAATAAGCTAAGAATCAAGGAGAAGTCTCTACAATTCGAGAACATTTGTCTAGTTGTTCTATAAGACCATAGTTTTTGGTTCCACTAGTGTAATAAATGCTTAGTGCTGCAGAATAGTAGTCACTAAGTAAAGGCAAAAGTCATAACCTTCCACCGGTAAGAACATCTGACTTAGCTTTTACATCGGTAATGAGACCGATAAGGCCATGGTATGAAGACAAAACATGTTATAGATACAAACATGTTGAGCATACTAAACCCTTTTGTTTGAAAGAAGGGAGGAAATGACCCAATAACTGTGGAAGACTTGGTAGGGTGTATGAAAGTTAAATCCAATAGGGTAAAAAGACAAAGGTAGTGACATGAAACAACTAGACTCTATGTGTTAATTCAACCTGAAGCGGTAGATGATCGCGAGGGGTGACAGTCAGATGGAACTTTCTCATTTTAATATACCTACTTTTGATTTTATCTGATAAACATAAGGGGGATGGCTATTATTGACTTCTCTATTGATTGCCCTATGAGAACACAGGGGAGAAATAACGAAAATAATAATTTATATTCTGTTCAATATTCTTTTAAATGCTTTATAATTATTCTTATCTATGTGAAAGAGGGTGAGGCATAGAGGAAATGCTGGGAGAAAATCCAAGGATGATAAGTCCTATGCTTTGATAATATGAAAAGTAAGGAATAGATTGTTATCTATCTGACTACTCTGATCAAGTATAAATTTTGAAACAATCTAGTAAGCCTAATAAGACTGGAAATATGGCATGAGTGTTTCCATCACATCCTAAGTGCAATAAATTGGAATCTGAGATAATCTCAGATCAATCTGTGTGCATAAGGAAGTAAAAAGTATAATCCTTATGATAGTAGGAAGGAGAATGAGGGGGATGATCCCTATTCAATAAAGTTTGTGTGAATAGTAAGGATCTTTTCCATAACATGGAAATGGGAAATGTGATAAAATGATAGAATGCTCATAAACATGTTAGACTAAGACAAAGGAAGGTATGAAACTAGATAGGGATTGCGAAGTGGATTTTCTCAAATACATAGGGATTGCTAATTGGACTTTCCCAAATACATAGGGATTGCTAAGTGGACTTTCCCAAATACATAGGGATTGCTAAGTGAACTTTCCCAACTAAATAGGGATTGCTAAGTGGACTTCCCTAAACTAAATAAAGGATTGCTAAGTGGACAATCCCAACTACATAAGGATTTCTAAGTGGACAATCCCAACTACATAAGGATTGCTAAGTGGACAATACCAACTACATAAGGATTTCTAAGTGGACAATCCCAACTACATAAGGATTGCTAAGTGAACTTTCCCAACTATACATGGATTGCTAAGTGGACTTCCTCAACTAAATATATGTCTCCTCTTTGGATGAACAACCCTAGGTAATGATGGGGTGATAAAAAGGAATATGTTCATGTATGTTCTTTCCCTTTATGGACATGGTAATCAAGTGAGTCTTGTAACACTTTATGTACATGAGTTAGAAGTGTTCATTTGATGAGTACTTAGAAAAATATCAGTTTGTCTGGGGCCTTGGTTCCAAAATTATGATATACGTAACATATATAATGTCTCAAGATTAAAGATAGATCCTTTTGTATGTTTAACCTTGGTATTAGTAATGAGGGATGGAAATAAGTAGGATGCAATGAGTTTTCGACACATGTGAAGAATACCAAGAAGAGGAATTCTGGTGCCCAAAGATGTGTCAGATGACATGAGAGATTAAGAAAATAACTTCTGATAAAATGAATAATGTTTGGTAACTTAGAAGGGCCAACCTTGAGATAACTTTAGTATGGAAACCATATGTTAGGGGTTTATGATCTGCATAAACATAAAATTGATAAGGATGAATTAATTAAAGGAACTATTTTAAGAAAAAACTAATCAGGATAAAAAATGAGTCCTTCAAAAATATCCCTATCTAGATCCGTTAAGGGAACTTATACCTACCCTCTAGAGATACATTTGAGATAAGTTCTTCTTTGACAAGTATCTTCTCCTTATGACAAGAAAATAAACAACTAGCAGAAGTGAGGAAGTGAAGCCATAGTGGAGAGGGTTGAGTGGTATCGGCCAAAGAGGAGAGATATTGACCAAGGAAGGTTGAAGCAACAAAGTAAGGAGATATCGTCCAAGGAGATGGGATATATCGTGTAAGAGCTTGGAACCCAAGTCTTGGAGCTTGGATAAGGTCCATCTTCAACCTTGGGATGTAACAAAGTGAAGCTTGGAGCCTGGAAGCATTTTGAAAGGTGGGTTATATAATTTAAACCCTTCAATATTACTATCTTTTCTTCTATATTATTCAATTTGTTGATTACTTGCAAATTAGGGTTTCCGATGATCAAATGATGTAATCATGAGTTACAAAATGTAATTAGGTTTGATATCCATAGTTTTGAATTAGATTAAAAATCTTGAGGTTGATGATGATGACATCATCATTGGAAACCCAACATGGGTTGATCACTCATGAACAACCTGATATGATTTGAAGACCTTGCAACCCGATATGGGTTGAAGACTTGGGAAACCGATATCAAACCCAACATGTTGACTTGCCCGATATGTAAGTAAGTCATAGTAGGTCTTATGGACAATATGAAGGATCCTTATCTATCGTTTGTACTTAGTACATAGGTGAAGTAATATCTTGTGCCCGATATGAATCAAACCCTAGAAAGAGGATGGGGAAACCGATATGCTCTTTGACTCTTGAAACCCGATATACCTCCCTTGTGTTAAAGGATCAATTTGGAGTCCATCTTATCATGATATGAGTGTAAAGGTTCTTATCCATAGTGGGAAAATGATATGGTCATGAGGTATCATCTAACATGGGTGCCCGATATGGCATCCAACATCTTGCCCGACATAATATCCAACGTCTTGCCCGACATAGTATCCAACATCTTGCCCGATATGGTAGCCTAAGTTAGTGCACAATATGGAACCTAAGTGAGTGCACGATATGGAACCTAAGTGGGTGCATGATATGGAACATAAGTTGGTACACGATATGATGTTAGGGGGTATGTCCTATACTCGATATGAGGGTGTGGTTATACCACATGATTAAAATGAGTACTTAACATTATCAATCATGCTACTTGATATGGTAGGCATGTCCTCAAGTACTGAGATTGACTAAGTAATGAATATGATTAATGTAATATTGAGACATAATGAGCCTAACCAGTTAATTTACATCCTAGTGAAGATGAAAGAGAAACCAAGATTTGGAAGAATGTAATTAGTATCCACTAATAATCCTGAGATGAGTGGAGTATGAGTTAGGGCATAACTATTGCTAATGAAATCTTGAAACCCTAATCGGTGGATCATAACCCTAATTCATTAGGGAAGATGTGTTCCTTAGTATTCCATGATTAATATATATATATATATATATATATATATATATATATATATATATATATATATATGAATTTGTTTATAACATGATAAGCATGGCTAAGTAAGGACTATGTGACTACGTGATATAGATTCAATGAGCTATGTGATTTGTATTTAAAGAGCTATGTGGACTATGTGAACAAATATCTAGGTGTGATGACCTAGAGTTGATGATTGACTATTAAATGGCGACAATACTTAGTGATGAATGAAATATTTGAATATCCAAGTATGATGATGGCAAGAGAATAAGATTCTAAGTGATCTATATGTCTCAGTGTATATGAAAGCACATGATATATGTAATTATGCTTTTCCTTGTAGCATTTAATATAATTCTTTCATATATCTCGATAAGATAGATGTTATACATGTTCTTCATATTCCTTTTCAAGTAAATAGGTGCTTTATAATTTAGTTCAGTTTTATATTATTTCCATGATAATAATATAGTTGGAAGAGAGTTATATCTCTCGCTGGGATAATAGTCTCACCCGATGGGATCCACAATTTTTTTAGGTAGGACGCGGATGAGGGACTAAACATTAGACTACAGAAGAAGAAGAGTATCAACAAGGATCATAATTATATCTCAATTCGAGAACGTTGTTTGTTATGTCATGTAGATATAAGTCCTATGTGTCGTCTCTGTACTCTCATGTCCTTGGGAGATATTCGTAGTGGTTTTTACGAATGACTTGAAAGTCTATTTTTCATATCTCGAGGATTTTATGTCATTACTATGTGTATTAAAGCAAAGCAGCTAGTACTTGTTATCCTCGAGAAGAGATATAATACTAAATGTGTAATATGAACCATGTGTATATGTCTTTGGTTCTTTATGTAAGAGTTTTCTGGAAAATGGATCTATGTGCAAAATGGTTTTAAAATTTTGTGCTTTTGTTAATGCCTTTCTTATGGTTATTCCACTTAATTAATAACGATTTGTTTGTCGATGTAATGACAGTCGCTATATATACCAATTGACAATTTTATGGCTAATTTGACTTTAAATAATCTTGTTAGTGAAGTAGTTGAGAAAATAGAAACTTTAAGAGTATATTTGATCAGAAGAAAGCAATGAATAACCTTAATAAATACCCAATATAGAATCAATTAGACTATACACCCAATGACCCCAAAAGATAAAATTAATTTGATAACCATGTTCCTCACACCTTTAATATCTCTCATGTAAAATTTCTAATTAACTGGACCATGTATGCATCCCAATTAAATTAAAAAGAGAAGGTTTTAAGATAACCTAAAGTTGTTGTATCAAGATCATATTTACATTTATTTGCCACCGATCGCACAATTGATAACCTTGTGTGACCCTGTCGTCCCTTCCCCTGCGCAACCCTACGTTTCTTTGTGACTATTTATCCCCCTTTCTCATGCGTGGACCGCTTCTTCCATCCTCGAGACTGACCAACATTCATCCTCCTTTATCTCCTCCTGTTTTGATCCTCCCCCTCTTCCTTATTTCTTCCTCCTCTAGCTTCTCTCTTTCCCATCCTTGCACTGCCAATCTTTCTAGAAACATGGTGCTGCCACCTATTGGGGACCCTCGACAACACCACAACTCTTCTTCTAGCACAGAGGTGGCCACCTCCTTCAGATCTAGTAGTTCCCCAACCTTCAATAGCACCATTGGCGTATATGCTCCCCTCCTTCACTCATCTCCCCCCTTCAACCCCTAGGCCACAAGCTTCTTCTTCCTTCTACATCCTACTAATCCACCACCATCAATCAGATCTACTCTGGTGCTTCTGCACACCACATCAATCCCTCTCTGTCCATCTTCCTCCTTGTGTCTGACCATCGTTGCAGGAACTTGTCTTCATCCTTTTCTTTGATGACAGTCGTTGATGAGGTATGTAACCCCCAAGAAACAGTGACATTGATCCTTCTTCTTCTCTCCCTCCTCACCCCTAAGCCCAAGACTTTGAAATATACCTCTGTATGGGCATGCATCCATGGTGGAAAGGAACTGATGCATGCTCCCGCAGTGACCAACAAACCTCCTCTTTAGCAACCACCAATCTGTAACCTCACTACCATCTACAACCTCGACCCCTCCACAATCATCCACCAGGCCTCCGTAACCAATTGCTGAATACAATGTTGTTTGCCTCTCCTCCTCCAAGCTTCCTAGAGGTCATATGAATAGAAGGTCTTCACCCCCCTCTCAAGTTGCTGTCAATCATATCTAAATTTGAAGGTGTGATTCTAGTCATGATCTTGGTTTTTGCAACAAGCGTGAGGATTGGGACTACACCTCGACCCATCGAAATGTTGGGATCACCTCAGATCTATTCAGAAGAGGCTGACAAAGCATATGGAGTGTAACCATGCCACCATCAAACAATTATCACTCAACTTAGGGTAAGTCAGTTTTCCTCTCTTTTACCTCATAATACAATAGTAATAAACCACATCTTACTCAACCACCTAGGCTTCAAGGCCAATCATCTCTATGGAAATAATATAAATAATAGTGCATCGCATGTCATACACTATGCAATTATATGCATGCATATGACATCGACATAGGTGATAAAGAACATAGGTTCTATGAGTTATTATTAGTGGTGTGAATATGACCCGATTAAAGCAAGGATGAATCTAGTATATTCTAATGGGATATTATAACAACCAAAGACCTATATCAATGCCTTCACACAATATAAATAAGATCCTAGAATTACAACAATTACATCTCTAATACTCTATTAATGAAATTAAAGTCATAATATGTCACTAGGAGATCAAATTTAGGACATTGATAATATGCATAGATATACTAGAAACATATACATGGGTTCTCTTCAGTTTGACTACCATAGCTAATATGTTCCTAGGATGATAAATTGACTTTGTGAACCAAGTGCATATATTGAGGTAAGCTTATATGTGAACATAAGTTATGTGCATTCTCTATTTTATTTTGGACATTATTTAACTAAAACCTACACTGACTCCAACAAGGTATTTCTTGAACTTTTACTTCTACCTAAAATTCAATTACTTGGACTTCCATATTTCCTGTTCTTAATTCATTATATTCATGTGGCTGATGAATGACCCATTTTATATGGGTTCTTGGACCCCTCCTACTATGATTGCCTTTTATGTGAAATTGACTAAACTGATAGTCTTGCTACTCTATTATTGCATGCTACATGTTTGACTAGAATATCTAGAATAGTGGTACTTATATACACCCATATATATATGGGGCGCGCATATTCTGCCAGAGGTGTGTGTTTCCACCCTTGTTTATTTTAGGCCATCCTATGGTGTTATGGACCTATTTTTGGTATATTTAGTCTACATTTATATGCATGAAAAAGTTATTGTTTTACATTGAGAATGTTGATGACTGTTATGGCAAGGCACTTTTATTCACATTCTTGTAATATGAATTTAATATGCCTCATATTTCTTGATATAACTATTTTGAACTTACCTAATTGCAAACAACCCTCCTTCTTATGGGAACATCTCTTTTGTACTTTTAACCGAATATAATCCCAAAAGTGTTCATTATATGTACATACTCAACCTTTTCTGACCTATATATTGTTTCCTATATTCTGGGTGATGTTCCTTTCCACCCAAGTATAGGTACATTAAAAGACAAGTATGCATGAAGATCATATACAAGGTATTGGACCTAATAATAGCTTGGAATGGTCAGGTTGCCCTCTGCAACAAATCTTGTGTGTGATTGGATTTATTAGATGGATATCTTTTTACTTTACTATGCCACCTTTTATGGTGAGGAACAATTGTATAATTACACAAATTGTAATTTTGATCTAGTTTTGTTTCTATTGCTTATAAACTATATGCTCTAATATGTATACCATTTGAGAAATGAATGAAATTCCTTCTTTCGTTTTTATTTGGAATTGGATGGAGTTATTCTTGAATTTAGTGAAGAGTGGATCCCCTATCGGGTCCCACTCTTTACAACTAGGATGGGTTATCAATCATGGGTATGGGTGAGTGCGGATAAGGCACACCATGAAGGGTATTGGTGGTTTGTAGGTCTGGTTTGTATTCATTAAATTTTATTAGAGCCTTGGGAGGTAGACTTGGGCATTAAAAATAATTGCAGAACTAATTTCCCTTCAATAGGTGGGACCCACATGGATATGCAACACTATAGTCTTGAGTCCTCAGTCTATGATTAGGAAAGGGTTATCCTTTGAGTCAAGATAGAGACAACTTGCGCTGGTATCTATGATTAGGAGCTATGTGTACATGAGCCATTTTGGGTCTACATGAAGTGGGGAAGAAATTGTGAGGCCACATTATTGAGTTCTAGCAAGGATGTCAAGGGTGAAAGTGGAGGAGAGAAAAACATCATATAATTAAAGGACTCAGATAGAATGGTTTCAAAAGAAATGATTGGATTACCATATCACCATGATACATTTCTTTTTCAGGTGGCCCAAGAAGAGGTAGTATGTAGTTAAGAGTGTCCAGTCGAAAGTAGTACTAGGATGGGTGACTTGTCAGGAAGTTGAATTAGAGATACGTGCAAGTGAGGAGAAAGTATGCATTCTAGCTAGTGGTAGTATTGTTGGGCCAGTAATGATTCTCAGAGATTGACGAAACATGTGATTGTGAGCCCATGCTTTATAAAGATATTTGGAAAAGGGGCCACAACAAAAGTATCAAAGCTCCCATAAAAGTGGGAGATAATATTATTTAAGAAGATGTCACCAGTTGAATTTGAAGGGGTCATGAGTGACTTGTGTGATATTGCATCGGTAAATTCACTAGGAGTGGAATACCTAAAATTCACCTGAAGAAAGTACAATATTCACAGACTGTGAGCGAAGAGATCTTATCATAATATAATTAGGACTGAACTCAAAGGACAAGATGTTTAAGAATAGATTTGATAAGTATAACCTCACAGAACTAGAATTTAACACAAGGTGGTTAATTATTTAATGACAACAAGATTGCAAATAACACAATGATGGATTAAAATGGGTGATTGATCAATGAATAGGAACACTAGGGTGGAATGAGTTTTACCACTGCTACCTATCATTCACTGTCTCACTGCATCACATTAAGCATAAAAATAACATATGTTGAGGTTGGGAAAATCCTCCTATCAGTGTTATGATTAAAACCTAGACAAATATCAATCTAGGCTCATAGTCGTGTTATCTAGACATTGTACATGTATAACCTCAGAAAACACATATCAAAAATTCTCATCAAGGGTTTAACATGAATCAACCAGCATCCTAAATCCTAGGTTAGAAGTTCTCTACACCCAAGATCTAGTTTACATATAAAATTGATGATCATGCAGGAACATAAGTATAAAAATGGTTGATTCAAAAAATGTATTGCTCTAAAATGAACAAAATCAATATAGTGGGTATAATGCTAGGGTTTGGGTCAAGAGGTGGTGGTAGACATGAGGAAGAGGAGGAAAGGGACCTCGACCCCCCGATCCAAATGGCAATCCACATGATGAAATGCATGAGACAATGGCAGTGACTCTCCACCTAGAAAGCCCTAAAAACCAACTGCCACAAATCACCATGCTTCTAACAATGGACTGCAACAAACTGAGATCTTGAAGAGACTTGGAATCCAATGGAACTTATTAAAAAACAACACCAACACTGACGATGATCATAAAAATATCTTTCATGACACATCAATGGAGGTAGACACGTCATTTCTGAGTGTCAAAAAGTTCCCAGAAATAAACTCAGACAAAAACCCTAGACCTGTAGTGTCTGTTCCTACAACAAGGAAAGAGATCATCCCAAGAAGACTAGTATCATGCAAAGATGTTACATGTGGAGGACCAGGCGAAGGAACTCTATCATTCTTAGGATTTGAAGATATAAGTGTACAACTTAGAAGAGACCTCATCATATCACATATAGACATGGCCATGAGTCGAGTTTTTACTGATGTGAACCAAACCCGGCCCAAGCCACAACTGTACAAACCACATCCAATCCTAACCTGAAAAATCTACAACTAACATAAATATGCATCGACCCAATCCACACAAATCTAATCTAATCCAGAAGAATCCAACCTGATCTGCAAACAACCATAACAAAGAATATAGTGCACTAACTCACTTTATAGGTATGATATTGTATTTGGTTTATTTACCTCTACTAAGGATACTACTTGCTAAAAGAGGAAGTTTAAGTATAGGAAAATAACAAACTTTTTGAGCTCTTTTCCACGAACAAAACAAGGTGAATATTAATGTAGTTAGATTTGACCACACAGCAACGTGCTCGATCTTTGTCATCTGGACAACCTTCTTGGAAAGGGTCATGCGGCTCAGCAGGTCATTAATTCGAATGCTCATCGTTTGGTTGGGTTCTTTGTAATTCATCTTCTCTTCTCCATAGATGGTCATCAGGAAAAAGAGGAGTAAGAAGGACACCGTGGACTGTACGGGAACATCAGCTATGATGGGGAGGTAGGAGCGAGGAGCGACGTCTATTGTGGACAACCATACCACGGTAAGCAGTTGTACTATACTATGTTCTCGTGCTTGTGATGAATATCATATGTACTGGAATGAAATGCACTAGCAGCAATGCCGTAGACAAGGGGATATGGGATGCACATGTTTTGTTGTTCTCGAGGCTACATGTTTGGAATCACTCTAGTTTCAAAGTTCTTGTGCGGCCCATCAGCACCCGAAGTAAGTGCTGGGGCTAGGTTAGGTCCAAGAGCCATAACATCGTATATGGGGAGAATGGGAGAGGCACCTTCTAGGATGGGATTAGTACAGATACCACCTTTAACGTCAACAAAAATGGGCTTTTACGTCGGTTTCTAAGAAAAATTCAAGTGGGTAACACTAATGGTAGAATCCTACAATGCTGATTCTAAAACTGACGACATAGATCTGGCCCAGATTACAACAAAAAAAAAGAACTGACACCAGTAGGACCATATTCGTCGGTTATGTTTTAGAAAACTGATGCCTATGTCCATACTAGAACAAAAAAAATTGGCACAGTCGTCAATTTTTTGTAGGAAACTGATGCCTATCTCCATGCTCGAACAAAAAAGTTGGCCCGGGTGAGAGCATACTTGTCGATGTCTTATAATTAATTGACATCGTTGACATTAGGTGACGGTTTCTTTAGATAACCGATGACTATGTATTATTTTTTTTATTGTCAGCTTACATGCCTACTGTCTGGATGGTCAGTAGGATGCGGAACCTATAGTTCAGTTCCGAACTGTAGGTTTACAACATCTTGTGATTTCAGCTAACAACAAGTCACAAATCTACAATAACAAGATGATCAAGATTATATATACATCATGTATTTCACACACATGTATAAACACAATTAATTCATTCATATGATTCACACACATGTAGAAACATGTAGTATCATTCATTCCTCCATTTTCACATTCACACACATGTAGCAACCTGTAGTTGCATTCATTCATTTGTTTTCACATTCACACCCATGTAGAATCACTATTCATTCATTCATCGTCATGTTCACACACATGTATATAGATTAAATTTCAATAAGACAATTCAAAAAAGTCATTCACACATGTATATATAAGCTTTTCTTTTGAAGTTTAGAAATGTCATCAAATATGAAAATAATTATGACATAAAAATTTAGAAATATCATTCTTTATCATCATCAGTACCTCAATTATAATAAAAATTGCCTCCCTTTCAAAGGCTTTTGCCCATTGTTCTCTTATGTCATCTAATTATTCCATCGTATATGGATCACGTACATCCAATAACTTTTCCCCAGTAATGAAGTCACTACTTTTAAACATCTGGAAAGAGAATGACATATATATAATTAATAAGTTTGATATTTTCATGTTATCTAATGAGATCTAATATACTTATATATGATGATCAAGACTATATAATACCCGTTGTATGTTTTTGATTTCTTGTGCAACATATCTGACAATTAGACAATTAGGTCTATATACCGCAACACGTAGTATACACATGCCCAACCATTGTTTTGTACAACGCACTATAAATTTCAACATACAAAATGTTAATAAATAAAAATAAGCATAGTTCACATAAATAATATATGCATTAGAGTCAGGATACTACTTTCACATTCTCCTAGACAAACACTTTCTTTTTCTTGCACATGTCTCCTCCAACTTTTTTGAAATATTTTAAATCCCTACATGTTAATGTAACACATTTAATTGCATTACTAAATAGTAATGCAATAATATATACTAATAGATATAAATATAAAAGGTTTCTCACGTGAATTATGGCCTTTTCATTATGTGTATCAAATTGTCTAATTCCTTCCCCTCAGGGTCTAGATAATAAATAATCAACGTATCCGAGACAACAACTAGTAACTCTCAATGCTTACCACTAGAGATAAGAAAGTTAAAAATACATAATTCAAAATCCACAATAAAATGTATTTTTCTTAAGTCCAAATTTATAAGCAAAGTAAACTTACTCAATATTGAATGGAGCTATTATCACAGACTTATTTTCTTTACCAAAATATTTAAAAGTGATAGAGAAGTATAAGGTAACGGATTAAGGGTCTTTATGTACACAACTGATCAAGGATGGAATTACAAATCCCAAATGGGTAAATGAAAATTCTATATAGACCCTATGTATGTGGCTATAAAACATATATTATATATGCATTAATATATAAGAGAATAGATCACTGTATATAAAACAAGGTATACATATATATAAATAAGATCTCACCATATACATAGTTCTATCATAGATGTATTAAGACAAGCATAAGTAAACAACTCCAAAATATCTTGTATAAATATATTATCATCGTATGATTGACATGTAGCCTCCTCCTTCATAGAAATATTCATAGGAAAATTTTTGAGATGTTCTCCTATCCATATTTCCATACCCCTACATTGAGGACCTATCACGTCGTATAGGTCCTTTGCAAGCCAACTAGGTACTTCAGGAGGAGGTGGAGGTGGAGGGAGGATGAGCTTTAGAAGGTTTCTTCCCTTTGACCGATATATATAATTTCATATCAATTGTCATGCATATATATACAAATTAATGTAATGTAAATTTATCGTACATGATTAGTATAAACGACATCATTTTCGGGCCACAAGACCACTCTGCCTTCTGCTTCACCAAGCGTGCCCACATCTAGGTGGGCATATGGCAATGGATGTTGCCTCCAAGTAGTGAACACAAGCCTCAGTCTCACATGAACCACACCATTGGGTACTGGAGTGCCATGAATCGTGTGCCCTAGAAGGCATCGGTAAGCCTCACCTTCTACAATGACAAATTCTTTCAATTTTAGACGGTATGGCTTCAACCCCTATAAATTTACATAGAGTATGTTATATACATAAATAAACATATCACCTTAAAAATATTAGCTACTATGTCACTAAAATACTTACAACAGACATGCTAGGTGGTGGGTCTACATGATTACTCCCAACAACCTCTACAGGATCACTCCCAACCACCTCTATCGTAGGAGAAAAGTGGCACGCCACAACTACTATCAGAGTGGCAGACTGAGATTCCTTCCACTTGCTCAATGTTTCCTGGACTCTCTTATCAAGTAACTCATCTAATCTTTTATCAACTAATGGATCTACCTATACATGGCCAAAAGAAAAGCTTTTTGATTCATGCATTCCCTTTCCAATAACATTCTAAAAAAAATAGGTTACCTCAACTTTTGAAAATCCCCCTTTTTGGACATGTTTGCGTTGTGATGGCCCAAAGAATTCTGTTAGGCCCACTCCAACTGTAAGGACCCTGACCTCTATTTTGGGCTTATCCTGTTTGTTTTGCCTTACCTCTGTGCTTAGTTGCTTGCTAATCACATTTAGTGGTGTTTAGCGTTTGCTTGTGTTTTGTTGAGTGTTGGAGGTGCTACTTGTAAAATAACCTAAGTTATGGTTGATAGGCAAGTTTGTCACCTTGAGAGATGTTCTTCTCTCTCCTTACTTCCTCTAAGTTGAGAGGAAGGTTTGGGCTCGTGCCTTGAGTTGTCTTGGTCTTGGTTGAGCTATGTTGGGCCTTGTTTTCCCTTGTTTGGGTCTTGCCTTGCTTTGAGGAGCCCTGTATCGGGCAAGGAGGCTTGTGTAATCCTAGAGGTGTTGTTGGTGTATCGGTCATGGTTTGAAGTGTGTCGGCCTTTGACCTTGTTGACCCTCTTTCTTTGGTTGTGTCACCCTAGTTTGTACATGTGGCCGAACCTTGGTTTTGTGGTGGTATGGTTTGTGCATACATTTTGCAAGATGGCAAACGTATGGACATGTGTCCCTGGGTTAGGTGACACCTTGCCATGGTTCCCCTTTGATCCTCATCTATATATGCCTTGCCTTTCTCTTCCTTAGGAAACCTTTGGCTCTTTGTTTCTCTTCTCTCCTTGAGTGCACGTCACACCTCCCTTGGTGCTTGGTGGCCTATCCCTTTGAAGGAGTTATCTTCTTCTTCCTCTAGCTTGGTGGCCGATCTATAGGTGAGCCTTGCTTCCTTGGTAAACATCTTCTCTCTCTCCTTAGCAACTCCTTCTCCTTCTTACTTTCTCTTCAGCCATGGTGGTTACGAGCTTTGTCCCTTACCTTGAGGTGGCCGAAGGTGGTGTGCTTTGGAGCTAGAAGCTTAAATCTTGGAGCTTTGGAGCTTGAGGAGTTTGCTTAAGGTGGGTTACATAACTTCTAACCCTAGTTGTACTACCTTCTTTATGTTGCATGATTCATATATGTTGATAATCGGCCATTGCATGTTATGTTTTCTTACTCTAGTACATGTTGTTGATCTTATGGATATAGTGAGCATGATGTTGTTGATGTTGTTGATGGTTTATATGCCATTGGATCTAGTTGGCCAAACCATAGTTTGGGGTTTTCTTGTTGATCAATACCCATTTATCTCCTTGGTTTTTGAGAAGTGAGTTTGTGCTCTAGTGATGTGGGCAATACCCCTCTCTCATTTAAGTTGAGAGGTGAGTCTACATTCTAGTTGCTTGGGCAACACCCTCCTCTCACCATGGATTTGAGAGGTGATCTCTTGGATATGTGATGACCTAATTTGAGGTTGATCCTTGTGGTTGCCCGATTTGTGATAGAGGTTGTGAAAAACCCCACTCTCTTTGGTGTTGAGAGGTGAGCCGATTTTCTTGATCATTTAGAGTTTGGTGCCCTTGTGCTTGAGGTTGAAGACGACCTTGTAGAGTTGTGCTTTGCACATTATGACCTTGGAGTAGTGCTGCCCGATAGCTTCGTCTTGAGTTTTTCCCTTGGCCGATACCTTTGTTGCTTGGGCGATACACCTTGTTAAGTGCTCTGCACGACACACCTTGTAGAGAGGTTGCCTGATACCATCTTGCCTTGAGATGGCCTTGGTCGATAGGCTTTGATAGCTTAGTGCCCGATATGGTTTTGGTCGATACCACCTTGTTTGGATGAGATTTGGGCGATATGGTATGGTGCCCGACATGATAACCCTAGGTGCTGGCCGATATGTTGCTGCATGGCCATATACGATACAACACTTGGGTGTCATGAATGCCCTGGGTGATAGGGATGATCCTTGGATGATAGGAAGCTGGTTACACATTAGGGGGGCTTGGGTGATACCCCTTTGGCTAAAATGATCCATGTGATGGGTGGTTGATAGAGGAAACCCTAACCCTAACCCTAGCTTGTGTGCACAATAGGCCTTTGGCCGATAGCCCTGTGTTGATGCACGATGCACCTTGCCCGACACCATGTGAGCTGGTGGGTTCTTGTTGCACGATAGGTGAAGTGATGGGCTTGCTTAGGGTTGGGAAACCCTAGCCGATACATCTTTTGGTGAGGATATGACCATACCCGATACGTCTTTTGGTGAGGGTTGGCGCTGCCCGCCATACCTATAGTGAGGGTTGCAGGAGCTTTGGTGAGGGTTCTGATACCTGGAATGTATATAGCTAATAGTTCTCTGTTGATAATGATAATACAAGTGATATGGTGTAATCACCATGAATCTTACAATTATGATAATGAGATAAGATGATAGGTTGTGAACCAGGAAGTTTGGAAGGATATAATGTTGCTACACATGATAATGTGACACATGTATATGATCACAAGTATGGGACATGATATATGCTTATGATTGATAATAAAACTATGATTTCTATAGCATATGTGTAATATACTCATGGATGTTGCTTTATACTTGATAGCATGATAATCTTGTTAATCCATGATGGCTTCAGTTATCTCTATGGATGTGTATACTAACCATGCATGTATTTTTATGTGGATTCATAGCCTGGTAAGAGCTATGAGATGTATGTGCTTGAGTAGCACCATGTGGTAATGAGAAAACAAGTTGATAGGTCTGAGGACCTGATATCAAGTTGAGTGCCTATTTGAGGTGTTATCCTCTGAAAATGAGATAAGGGATGTGTTCCCAGAATGTTTATGCATGATTATGATGCCTTGAGAGGTAATGGTTGATATAAGGAGGGATTGAGGTCCCATGACAGTATGATGATGGCAATAATGATGTAATTATATAAGGCTATGTTTATACTTTGGTTGCCTCAACAATTGGCTTAAAATATACTAGTTAGTTATAGATGAACATATCATGTAGTTTTCCCTGGCCATAGATCCATCACCGTTAGTATCATGGTGATGGTGAAACGGGTTTATCCTGTGGGATTTAATTGGAGTGCATATTGTTGAATATGCGAGGTTTTCCCCTAGCCTAAAATAGGAGGAATCTGAGTACCACTGTGAATATATGGAGCATGGTGAACAGACCCATGGCTCAGAATATGTGATGATGAGCATGATGCGTTCATGCCTCGGATGTATGTACTAGCACCTATGTCAAGGTGAGCTAGAGATATGGGTAGCTTACAGAGCTGACCCTGAGGCTGAGGCCATATAAGCATGAGATTGTGGTCCTACTTTGGTTTTTGTGCATTGACCATGAGGAGGATAGGTCATGGAGTCCGTCTCTCCCATTGACCTTGTATGGCACCAGTTTTTGGGCTTCGCAGCCAAAGGTTGTATTTGAGTAGGAATAGCTCACTTCCTCAGGGCATAATAAAACATAATCCAATCGAATAGTATATCTTGCTTAGAGAAAAACACAGAACATTGTTAGAGGCCTTTCTTATATAGCTGATCTAGTTATACCTTGCAGTTATGTGTACGATCCTTATATTTTGTGAAAAGTTCTTATAAAGATTATCTTGTCAATCATGTTCCAGAAAGGAAATATGGATATAGGCATCATGAATATCTTGATAAGAATGATGGGAATAGTGGTCTTGCTCAGTATACTGCTCTTGTTATACACTTTATCAGTTATCTGCTTTTATTGATTTAATCTTCTGAGGTTTTATAGTTTTTGCGGGGAGTTATGTTTCTCACTTGGACTGTGTGTCTCACCCCACTGGTTTACAACCTTTTTAGGTGATCACTCTAGACGTGGTGGTGGTCGTGAGGTTGCGGCCGAGCAGCAAGAAGAGCAGTAGAAGGCAAGAGATGGACATGCTGTTGTTTTGGTGGTTTTGTAGTAGAGTCCTAGAGTCATCCTTTTACTCTCAGGTCCTCGGAGGTGTTTGATGACATTTCACGATGTCTAGCTGTTGTAATTTTGTATATCCTGCTGTTGGTCGTACATGGCCCGTTATGTATATATAAATAGGTGATGAACTCTGGGGATGACAATACAGCTGGTTCTGATAAGGTGTGGACATATATCAAAGCTTGTAATATTTTGATAACATGTTTCTCTACAGGATCATGGTGCAAAAAATCTCTTATGTATGCTTCCCACAATCAATTTTAATTAACCTGTGTTTTTGGTAATTTGTGGTTCCGCACATTTTCGCATGTCATCTCACTGTCTGTGTAATGGTGGGGTGTCAGAGTAAGTTTTGGTATCAGAGCTCTAGCTTCACTGAGTCTATAAGGATCTAGGACTAGGTTGCTTTTCTTCTTGTGAGTTTTCTAAATTTTCTTACAATAATCTTCTGCCCTCAGCAGAAGATAAAGCTTAAAGATGTCTGAAAACCATGAAGAACATGATGTCGAGAGTAGTGAGGCTGCATTAGTTGATGGAGCTGGAGTGCAGACACATGAAGATCGGGTGCCTAAGGTCCCACAACTTGACCCAGCCATTCTTGAAAACCCTGCCCACCAACAGCTTATGGGGCAGTTGATGGCTACGATGAATCACATGGTGGAAAGAGTGACAGTGCCTCCTCCAAGAGCACATGCTCCCCATGGTGAATCATCAAGCATTGAGAAGACCTTTGAGTGGTTTTGTCGAGTCAGAGCTTCAGATTATGCTGGAACGGCTGATCCGGTGGATGTAGATCTGTGGCTAACAGGTCTCGAGAAGGCCTTCCAGATCCTCGACATCCCTGAAGCAGAAAAAGTCAAGCACGCTATCTACCTCCTGAAGGGTAGTGCTGGTCATTGGTGGTCCATTGAGGAGGAGAAGCGACCCGTTGAGGTGATCGGTTGGGAGGTTTTTCGGTGGGAGTTCATCAGTAGATACTTTCTAAAGACGTATCTGGATGAGAAGATTAACCAGTTTGAGCGTCTACACCAAGGGTCGATGAACATCACAGAGTATGAAGCCAAGTTCATGGACTTGCTAAGGTTTTGTCCTCACATGGAGGCGACAAATGATGAGCGGATCAGGCAGTTTGAGAAAGGTTTGAGTGCTGAACCGTCGACACCTACTGCTGCTTTGGAGAATCGGGAGTGGTTTGCCACATTCATGGAGTCCGTCCACAGGATTGAATGGTTTGTCAGGGAGAAAAGGGAGTCCATGAACTGGAAAAGGTCTGCTCAGTTCTAGGGATAAAGATTTGGTGGCTTTAAGAAGCCAATGTTTTCAGCACCTTCCACGATGTAGAGTTCTCGTGTACCATCATAATGGTCTCCGAGTAAGGGAAGAGGTTATGTTTGTTCACCGTCAAAGGTGCATAGTACAACTTCAGTGGCAGTGACAGGGCCATCTAGGCCACAGATAGAAGGAAGGTCATGTTACCACTATGGATAGACTGGGTACTTGAGGTCAAATTGCCCAAAGAGAGATGTCGAAGTAACACAGCAGCCGAGGCAGAGTCAACAAGTGTCAGACAGATAGTAGTCTAGTGAGTGAGGATGCGGTCAAGCATCAAAAGAAGGATCATCTTCGCAAGGAAGCAGAGGGCGAGGACGACAACAAGCAACGACTCGATTCTATGCTATGAGTCAACTGGAGGTGATAGTCAACCCGCGAGTGGTGGCAGATCAGATGGAGTTATTTCATTCTAATTTGTCTTCTTCTTGCTTTATATCTGTTCTGGTTGACCCGGGTGCTACACACTCTTTTATCGCACATAGTCTGCTTGATAGTTATCCTTTACCTGTTAGTTGTAAGAAAGATAGCCTGTTGTTAGAAACCCCTCTTGATGTTTCCTCGATGCTTCGAGAAGAGTGTCCGTCTTGTGTTCTATCTTTCTCGGGACACTGTATACAAGTGGATCTTATACCACTTGATATGCATGGATTCGATGTGATCCTTGGGATGGATACCGTAGAGAAGTATAAGGTTGTATTGGACTATGGTTCCAAGCAGGCAGTGTTTGATGATGACGGAGAAAAGTGGATCTTCCAAGGAGATAGGAAGATTCTCCTGACGTGTTTAGTGTCAGCAATGGTGGCAGAGAAGTTGCTGAGGCAAGGTTGTAAGGCATTCTTAACTCACGTTGTGGATACCAAGGAGAAAGGTCCTAGCCTTGAGGAGGTGACGGTTGTCCGAGAGTTTGTGGATGTGTTTCCTGATGAGTTCCCCGATGTTCCTCCACCTCGAGAGATTGATTTTGAGATCAATCTGGTGCTAGGAACACAACCAGTTGCTCAAACACTGTATCAAATGGCTTCAGCCGAGATGGCATAACTCAAGAAGTAGTTACAGGAGTTGTTGGAAAAAGGTTTCATCAGACCAAGCACATCGTCTTGGGGTGCTCCATTCTTGTTTGTTAAGAAGAAGGACGGGTTGATGTGGTTGTGTATAGATTACTGGCAGTTGAACAAAGTCACGATAAAAAACAAGTACCCATTGCCAAGGAAAGACGATCTGTTTGATCAGTTGCGTGGTGCTACAGTGTTCTCAAAGATCAATCTACGTTTTGGATATCATCAGTTGCGAATTAAGGGTGGTGACATACCAAAGTCCTCTTTTAGGATGAGGTATGGTCACTTTGAGTTTGTGGTTATGCTGTTTGGGCTAACCAATGCACTTGTTGCTTTCATGGATATGATGAATAGGATGTTCCATCCATTTCTAAATCAGTTTGTTGTAGTCTTCATAGATGACATCTTGATCTATAGTCGGGACATGCAAGAACATGAACAACATCTTCGACAAGCATTGACTCTTCTTTGCCAACATCAGTTGTATGCCAAGTTCCGTAAGTGTGAGTTCTGGTTGAAGGAAGTGACTTTCTTGGGTTACTGATATCTACTGAAGGAGTCAGAGTGGACCCTAAGAAGGTAGAGTCATTTGCAGATTGGGAGCAACCAAAGACACCAATAGAAGTTTGTACTTTTCTGGGTTTGGCAGGATACTACCGGAGGTTTATAAAGGATTTTAGCGTGATCTCTTTGCCGTTGAAAAAATTGACCAGGAAAGATGTACCCTTTGTTTGGGGTGATCATTGTCAAAAAGTTTTCCAAAGTTTGAAGGAGAAAATGACTAGTGCTCCAATGTTGGTGCTGCCAGAGCCTGGGAAAGGCTATGTTGTTTTCTGCGATGCTTCTAAAAAAGGCTTAGGATGTGTGCTGATGCAGGAGGATCATGTGGTTTCTTTTGCTTCACGACAACTTAAGAAACATGAGGAGAACTATCTGACACATGATTTGGAATTAGCTGCGGTGGTCCATCCGTTAAAGATTTAGAGGCACTATCTTCATGGGGAAGTGTGTCAGATCTTTATAGATCATAAGAACTTGAAGTACATCTTTTCATAGAGTGAGCTGAACATGAGACAACGTCGTTGGATGGAGCTAATCAATGATTATGATTGCACCATTGAGTATCATCTTGGTAAGGCAAATGTGGTAGCTGATGCACTTAGCAGAAAGTCTTCTTCTCTCCCCATGAAGAAGGCATAGTTGAGTTCCTTGGTATGCCATAGGAGGAATATATTTGTCTCCTTGCGGAAGATGAATGTGCAGTTGGAAGTTTCCTTGTTGGCAGGACTGTTGGCATAGATGCAAGTCAAGCCTACGCTGATAGAGCAGATCAAAGACGCACAACAGGCAGATGATACAATGTAGTTGATCAGGTCAGAGCTCGACAGTGAAAAGCGTGATGGGTTCCATGAGTATGAGGATGGACTAGTTTGCTATCATGGTAGGATGGTGGTCCCCGATGTTGATAATCTAATAAAGCTAGTACTCGAGGAAGCACACACATCAATTTATGATATGCATCCAGGAGTCACCAAGATGTATCATAATCTAAAGGACCTGTATTGGTGGTCTGGCTTGAAGAAGGATGTAGCTGAGTTTGTGGATAAGTGTGTAGTATGTCAACAAGTTAAACCTGAACATCAGAAGCTGGTAGGTACGTTGCAACCCATGCCGATACTGAAATGGAAATGGGATCATATCACCATGGATTTCGTAGTTGGTCTATCGAAGACATCTAGGAATCATGATTCCATTTGGATAATAGTGGATAGGTTGACAAAGTCTGCTCACTTCATACCGGTAAAGATAACATATACAGCAGAAAAACTTGCTCAGGTGTATGTGGATGAGATAGTGTGTTTGCACGGTGTACCAGCAACGATAGTTTCTGACAGAGGTCCCCAGTTCACGAGTCATTTCTGGGAACAGTTGCACAAAGCGTTGGGAATGCAGTTGAGGTTCAGCACTGCCTTCCACCTACAGACAGATGGACAGTCTGAAAGGACTATTCAGACTTTGGAGGATCTTCTCTGAGCATGTGTTTTACAGTTCCTAGGCAGTTGGGATGTGCATCTCAGTTTGATAGAGTTCGCTTACAATAACAGTTACCAACGGAGCATTGACATGGCTCCTTATGAGGATCTATATGGAAGGAAGTGCAGATCCCCTTTATGTTGGTATGAGTCTGGTGAGTATCAGCTTTTTGGTCCTAAGTTAGTGCAGCAGACAAAAAAAAAAGATCAAAGTGATACAACAACAGTTGAAAGTGCCATAGGATAGACAAAAGTCTTATGCAGACAATCACCAACAACCTTTAGAGTTATAGGTGGGAGACAAAGTGTATCTCAAGGTCTCTCCATGGAAAGGCATGCTAAGGTTTGGCCAGAAAGGAAAGTTGGTACCCAGGTATATGGGGCCATACCCGGTAATAGCATGTGTTGCCAAGGTAGCTTACAAGTTAGAGCTACCGCCAGAGTTGCATAGGTTACATCTGGTGTTCCATGTCAGCATGTTGAATAAAAGTCATCCAGACACAGAGACAGTGATACAACCAGTTGAGGTTGAGCTTGATGAAGATGTGACCTATGAGGAAGGTCTAGTGACGATCCTTGACAGAAGGGTAAAGAGGTTGAAGAGGAAGGACCTGATTATTTTGAAGGTTCTTTGGCACCATCGTGGCGTTGAGGAAGCCACGTGGGAACTGGATGAATAGATGAGGAGGAAGTATCCCTTGCTTTTCTCTTCAGATTTTGGGGATGAAATCCCTTTGTAGAGGTTTATGGCTTGTAAGGACCCTGACCTCCGTTTTGGGCTTATCCTGTTTGTTTTGCCTTACCCCTGTACTTAGTTGCTTGCTAATCACCTTTACTGGTGTTTAGGGTTTGCTTGTGTTTTGTTGAGTGTTGGAGGTGCTACTTGCAAAATAACCTAAGTTAGGGTTGATAGGCAAGTTTGTCACCTTGAGAGATGTTCTTCTCTCTCCTTTCTTCCTCTAAGTTGAGAGGAAGGTTTGGGATCATGCCTTGAGTTGTCTTGGGCTTGGTTGAGCTCTGTTGGGCCTTGTGTTCCCTTGTTTGGGCCTTGCCTTGCTTTGAGGAGCCCTGTATCGGGCAAGGAGGCTTATGTCAGCCTAGAGGTGTTGGTGGTGTATCGGTCATGGTTTGAAGTGTGTCTGCCTTTGACCTTGTTGACCCTCTTTCTTTGGTTGTGTCACCCTAGTTTGGAAATGTGGCCGAACCTTGGTTGTGTGGTGGCATGGTTTGTGCATATGTTTTGCAAGATGGAAAATGTGTGGACATGTGTCCCTGGGTAATGTGACACCTTGCCATGGTTCCCCTTTGATCCTCATCTATATATGCCTTTCCTTTCTCTTCCTTAGGAAACCTTTGGCTCTTTGTTGCTCTTCTCCCCTTGAATGAATGACACACCTCCCTTGGTGCTTGGTGGCTGATCCCTTTGAAGGAGTTCTCTTCTTCTTCCTCTAGCTTGGTGGCCAGTCTATAGGTGAGCCTTTCTTCCTTGGTAAACATCTTATCTCTCTCCTTAGCATCCCCTTATCCTTCCTACTTGCTCTTCAGCCATGGTGGTTATGAGCTTTATCTCTTTCCTTGAGGTGGACGAAGGTGGTGTGCTTTGGAGCTAGAAGGTTAAAGCTTGGAGCTTTGGAGCTTGAGGAGTTTGCTTAAGGCGGGTTACATAACTTCTAACCCTAGCTGTACTACCTTCTTTATGTTGCATGATTCATATATGTTGATGATCGTCCATTGCATGCTATGTTTTCTTGCTCTATACATGTTGTTGATCTTATGGATATAGTGAGCATGATGTTGTTGATGGTTTATATGCCTTTGGATCTAATTGTCCGAACCATAGTTTGGGGTTTTCTTGTTGAGCAATACCCCTTTCTATCCTTGGTTTTTGAGAAGTGAGTTTGAGTTCTAGTGATGTGGGCAATACCCCTCTCTCGTTTAAGTTGAGAGGTGAGTCTACATTCTAGTTGCTTGGGCAACACCCTCCTCTCACCATGGATTTGAGAGGTGATCTCTTGGATATGTGATGACCTAAGTTGAGGTTGATCCTTGTGGTTGCCTGATTTGTGATAGAGAGGTTGTGTAAAACCCCTCTCTCTTGGGTGTTGAGAGGTGAGCTGATCTTCTTGATCATTTAGGGTTTGGTGCCCTTGTGCTTGAGGTTGAAGACGACCTTGTAGATTTTTTCTTTGCATGTTATGAGCTTGTAGTAGTTTTGCCCGATAGCTTCATCTTGAGTTGTTCCCTTGGTCGATACCTTTGTTGCTTGGGCGATACACCTTGTTGAGTGCTCTACATGACACATCTTGTAGAGAGGTTTCCCGATACCATCTTGCCTTGAGATGGCCTTGGATGATAGGCTTTGATAGCTTAGTGCCCGATATTGTTTTTCTCGATACCACCTTGTTTGGATGAGCTTTTGGTGATATGGTATGGTGCCCGACATGATAACCCTTGGTGCTGGCCGATATGTTGTTGCATGGCCATACACGATACAACTCTTGGGCATCATGAATGCCCTAGTCGATAGGGATGATCCTTGGATGATAGGAAGTTGGTTGCACATTAGGGGCGCTTGGGTGATACCCCTTTGGCCGTTATGATCCATGTGACAGTTGGTCGATAGAGGAAACCCTAACCCTAACCCTAGCTTGGGTGCATGATAGGCCTTTAGCCGATAGCCCTGTGTTGATGCACGATGCACCTTGCCCGACACCATGTGAGCTGGTGCGTTCTTGTTGCACGATAGGTGAAGTGATGGGCTTGCTTAGGGTTGGGAAAACCTAGCTGATACATCTTTTGGTGAGGATATGACCATACCCGATACATCTTTTGGTGAGGGTTGGCGCTGCCCGCCATACCTATAGTGAGGGTTGCATGAGCTTTGGTGAGGGTTCAGATAACTTGGAATGTATATAGTTGATAGTTCTCTGTTAATAATGATAATACAAGTAATATGGTGTAATCACCTTGAATCCTGCAATTATGATAATGAGATAAGATGATAGGTTGTGAACCAGGAAGTTTGGAAGGATATGATGTTCCTACACATGATAATGTGACACATGTATATGATCACAAGTATGGGACATGATATATGCTTATGATTGATATTAAAACTATGATTTCTACAGCTTATGAGTAATATACTCATGGATGTTTCTTTATACTTGATAGCATGATAATCCTATTAATCCATGATGTCTTCAGTTATCTCTATGGATGTGTATACTAACCATGTAGGTATTTTTATGTGGATTCATAGCCTGGTAAGAGCTATGAGATGTATGCGCTTGAGTAGCACCATGTGGTAATGAGATAACAAGTTGATAGGTCTGAGGACCTGATATAAGGTTGAGTGCCTAGTTGAGGTGTTATCCTCTGATTATGAGATAAGGATGCGTTCCCAGAATGCTGATATATGATTATGATGCCTTGAGAGGTAATGGTTGATATAAGGAGGGATTGAGGTCCCAGGACAATATGATGATGGAAATAATGATGTAATTCTATAAGGCTATGTTTATACTTTGGTTGCCTCAACAATTGGCTTAAAATATACTAATTAATTATAGATGAACATATCATGTAGTTTGCCCTGGCCATAGATCCATCATCGTCAATATCATGGTGATGGTGAAATGGGTTTATCCTACGGGATTTTCCTGGAGTGCATATTGTTGAATATGCGACGTTTTCCCCTAGCCTAAAATAGGAGGAATCTGAGTACCACTGTGAATATATGGATCATGGTGAACAGACCCATGGCTCAAGATATGTGATGATGAGCATGATGCGTTCATGGCTTGGATGTACGTACTAGCACCTGTGTCAAGGTGAGCTAGAGATATGGGTAGCTTGTGGAGATGACCCTAAGGCTGAGGCCATATAAGCATGAGACTACAGTCCTACTTTGGTTTTCGTGCACTAACCACGAGGAGGAGAGGTCATGGAGTTCGACTCTTCCATTGACCTTGTATGGCACTGGTTTTTGGGCTTCACAGCCAAAGGTTGGATTTGAGAAGGGAAATCTCACTTCCCCAGGGCATAATAAAACTTAATCCAGCCGAATAGTATATCTTGCTTAGAGAAAAACACGAAACATTGTTTGAGGCCTTGCTTATATAGCTGATCTAGTTATACCTTGCAGTTATGTGTACGATCCTTATACTTTGTGATAAGTTCTTATAAAGCTTATCTTGTCAATCATGTTCCATAAAGGAAATCAGGATATAGGCCTCATGAATATCTTGATAAGAATGATGGGAATAATGGTCTTGCTCAGTATACTGCTCTTATTATACGCTTTATCAGTTATCTGCTTTTATTGATTTAATCTTCTGAGGTTTTATAGTTTCGGCGGGAAGTTATGTTTCTCGTTGGGACTGTGTGTATCGCCCCACTGGTTTACAACCTTTTTAGGTGATCGCTCTAGATGTGGTGGTGGTTGTAAGGTTGTGTCCGAGCAACAAGAAGAGAAGTAGAAAGCAAGAGATGGACATGTTGCTATTTTGGTGGTTTTGTAGTAGAGTCCTAGAGTCATCCATGTACTCTCAGATCCTCGGAGGTGTTCGACGATGTTTCACGATGTCTAGCTATTGTAATTTTGTATATCCTGTTGTTGGGCGTATGTGGCCCGTTATGTATGTAAAAATAGGTGATGAACTCTAGTGCTGACAATACAGCTGGTTCCGATAAGCTATGGACATATATCAAAGCTTGTAATATTTTGATAACATGTTTCTCTGCAGGATTAGGGTGTAGAAGTTCTCTTATGTATGCTTCCCGCAATCAGTTTTAATTAAACCGTGTTTTTGGTACTTTGTGGTTCTGCACATTTTCACGTGTCATCTCGCTGTCTGTGTGATGGCGGGGTGTCACACCAGCCCCTACAGCCCTAACACGTTTTAGGATGCTCTGGGTTACCGACAAAAACTGTCAATTCATCTCTTATTCCCTCAGGGATGAACAATCCTTGCTTCCTCTGCTCATGAAGCTCCCACTAATCATCATCAATAGAATTTGGGAAGTAAATATAACAATCATCAATACTAATTGCTCTAAGAGTTTAATTTTACCATTTTTGCAGTCGTCTTAGTAGTTGTGGGGCTGGTTATATCTCATTTTTTGATTTACCACCCAACTATCCACACATCATGGCGATGCAGAGGTGTAGGAGTAATAATAGATGACTCACCAGTCTCAATATTAGGAGCAGTAGGCTGTTGAATGGAAGACATATGTAGTTTTTGGTGAAGAGTTGCATAGACACCTGGACCCATCATGAGGTCATGCACATTCAGTGCATGCCTTTCTCTTTGAGCATCGCTCATAGCGTTGTTAGTAATCACATTGAATTGGTTAGTAACAATCAAGATCAATCACGAATAGGTGAATTTGTAAGAATGTATATTAATTAAATTGGGAGTGATGCTTAATACCTTGAATTCATCAATATTTCTCCTGGCAAAAAACACTTTCCACTCAGCCATGTCCAGGTACTTCCAATGCTCAAGGGCTGACTTCTTCCTCCTATCAACATCTCGTATGTATTGTCAATTGAGAGTTGTCCTATAGTTCCTTAGGACCCTCCCATAATGTTGCATCACCTTTTTACAATGTAGGCTTTCATCCAGTTCAAATATACTCTGCAAAATTTCATATATTTAATCAAGTATTCTAAAAAATAGAATTGTAGATAACTTTAAAATTAGAACTTCAAATGATAATATCTCACACATACTTCTTTCCATACTAAGTCCTTCTTCCCTTTCAGAACTGTATGACAAGTTTATGCATTTACACTACAATGTCTACGAGTAATAACCCCAAGATATGAAACAAATGAGTTGTGGTTCTTTCCAACTGGATTTCCTGAATGATCAAAATCCACAATCAATCAGAGGTTCAAGATAAACTTCAATATCATTTCCAGGTTGTTTAGGACTCGATATCAACAACGACAACATAACGTACTTATTTTTCATACACAACTAGGGAGGAAGATTGTATATAACAAGCATAACATGCCAAGTGCTTTTTGGCTGCTCAATGTCCCGTATGGATTCATCCCATTGGTACAAAGCCCAAGTCCTAGATTCATTACTTCTACACCAAATTCAGGGTACAATAAATCAAACTTCTTCCACTATGGGGAATCAGACGCATGTTGTAGGATCGCATCATTATTTTTCTTAACCTACGCAGGCCACCTCAAATTCTTTGCATCTATCAAATTGGAAAACAAGTGTTGAAACTGTGGCATTATAGGTAGATACCACATCACCTTGGCAAGAGAACTAGTTTTGGACTTCCCCAAAGTCATCATTTTATACCTTGACGCCCGACATTTTGGACAATCTTTCAAATCCACATAGTCCTTCTGAAATAATACACAATCATTTGGGCATGTGTGTATCTTCTTAGCCTCCATTCCCATTGGGCCTAATAATTTCTTTCACTCCTATGTTGAGATTGGAAGCTTGTTTCCTTCAGGAAGAATTTCTTTCAACAAAGACAATAATGACGTGAACTTTTGCTGCTCCATCTATTGTTAGCCTTCAGCCTATACAATCTCAACTCAACGCCAAGCTTTGTAAACTTAATACAACCTGTGTATAATAGTTTCTCAGCATCATGCCCAATGTTCCTAAATATGGGAGGTGGATCGGTGTGCTCTACCCCACAACTATCCTGCATCTCATCAATGATGTCTATTGGAACCGGTTTGTTCACATCTACGTCATCTAAGGCAATTTCTTCTTCCACACAAGCATTACTATTGACATCAACTGATTTTAGGTTTGAGATCTCTCCATGCCAATACCATTCTATATAGCCTTGTACAATCCCATTGCACATGACATGAATTTTGATTTCGTCACCACTGCTAACTTTCAAGTTGTTACCGCAATGCCTACATGGACAATAGAACCTATCTCTAGGTTGTTTCCTATGTTCCTCCACAAATCTAATAAACTAATCAAGACCAACAATAAACTCTGGGGTGCACCGATTTGGAATGGACATCCATGATCTATCCATTTTATGATCAAAGACAAAACAAGTATATATTAGGGTTTAGGGATTACATATTAAGTTCAAGATTTACAGATATAATACTATTAGGGTTTATTTTTTTAGATTTAGAAATAATTATTTAAAGATTAGGGTTTAGCTTTAAAAGATTAGGGTTTAGGGTTAAAAAATTAGGGTTTAGGGTCTTATATATTATAAATGTGTGTACCACCTATCCCATTCTTGAACACCTAATCTCACTAGTAAGTGTATAATGTGTATTCAGTTTTCAAGAAAATTTCAACACCATTTCCCATAGTTCTCCAAGTACACAGATGTACATGGGAAAATGCCTACCAACACATATACTTAGAGAACAAATGGGGAAGTGCTTATGAAACATCATGAAAACCAAATGTACATTATACACTTACATCCTAAGTGAGATTAAATGTTCAAGAACAATCCCAAATCGGGAGCTATCCAAGATTTACACCTAATGAGTAAATATTGGATGGGTTTCTAGGCCAACCAAATACATGTATGTGTTTACAATAGCAACATCTTGTAGTCTTAATCATACCCTAGTCTAGGTACCATATTCTATATAACATTGATTTCAACATCTCCAATGTCCATGCATGTTCATCATCAAGATAATCATTACACATAAATTAGTCATTACCTAGGGAGGGGGAGATTCATAATTGATTTCAGAATTTCAAACTAACTCATGCATTATCATCATCAATCTACATCATACAATATTTATTCATGTAGATGTTAGGGTGACACATCACTACCAAATTAGAGATCTAACATTAGGCTTTTAATATCTTAGATGGATTTATCACAAGATTTGAGCAATATAGTTAATACAAGATTATGGTGAAATGTGTACAAGATTAGGTCTTAAATATAGCAGCATGCACATTAGTTCACATTTCATTATTATCAAGTTAAGATATAGTTCAAGTATTTGTCAAATTTGATTCCTGGCTCAAACATGCATAAACGTTTTTTGATATAGAGTAGTGGGTTTTTTGGGGGATATGAAACCTACCTAGACGTAGGGGAAGTAGAAGCTCCTCAAGTGGTCGTGTGAGCTCCAACGTCCTCAGGCCCGAGCTCCAGTGGCGGTAGGCACAACAACTCATCAAGCAGCTGATGAGCACAGTAGCTCCATCGGTGATCACAGTAGCCCCACCAGTCTCTCCTGGTGGTAGTTGGAGGAAGACCGAATGAACAAAGGAGGAGCTGGTGAGTGGAGGTGGTGAGTAGCAAGTAGCTGGAGGAGAGGAATCACTAGGAGTAGAGGCGGCTAAAACCTAGAATCACAATGAAACAGAGAATGGGGAAAAGTTTGTTTCACACGGGTGGTGTTAAACCCTTGGTCGTCGATTGTTTGTAAAAAAATGACAACTAAGTCCAAATCTAAACAAAAAAAAGTTTCCCTCGTTGGGGTTTTAGTCATCAATTTCAAGATAAAAAACCGTTGTTATAGACCTATCCCCTTAAAAAAAGTTTGACTCACGAAGGGTGATTAGTCGTCAGTTTTTTGCAAAAGCTGACGACTAATGAGGGGATAAATTTTTGGCGGGGACATGGTGTGAAACTTGTGTCGTTGGTTACTAGTAAAAAATGACAATGAAGTCCAAATCTACACCGTCTTGTTTAGGGTGTTAGTCATCAGAAGTCCAAATCTACACCGTCTCATTTAGGGTTTTAGTCATCAGTTTCTGGAGATATCATCGACGCTAAAGAATGGATAATTTTCTATGGGGACATGGCATGAAGCATGTATCCTCAGTTTGAGAAAATTTGATGACATATCCAAAATTTTGGAGGCAAATTCCCCCCACCAAAAAAAAATTGTATATCACGGGTAATTTAAGACATCAGTTTTTATTATAAGAAACCGACGTTGAAGTAAAAGTGGTACCCATGTATTTTCTTAATCCGCAGAACTTCACATATGGTGATGTATTTCTTACATAACCGACATTGTTGATCTATGGCATTAGTGTTTTTTGTTTAACTGATGCCATCAAAGGTGGCATTATATTTCATTTCTATACTAGTAGCTTCTTGAGACTATGTGTGTGTGGATCGACCTCAGGTACGTCAATGGGGAGGATGATGGAGATTGATGCGAGGCTACAGTAGCGGTTGAAGTCCTCCTGGATGGACCATTGGATGATGAGGTACTCGATGTCGTGGATGACTCTGTCGGGGAAAACCACAGATTTGGTGGTGGACCATAGAAGTGTAGTTGACGATGAGTGTGTGCTTGGAGGGAACGATGTCGTCGGGGGTCACTATGCGGGAGAGGTGGATGTGGTCCTCAATGGTTGGTCCCATGGTGAGTGTGAGGGATGATCATGTGCATCCCATGCAAGTTGAACGAGGGCTTGTAGGTGACTTGTAGGTCATTTTCGATCAAACAAATCAACTGGGAATATGTAGTTTGGTGGTGCTCACTCCACAGTGAGCATGTAATCCACTCGAATGGTCCTCAACAGCAAAAAAATCCATACGATCCACAAATTGTGGTTCAAATCAAATCAAATCGATCCCAATTTTTCTAACATGCCTAGTCACATGTCATAAATAACACTCCTACCTTCGACATCAAGGAAAATACATATGGAGAGTTACTTAAACTATGGTGTTTGTCAATCATCATCAAAGTCCTGGTGATGGAGGTGGGGTTCTTGACCTTGTAGGATAAAAACAATCCATGTGGAAATCGATAGGAAACTTTAGACATATCGATTTGGAGAACAACTATTTCATGGTTCAACTAGTTCACAAAGATGACTACATGAAGGCCATAACGGGGGACCACAGACAATGATGGGTTCATACCACATAGTACAACCATGGGATCCATCCTTCTCTCCAACAAATATGAACCCTAGACACATCCGCAACATGGGTTCAAATTCCAAAGCTTCCCATCGTCCTATACTAGAGAAACTTCCTAGAGGATGTGGTTTATGTGTTTGGTACCACAATCAGGGTGGACATAGACATTGACTTGAAGAGGAAGGGGAAGAGTTGGGAAATATGACTACATAGATGACAATAGAAATAAACTTTGTGTTTCCATATTCCCCTTTAATCAATGGATCCCTCAGTAACTATGGATTAGGAAGGGTTGCAAGGCATATATCTGGTCCTGCAGCAAGTCTAACAAATACTCTTGTAATGGTGTGCTTCTTTCACAAGCTGCACACGGACAATGATGGGGTGGAACCACCACAAACAACAGTGGTTGTTGTCCTCCTAGCGTGGTGATGATGGCCTCCATCCCTATATGTGAACATCAGGAACTCCTCATTGTGATCCACAACTAATGGAAAGGAGTTTCCCCTCTCAACATCAATGTGCTAGTCTTGACTCGTCCCTTGTTGTCTCTTCCGTGTTGTCTCTCCCTTAACAGGTAAGGCTTTCTTGGGCTCTCCAGTTACCACAACAATGAGAAGATAACAATTGTCAAAAGTTATTGTTGTTTCTCTAAAAGCCTAGACTACCCCCACTCTCCCTTTATATAGGATGTATAGGGTCAGAATTTCTAGATCTTTTAGGAGTCGAAGAGATGGAATTTCATGAATTTTATGGAAGCTACAAACAACAAAATGGTCAGTTCATACTAGACTGATCGGTTCACATGTGAAATGATTCTCTTAACACTTGAAATGATCAGTTCACTATGTTTACTATTCACAAATATATGGCCTTTTATTATATGATTAATGCACAACATGACATCAACATCAACCCTTTACCCACTCTTACTGATATCCAACTGGTCGGTTCACAACCTACACCAGTTGTTTCATGTCTTTGAACCATTTTGTTCACTTACTGAATCAATCTTTTCATATTCTAGTCATTTAATTATTGTTTAAGTTGATTACCTAAACACTTTAATAATAAAGTTAAACCTTATTCATGAGTAAACTCATATTCTAAGTGCATCCTATGCGTGTCACCCTATAGGTCCCAAATTACATTGGATGTGAATATCCAAAGCTAATTTATGACATAACAAGAAATGAATGGTATCCAACTACACATCATTGCTACCTAAGTAATTGGAAAGTTGGAGAACAAGTTCAACCTACAATCCATGATTAGTGTTATCATGATCATATAGTTCCTTTGTCTCTATTATCTATATTGAACTTGAGGTATGGAATCGTCATCCTCTTAACATTCAATCCATGTTCCCTAAAACTAGAGTAGACTGTCTGAGATGCATGTGAGCTCACATATCATATATTGATTCACATGGGTATGGCCATATATTTCTCAGTCTCTCTTATGAAGTGGCCCATATATCAACCCTCGTATGAGGGGCAAACCCATCTACTTCACTCACAACCAATCCCCATGTGTCACAGTGTACTCCAACATCACCTTTATGACTACCCTTATTCAAGTTCATTTGATGATGTCTAAGTACAATGAACGACATGTCATGAGTGTAGTGATTTTAGGTCTAAGAACCACAATCACCACTATCACTATGAGTTGATTCGGACTACCATTGAATGGTTTCCATGCATCACTCTCATGGTGGGACTGTCTGATGCACTGTTCTATAACAAGTACTTGTTTTCTTGGTTTGATGTAACATATCATGGATAATGAGGTTCTATCATCAACCGACACAAGCTCTAGTTTTATGTACAATTATTGTCTATTATATTCCACAATAACATCTAACGAGGGACATAATAAGAATGTTTGCACTCTTATCATACATATGATCTCATTGTTCAGGACCTCAACCTGAAGACATATGTCATTGAGTAACATCATTAATTAGACATCTATCTTTCATACCATTATCTCATAATTGAACAAACATATAGATGAAGATTGCTTTTATTATTAATCAAATCTTTTACAAGATATGCCATAATAATCATCATATGATTGGCTCTTTGGGCATACATACCAACAGATTTTCACTTGCACTTAGAACCAATCACCCATGAACTTAATCCCAAGTGATCTACCATGACCATCATGCTTCTTCTATGAAAGTGCTTTTGTCAAGGGGTCAACACTATGACTTTCAGGTGATACTATATAATTCTTCACATCTCCTCATTATACAATCTCTCGTATGAGATGGAACCACTACAATATGTGCTTGGAATGCTAATGTGGTCTAGGTTCCTTATCTTGTGCAGTACCTCCATTGTTTTTCATATATTTCTACTACATCAATGATGCTTAAAACCACCCCAAGTTCAGTGACGAACTTCTTAATCCAAACAACTTCCTTTGATGCATTAGAGGCAACAACATACTTGACCTATGTTGTAGAGTCAACACCTATTTCTTTCTTGGAACTCTCCTAGATTACAACTCTGTTGTTCAAGCAAAACACAAATCTAGATTGTTATCTAAAGTCATCTTTGTTAGTTTGGAAGCTTGTATCGGTGTAACCTTCTATCACTAACTCTTCCTCTCTACCATATACAAGGAACTGACCCTAAGTTATTCTTAAGTATTTAAGGATGTTCTTAATGACATTCCTGTGGCCTTCACTAAGATCTGACTAATATCTCCTTATCATGTTCAAGGAATACAAGACATCTAGATGAGTACATAACATTGTGTACATGATAGATCCAATTGCAGATGCATATGGAGTCTTTCTCATGCATTCCCTTTTTTTCACAAGAATTGGGACATTGAGCTCCAGAGATAGTAACACCATGATACATGGGTAGGTTTCCTCTCTTTGAGTTCTCCATGATTAAACTCTTGAACATTTGTCAATATATGTGCTCTATCTTAGGCCACAAATCCTTCTATATCTATCTCTATAGATCTTGATTCCTAAGTTATAGGATGCTTCACCTTAGTCCTACATAGAGAATGTATTTCCTTGCCAGTTTTTTGCCATTTGTAAAATAGGGATGTCATTTCCCCATCAATAGTATGTCATCTATATACAATATGAGGAATACAATGACACTCCCACTAACCTTATTGTCAACACATGGTTCATCTTCATTTTGACTAAAGCCAAACTCTTTGACTATTTTGTCAAATCAAAGATTCCAACTCCCAGATGCTTGATTCAATCCATAGATTGATGTTTGTAGCTTACATACTTTATTTGCATTCTTTGGATTTATAAAACCCCCGAGTTGGGTCATGCACACATTCTTAAGTAGATTCCCATTAGGAATGAGGTTTTAACATCCATCTACCAAATTTCATAATCATAATAAGTTGCAATGGCAAGCATGATCCTGATGGATTTAATCATGGAAAATGGAGAAAAGGTTTTGTCATACTCAACACTTTGAACTTGTCTGAAACTATTTGCAATCAATCAACCTTTATAGGTTTGTACATTACCATCCATGTCAGTCTTCTTCATGAAAACCCACTTGCACCCTATGGGACTTACCCCTTCAGGTGGATCTACCAAGGTCCATACCTTGTTGGTGTACATATATTCCATCTTAGATCTCATAGCCTCAAGCTACTTTTTAGAATCTGGTCCCTTTACAACTTCTAGGTAGGTTGTTGGCTCATCATCAATGACCAACATCGCCATCTTAAGTCACAAGATAACCAAAAATTTTAGGCTCATGACGTGTCCTACTAGATCTGCGAGGTTCCTGTGTTACATGAGAAATTTGAGATTCCATAACAATTAGTGACTCTCCATGTTCCTCTTGTACCTCTTTAGGTTGAATTTTTTCTTGTTGGTCTTGAACCTCTTTGGGTTCTACTTTCCAACCATTGATTTCTTCATAAATAAATTTCTTTTCTAGGAATACAACATCCATAGAAACAAACACTTTGTCGTTAGATGGAGTACAAAAGTAGTATCCATTTGTTTCCCTAGTATATCCAACAAAATAGAATTTATCGGATTTGGGTCCAAGCTTTTTGAGAATCTGCTTTCTCACGTAAGCTTCACATCCCAAAATTTTCATGAAAGACACATTGGGACACTCCCCATACCATATCCCATTTGGTGTCTTTTGAACCGATTTAGGTGGTACACAGTTTAGTTTAAATGCTACAGTTTCAACAAAATGTCCCCAAAAGGAAGTTAGAAGACCAGCAAAACTCATCATTGGTCGCACCATATCTAGGAATGTATGATTCATTCTTTATGATATACCTTTATGTTGTGGTGTACCATGTGGAATCCATTGCGATACAACACCACAATCTCACAGAAGGTCCTCAAACTCCTAGCTTAAGTACTCTCCACCCCCATCAAAACTAGTGCTTTAATACTTTTGCCAAGTTGGTTTTGTACCTCATTTATGAAATCCTTGAACTTTTCATGGGCTTCTGACTTATATTTCATCAAGAAAACATATCCATACCTACTGAGGTCATTAATAAAGGTAATCATATATTGGTAACCACTTCTAGTATTTGTTCTAAATGGTCCACATACATGAATATGTACGATTTCCAATGGATCAATCAATTTCTCACTATTTTCAGTGAATAGAGTCTTTGTCATATTGTCCAACAAATAAGATTCCCTTGTCTCTATTGACTCAAATTCAATAGAGTTCAGATATCCATCCTTATCGAGTGCAGAAATGCATTTCTCATTGATGTGACCTAGACAACAAAGCCAAAGGTATGTTTTGTTTGAGTTATTGAGTTGTAGTCTCTTGGTATTAATGTTATAAATTTTTATCTCTATATCCAGAAGATAAAGATAAAAACACACTGGGGCATTGCCATAAAATATCTCATCTTCACTGATAAAACATCTACCATTATTTATAAAAATTTCAAATCCAATCTTATCCATACAAGATACATAAATGATGTATCTATTAATAATAGGTACAACATAGAAGTTCTTTAACTCTATTACAAGTCACATCAGAAAATATAAATGATAGGTTATAACTATAGTGAAAACAACTTTTGCTCCATTTGTAATGCGTAGTTTGACCTCTCCCTTTCTTAATTGCTTATGACTTTTCAGATCCTATATATTGGAACAAATGTGAGATCCAAATCTAGTATCTAGTACCCAATAGGTAGACATATTTATCTCAATAATGTAAACACCAAAAGTGGATATCTGTATCCCCTCCTTCTTCCTCGGTCCCTCTAGATAGAGAGCTTAATTCCTTTTTTAGTGTCCATCCTGGTGACAGTGGTGACAATTTCTTCCCTTGGTCACCCCTCCCTTTTCTTCGATTGCATAAGACTTGGGGCTTTTGGTTGGCTTTAGAAATCTTCTTATCTTTGACTTTTCCCTTGGACTTCCTCTTTCTTTTGCTGATCATCATCATGGATTTGGCTTTGTCCTTCTTCATTTGTGCTTCAGTGGTCTTCAACATGCCAAGAAATTATGACAACGTCTTGTCAAATTGTTCATGTTGTAGTTCATGCCAGACTGGATGTATGATCTACCTATGACTGTAGAATCACATATGTGGCCAACTCTTGACCCAAGGGAAATTCCAGTCTAGTAAGGTTCTCCACATACCCAATCAACTTGAGAATAAGGGGCATTACTAGATCTCCTTCTACCATGTTGTACTTGAACAACAATTCAGAGACATCATATCTCTCTTGTCTTGCCTAATTTTGGTATATGTTCTTAAGATGTGTTACCATCTCAATAACATCCATGTTCTCGTGTTATCTCTACAACTCATAGTTCATTGATTATAGCATAACACACTTGACATCCATGACATCTTCAAAGTGCTTCTTGTAAGCATCCCTATCAGCCTTAGGTAATGGGAGTAGGTTCATCTTGATCTGATGTCTCCGAGGCATAGAGCTTGCACTATTGTGTGAGAAAAAAATTTAACATCTTGAACCAATCATGAATATTATTCCCCTTCAACTTTTCCTTATCAAGGAATGATCATAAGAAAAACATGTGTTGGTTTCCATTTGTTTCTACAAAAGAAATTTGCAATTTGTCAAACCCTTTTTGAACTTGATTTTGATTAAAATGATATTAATTAGGCCTTTAATTAATTATTCATCCCACTATTTTGTTCAAATTGATAACTATCACTTATCAATTCGAAATATTGAAGCACACAACCTTCTACTCAAACAAGATCCAAAAATAATTAAGTTATTACGCTACCAATGCCGACATCCATAACCAACTATTAAGGAAGACAATTGTGAGAACCCGTTACACTAAATGAGATTACTCAAAATATAAAAAACAATCAATCACTAATTAATCACATACCCAAAAATATGGGTAAATTAAAACCAATTTCGACATCAGCACCCGCTCAGAAACATTTGCATAGGATCCCAACATCTTTCTTATATCCATACTATGCCAAGAATTCGATACAAATTGTTCTATTATCTTAGCCACCACATATATACACAGGAGAACAATATTTGTATATGCCACACAAAAACATTAACATGCTACCGATTCATTTGAAATACCATATACAAACTTTTCCTACCCGGACCTGAGAGTACAGGGGCGACTCTAGGACGCACTAGACATCTAATCAACTTTCTCAAAGATTCATTACTATAGCTCTTCTTTGCTGCCGCATGTTTGTTTTTGTCACTTCTGATTACCTAAAAAATGTGGCAAAGGACAAGGGTGAGACCCATGTCCCAGCAAGAGATATAACCTCCAACAACATTTACTGATTACAACATGTTTAAGTAATTAAACAATTAAGTAGTTTAATTAAATATAACAAATAAGATCAACAGTCTGATGATTAAAAAAATACATAAAGGAGCAGATAATAACTATCATCATTAGCCAGACTATCATCCTTTATCTTGTTGACAATATAAGCAATTCAGTAGCATGTGCATATCTAGCATCATGAGTAAGTCTAGTAACATAGCATAGCTAACAACATGAGCATGTCTAATTGGTTGAACATATCAACATCATAAGAAGAGATAACAACATAAGCACAACTATATGGATAAGCATGATTATCAATATGTGCATCTCTAGTAACAAAGGCATGGCTAGCATGCTAAACATAAATAACAACATGAGATAGCTAGCATCATGATTATAATCAGCAGTAGTAGTATAGTTATCAACATAAAAAAAAGGATTTTTTCACTGCCTTAGGCAGAGCCCGCATCCTTTTTCCAGCCACAACCCAGATAACTGGCGGGTGATAAATCCAACACTCCACAACGTGGTTTGAACCTGGATCCCCCCCAGAGGGGGACACCGTGCCTTACCAGCTGTGCTAACGCTGACCGGGTTAGTTATCAACATAATCATGGCTACTGTATGTACGCATCTACAATCTTAAGCATATCTACAACATAAGTATATCTACTATCTCTTAATTGCACTAAGCATCATCTTTATGTAAAGATAACAAACAAGGGTTATCATCCAATGTGAAACGTTGTGTATAACCCTAAACAAATATGCTACATAGATGTATTACATCTTTTATTACTCCCTGAAGAAATTGAAGATACCATCCAAAATCCAACTGACCACTGCTAAGCCAAAATTAGTTCCATACAAAATCTAGGAAGATTCAGACTCCTAAGATCTTCTCCGCCCCCGGTCAGTATAGGTCTTCCACAGTGACACATAAGGTCAAGCTGTTAATAGCCTAGTCTGTCCTTGGTATAGGTCAGGCACTAGTGAAAGGAGGTGGGTACGCATACCCTACCATCCGAGGTACAACCGAAGTTGTCCTCCAATCTTGTCACATATATAACCACTGAGACACAACTGTAGACGTTCTCAATCACATCAGATGTATGAGGCATGACCATAGCCAACCTCTACACCCTACATTGTGGATGACAAGGATATATCCTCAACTTGCCACCCCCACATACTCAACAGTATGCGCTCTGAGTTTCCCTTAGGAATACTCATTTCACCATCTAGCAAGTTCTGACACTCAAATGGATCTATGGCACAAAACACTAGATGATTAGAGTTGCACTTGATTAGTTATTCCAATTGGGTGAATTAAGGCTGCATCAAATAAGTGGACATACAAACCCTAATTCACTTCTAGCAAGCATATAAATATCACAACTTCAAAAGATATAAAATGTGTGAAACATGATTTCTCATCTCATCATCACATGGTACTATTCACTTTTCATTCATTAGACCACACTAGTCATGATACTATCACAAGATATAAATCATTTTCACAATATCAGAGGGTATCAACCCTTATCAACACAAGAGGATTACACCTCATTCAAGGCTCAACCATGCCTAAAGGTCATTAAGACCATCATACTATCACAGGATATAAATCCTTTTCACAATATCACATGATATCAACCCTTATCAACACAAGAGGATTACACCTCATTCAGGGCTCAACCATGCCCAAAAGTCATCAAGACCATCATACTAGGGCTGAGCATCGGTCCAGAACCGGACCGTACTGGACCGCAGACCGAATTTGAACAAATATATGGACTGCAGACCGGACCGTTTCGAGGTAGGACCGGACCGGGACCGGACCGTTTTGTGCTAGGACCAGACCGGACGAGACCGTTTGGACCGTAATCAACCTTTTTTACATGTTTTACAACTTATTTAATTGTACAAAGTTGATAATCTTAGTCACTTCTAACAATTATATAACTTTAGTATCAAACATTTATACTAGTAGTGATTATATATGTATTTTCTTTATAATTATTATAGAATACACCTTCAAATATACATGAATTTTATATAAAAGTCAATCTGCGGTCCGGACCGAAGACCGAAATCATCAAAATTCCTGGACCGCAGACCGGACCGAACACAAAATGGACCGGACCGGACCGGACTAGACCGAATTGAGCAGTCCGGTCCGGTTTTGCAGTCTGGACCATTATTTGCTCAGCCCTACATCATACTATTCCCCATATGAGTGAATAGGTAAGACTACCTTATTAAGGCTAACCCTCCATTTGTTCCATCATCATTCAACCAATATCACCATACCACAATGTCACCCAAAACCATTGGATGTTTAAAAGGTAAGACCATTGGGTTGTTTACATAAGTAAACACCTTGGATAACCACCTATGAAGTCCTTGATTTGTTCTCTAGAAAGATTCACCATCTAACCCTAGACATCCCTTGATTAACAACACAAAAAGTGCATTAAGAGTAAGGCAAAACCCACAATCGATTGTTCATTTAAAACAAGCCATCCATTGTCAACTAGTAAGCTCCTTAAGTTGATCATATAAAGGAAACTATATAAATCACATTATTAAGACCAACATATTACATTAGCCATCATTCCAATTTATTAGAGGAATAAACATTATATCTTGACCATTGGGTCAAGTTCATATATTAAACCATCAATTACAATATAGGTCTGACCATTTCATCAAGTTACACAAGAAACCATTGGTCTAAGGCTTAATTAATGATAAAAATATATAATTAACTCACCATAGGTTTTGGAGACTTGATCCACCATCATTAGTGACCATTAAGTCACCATAGGTTGTTAGATCATCACAACATTCGTTAATCTGCATCAAATATCAAACTAATATCACCATTGATTGATAACATCATTAGGGTACTTAGTTGTTAATCACTAGGCTTCTAATTAGGCCAAAACATGACCTAAGGCGATGAACATCAATTGACACCCTTGGTTACCACCATCCTTTGTCATGAAGACAACACCATCACTAGTACAAGAATGGTCTGTAGCGTCGGTTTTTTTAAGCCTGCAGTGTCACTTTATAACTGACGCCTAAGTGGCTGTCGCTATAGAGTTTTCTCTATAGCATCGGTTTATTTGACCAAATAAAACTGACCTTACAGAGTAAACACTGACGCAAAACACTGACCCATGCGAGAATTTGTTGTACAAAATTTGCTCTATAGCGTCCGTTATTAAAAAAAAACCGACCCTGTAACGACCTCGGTCGACAATTTTCTCGACCGATATAGTTTACAGGGTCGGTTTTTTTGGAATAACCGACCCTAAAAATTGAATGACCACTTCAGTGTGATCCTCGGTCGAGAAAATTTTCGACTGAAATATTTTTGGTCGACAATTTTCTCGACCGAGAAAGTTTTACAGGGTCGGTTTTTTTGGAATAACCGACCCTAAATATTGAATGACCACTTCAGTGTGATCCTCGGTCGAGAACATTTTCGACCGAAAATATTTCGTTTAAAAATTTTCTCGACCGAGGATCACACTGAAGTGGCCATTCAATCTTTAGGGTCGGTTATTTAAAAAACCGACGCTAGAAGTTACGATTTTTTTTAAAAAAATTCTGCAGAAAATGAAATAGAACAGAAGAACAAGAAGATTCATATATTTTGGGAGAGGGGAGCATTGATGCTCAACCGTCACCATTCAAAACCACACATTCATGACAAAAATGATTCATAATCACATAAAAATTTACAAAATGATAGATTGCAAGTCTGAGATGATATTAATCAGATACAAAAGTAAATATGAAAGGGCCACATACATAAATGGAGCTGACATATTTAATCCAATGCTATATTGACTTCATTTAGAAAAGAATCTGACCACTCTTCTCGAAATTCATTCAAGTCCACAAGGGTGTAAGGCTTAGTTGTAAAGATCTGTAACAGAAAATGCACATGCTAATATTTTATAAAATGACTACAATCACTTGTAAATTTATGATGTTATTATTTATTACCTGACTTATAGTCTGAATGTCATGTGATGCTTGTTTGACAATATCTTGCATATATTTCATTACATAGTAGCCACAAGCCCATTCATTATTTTGCATAGGACACTACACATAACGAATTATACTTAATGTTAGTAAACTACTGCAGTTGAGATAACACTATAAGAGTTGACATATTAGAATTGAAAATTAATACATATAAGACTAAGAAGTTGTCAAAGTAGCTACCTTGACATTTTTCAAAGTCAATGTCTTTAGTTTTGTTGGTATTTGTCCTCCAACATCACGAAAAGCCTTTATACCCCTATCAATTAAATAATAGTTGGTAAAATAGAAATTCTAAATAGAAATATCATGTTGAAGCATTGACTAAATTTATACTTACTCCATAGCTGGCAATTTCAGTTTGTGACTCCTTGTTGTTTTACCCATTGGGTCAAGATAATAAAGAGTCATCAATTTAGGGGCAATCACCACTAATTCCCAATGTCTACCTCTGAGTAAGAATAAAACAAACATTAAAATAAATAATTTTATTCATTATTAAAATTATATTGAATAATAATACTTAGTGCATGTTAAAAGGAATTAGGATAATTTCCTTCCCTTCACTAGCAAAATATTTGAATGCAGTAGAGAAGTACTCATTCACATCCTCAAAATTTATCTCCACTTGAGTAGTGATTGAAGGAACTAAGAATCCAACATTCTTTATATCAAAGTTTGTGATCTCAGTATATAAATGGTTGTAAATCATTTGTAATTATTTCCATATATAGAACTAAGCTAAAAATGTGTATTGGAATTTGATATATATATTGATAGATCATTACCTTATCCATACTTCTATTACCGAAGTATTTAGCCAATCATACTGGAAAAACTCTATAATATCATCAAGAAAAATTAAATTCTCAAAATCCCTCCCAACTGCATCTTCTGTTAAATTGACCAACATTTGTAATATTGAGCTTTGGTTGGCTAAGTATCGACACAAACATTTACATTTGCTTCCCAATTCGTCGAATGTAGCTTTAGGAATGAAAGATGGCTTGGGCATAGGAGGACGACTAGTAGAATTTTTACTTTTTAGTTTACAAACCTGTTAATTAAATTACATACTTATATTACACGAGTTCATATATGCAGTCAAATATGAAAAATATGGTATAAATAAGGTATACCTTGTCATTGATAACCAAGTGTCTAGGCCAACCCACCATAGCACCCTCAACTTCTTCAACTGTACTATATTTAGGATTAGGTATGGGTAGTGCTTAGTCCCCCATTCCGTCATACACAAGATGGATGGACACACGACAAATGTCATCAGTAATTTGTTGGTAATGTAATGTACCACCAAGGTTGTACACCTTGCCCGCTACCACAACATTATATTCTGGAACCTCCACTGCAAGTTTACAGTTCATACCAACCTAGATTGAAATAATATAAGTTATATAAGAAACAGTAGAATAGATACATGTTACAACTATATATATTATCATATATTTATCATACTAATAACACAACATATAAAACAAAAACTTACTGCAGATTGTTGTGGTGGGTCATCAGGAGTGCTCCCATGATCTTCTACAACTGGAGTATGGGCTTGTACCTCATCACTTGAGAGACGCGCAGTATGAATAGGTTGAGAAGGTTGAGTAAGCTGAAATGAAGACATTATTTCTCTTACTTTGTGTACTACTAATGCTTCAAGATCCTCTTGTGTAAGACCTCCTACACGACCTCTTTTAGATTGCGAAGGGCCAAAATAGGACTTGAATCCTATGCCAGCTCCTAATCCCCTAACACGGCCAGGATGCTCCTTCGTACCAAGAGCAACTGCTAGTTCATCCATGTAGCCAGTTGGGATGAACTTTCCTTCCTTCCTTTGCTCGTGGAGATCAATCTATTCATAGTTAATAAAAATATTAAATCACAATATCAATTAGATATAAATACTTAGTTGGGATAAACCTACCATCTTTTGTGCCACCTCCTTAGTTGCAGGGTTGACAATTTCACCTGCTCGATTCTTTTTAGCATCAATCCATGTCATGTGTCGGGGTGGTCTCTCAAATTGAGTTGTACTAGATTCTTCTCCAGAAGAGGATTGCTTCTCTTGTAGTTGGCGGCGGAAGGCATAACCACCGGGCCCCAAGCGATGGTCATGCAAATTTTTAGCCCGTCTTTCCTTTTGAGCTTGGTGAATAGCCTGATCATTTAAAATGAGGTATTGCAATTTATACTTGGCAAACATGTATAAAAAGATTCACCTCCTTAATTGTATAAAATTAAATATTCATAAAATACATCACAATCTTTATTACCTGAAACTCTTCCAATCTCCTATCTCCAAAAAATCTTTCCCACACCTCAGGATCTATAAAAATATATACATCTGTAGCTTTCTTCTTTTGTTTAGGATTATTTATAAATTCCCTTACAAGATATGTCTTAAAACCCCTCCATCGTACACCACAACGTTGTAGCACTCTTTTGTTGTGATCTTTTTCATTTAGATGAAAAACACCCTATACATACAAAAGAAGCAATTAATAATGTTGTTTTTAAAAGGAATTAATTCCAAGCAAACTAAATTAGAATCAATAGATAAAAAACATATTAAAATAATATCACTTCCACTCACGGATATATCTTTCCATATGAGGTCTTTTTTGGCATTAGGAACATCATGCCAATTTTCTATATCTATTTCCACGTTACTGCGCGCGGTCACCCCTACGTAATGCTTGAAAGCACTAGCATGTTCCCCAACAGGTGCTCCTGTCATATCAAACTGGACTGGCAATTTATCCCCTTTAGCCCTGAGCTCCTGCAGCCTACGCATCAATGTAGGACCTCTACTTTTCTTAGCATCACCACTACCATCCTCATGGTGCTCATGCTCAGAATGTTCATCTTCACTCACCATTTTAGAACCTACAAGTATACATGATAAAACAAATAAGTGATAATAAAAGCACAAGTGATAAGGTATACATGATAATAAAATAAATAATTCAAAGAATACATGCCTTTAGTATTGGTTGAGTTGTTAGTCAAGGAAAATTCCTTCAGCATGGTCTTGACATTTATAATATTCATCAGTGTTATCTTCAACATTTACACTTGGCAAACCAACTGAGAATGGACTGGAATCATCATACCTTTCACAGTACTCTTCTTCATTTATATGATCTACAGTAAACTGTCTTTTTCCATTAAGAACAATAGACCAATTTTTATTTGCCGGGTCATCAATATAGAATACTTGTTTTGCTTGGTCTGCCATGATGAATGGCTCATCTTTGAAACCAATCTTTTCAAAATTCACCAATTTGAAACCCAACTCATCCACTAAAACTCCTTTGTTTTTGTCAACCCAATTACACCTAAATATAGGAACTCGAAAATTTGTATAGTCCATTTCCCATATGTCCTCAATGATGCCGTAATATGACATCTCAGCTTCGCATGGTCTTTTATATTTGGCACTAGCAAAATACAATGAACAAGCTTTAACAGTGACCCCACTATTTTGAACTACACTACTTTCATCTTGACGCTTTGTGTAGTATGAAAATCTGTTAATGTCATAACCTTCATATGACATGACATCCATTTTGGGCTTAAAGGTGAGCCATTTTATGTTCTCAGCAACATTATTTGGTGATTCAGATAGTTGATTAAATACTTTCTCTTCAAACCACCTAATAAATGTTCGATTATGCTCTCTTGCAAGCCACATTGAACTGGATCACGGATGATTTCTCTTGATAAGATCATTGTTTTCTGTGATGTAGCTACTAACTTCATCGATGTTGTGTAAAATATACAAATGTGCTTGTTCCCACAACTCACGACTGATTCCTTTCAATCGTCCTCCCAGAGTTCCTTTACCACAATAAGATCCAGTGTGATGGGAATTTTTTTGATCGCTACAAGTTTCATTGCAATTCAAAAAATCATTACAAAAGTCCATCACCTCCCTAGCCACATAACCCTCAATAATACTCCCTTCAGGACGATAACGATTCCGAACATCACCTTTAAAAACACTCATGTACCGTTCAAATGGATACATCTAGTGTAAGAAATTTGACCCAACATCTTCACCTCCCTTGTAATATGTACTACAAGATTAACCATGCTATCAAAAAATGAAGGAGGAAAGTACATTTCAAGATGACACATGGTAACAATTACATCTTTCTGTAATTTATCGAGAGTATCAGGATGTATCACTTTGTTGCATATTTCATTGAAGAAGAAACAGAGTCTTGTGATTGCAAACCTTACATGCTTCGGCAATATAGATCGAATAGCCACAGGTAAAATTTGTTGCATTAAGGTGTGACAATCGTGAGATTTGAGACCTATCAATTTCAGATCCTTCATTGATACCAATCTACGAATATTAGAAGAGTATCCTTGTGGAACCTTAATATTATACAAGCACTCACAGAAAGTCTTTTTCTCTTTCTTTGACAAAGTGTAACAAGCCGGTGGTAAATATGTGCGGCGACCCCTGATCTCCACTGATAATTCTTTTCTAATGCCCATTAATTCTAAATCTTTTCTACATTTGATGCCATCTTTAGTCTTTCCTGGTATGTTCAATAGCGTACCGATGATGATATCACAAATATTTTTTTCAACATGCATGATGTCAATGCAGTGTCTAATTGCCAAAGATCTCCAATAAGGAAGATCCCAGAATATTGACCTCTTCTTGTATAGAGATTTGTCACATGCGAGTGTATGACTACTTGAACTCTTTCCAAATTCATTAACAATATGTTTGACCCTATCATATACAACATTTCCTGGTATAGGTTTAGGAGCACTTCGTTCCTCAGTTGACCCATTAAAGGTTTTGCGTTGCCTTCAATAAGGATGCACTGGTGGGAGAAATATCCGATGACTAAGATATACGATTTTACCACCATGTTTCAGTCTGATTGAATCAGTATTTTCCTCACAAACAAGACATGCTTTGTATCCTTTTATGCTATATCCAGACAAATTTCCATAAGCTGGAAAGTCATTAATCGTGCAAAATAACATTGCACACAAACTGAAGATCTCTTTACGTGAAGCATCATATGTCATAATACCTTCTTCCCATAGTTTCATTAGGTCATCAATTAGAGGTTGAAGGTAAACATCAATATCATTTCCGGGTTTCTTGGGCCCTGATATCAATATTGAAAACATCACATACTTATTTTTCATACACAACCAAGGAGGAAGATTGTATATAACAATCATAACAGGCCACGTGCTATGTTGGCTGCTTAATGTACCATAGGGATTCATTCCATCTGTATAGAGCCCAAGTCTTAGGTTTCTTGATTCTTTACCAAATTGAGGGTATAATAAATCAATTTTCTTCCATTGTGGTGAATCAGATGCATGTCGTAGGATGCCATCATCATTGACCTTTAACTCCCCATGCCAAGACAAATTTTGCGCATCTTCTATATTAGCAAATAAACGTTGAAATCGTGGTATTATTGGTAGATACCACATCACCTTGGCAGGAGAGCCATTTTTAGCCTTAGCTAAATTTTTAGTCCTATACCTTGACGCACCACATTTTGGACAATTTATCAAATTACTATAGTCCTTCTGAAATAACACACAATCATTTGGACATGCATGAATCTTCTTAGCCTCCATTCCCATTGGGCACATTATTTTCTTTGCTTGATATGTTGAAATTGGAAGCTCGTTGCCTTCAGGAAGAATTTCCTTTAACAAAGACAAAAGTGAAGTGAAACTCTTATCGCTCCAACGGTTTTGAGCTTTAAGAGTATATAATCGCATCACATCACTCAACCTCGTGAACTTAGTACAACCCTTATATAATGGTTTTTCATCATCATGGACAATGTTTGCAAATAAAGGTGGATCAATGACATTGTCCCGACAACTACATAGCATCTCATCAACCATATCATCCTGAATTGGTTCATCATTAACATTATCATCATTATCTATATCTTCTATGCCACAACTATTAGTATCGACATTTTCTGATCCATAATTCAATTTCTCTCCATGCCAATACCATTCATTATAACCTTGTATGATCCCATTGCATATGACATGATTCTTAATTTCCTCACCAGTATCAACTTTCAAATTGTTACAACAATTTCTACATGGACAATATAGCCTATCTGTAGGTAGTTTCCTATGTTCCTCAGCAAATCTGATAAATTCATCAAGACCTTTGGCAAACTCTGGACTGTAGCGGTTCTTGATAGACATCCAACTTCGATCCATTTTCTATATCACATTAAAATTAATTATAAAACTAACCGTTTAATATTGATACTATAATAATCTGTAAGTTTTTATTGATAGAAAGTTAATTATTTATATACTAAAGTGTACCACCTATCCCATTTTTGAATATTTAATCTCACTAGTAACTGTATAATGTATGTTTAGTTTTGAAAAAAATTTCAGCAGCATTTCCCCTAAGTTCTCCAAGTACACCGATGTAAATGGAAAATAACCACTCACATATGTACCCAGAGAACAAATGAAGAAATCCTACTGAAAGTTTCTACAAAACTAAACATACATTATACAGGTACATCCTAAGTGAGATTAAATATCCAAAAATAGTCCCAAACTGGGGACTATCCAAAGTTTACTCATAATGAGTAAATTTTGAACGGGTTTCTAAGTTAATATATAAATGCATTATTTCATGCATCAACCCTAAAGTGTCAATTTGGGAGTATCCAAAGTTTACTCCTAATAATCTAAGGATTTCCTTCCAGTCATGATGTCATTTTCCAGACTTCTAGTACATAGAGCTACAATTTTTATGGTTTAAATGGGGGTATGATTGTTTACACTAAGATATAAGCAAATGGAAGGAAAAATTTTAAAATCTAGACCAACCCTGGAAAATTAGATATCATGGACTAAGAAAGAAATGATCAATACACTAGCAAGAGAGAGAAACTAGTTGAAGATTGGAAATGGAAAGCAATTAGGCCAAGCTAGAAAGAACAAGCAACTACTAATCTAAAAATGGCAACCCTGATCTATCAACTAACTAGAGAAATTATCTAAACAAAGAAATCATACACTAACTAGGAAATCAACTAACTAAACAACTAAAAGCAGGTTAAGTAACACTAACTAGAGAAAATTCTTTAAGAAATTAACACTAAGGAAAGTAGAAGAGAGCTAGGCTAGCATGCAACTGAAAACATTAGGTGTTAAGCAATTGACGAAGGAAGTGGGATGTTATCAAACCATATAAAATGGAAAAACAATATAACTGTATAGTTAAAGGAGTCCAGGTCCAATCTCGGTCGACAATTCGTCGACCGAGAACCCACCTGCATGCGGCGTCCAAGTCCACCCTCGGTCGACAAATTCTCGACTGAGAGTGGACCTGGACGCCGCGCGCAGGTGGGCTCTCGGTCGACCAATTGTCGACCGAGATTGGACCTGGATGCTTCCATGGCGGCGGGAATGAACTCGAGAATGAAGGAACAAGGCGGCGAACTTACTTGGAAATGACGACGACCTTCGTGGAGGATGTGACGACCTTCCCAGAGAGGCGGCGACCTTCGTGGAAGTGTGGAGAGGCGGCAACGACGAGCTCTTTCTGCGGAGAGGAGGCTTGGCGGCACGGAGAGGCGGCAAGGGTTTCACGGAGAGGAGGCAAGGCTTTGACGACGAGCTCCTTTCGAACACGACGACGACCTTGGCGGCGTGATAACTCTTTTGGTAAGGAGAAGCTTTGGCCGAGCGAGAATGGAGGGAAAATGAGCTTTGGCGGTGCGAAAATGGAGGAAAAAGAGAAAAGAAGAACTAGGTCTTGGCAGCGAGAATGGAGGGAAAATGAGACCCCGACTGTTTGTTACCCTCGAAACCTGTAGGGTCGGTTATTTGCAAACAACCGACCCAACAGGTAAGCGATGCCCGAACAAGCTTCTCGGTCGAAAATATTGTCGACCGAGGATGCCTCCTACAAGGTCGGTTATATGGTTAAAACTGACCCTAGAGGTAACAAAAAAGACTTCTCGGTCGACGAAGTTGTCGACCGAGACACTCTTTAGGGTCAGTTTTAAAGAAAAAACCGACCCTATAGGTTCTTATACACGCACGAAAGGAAATCTGGATCTTCTTCCGGTCGAAAAATTTGTCGACTGAAAGGAGCTCTAGGGTCGGTTAAAAAATTAAAAAACCGACCCTAGAGGTTCTTATACATGCGTGAAATAAACTGGATCCAAAACTAAAGTCGGTCAACATTATTGTCGACCGAGAGACTCTCTAGGGTCGGTTTTTTTTTAAACTGACCCTAGAGGTGCTTATACACACACAAAGGAAATCTGGCTCTCATTCTCGGTCGACAAATTTGTCAACCGAGATTATATCAGTCGACAAATTCGTCGACCGAGGGGAGCTCTAGGGTCGGTTAAAAGTAAAAAAACTGACCCTAGATGTTCTTATACATGCGTGAACTAAACTGGATCCAAAACTCATTTCGGTCGACAATATTGTCGACCGAGAGACCTTCTAGGGTCGATTTTAAAGATAAAACCGACCCTAGAGATGCTTGTACACGCACGAAAGGAAATCTGGCTCTCATTCTCGGTCGACAAATATGTCGACCGAGATGTCTCGGTTGAGTAGTTTTTCGACCAAGATTAACCCTGTTTCAATGTTTAAATTAAGTACTTGTACAAGATTTTACATGATATCCAATATAATCATTTTGTATGACTATTTAGTTCTCCCTCTTAATTTGATGATATTCTCCCCCTTAAAGAGATATTTAATTTTAAAACCAAGTGATGCTTTGTCAAATTTAGCCATAATTTATTTTTTTATCATTTGAAATAACAATATTCTTATATAACATGTATATATCCAAATGAAGCCATGGAAAACACTTTTATTCATAACAATTTAATGCCCATACACTTTATAAGATGAATCATGACATACTTGCTTTATAAAAAGATATCCATTACAATCATTACAAAGATATCTCATAATCTCACTGAAAAGATCGAAGGATTACATCAATGTCTGGATCTTTTCCAAGAAAGGGCTCAACTCCATAATATTTGACCAGTGTCTGCCACTCCAAGGCACCTGTCTTGGTTAAGGCATAAGCCTCCAAGAAGGTGGGAACACGATCAAAGCGAAAGTGGGCAGCAATGTCTTGAAGTTGAATTGGGGAAAACTGAGTATGTGTGAGATCAGGAGATGGTGGAGGTGGAATTTGATAGTAGTTGTAGGAAGGATTTTATGGATTTATCATACCAGGATTAAGGGAATAGGGATATTCATCAGGTTGGTTAGGAGAGAGATCTTGCATCCTTTGGTTTAAATAAGTCATGCCATGGTGATTATAATCCAATTGCCTACTTAGGTGATATTGGGATCCAACAATGTATGTCAAGGTGTTTGTAATAGGATCATGGGGTAGGTTGGTAGGAGGAGGTGGTGGAGGTATGTCTTGAGTGGATGTCTCCCCTTCAGTCCTAGCCCTTTTGTGGCCAAAGTCGATTCCCATCTTTTCCACCGTATTTTTACTTATCTTTTGGGGTTTTCTATCCCATGTGTAACCTAAGTCATCCTCAATATTCTTCTTAAGAAAATGTTGAGTGATTTGGCATACAAAGTCAACATAAGGTGGATTGCCAGAAAACTCAAGCATATTCTTAAGGATGATACGAATAAAGTTTATGGGAATACCTTTGAGAATGGCATAGATAAGGCACATACGAAAGGTTGGTACTTCAGATTTGTATGCTCTAGGATGGATATTGGTGGCAACAATGAGATTTATGATCCTATCTTCAGGTTTTAAATTTATGGCATAATAGGTACCCCTATCTTCATGGCAAGTCGTATTTGATTGAAAGATGGCTTTTTTGACATCACTAAGGCTAGTTGTAGTGTCATCTTGGGAGAGTTTGTTGAGTGGATTTCCTGTGGTGAGATCAACAAAATCTTTATATTCTTCTATGTTTATGTCAAGCATATCAAGAATACCCTCCTCAGTAAAATGGAATCCATACCCACCAACCATAGAGGAGAAGGAATCATGGTTAGGATGTGGGGTTAAATTGGCATAGAATTCATTAACTACTTTGGAGGAGTAGGAATGGAAGAAGGGGATCAGAAAATCAGTCAAATGTTGCACCTTAAAGAGTTCCTCCAAATCGACAATGTTGTGGAAGTCCATGACGTCGACTGGACGTCGTGGAAGAGGAGTTTTTGAGGAGAGCCTGAGGTAGCGGTCGCCTGCAGCTGCGTCTTTGAAAGGGACGTCGTTGATGAACGGCAGCGGATCAGGGACCGTCCTTCCTTTCCTACCTGCAACTTGCTTCTTTCCACACGTTGATGAGGAAGCCATCTCGTTGCTTTGAAATGGAGAAGTAGAAAGAAAGACTTGGATGTAGAGAAGCTAAAGATTCTCACAAGAATACACTAGAGAGGAGCTAGAGAAGTGAGAATGTGAAGGTGTGAAGAAATGGATCGTTTTGGGTGCTATTTATAGCAAAACATAGCCCATTTCGGTCGACAATTTGTCGACCGATGCCCGCAATGGTCGTCTCCCGGTTGGCCAATGGTCGATCGAACTAGCCGTTACGACAGTCGATTTTCTAGCCATTGTGACGGTCGATTTTCTAGCCATTTTGGTCGACAATTTGTCGACCGACGATCGCAATGGTCGTCTCCCGGTTGGCCAACAGTCGATCGAACTAGCCGCAATGACGGTCGATTTTCTAGCTGTTATGACGGTCGATTTTCTAGCCATTTCGGTCGACAATTTGTCGACCGATGCCTGCAACGGTCGTCTTCCGTTACGACGGTCGATTTTCTAGCCGTTACGATTTATATTTTAATCAGAATATTGCCTTTTTAATTCAAGAAAATGGAGGTTCACAGGGTTGGCCTCGGTCGAACAATTTGTCGACCGATTTTGTCTCGGTCGAATAATTCCTCGACTGACAAAGAGCCAGATTTCCTTCGTATAAGTACCTCTAGCGTCGGTTTTTCCTTAAAACCGACCCTAGAGGTACTTATTCATGTGTGAAATACTAAACTGGATCCTAAGTTTATCTCGGTCGACAATATTGTCGATGGAAAAACCCTCTAGGGTCGGTTATAAAGGAAAATCGACGCTACAAGAGCTTATACGAACGAATCTGGCTCTCTCTCAGTCGACAAATTTGTCGACCCAGAAACAGCCAGATTTCGTTCGTATAAGTACCTTTAGGGTCGGTTTTTTGCTTATAACTGACCCTAAAGTCCAATTCGGTCGACAATATTGTCGACCGAATAGAGTTCTAAGGTCGGTTATAAGCAAAAAACTGACCCTAAAAGTTTCTTATACACTTGAAATCTGACTCCTTATCGGTCGTTGAATTTGTCGACCGAGAAAAGCTCTAAGGTCGGTTATAAGTACAAATTCGATGCTAGAGGTGCTTATACATGCGTGAAGTAAACTGGATCCAGAATTGTTATCGGTCGATGAATTTGTTGACCGAGGATCCTTTAGGGTCGGTTTTAAAGGAAAAACCGACCTTAGAGGTGTAGAACCGAAGAGGACTTTAGGGTCAGTTATAAGGATAAAACCGACCCTAAAGGTGCTCGTATACGTGAAATCCAGCTCTTATTCGGTCGATGTATTTGTCGACCGAGGAGCCCTTTAGAGTCGGTTATAAGGAAAAACCGACCCTATAGATCGAGGCGCGAAGCAAAAAATCAAGCAAATTTTTGTCGTGGGAAACTTGTAAATGAATTTCTAAACCAATTGTCTATAAGGTCGCTTATTTATAAAAACCAACCCTATAGATATGCACTACAAGGTCGGTTATTTTAAGAAAAGTGAACCAAGAGGTTTTAAGTGGTGCCCGCCTTTTTTGTAGACATATAAGGTCGGTTATTTGGAAAACCGACCCTATAGAGATACACTACAAGGTCGGTTTTTTTAAGAAAACCGACCCAAGAGGTCTTAAGTGGTGCCCGCGTTTTTTTAGACATATAAGGTCAGTTATTTGGTAAAACCAACCATACACGTAGGGACGTTATAACCCATTTCTATACTAGTGCATAGGGTTGTTGCAATGGTACCATCATTGGGTCATGGGTTTATAGAAGAAATCAGCTTAAAACCCTAAAATTGACCATTGGTTGATAGGTGCTTAGCACCATAGTTTGTCAAACCAACCTGATCTAAGTCATATTATACCTTACGAATAACGTATACATGATCACAGGTTCATCTATAACTGAAATCAGAATAGGGAACATTATAAAAATCGAAATCCAAGTCAAGCATAGCTTTTTAGTGCATGAATCATCATTTTCAAGCAAGAACATGATCTAGAAAGCTTATGGTAAGCAATAAACGTGGAGCAAGTTATAAAACTTGCCTCCAATGAGAAGATGAAACCCCACACAGAAGAAAAGTCAGGAAGGTGGGTAGAAAATCCAAGAATAAGCTATGAATTCGTCCATCTAGCACCTTTCTTCATCAAATGAGCAAACCCTAAACATAAGGAGCAAGAAAGGTAGGGTTTTAGAGATTTAGGGAAAATTCTACTGTGGAACAGCAAGGTTCCAACCTGTAGGAAGGTCTAAGGAAGGAGAAGAGCAAGATAAATGGATAAGGAAGAAAATAACTTGCCTTGGTCGAAATCCCTAGAATATGACCTTGGAAACCCTAGGTAGGGCTAAATGGAGCTCTAGGAGACCTTCTTCTCCAAAAAGAGGTTGTCTTATACCTTAGAGCACTTGGTTCTGCAGAAAAACAGAGTGGATTCGTTGATCCAGGTTAGAGGAAAGAGAAATCAAGAAAAGTTGCATACTTGGGCAAGGAAGAGGTAAATATAGCCCATGGATAAGGATGGTAGCAAGCATGAGGTGTAAAAGTAGCTTCCCCATGTGTCTATGGCCTTAAACTATTAAGAATATACAAGCACACACACAAGCAGCTCCCCCACCGTCCATATAGACCTTCTTATCTTTCCTTTGTCAAATTTCCCAGCCAATCACATAATTCATTAGTTGATAGCTACTAAAGGTAGCTCAACCATGAAGGGGTAAACCCTAAAATACCCTTAGAGAAAACACCTTCAAACCAAGGTTTAATTAGGAGCCCCATGGTTCAACAATCTCAAGAATGATGATAGAATATCCATGGAACATAATGAAAGTGATAAATGGCAAAGAAAACCTCTCAATTGGGTAAATTATAGAAAAGTCCAAAATGTGCATAAAATTGCATAACTTGCTCAAACAATGTCCAAATTGGACCAAATTTGAAACTTAAGATTCTCTAATGATTTAAAATCATACAAAAAGGTTATATTAGGGTTATAAGAATTCAATTATGATAATTAAGCCTATTCAAATCATTAAGCAACTTTAGAGGCCTTACAACAACATTTTCCAATTGCATGTTATGCAATTACTGGATAGGTGGTATGCAAAACTATTTTCCATAGTCTATCTGTATGCTTTTAGGAACTTAATCCCATTAAGGTCACCTAGTTAAGCCTGACCAAAAACCCAACATGATAGTAATACACCCCTCTTGGCATGCCCACATAACTACTGTGGGAACATGTTACACTAAATGAGATTATTCAAAACACAAAACATGTTACTCATTCATTAAACACAAAGCAGAAAAGAGGGTAGATTCAAACAGATTCCAACATTACCAAAATACTCAGGACATTTATACAAGAGCCCAACATCTTTCTTTATTTCATATAATGCCAAATATCCTTTACAACTGCTTTTTAGCCTCGTCTACCACAAACTTTACAAAGGAAAACTATCCACATATTCCACATATACAAGAATGAACATGCTATTGAAAGCTTGATTCAATCAATACATCATGTACAAACTTTTACACCCAGACTTGAGTACAAGGACGACTCTAAGACATACTAGACAACTAATCTACCATCTCTAGGGTTCACCACCTCAATCTCTTTTTGTTTTCATGGGTCTGTTGTTGTTGTTGCTGATCACCTAAGAAGATGTGTGACCTACAAGGTGAGAACCAGTCCTAGTATGAGATATAACTCTCTACAATAGATATTGATTGTAATAGATTATTCAAACAATATATAAGTTGAGCAGTTGGAGTATTTAAAAGACAATTGAGAATATTGAATAGTTCAACCATACTAAACAAGTCAATAGAATAAGCTTAGTAACAAGTATAATTACCAAAGTATATGCAGACTATCATCTTGGATTTCCTAACATTTCATCAAATAAAAAATATCATTGATTGTCTGACTATCGTCTTATGCTTTGCTAATAGTATAAGCAATCTATTAGCCTAAGTATTTTTTACATCATGAATATGTCTAGTAGCATATGCATAGCTAACAATATTAGCATGTCTATCAAGCTGAATAGATCTACATCATATATAGAATGAATATCAAATCACAACTATCTACATAAGCATGATTAGCAGTTTAAGCATATGTAATAGAAATGACATAGCTAGTTATATATGCATAGCTAAAAAATGTGATAATTGTCAACATTAGCATAATCAATGTTAGCAGTATATCTATCAATATAGCATGAATGATGTGTGTACACAGCTACATAATGAATATTTCTATAGAATAATCATATCTACTATCTCTTAATTTCACTAAGCATCATTTTTATGTAAAAAGAACAAATATGGGTTATCATCCAATATGAAGCATCATGTATAACCCTAAACATATATGCTACATGATTGTATTACATCTTTTATTACTGCCTTGAGGATTTGAGTCATACCACCCAAATCCAACTGACCACTATGAAGTGCTATTTAGTGTCATATAAGATCTATGGAAGAGACTGACCCCATGATCTCTCCCTACTCAGTTAGTACGAGTCTACACCGTAGTGACATATCAGACATACTACAAAACAACTACATATGGTCCTATAAACAACTAGACTGCGTTGGTAAAGGTCAAGACGCTAGAGAAAAGCTCACACATGATTGTTCTATAAAAGGCATATTTTAATTATATTGTTGCCTTTCACCAATATCACAGTATCCAAGGCATGATCGAAATATACTCAAGGATGACAAGGATACACACTCAACTTGCCACCCCACATACTCAATAGTATGCACTCTGAATTTACCTTAGGAATACTCGTTTCACCATCCAACAAGTTCTGACACTGAAGATGGTTCTATGTCACATGCCAACTACATGATTAGGGTTCCACTTTATTAGTTACGCCAATTGGTTGAATTAAGGCTACATCAAACAAGTGGACGTACAAACCATAATTGAATTCTCACAAGCATTGATATATAACAACTCCAAAAGATATATAACATATGAGACATAATGTTTGATCACAATCAACACTTGGTACTATTCATAGCCACACATGAATTCACACTTATCTCCATATCACCATAGTACACAATTCCTTATCACATCATTATAGGGTTCTAATGTAACATCTAAATTTTGAACTAAAATAAGATTATAGTCTCAATAGCAATTTCATTCAGTAATACATTCTAATCTTGGACTTTGATGCAAATAAACCCCAAAAATAGCTTTTCCTTAGATATTATAAAAACAAATAACACAATTTTCTCACTGGCATTATGGGATTATTTCAATGTTAATATTACTCGTATAAGTCAGAATTTCCATTGAAATATTTTCTCTCTCCTCTAAGAAAATTTGTCCAAAAAGGCATAACTGACATTCAAGATAAATTTTCAGTGGAAAATCACCATAAATTTTGAATTTATGAAATAATTAAATAAGGGTAAGGTAATTCATTTTATCCTATCTTTTAATGCATTAAAATTAAGAAAGTGGCACATGTAAAGTTTGTGAAGGAAAGATAGACAAAACCTAAATCTATTTTTGATGAGGAAGTTCTAGACACTTAACTAAGCTTTTTTTTTTATATTTGAGGTTGATTTGACCCCTTTTTGCCCATATAAATATTTTAGGAGGTTTTAATATAGTTTTAAATCCTAGTTTGGCTATATTTGATAGTAGTCAACCGATTTCATATAGTTTCTAGTGAATTTAAGTGTCACACATGGAGTGAATGAGTTCCGAGCTAGGTCAGACACAGACTTTGAGGAGACCGTGTGTGGGATAACTTTCACCTTTGCCCAAATCCCACCTTCCCTGGACTCACAGTCTCCATTTTCCTCTTTTCTCCTAAACCCTCTCTCTGATTAACATATCAATGAAATAATTCTCTTTTCACCATCTTCAAGTTATTTCGATCAAGGCAATCCCAATCTCTATGGGATTTGGTACCCTAGATCCCCAATCGAGAAAAACTTCCCAGTTTCACTAGGATTGGGACTCTGTGTGTGTAACCCGAGTTCCCCAGGTTGTCTCCTATATAAATTAATATCGTCAATAAACGTTCAGGGATCATCCTCGTACCTAAACCCATCATTGATTTTTGCTCGCCATTTCTCTACACCCTACGATCCCTTCTCTTCTGCCTCTAAAGGTTGGTAGCGTGCAAATGTGCCTTCCACAGGAGTTTGGAACTAATTTTCACCAAGGGGACTTTACAATGTAGTATTAGTTGCAATTTTAGCCTCCCAATCTCAGTAATCCTTCATCTTCTCATTTCCCCTGTATCTCCTCTATTCTCTGTTGGTGGGAGAGTTGCCTTGGATTTTTCTTCACCGTAGAGGGTGAAACCAAGCACTTTGTTTTTGGCCAGAGATGGTAAAGGTGCCTCACACCTTGATTTTCTACGATAGGGTTCTCCAGGTCATGTGGGTTTTTATTTACTCTTTCATCGTTCATTGTTCTTCACAGAGTCGAAGGATGAGGAAGCTCATTTGTGGTGTTCCTTATTTGTCCTTTTATATTCACTATTTTGTCCCACGTGGTTTTGGGCAGTTTGGTCATCTTAGGATGTTTTTTTCAAAACCATGTGTTCCCTTTGATGCATGAGCCTCCAGGGTCGCTATCCCGATTAGTCCACCTCAACACGGGCTCTAATGCCTCAATAGACTCTATTTTATTGGTCCGCGGTTCAAAAATCCATAACTAATGTTTTAGTAGTCAGAAAAATTCATGAATATACTTGTTAGAAAGATTAAAACACAATGAGTCATCCTGGCTAGATTAATTACATGTTTTGACTCCAGATTTGACTTATTTATTATAGAGTGTGGAAACCCTAGATTTTAGGTTGTATATCAATATTTAGTGAGTATTAATGGTTTAACAGGCTGAGTAGGGTTCCTTAACCCTGACAGTGCAATTAGGGTTTCTTAAACATAAAGATACAAGTAAGAGTTTCTACAAGATTGAGTAAGTGGGTCCATGCACTTTGAGTATTAAGTAATGGTTTCTATCGCTTTAAGATTATTGTATCATGGTGATAAAGTTAAATTATATGCATATCTATGTATTTAATTTTCATAATTCTTGAATTAATGTTCCCCAAAACTTATTGTATGATGATTATGCTTTCTAGTTCTTTCAAGAATTTATGTCATGTTCATGTGAAATCCTAGTAAAGATTAAGTATTCCAAGTTAATGATGAATCATGTAATTGGTTGTATTATTTTGTCCTCATCATATTAATCCTGATCCCTCTGGCCTTAAGAGCTCAAATGGAACATAGTGGAGTGTATGTGCAATCATGAGCTCAAGTGGACCATTACTAATGACACTTAAGGTGCAAATCATGAGATCAATTGGAGCATAGGTAATGGCACTAAGGTGCAATTCATGAGTTAAAATGGAACATTAGTTGAGCCTACGGGCCTTAGGAGCACAGTTGGTGCATAAGAGTAGAGGACATTATAATCAACCACTAAAAGCATACTACAAGAATTCAAATTTACTATTCAGTTAATTGCATGTTTTCTTATTGACATGTTATTATTTTGTTATAACAATACTCAATGCCTCTTACTCTAATGTGTATTTCCATTTTGGATGCATGGTTGGGGACGCGATGTCCACAAGATGAAAGAATAAGGGATCTTAGTCAAGGACCAAAGGAATTTGAAGTGAGTGCTTCAAAGTAGAAATTTTTAGGACTTAGATTAGTGGGGTGACATCTACACCTTAGAAGATCCAGTAAAAAGTTTCCAAAGAAGACTTATGCCCTATATTTGGCTTACCTTTCATGTATTAAATTATCATTCAAAGATGAGATAGTTCACATGATAGTTTATAGTATTAGTTTTCTCTTTCAAATAAAAATATATGAATCTATATTTCCAATTAATGTATGGTGTTTCATTGATCTTTTTTCTATGCATATCATAATTTGTAATGTTCCACCAATCCAAGTGACCTATGTTATGGACAACATAGGGTTTTCTTCCTCTGTCATGTATGTACTTGAGGGGTATAACAATATGATATCAGAGCAACAACTAGATGGCCACTAAGCTAAAGATTCATATATTCTAACCCTAGGTATAGAAGAAGTAGGTGAAAGATATCAGAAATCAAATTAGAGGTTTAGTTAGGAGACATAAGTAAAAATAAGGATTAGGGTTATGTGCCTAGATGTTTTGGACTTTTATGTTAACTCTAGAACTGTATATAACATGCTCTCTCTCTTTCCCACATCTTTGTGTTATGGGACACAAACTTGTGGGATTTTGTAGAGATAATTTTATACGCATAATCATGCTTGTATTATCCTTTCAAGTGCATGTGGTTTGGGACATGTTCATGAGGGAGGTGCTAAGATAAGTGTGATTAAATATGTCACTTTGCATATATGAGCGGACGACATGTATCCAAAGGAGACAAATAAAATAAGAGTTACATTAAGAGTTTGAGTCATATAGTCACCTAAAATTAATCATACACATAATACCACCAAACATGCATACAAATGGTGGACAATTTGATATAGATAAGTTACATCCTTTATAGAACAAAAACCCCTAAAGAAGAGGTAGAAAGGTTTTCTTTCATGTTAGTGATGATTTGATAGATTCATTAGTGGTGCACCCACATGCTTGTTTTCCTAATGAGGTTAGAGATAGTGTTTTTCCATGAGAAGATCACAACTTGAGGGTTCTAACGAGCCTTTCAGATAATATTAGAGAGTAAGTATACATAGAACTAGGAAAACCCTAAGGTGGGTAGACTAGTACAATTTTGAGGACAAAATTCAATTAAGGTGGGTAGAATTGTAACATCTCAAATTTTGAATTAAAAGAAGATTAGGGTCTTCATAGCAATTTCTTATGTAATACATTCTAATCATGGACTTTGATGCAAATAAACAAATACAAAAGCTTTTCCTTATATATTATAAAAATAAGTAACACAATTTTTTACAGGCATTATGGGATTTACTTAAATGTTCGTATTACTTATATAAGTCAAAATTTCCATACATATACTTCCTCTCACTTCTAAGAAAATTTCTCCAAAAAGGCATAACTGAGATTCAAGATAATGTTTAAGTGGAATATCACCCTAAATCTCAAAATATATCATATATTTAATTAGGATAAGGTTAATTCAATCTATCCTATCTTTTAATGCATTTAAATTAAGAAAGTGACACATGTAAAGTTTGTAAAGGAAAGATATTCAAAACCTATATCTATTTTGATGAGGAGGTTCTAACACTAAAATAAGATTTTATTCAAAATTTGAGGTTGAGTTGACCTTTTTTGACCCATCTAATGATTTTAGAAAGTTTAATATAGTTTCAAATCCTATTTTGGCAATATTTGATATTAGTCAATCGATTTCATATAGTTACTAGTGGATTCAAATGTCACATACGGAGGAACTGAGTTCCGATCCGGGTCAGACTCAGACTCAGCTCAGAGGAGACTGTTTGTGGGGGAACTTTCCCTTTTTCCCAACTCCCACCTTCCTTGGACTCACAATCTGTGTTTTTCTTCTTTTCTCCTGATCCCCCTCTCCGATTAACATATCAAGGAAATAATTCATTTTTCACCATCTTCAAATCATTCTGAGCAAGGAAATCCCAATTTCTATGGAATTTTTGTACTATGGAATCCCCGATTGAGAAAACCTTCCCAGTTTTAGTAGGATTGGGACTCTATGTGTGTAACCCGAGTTCCTCAGGTTGTCACCTACATAAATTATCATCAACAAATGTTCAGGGATCATCCTCACACCTAAAACCATCGTTAATTTTTTCTCACCATCGCTCTACACCCTACGATCCCTTCTCTTTGTCCTCTGATGCTCGGTAGTGTGCACTCATGCCTAGAACCCGTTTTTGACCAAGGGGACTTCACATAGTAGTAGAAGCCGCAATTCTAGCCTCCCAATCTTATCATCTTCTCATTTCCAGTACAGCTCATATGTTCTCCATCAGTGGCAGTATTTTCTTGGGTTTTTATTCACCCCAGAGGGTGAAACCAAGCTCTTCATTTACGGCTGGAGATGGTAAAGGTGTTGGGTTTTGGGGAGACAAAGAAGGAAGCGGAAACAAAAAAAAATTCTTCTCCCAAACCCAGTATAAAGGAATCACATCATCATCTATACAATAGGAAGGATGGTTTGTAGAGACATACCTTGTCTCGAGGCTTGCTCAGCGATGTTACCTCACGGCTTGCGCGGTCTTCACCTCCGGTCTTGGGAGGTGTCTATGCAGCTCCTGGTCTCACTGGGACTATCGGGATTGACAGCGGTCCTCTGAGCAGCAGAAGTCTCCCACCTCTGAAGTAGTCCACACGGACCACCTGGAACTCTGATCTCCTTGTCCCATAAGGAATCAGAAGGAGTCGCACCCTACTGTCAGCATATTAGTCGCCGACACACTCTCCTGAAACCAGTTGCCTTTTTGTAGTTGTCTTTCCATTGTTGTGCCTCCCTTATCGGGTAGTACTTGCTCGATCTCTCCCGGTTACCACAACCAGAGAGAACAACAACTTTGCAGAGCAACTAGTGTTCTGAGTTGTTGTCTTTGAGAAGCCCCCATTACCCCTATATATATATGAGGGTCATGGGATAGGGTTCTCTACCCCGGGCAATGTGGAATTAAAGAAGGAGTAGAAGGGTTCGAGATTTTCCACAAAACAACCAACTGTGCCACCTGAACCGATCGTTTCAAGAATGAAACGTTCAGTTGGGGACCTGAGCCGATCGGTTCACACTGGAACTGGTCGATTGGGACACCTGAGTCGATCGGTTCAGTTCTGAGATGATCGGTTCATAGTCATGGTCCAACTCAAATTGACTTTCATATTTGTTTCCAACTAATAGAGTATTAGTCCTTATCCAAATCGAACTTGTACAAGTGAAACAAATTGTATTTGCAAAATAGTCTTATGACTTTCCAAACGATCTCGGTTGGTCCACGAAACGACCGGTTCAACAATTGAGCCGATGTTTTCATGACACATGAGCCGATCGACTCACAACTTGAGCCGACCGGTTCACCAACCTGAGCCGATCGGTTCATCCCTATGAGCCGATCGGTTCGGGAAGTAGACTGTGCAAATTAGTCAATTGCAGTTTCAATCAATCTGATACTCTAATCAATCGGTCCAACACCTTGAACACTATGATACTGAGATATCAATTGATAGAGTGTTTAATTGAACTACTAAACTCCTTTAGTAATCAATCTAAACATCATTTGTGGATAAACTCCTCTTCCAGGTTAAATCCTATGTGTGTGACCCTACAGGTCCATTTCACGTTGGCAGTGAAAGTCCATAACACTTATGATTTCACAAGCAAAGAGCAGTGCCTAGTCACACATCAGTGCTACCCAAGTGAAAAGGAAAGTTGGAGAACAAGTTTCAATCCTACAATCTGTGAATGGTGTTACAGTGAATGCATAATTCCTTTGTCACTGATATCCTGAATGAACTCGAGGCATGGAACAGTCATCCTATTAACGTTCATTCACTTTCTTGATCTCAGAGTAGATTGAAGGAGATATGTATGACATGAATATCATATACCGATTCACACATGCATGCACGCCTATCTCAATCCTACTCATCAAGTGGCCATGGATATCAAATTCCCTCGGGTGGGACAAATCCCATATCTATCACTCACCCCTCAAAAGCCCCATGTGTCAAATCCACCCAATCATCACCTTTATAACAACCCATGTTTTAGGACTGCGTTTGATGATGTCAAAGTATACCCAACGACATGTGTTGAGTGTGGTGATTTTAGGTCAAAGAATCACACTCACCACTATCACAATGAGAACTGACTGTGACTACCATGTCATGGTTCCATGTGTCAAACACTCACGGTGGGTCTGTCTGGTACACTTGTTCTCTAACAAGTACCTATGTTTTTGGTTTGATATTTCCATATCATGACTAATGAGATTCTGTCATCAACCAACACCACAATTGTAACGACCGTCTCGCAAAAACAGGATTAACTAATGCGGAAGCAAATTATTTGCAGCGTAATTACTGAAAATCACTAAAAATTAAAACTTTTTGCAAAGAGATCCACACATAGGAAATCCTTTACAACAAGAACCATTGTATAACATTTACATTCTGGTTCAAACATATATAACCTGTACCATCTCTTTTCAGAGACTACAACATCAGCTGCCTTATGAACATTATATACAGACAGCATATGAATCTCGAGGCATCAAGCCAAAATCTCAGTTTGATATATCAAAAACACTGACTGAAAACTCCGAGGACCTGAGAGTACAGAGACGACACATAGGACTACTATCTATATGACTTGACAGTCAGTGCCTCCACCTGAGATCTCACTGTTGTCCAAGTTGTTGCTTTCCTTTTCCTGCAAAAGAGTATCTGCCTCTTTGTCCGCGTCCAACTAAAAATGTTGGATCCCACGAGGGTGAGACAATTGTAAATTTCCCCAGCAAGAGATATAACTCTCCGCCAAAACATTATTATTGCAATTAATGATATAAAACTAGGCAGATGATAAGCAGTTTAAAGCATTCTCTTAATAAGGAATAGGAAGAACATGTATATCATTTATCCTCCATATTATACCATCATGTCAAACTTCTCTTGTGACACTCATTATCTTGATATGTCACCCATGAGACATTCTCTTGTGACACTCATTATCTTGATATGTCACCCATGAGACATTCTTGTTTCAACTTATTGGCCTTAGCCAATCTGCTAAACAGATTTTGGTTATAATGGACATGAGAGTGTACATCATCATGTCTTATTCAGGCATTGGTCTATACCAATCCTATATAAGTATTCCAGGCATTGGATTACACCAATCTTGTGCAACTAGTACAAGCATTAGATTTATATTATTCCTGTGTATCCATTCCAGGTATTGATCTATGTCAATCCTGTACAACCATTCTAGGTATCGATCTGTGTCAATCCTGTGCAATTATTCCAGGTATTGATCTATGTCAATCCTGTGCAACTATTCCAAGTATTGATCAATGTCAATCCTGTGCAACTATTCCAGGTAATGATCTATGTCAATCCTGTGCAACTATTCCAGGTATTGATCTATGTCAATCCTGTGTTATTATTCTAGGTATTGGGAGTTAGCCAATCCTGTGCATTCCAGGTATTGGGAGCTGCCAATCCTGTGTTATTATTCCAGGTATTGGGAGTTAGACAATCCTGTGTTATTATTCCAGGTATTGATCTATGTCAATCCTGTGCATTCCAGGTATTGGGAGTTAGCCAATCCTGTGTTATTATTCCAGGTATTGGGAGTTAGCCAATCCTGTGCATTCTAGGTATTGGGAGTTGGCCAATCCTGTGTTATTATTCCAGGTATTGATCTATGTCAATCCTGTGCATTCCAGGTATTGGGAGTTAGCCAATCCTGTGTTATTATTCCAGGTATTGGGAGTTAGCCAATCCTGTGTTATCATTCCAGGTAATGGGAGTTAGCCAATCCTGTGTTATCATTCCAGGTAATGGGAGTTAGCCAATCCTGTGTTATCATTCCAGGTAATGGGAGTTAGCCAATCCTGTGTTATCATTCCAGTTATTGGGAGTTAGCCAATCCTGTGTTATCATTCCATGTATTGGGAGTTATCCAATCCTGTGTTATCATTCCAGGTAATGGGAGTTAGCCAATCCTGTGTTATCATTCCAGGTAATGGGAGTTAGCCAATCCTGTGCATTCCAGGTATTGAACTATATCAATTGTGTAATGCTAAAAGTGATATTTATCACATATTGATATATCACTTTCCTCATCACTTTCAACTTCCTTAAGTTATCAGCTTATCTTAGATTAAGGTATTTTCCATCTTAATCCTTTAATCCATTAACCTATCACCCTTACCATGAAGTGCATAGGTCACACATAAGAATGGTCCAACTATCTTTAATGATATGGACTCATCTCAAGTTAAAGCATTACTTTCTATAAGGGTATCCACAATCAATCACTTTAGGCATTTCCCCCATTAGTATATTAGTAACCATTCCATTATTAGGATTAGGGTTTCCCATACTATCATACTTCATTAGGGTGAGGATTGCATATAACATCACCCTTCATTAGGCTTTCTCATCATATTGCCTAAAATTAAGGTTTACTATTCATCCCAAAATGGGTTTCTCATGGCATCACCCTCAATTAGGGTTTACATGGAATCAACCTCAATTAGGGTTCACATGATCTCTTTATTAAGGATCATACCCTATTCATCACATGATCAATTCTCATGTATGAATTCCTTTCCATCATCCTATAAACTTGATTAGGTTACATCAACCCTTCAATCAAGTATATACAACTATGGTTAACATAGTGTACTAAGACATTGTTCTTATAAGCAATTAGGGTTCATTCCTTAATTGGCACTGATCACTTAGGTAATATTAGGGTTTCAACATTTTTACCTTCATTGATTATCATTACTAATCATCATTGGATCAATGGATGATTCATCATCTCTATTCTCAAGAGATTCAATCACATTGGACCTCCATTACATAAGGTATCCAATTGAATTAGGGTTTTCAATGTTGATTCCTTCAATCATTGAATTCATGGAACCAATCATCAATTGGACCTACCCTCATACTTCAATTGAGTTTAATAGGTCAACCTTCAACTGATTTGACCCTCAATTGATCCTCAATTGGTCATCAATTAGGGTTTGATTCAATTGAATTAGGGTTTAGAATCGATGATTCAACAACACTAATCAATGTAAGACTAGTTACTTTGAAACCATTGAACCATCATCCAAATTGGGTATGACCTGACCCCAAACGGTCTTGAGGTCGTTTGGATGACCTCCAAATGGTCTTGAGACCGTTTGCCCATCATATCACTCAAATCTAATCAATCCAATTAGGGTTTGGTTCATTGGATTGATCACCAAATCAGCATTACATTGTTTAACAGCTTGGTACCTTTAGACCTTCAAACACCTAACCATACTCAACCCTAGACCTCCAAACGGTCTTGGGTGACCACAAAACGGTCTTGAGACCGTTTTCCCATCCAACCTTTGGACTCTAGTAAAAATTCATCATGGATTGGTCTATCGAGTTGATCAACAAATCAGCACTACATTGCAATATGATTAGTACCTTTGAACCTTCAATTGGTCAACTATACTTGACCCCAGACCTCCAAACGGTCTTGGGGTGATCCCCAAACGGTCTTTAGACCGTTTGGGTGATCCCCAAACGGTCGTGAAACCGTTTGGGCTAATCAACCCAAAATCTCTAATTAACTCATTGGAATTTCAGCACTGATTTCAATTAGGGTTTGCCCAATTGATTAGCCTTCAACTCATGACTCGTTTGGAATTAATCCATAAAATTTGGTGAGTCATTAACCAACATCATTAGGAACAGTAATCTCATACGGTCAATGCTTAGTCAACCATCTTATACGGTCTTGAAACCGTTTTCTCAACCAGGTCAAGTTAATCAGGTTGAAAATCAGCACATAATTCAATCTGATTGCCTAATTGATTGGCCTTCAACTCTCGATTCCTTTGGAGTTAATCCCTCAAATTTGGAGGGTTATCAGCCTACATAATTAGGAACAAAATTCCCAAACGGTCAATGCTTGGTCAACCATCTCAAACGGTCTTGAAACCGTTTTCTCCCAAACGGTTTCAAACCGTTTGCCCTTAAACGGTTTGCTGAAACCGCATAGCCAATCAAATTAAAACGATTTGGAGTAGCTATCAAAACGGTTTTGCTTGGTAATTTTCTTTGGATAAGCATCTAGGATGATGTAATCATCCCCTTCCTTCGAAAAACCAAGAACAGAAACCGTTCTTGATGGAAATTGCAGCAAAGAAACAAGAGTGTATCAAATTGAAGAAATCAATCAACAAAGCATAGAGAATTGATGCAATAGCAATGTTTAAGGGTTTGAGTTATAAAACCCGCCTCCAATTGAGCTCCAAAGCTCCAAGATCACGCCATTAATGGTGGATGAAGCTCTAGCAACTCCCCCTAGGCTCGTCCTCAAGCTTTTGATTGCAAAAGTTGGCTAGGGTTGAAGAGGAGATCGAAATAAGAAGGAATCCATAATTTATTTTCGATTTCCACCATGAAATCAAGGAGAACGAAGGTCAAGGGCTTACCCACAGGTTGGGGACGTGCTCCCTGCTCCTCCCTAGCTCCTTGGTCGGTTTTTCAAGCAAGGGGAAGAAGAAAATCTGAAAAAGGCCTTGGTTTGGGCTTGGAAATGGCACTTTTATAAAGAAATTGATGAGAGAGAATATGCCTTATAAAAATCCAATTAATCCAAAAATTATGGCCGCCTCTTCCCCCTCAACTCCATGGATACGAGGCATATCCCTTTGCCTTTAATTCTCCTTCATTATCCTCAATTTAAAGAAAAACAAATTAAGCACCTTAATGCTTATAATATAATATCCCACATGTGAGTGGATATTACTTTTCTTTATAAAAAGGTGAGTGGAATTTCACCTACTTAGGATATTTTCGTTCCTTATCTTGGCAAGGGAACGTCCATCCTTATTCAAAATCAACCCAAAACATTTTGGTTGAAAGCCCTTCAATTATGTTTATTCATTTTTGCCCTAAATCGAATTAGGGTTTCAATTAGGCATTAATCTTGATTATTTTAATATCAAGATTCTCTCTCCTCCAACTTAATTCAAATGAAGCACCCCTCTCATTTTATTTGCTCTACATGATTCCAAGAAACATTAGGGAGCATGTTGAAGTGGTAATTTGCATATTGAACCCTGGATTTTGTGTAAATTGCACTTTACTCCAAAACTAAGTTTTAATGCACAAGGATTGCTTTACAAGCTTAATCTTGGTGTCCAAGCTTGTGGAAACCATACCACTACATCATATTCATTCTTATGATGTCTCAACATCAGAGGAACATCTTATCATGTGCAATTTGCAAGTTAACCCCTCAACTTGGGTAATTTGCACTTTAGTCCGAAATAAGCAAACATTGCTTCAACATTGTTCAAACAGGACCAAAATTGATATATAAGTTCCTCAATAGCCTTAATTACCTTTCACAAGATAAGTACACACATATAATCAACTTTCTTAATCAAAACACCTAGGGTTAAAGCATAACCCAGGTCAGGGATGTTACAAATTATAAACCCCTAACAAGGATTTCGTCCCCAAAATCCCAGATAAAGGGAACATATATTATTCATTCATCATATTATCATGTCTCTTCATAACACCTCATTGTTATGGAGACATCATAAAACTTTGATGAACACAAAGTTTCTTCACACAATATTCTCAGAGTCAAATGGGAACTTATCTTAAAGACATATTTAGTTGTTATGTTTATGCAAAGCATAAACCCCTAACATATGATGTTCATATCATTTTATATAATGAGACTAATTTCATAGTTGACCATTCTGGGTAGCCAACCTAAACCATCTGATAATTCTCAGATACCAGAATCTCTTACCTTGGTATCAATCACATGTGTTGAATACACATCATATTCTCATCTTTCTTTTATCATATTTACAACTTTATAGAATAGGGATCACCTCCCTTGTTCTCTTTCTCATCATATGAGGGTCATACTTTTACTTCCTCATATACACATACTGATCTAAATTCCTATCAGATCCTTCTTTCTTGTTCTTAAGATATGATACATTTATCCATATCATATTTCCAATTTCATGATACTCATTAGATTGTATCAGAATGATTGCTTGATCAGGGCAATAAAAAAGATATCAATCTAAGAGTTTCCATACTCACTTTATCATCAATAGTTGTACACCTGATCAGGGTTTACAAGTACTGAGATCAAGTAGTATGCACTTACATGCTATCATATTCCTTTCTTTTCATATTACCATAACATAAGATTTAACATCCCTGGATTTTATCCAGGCATCTCTTCTATACCTCTTCCTCTTTCATGGAGGTAAGATCAATATAGAGCATTTAAAAGAATACTGAACAGAATTCAAATTCAAGTTCTCATCATTTCATCCCTATATAGTAATCAATGGGGAAAACAATATCAACAATCTTTTTTTTTTAATAACAAAAAGGGTTTAGTGTACTCAACATGTACACATTTATAACATACCTTGTACTCATATCATGGTCTTACTAGTCTTATTACTGAAGCAAAAACTAAGCCATAGAATCTTACAGGTGAAAGGTTAAGACCTTTGCACTTACTTAGTGGCTACTTCCCTGGCACACTAGGCATTTATTGCACTATTAGTACCAAAAACTTGGCCGTTTAAAACCATTAGGAAAATGTCTTTAGAATTATAGAGACCATTCCCTACTTCTCAGCTTATTGCCCCTTCTTGGGCACTACCATCACATATTTATTATTTGTCTGAACTCATGGCAGAGTCCACTTTCTTGCTATAAGTTAATCTTTTCCATATTTTCCCTTGTTCCAACATGACTAAGTCATTTAGGAACTCATTTAAAGCTCAAGCTTTCTGTCTTAAGGACTGATAACCTAGGTTGTAAGCCTAGCATCCAGTCCACTCATATGCATTACTGTTGCCCTAATCTTCCCAACAAGAGCATGATCATAGGATTCTCTATCCTGATCAGGTCTTAATGGGGATTCTCAGGCACTCATTCTATTCTTGCATGATCCCTTGCACCTCTTCTTGGTGCAACAACATTGCCCTAAGCAATGTGTTCATTGTTCTCTCCAGTCATTTTAAACTTTACCCTTTCTCTGCACAAGTAGAAATCATTATAGGGTATATTGGAGGACACTAACACAGACTCAACAACTTAGTCCTATGTCTCTGTAGACTCAACGAACCTAGAGCTCTGATACCACTAAATGTAACGACCATCTCACGAAAACAGGATTAACTAATGCGGAAGCGAATTATTTGCAGCGTAATTACTGAAAATCACTAAAAATTAAAACTTTTTGCAAAGAGATCCACACATAGGAAATCCTTTACAACAAGAACCATTGTATAACATTTACATTCTGGTTCAAACATATATAACCTGTACCATCTCTTTTCAGAGACTACAACATCAGCTGCCTTATGAACATTATATACAGACAGCATATGAATCTCGAGGCATCAAGCCAAAACCTCAGTTTGATATATCAAAAACACTGACTGAAAACTCCGAGGACCTGAGAGTACAGAGATGACACATAGGACTACTATCTATATGACTTGACAGTCAGTGCCTCCACCTGAGATCTCACTGCTGTCCAAGTTGTTGCTTTCCTTTTCCTGCAAAAGAGTATCTGCCGCTTTGTCCGCGTCCAACTAAAAATGTTGGATCCCACGGGGGTGAGACAATTGTAAATTTCCCCAGCGAGAGATATAACTCTCCGCCAAAACATTATTATTGCAATTAATGATATAAAACTAGGCAGATGATAAGCAATTTAAAGCATTCTCTTAATAAGGAATAGGAAGAACATGTATATCATTTATCCTCCATATTATACCATCATGTCAAACTTCTCTTGTGACACTCATTATCTTGATATGTCACCCATGAGACATTCTCTTGTGACACTCATTATCTTGATATGTCACCCATGAGACATTCTTGTTTCAACTTATTGGCCTTAGCCAATCTGCTAAACAGATTTTGGTCATAATGGACATGAGAGTGTACATCATCATGTCTTATTCAGGCATTGGTCTATACCAATCCTATATAAGTATTCCAGGCATTGGATTACACCAATCCTGTGCAACTAGTACAAGCATTAGATTTATATTATTCCTGTGTATCCATTCCAGGTATTGATCTATGTCAATCCTGTACAACCATTCCAGGTATCGATCTATGTCAATCCTGTGCAACTATTCCAGGTATTGATCTATGTCAATCCTGTGCAACTATTCCAGGTATTGATCTATGTCAATCATGTGCAACTATTCAGGTATTGATCTATGTCAATCCTGTGCAACTATTCCAGGTATTGATCTATGTCAATCCTGTGTTATTATTCTAGGTATTGGGAGTTAGCCAATCTTGTGCATTCCAGGTATTGGGAGTTAGCCAATCCTGTGTTATTATTCCAGGTATTTGGAGTTAGACAATCCTGTGTTATTATTCCAGGTATTGATCTATGTCAATCATGTGCATTCCAGGTATTGGGAGTTAGCCAATCCTATGTTATTATTCCAGGTATTGGGAGTTAGCCAATCCTGTGCATTCCAGGTATTGGGAGTTGGCCAATCATGTGTTATTATTCCAGGTATTGATCTATGTCAATCTTGTGCATTCCAGGTATTGGGAGTTATCCAATCCTGTGTTATTATTCCAGGTATTGGGAGTTAGCCAATCCTGTGTTATCATTCTAGGTAATGAGAGTTAGCCAATCTTGTGTTATCATTCCAGGTAATGGGAGTTAGCCAATCCTGTGTTATCATTCCAGGTAATGGGAGTTAGCCAATCCTGTGTTATCATTCCAGGTATTGGGAGTTAGCCAATCCTGTGTTATCATTCCAGGTATTGGGAGTTAGCCAATCCTGTGTTATCATTCCAGGTAATGGGAGTTAGCCAATCCTGTGTTATCATTCCAGGTAATGGGAGTTAGACAATCCTGTGCATTCCAGGTATTGAACTATATCAATCGTGTAATGCTAAAAGTGATATTTATCACATATTGATATATCACTTTCCTCATCATTTTCAACTTCCTTAAGTTATCAGCTTATCTTGGATTAAGGTATTTCCCATCTTAATCCTTTAATCTATTAACCTATCACCCTTACCATGAAGTGCATAGGTCACACATAAGAATGGTCCAACTATCTTTAATGATATGGACTCATCTCAAGTTAAAGCATTACTTGCTATAAGGGTATCCACAATCAATCACTTTAAGCATTTCCCCCATTAGTATATTAGTAACCATTCCATTATTAGGATTAGGGTTTCCCATACTATCATACTTCATTAGGGTGAGGATTGAATATAACATCACCCTTCATTAGGCTTTCTCATCATATTGCCTAAAATTAGGGTTTACTATTCATCCCAACATGGGTTTCTCATGGCATCACCCTCAATTAGGGTTTACATGGAATCAACCTCAATTAGGGTTCACATGATCTCCTTATTAAGGATCATACCCTATTCATCACATGATCAATACTCATGTATGAATTCCTTTCCATCATCCTATCAACTTGATTAGGTTACATCAACCCTTCAATCAAGTATATACAACTATGGTTAACATAGTGTACTAAGACATTGTTCTTATAAGCAATTAGGGTTCATTCCTTAATTGGCACTAATCACTTAGGTACTATTAGGGTTTCAACATTTTTACCTTCATTGATTATCATTACTAATCATAATTAGATCAATGGATGATTCATCATCTCTATTCTCAAGAGATTCAATCACATGGACCTCCATTACATAAGGTATCCAATTGAATTAGGGTTTTCAATGTTGATTCCTTCAATCATTGAATTCATGGAACCAATCATCAATTGGACCTACTCTCATACTTCAATTGAGTTTAATAGGTCAACCTTCAACTGATTTGACCCTCAATTGATCCTCAATTGTTCATCAATTAGGGTTTGATTCAATTGAATTAGGGTTTAGAATCGATGATTCAACAACACTAATCAATGTAAGACTAGTTACTTTGAAACCATTGAACCATCATCCAAATTGGGTATGACCTGACCCCAAACGGTCTTGAGGTCGTTTGGATGACCTCCAAACGGTCTTGAGACCGTTTGCCCATCATATCACTCAAAGCTAAGCAATCCAATTAGGGTTTGGTTCATTGGATTGATCACCAAATCAGCATTACATTGTTTAACAGCTTGGTACCTTTAGACCTTCAAACACCTAACCATACTCAACCCTAGACCTCCAAACGGTCTTGGGTGACCACCAAACGGTCTTGAGACCGTTTTCCCATCCAACCTTTGGACTCTAGTGAAAATTCATCATGGATTGGTCTATCGAGTTGATCAACAAATCAGCACTACATTGCAATATGATTAGTACCTTTGGACCTTCAATTGGTCAACTATACTTGAACCCAGACCTCCAAACGGTCTTGGGGTGATCCCCAAACGGTCTTGAGACCGTTTGGGTGATCCCCAAACGGTCTTGAAACCGTTTGGGCTAATCAACCCAAAATCTCTAATTAACTCATTGGAATTTCAGCACTGATTTCAATTAGGGTTTGCCCAATTGATTAGCCTTCAACTCATGACTTGTTTGGAATTAATCCATAAAATTTGGTGAGTCTCCAACATCATTAGGAACAGTAATCTCATACGGTCAATGCTTAGTCAACCATCTTATACGGTCTTGAAACCGTTTTCTCAACCAGGTCAAGTTAATCAGGTTGAAAATCAGCACATAATTCAATCTGATTGCCTAATTGATTGGCCTTCAACTCTCGATTCCTTTGGAGTTAATCCCTCAAATTTGGAGGGTTATCATCCTACATGATTAGAAACAAAATTCCCAAACGGTCAATTCTTGTTCAACCATCTAAAACGGTCTTGAAACCGTTTGCTCCCAAACGGTTTCAAACCGTTTTCCCTTAAACGGTTTGCTGAAACCGCATAGCCAATCAAATTAAAACGATTTGGAGTAGCTATCAAAATGGTTTTTCTTGGTAATTTTCTTTGGATAAGCATCTAGGATGATGTCATCATCCCCTTCCTTCGAACAACCAAGAACAACAACCGTTCTTGATGGAAATTGCAGCAAAGAAACAAGAGTGTATCAAATTGAAGAAATCAATCAACAAAGCATAGAGAATTGATGCAATAGCAATGTTTAAGGGTTTGAGTTATAAAACCCGCCTCCAATTGAGCTCCAAAGCTCCAAGATCACGCCATTAATGGTGGATGAAGCTCTAGCAACTCCCCCTAGGCTCGTCCTCAAGCTTTTGATTGCAAAAGTTGGCTAGGGTTGAAGAGGAGATCGAAATAAGAAGGAATCCATAATTTATTTTCGATTTCCACCATGAAATCAAGGAGAACGAAGGTCAAGGGCTTACCCACAGGTTGGGGACGTGCTCCCTGCTCCTCCCTAGCTCCTTGGTCGGTTTTTCAAGCAAGGGGAAGAAGAAAATCCGAAAAAGGCCTTGGTTTGGGCTTGGAAATGGCACTTTTATAAAGAAATTGATGAGAGAGAATATGCCTTATAAAAATCCAATTAATCCAAAAATTATGGCCGCCTCTTCCCCCTCAACTCCATGGATACGAGGCATATCCCTTTGCCTTTAATTCTCCTTCATTATCCTCAATTTAAAGAAAAACAAAGTAAGCACCTTAATGCTTATAATATAATATCCCACATGTGAGTGGATATTACTTTTCTTTATAAAAAGGTTAGTGGAATTTCACCTACTTAGGATATTTTCGTTCCTTATCTTGGCAAAGGAACGTCCATACGTATTCAAAATCAACCCAAAACATTTTGGTTGAAAACCCTCCAATTATGTTTATTTATTTTTGCCCTAAATCGAATTAGGGTTTCAATTAGGCATTAATCTTGATTATTTTAATATCAAGATTCTCTCTCCTCCAACTTAATTCAAATGAAGCACCCCTCTCATTTTATTTGCTCTACATGATGCCAAGAAACATTAGGGACCTTTTTGAAGTGGTAATTTGCATATTGAACCCTGGATTTTGGGTAAATTGTACTTTACTCCAAAACTAGGTTTTAATGCACAAGGATTGCTTTACAAGCTTAATCTTGGTGTCCAAGCTTGTGGAAACCATACCACTACATCATATTCATTATTATGATGTCTCAACATCATAGGAACATCTTATCATGTGCAATTTGCAAGTTAACCCCTCAACTTGGGTAATTTGCACTTTAGTCCGAAATAAGCAAACATTGCTTCAACATTGTTCAAACATGACCAAAATTGATATATAAGTTCCTCAAAAGCCTTAATTACCTTTCACAAGATAAGTAAACGCATATAATCAACTTTCTTAATCAAAACACCTAGGGTTAAAGCATAACCCAGGTCAGGGATGTTACAACAATCTAGTCTTGTGTGTCATTGTTGTCTATTTACCTTCCACAATGACATCCGACTAGGGACATATTAAGAATGTACAAACTCTTAGCATCCGTATGATCTCACCGTTTAGGTCCTCAACCTGAAAGCATACATCTTTGAGTATTTTCATTCTCTAGACATTCAATTTGTTCTATCATTATCTCATATGACTGAACCAGAAAGAATTGGAAGCTTGCCTTTGATGTTTATCAAATCAATCTTAATGTATCCCACCAATCATCCCATGATTGGCTCTTAGGGAATATATACCAACAGACTCCCACTTGCACTGTGAGCCAATCTCCCTTGAATCATAATCGTTGTGATCTTCAAACGTGTCCCACATGTTACTGTGCTCTAGTACTAACATAGTGAGTTATGGAAAAACCTTGCCAAGGTCGATATTAACTGCATGTCTCTCATCTCTTCGTTGTACGTCATACATATGAGATGGAGTTTCCGTAATATGTGATCTAGTATGCCTTTGCTAACCTTTAGCCACATTGCATGACCAAGCACTCCAAACTTGTCATCAATGACCGGAATAATTATAAGTTCATCTCTATGAACTCCTAGATCCATATAGTATCCACTGTTGTTCTCTTACACACGAATATTCATCATTTCCTTTTAAAACAACTTTATTGGAACGTTTCCATTTATCAACAAACATTCACTTTTATATATCCCATATATATATTACGATTAATTTTCTGTGCTTTTCGGAAATTCACATCAGTGTAACTCTTTTACAGTGAACCCTTCCTTATTTCCATAGAACTAGTACTTCTCAAGTACTTATCAAGTTCTTATGGTATTGCAGTAACCCTTACTAGAACTAGATAGACATCCACTCGTCATGTCCCACATATGAGTTATCAGGATGAGCATATCATATTGTCATGTCCTACATACAAGATGATAAATGTGTTTTGTTCTTGCCATGTCCATACATGCAATATGATGGAATGATTACATACATGATAGATCCATATATATTCTTAGTGTTCCCATTATTCATAAGAATTGGACACTTGGCCTTGGGATACTAACTCCATGGACAAGTTTTCTCACACTGAATCTGTACACACTGAACCCTTCAGTACATCTTGCCAATGTATGCTCTCTCTTTTCAGGTCAAGAGGTTTTTCGAGAACTATATCTATATATCTCTATTCCTATCACATAGGAAACATATCTATATTCCCTAAAGATAATTTTCACTTTGGATTTCCATTCTATAACATTTCCATTTCACATCAACATGTGGAATGTGAATACACTCCCACTAAATCACAGATCTCTCTTTATCTTTGACATATCAGTCAAACCCTTTGAATATATTATCAAAGTGAAGCTCCAGATCTAAGTTGCTTGTATTCAATCAATCATATAGATTAGTCCATTGCAACTTATAGACTTCATTTGCATTAATGGATTCATAAACCTTATAGGTTGTGTCACGTACACATCCTTGTTTATTCCTTATAGGAATGTGATTTTAGTATCCGTATGCCAAATCTCTTAGTCATTAAGTTGCAATCAACAAGAATCATCCTTCTCAAAATGTCATCCATGTGTCTTAACGCTTAAGACTCATTCTCACTTATGGATTTCATCCCAATGGGTGCTACCACCAAAGTCATACCTTATGGTTTACATGGAAGTCATTTAGGATGTAATGGTCATAAACCATAACTCAAAATCTGGTTGCTCATATCTAGATAGTTGACTCATCACTTGACCAACTCATCATATAGATATTTGAGGTGTATCTGTCAAGGATATAAGAACTCACAACTCCTTGTGATTCTTAATGTCCTTTTATTAGTGTGGAGTATTCTTTATTTAAGAAGAATTTAGTTATTTGATAATAATCCTCTAACTCCTTAGAGTATGACTCCTTTTGATTTAGACATCACCATGCCTTAATCATGAGTTCACTAAGATACACTATCATAATTACTCACAAGGTTCTCAAACATTTGGTTCAAGTATTTCATTCATTGATCTCATCAAGAATTAACACTTTACAAAATTCGTACTTCATCTATGATATTCTTGAAAATTTCAAGATATTCATATTGCTCTAAACATCATTTGAAGTACTAGCATTATGGGGTATGTAAATACATCACATGTATTATACCTAATAGGATAATCAATCTCCCATTATGACTAGTGAAGATTGATCATGTCCAAGACATTCATGTCTCTTACTGGTTCTCTAACCAAAAGAGTCTAGATTTATCCATCATATGGAAACTAGAAATGAATTTCTCATGATTTATGCTAATTTGATTGTTTGAGTTATCAATAACTTTTAGGTATCATTTTATCTTATGCATACCAAGTACCACAAGATAAACAAGGCATTTCCAAAAATATTGAAACATCAACGTTATTAATTGCCATCATTGTCATACAATATGCAAAAATTAAGGGGTTTCTATTCAATGGAAAATATGAAATAGTAGTTCATAACTCTATTACATGCCTTCAAGGCTGAAAATAAACTAAAGTACTCCTATCAATGGCGGCAACACTTGCCCCATTTATTGAGTGTTTTACATTTTATATCTTGGTATCATATACCTCAAAATGTTACATGTTTATTTCATGACACCTTCAGGTCGAGACGTTTGTTGCCTCCTTCTTCTTTAGTTCTTCGAGATAGAGTGGATAATTCCTTTTCCAATGTTCTGTCTTTTGAAAATGGTGACAATTTCCTCTCTTGGACACGCCTCCCTTGGCCTTGGGAGTTGAAGATCACTTGGGATGCTGGCTAGAATCAGAACCTTTCTTAGTCTTGCCCTTGCCCTTGCGCTTGGACTTGCCTTTCTTGATGTTGATCATCATCACAAACTTAGGCTTGTCCTTCTTCATCTGTGCTTCAGCTGTCCTCAACATGCCCAACAACTCTGTCAATGGCTTGTCAAAGTTGTTCATGTTGTAGTTCATCACAAACCGACTGTAGGATTCTGGCAATGATTACAGTATCACGTTAGTAGCCAACTCTTGGCTCAGGGGAAATCCCAGACTTGTCAGGTTCTCTACATACCCAATCATTTTGAGCATGTGAGGATCAACTGGATCTCCTTCTGTCATGACACACTTGAATAGAACCCTGGAGACATCATATCTCTCTTGCTGTGCTTGATCTTCATACATGTTCTTGAGATGTTGAATCATCTCAATGACACCCATGTTCTCATGTTGTCTCTGCAACTCGTGGTTCATTGAGCACAACATCAAGCACTTTGCATCAATGGAATCATCAGAATGCTTCTTATAAGTATCCCTTTCTGCCTTTGGTGCGGTAGAAGTAGGTTCCTCTGGAACTAGAGTATCCAAGACATAGAGCTTTTGTTCTTGAGTGAGAACAATTCTCAATGTCCTAAACCAGTCGTGGAAGTTAGTCCCATTCATCTTGTCCTTTTCAAGGACCAATTGCAATGAAAAGTGATTGTTGTTGGTTGTCATTTGTACTACAAAAGGAAATACATGCAATTTAGTCTAAAACTCAATTTTGACTTATTTGATTGATTTGAAAGATTGACGATATAATTAGGACATTAATTAATTATCGCTCCCACTGTTTTTGTTCAAATTGACATCCCTCACCATCAATTCTGAAGATTGCAGTGTACAGTCTTGTAGTGGGTCAAGATCCATATTTCATCAAGTCATGAGTCATCTTTGGTTGATCCCCACAATCTTGACTATTTAGGTAGGCCATCATGCCAATTGCATCATATACAACTCTTGATGAATGAACATGCGCACCACCTTGCCATGAACATTCCGTGCCTCTAGGCTTAGACACTCTAAGAATCACCAGTTAAGTCTAACCCAAAAGCCGACACGGTAAACATGCACCCTTCTTTGGCAGAACCTACATGTTTACCTTTCATACTTCAACGAGATACACGGCACACCACGCTTTGGTGTAACCTATGCTTGGTCGATCAAGTTTTTCATGTGTGCCGCTAATGGAAGGTGTAAGAGACTTAATATTTAGATGAGGGATTTGGTTTTATAGGTACATATACATATCCAATCACCATAATACATAGTATGTATCATATACATTCTATATCCCACATAAAACATGTGAAATGATAAAAGTAATGATTACAGCCATCCTAATGTGATTCCTCGAGCCAAGAGGAATCACGATCGTCTAGGTCTACATCAAATGCAACCTATCCATGATGAAGTGCTATAGCCATCCAAGTTGATAAACTCATCACATCAATGACCTGCTCACCTTGGCTGGTCGTCTGGGTGCCACCAGCCGATCGGTTGGCTCCTCCGACCAATCGGTTTGCTTGGTCATCATGCATCTCCTCATGGCCTCCACCTTATCATCGCGCTCCTCAAACCAGTCATCTAGATCCCCAACCGATTGGTTCACTCCTTGAACCGATCGTCTTAGTCATCCTCAGGTTGTCCGCAGTTCTTTGACATAACAGGAAATAAAAGATCTGTAATATTTTACATTTGAATGGGGAAACCTCGAGTTACATTCGGGGGGGAGAAAAGGTAGGAAAGAAATTTCGAGTTATCTCGAGTTACATCAGGAATAGGAGATAGGGAATCGGTGTGCAAACCGAGATGCAAGCAACCACATACAACCAAGCACACATACATAGGGTTCATTGGCCATAACCACGCTATACATCCACCACAAAACTAATTTAAGGGTGATGTGTATCGAGTGCATTCATATTACATGCCATATATGTATAACGGGATTTGTGGATTTAGGATTGGACATGCACAAAGACAATTTTATTCGCATCGTATGCAATAAATAAAGGCGACAAACCAAAATCAATCATATCGATAATCCTAAAGTACAGAGTAGTTGACGTGGCTCGAATACCACTATTGGGTTTTAGGGAGACAGAGAAGGTAGCGGAAACAAAAAAAAAATCTTCTCCCAAACCCAGTATAAAGGAATTGTGTCAATGTCTATATAATAGGAAGGATGATTTGCAGAGACATACCTTGTCCCGAGGCTTGCTCAACGATGTTACCTCACGGCTTGTGTGGTCTTCACCTCTGGTCTTAGACGATGTTTGTGCAGCTCTTGGTCGCACAGGGACTGTCAGGATTGACAATTGTCCTCCGAGCGGTAGAAGTCTCCCGCCTCTGAAGTAGTCCACATGGATCACTTGGAACTCCGATCTCCTTGTCCTACAAGGAATCATAAGGAGTCACACCCTCCTATTGACGTACTAGTCGCCGACACACTCTCCTACAACCAGTTGCCTTTCTGCAGTTCTCTTTCCCATGTTGTGCCTCCCTTATCGGGTAGCACTTGCGCGGGCTCTCCTGGTTACCACAACCAGAGAGAACGACAACTTTGCAGAGCAACTGGTGTTCTGAGTTGTTGTCTTTGAGAAGCCCTTAATACCCCTATATATATAGGAGGGTCATGGGACATGGTTCTCTACCCCAGGTAATGCGAGATTAAAGCAGGAGTAGAAGGGTTCAAGATTTTCCCCAAAACAACCAACTACGCCACCTGAACCGATCGTTTCAAGCATCAAACAGTCGGTTGGGGACTTGAGCCGATCGGTTCAAACCTGAACCGGTCAGTTGGGACACCTGAGCCGATTGGTTCACTTCTGAGCAGATCGGTTTGTGGTCTTGGTCCAACTCAAATTGACTTTCGTATTTGTTTCCAACTAATCAAATATTAATCCTTGTCCAAATTGAATTTGTACAAGTGAAACAAATTGTATTTTCAAAATAGACTTCTAACTTTCCAAACGATCTCGTTTGGTCCACGAATTGACCGGTTCAACAATTGAGCCAATCGTTTCATGACACATGAGCCGATCGACTCACAACTTGAGCCGACCAGTTCACCAACCTGAGTCGATCGGTTCATCCCTATGAGCTGATCGGTTGGGGCAGTAGACTGAGCTATCAATTGATTGAGTGTTTAATTGAACTACTAAATTCCTTTAGTAATCAATATAAACATAATTTGTGGATAAACTCTTCTTCCAGGTTAAATCCTATGTGTGTGACCCTGCAGGTCCATTTCACATTGGCAGTGAAAGTCCATAACACTTATGCTTCACAAGCAAAGAACGATGCCTAGTCACACATCAGTGCTACCCAAGTGAAAAGGAAAGTTGGAGACCAACTTTCAATCCTACAATCCATGAATGGTGTTACAGTGAATGTATAATTCCTTTGTCACTAATATCCTGAATGAACTCGAGGCATGGAACAATCATCCTGTCAATGTTCATTCACTTTCTTGATCTCAGAGAAGATTGAAGGAGATATGTATGACATCAATATCATATACAGATTCACACATGCGTGCATGCCTATCTCAATCGTACTCATCAAGTGGCCATGGATATCAAACTCCCTCATGAGGGACAAATCCCATATCTATCACTCACCCCTAAAAAGCCCCATGTGACAAAGCCACCCAATCAACACCTTTATAACAACCCATGTTTCAGGATTGCGTTTGATGATGTCAAAGTGTACCGAACAACATGTGTTGAGTGTAGTGATTTCAGGTCACAGAATCACACTCACCACCATCACTGTGAGAACTGACTGTGACTACCATGTCATGGTTCCATGTGTCAAACTCTCAGTGGGTTTGTTCGGTACACTTGTTCTCTAACAAGTACCTATGTGTTTGGTTTGATATCTCCATATCATGACTAATGAGATTTTTTCATCAACCAACACCACAATATAGTCTTGTGTGTCATTGTTGTCTATCTACCTTCCACAATGACATCCGACTAGGGATATATTAAGAATGTACAAACTCTTAGCATATGTATGATCTCACCGTTCAGGTCCTCAACCTGAAAGCATACGTCATTGAGTATTATCATTCTATAGACATTCAATCTATTCTATCATTATCTCATATGACTGAACCAGAAAGAATTGGAAGCTTGCCTTTGATGTTTATCAAATCAATCTTAATTTATCCCACCAATCATCCCATGATTGGCTCTCAGGGCATACATACCAAGAAAAGGTGCCTAGCACCACTATTTTCAACGAATGGAGTAACATCCCAATTTCGTTATCCAGATCATGTGGTTTTTTTGTGGGTTTCATTATTTGTTGTTCTTCTTATATTTGAAGGATGATGAAGCCCAAATGTGGTGTTCTTGATTTTTCCTTTTATATTCACTATTTTGTCACACATGGTTTTGAGTAGTTTGATCATCTCATAATGTTTTTTTTTAACTATGTGTTTCCTTAAAAGCATAAGCTGACAGTGTGGCTATCCTCGATTAGTCCACCTCAACATGGGCCCTAATGCCTAAATGGAATTTGTTTTATCCCGCATGGATTTTCTTGGATTGTTTATTGGTCCACAGTTCAAAATTTCATAACTATTCTTTTAGTAGTTAGAAAAATTCTTGAAAATACTCATTGGAAAGATAAAAACACAAGGAGTAATCCTAAACTGGTTACATTACATGTTTTGACTCTGGATTTCCCTATATATGCATGAGTCTGGAAACCCTAGATTTTAGGTTGTATATCAATATTTAATTAGTATTAATGGTTTAATAGGATGATTAGGGTTCCTTAATCCTGAGAGTGCAATCAGGGGTTTTTAAACATCAAGAGACAAGTAGGAGTTTCTCTAAGATTAACTAAGTGGGTCCATGGAGTTTGAGTACTAGTAATGGTTTTCTATCGCTTTATGATTATTATATCATGTTGATCAAGTTAAATTGTATGCACAGCTATGTATTCAATTTTCAAAAATTCTTGAATTAGTGTTCCCCAAAAGCTATTATGTGATGATTATGCTTTGTATAGTTCTATTTGAATAATTTATGTCATGTTCATGTGAAATCCTAGCAAAGATTAATTATTCCAAGTTAATGGTGAATCATGTAATTAGTTTTATTATTTTGTCCTCGTCATGTTAAGGTTGAGCCCTGGGGCCTTATGAGTTCAAATGAACATAGTGACATGTATGTGCAATCATGATCTCAAGTGGAGCATTACTAATGTCATTTAAGGCGCAAATCATGAGATCAATTGGAGCATAGCTAATGGCACTTAGGTGCAATTCATGAGTTCAAATGGAACATCAGTTGAGCCTATGAACCTTATGATCAGAGTTGGTGCATAGGAGTAGAGGACATTATAATTAACCACTAAGAGCATACTATGAGAATTCAAATTTACTATTCAATTAATTGCATGTTTTTTATTGCCAGGTTATTATTTTGTTATAACAATACTCAATGCCGCTTACTCTAACATGTTTCTTCCATTTTGGATTTATGGTTGGGGACGCGATGTCCACAGGAGGTGAGAATAAGGGAGCTTAGTCAAGGGGCAGAGGAATTTGAAGTGAGTGCTTCAAAGTAGAATTTTTCAAGACTTAGCTTGGTGGGGTCCCATCTACACCTTAGAAGATCATGTATCAAGTTTCCAAAGAAGACTTATGCCCTAGATTTGGCTTACTGTTCATGTATTAGATTATAGTTCAAAGATGAGATACTTCACATGACAGTTTATAGTATTAGTTTTCTCTTTCAAATAAAAATGTATGAATCTATATTTCCAATTAATGTATGGTGTTTCATTTATCTTATTTCTATGCATATCATGTTTTGTAATGTTCCTCCAAGCCAAGTGACATATGTTATGGACAACATATGGTTTGCTTCCACTATCATGTATGCACTTGGAGGGGTGTTATATACACCCGTTTCCCATCATAAAGAGGATTACACCTCATTTAGGGCTCAACCATGCCCAAATATCATTAAGATCATCACACTATTCCGTACAAGATCATCATTATCTTCCCATGTCTTATAACAAGGCTCAACAACATCACTTTACATGTGATACACAAGCTCAACACAATATTCGATTAAAGAGTTTTAAGATGTTCATATCATAACATAGCAGGGTTATCTTAGTATAAATAGCATTCCTTTGTTACATTAACAAATAAGGAAGTTAGGTGTGATAAACCACCATATAATGCACATATTTAATATAAGAGAGAATCAATTCTAAGATTATGATAACCACTAATTATCACACTAGGTATTACAACAACATTAGGAAGAATATCCCCTAATTATATTAATCATTAAAGGAAGGATAGCATAGCTAACCACCATTATCTATTTGTGTTAGGGTTAGGTTTATCAAGATATATTACATTGATGTTATATTTCAGCACTCATACACAAACCCTAACCCATGACATCCCCATTGGATCATTGAGGCATGAGGTGAAGTATCACCATCATATTCCATACTATCTTCAAGTATGGATACACATATAAGTCAAGGTGTAACCATCATGTTATATTATACTAGGGATTCAACCTCAAAAAGTGAGCATTCCATTATCCTATTAATCATTCAAGGGAGGTTGATCATGAGTAATCACCATCACCTAATTGCATCTAATTTAGGATGTAACAAGCTATTTCCCATTAGGGTTACATAACACAAAATATGACCATTATCAATTCTATTCATGTGAGGGCCAAGGAAAGACTATATTATTAAGGAAAACCTCTATTTGGTTTCAATATCATTCAAACCTTACCAACTTACCATATGCATCATCCTAAAACCATTGGATTATTAAGAAGGTAGAACTATTGGTTGTTTACATAAGTAAACATCTTGAACAAACCATCTATAAAGTTATTGAGTTATGATCTAGAAAGAGTCATATTATAACTCTAGACATCCCTTGATTAGTAACATAAAGGGTACCATTGGTTGTCGGGATAAAACCCACAATCAGGTGTGAGGGTAAAAGCCCACCATTAGTTGTATGTTTAAAGAAAACCATCAAAGGTTAACAAACAAGATCCTTAAATTGATCACATGGGCAAACTATCAAATTCGGATTATTATAACTCACATATAATACTATAGGCTTCAATCCATATCATTGGGTGTTGAAGTATCTAATCTCAACCATTGGATCAAGTCCATCATTCAAAACTATTGATTAGAGCGTAGGTCTGACCCTTGAATCAATTGAACCAAGAAACCATCAGTTTAGGGCCTAATTAAAGCTAAATTTAAACCTTGACTCACCATAGCTTGTGATGACCTATTCCACCATCGGTTGGTAGGATCAACTCTATTATCATTTTTCACCATCGGGTGTTGAACTTATGTCACCATTGGTTGATACCATTACTAGGGCACTGAAACATTGCTCATTGAACTTCAAAAAGAACCTAACACTGACCTAAGGTTTGACCATCGGTTTATACCATTGGCCATCACCCTTGGTCACCACCATCGGTTGTCATGAAGAGAACAATGTCAGGTCATGTGTTTAGAGGAAAAAACAACCTAGAAACCCTAATATGGACCATCAGTTGATAGGTGCTTTGCACCATTGGTTGTGCTACCAACCTAAACTAAGTCATCTTATACCGTAGGAAGAATGTGCACATGGTTACAGGTTCATATAGAACTGGAAACAAAATAGGGAACATCATAAAAATCGAAATCCAAAGGAAGCTTAGCTTATTCATGTTTAAATGATCATTTTTAGGCAAGAACATGAGCTATAAGCTTATAGTAAGAAATACAAGTGAAGTGGGTTATAAAACTAGCCTCTAGGGATAAGTTAATATCCCAAATAGAAAGAAAATTGGGCAATAAAAATAGGAAAAACTCTATGCAACCTCTAAAATAGGCCAAGTAGGCACCTTTCTTCACAAGGAAAGCAAAACCCTAGAAGAAGAAGCAAGAAAGGTATGATCTTAAGTTGTAGAACAACTTTTACCATGGAAAGCCATGGTTCTGACCTGTAAGAAGGTAGGAGTAAGAAGAAAGGATAAACTTATTTTTTTAGATCAATATCACCAAAAGGAAGCTTTAGAAACCCTAAAGGAAGCAAAATGAAACCCTAACTGCTTCCACAAAGAAGGCCAGACACCTTCTTCTTCCTTGGGCAGCCCCTCCACCAAGATGAGATATGGAGAGAGAACAATAGATAGGGGACCAAAGGTTTCATTTTTGTGCTTAAGGATAGGTATATAAATCTTATGTGTGCTTAAGGATAGGTATATAAAGCTTAAGGATAAGGGAGACAAGAAGCTTAAGGTGTCCAAGCATCTCTCCTAGTGTCCATGGCTTAGAGCATCCATGGGGGAGCCAACAGTAGCTCCATTGGTTTTCATGCTGCCTAACCTTTGGTACTTGATGGCTAGACAGACCATTGGTCATCCCAAATAGGATATCCATCGTTATCCACCTCTAAAAGAACCATCGACCATCACCTATCATCATAAAAGGGAAAAAAGTACTTTCGGCCCCACCATCAGTTGAGAGCCTTTGACCACCTCATCCATCGATTGCATCACCTATAGATAGATCCTTTGACCTCCCTACATCCAAGTAAAACATAGTTGTAAAGACCCATTAGGCAAAACCTTCGGCCTCCATGGCTGCACACTTAGCAACTCCTTCATCCATGAAGGGGTAAAACCCTAATTCACCATAGAATGGAATCACCACCAAAATAAGGTTCAAGAAAGTTCCCCATGGATCAATAAGATCAAGAATGACAAGATAACATCTAAGTAACATAAATCATGTGATAAATTGCAAAGAAAACCTCAGATTTGGGTAAATTGTAGAAAAGTCTAAAATGTACAAAAAAATCGTGTAACTTGCTCAAATAGGGTCCAAATTAGACCAAATTCAAAACTTAAGATTGTCACATGATATCAAAGAACATCATATTATTTTATTAAGGTTTTGAGCACCCAATTATGATAATTAAGCATGATTAGCACATTAGGCATGGTCACAAGTCTTACAACTATAAACCCCTAACAGGGATTTTGCCTCCAAAATCCAAGATAAGCAAAGATAGGTACCTGATTTGTACCTCACCCAAAAAAATCACATGCTTGCTTACATATCATGATTGTTATGACCCGACATCGAATCAAGCCAAATCGCCACCAGTAATAATTGTGGAATAACCATTAACAAGGGACTAACAAAAATCACTAAAAATTAAAACCATTTTGCAAAGAGATCCATTTCCAGGAAACTCTTAGAGGAAGAACCAAAACTTTATATACATCATGCTTCACATTGTACATACATTGTACCATCTCATCTCGATGATAACATAAAATAGTTGCTTTGCCAAAACCTATACATAAGCAACAAAAACCTTGAGGCAATCAAGCCAAAATCTCAGATCGTTCATAAAACCATCACATTCTAATTCCAAGGACCTAAGAGTACAGAGACGACACATAGGACTTCTATCTACAAGACACGAAAGATAGTACACTCAACATGAGCTGTTATTATTGTCCCTATTGATGTTGTCCTTCCTCTATGGTATAGTCTCTAACTCCTCGTACACCTCCATCTAAAAAAATGATGGAACCCATGGGGTGAGACAATTGTCTGAGCAAGAGATATAACTCTCCGCCAACAATGTTATTATCATAGGTAAATAGTATAAAACTGAGCAGAGGTTCTTTTATATTAATAAGCAAGATTAATCACTATTTATAAGTAGAACAGAGCAATCTCATCTTTTAAAGTAATGCAACTATCTATGATAGAGCAATAAATCATCTATTCACTTTATAAAGAATATGAAGAACATGTATAACATCTATCCATTTAAGATGTATAAAAGAAGTGAATATCAACCAGTGTTTTTCATATTCGATCATTAAGCAAATACGCTACACGGCTGATTACATATTCACAATTACACTTATGCCCTGAGGAGATGAGGTATACCGATCATACTCCAACCGACCACTGCTTGTCAAAATCGGTACCATACAAGGTCAATGGAAGAGTCGCCTGCCAAGACCTCACCTATCTCAGTCAATACGAGACTACTGGCAGGACATCTTATGTCAACTAAAATTAGCTTACCAAGGTATACTGGTATCTTCACTATAGATCTACAACCACATCATGCACTCTCTTTAGGGATATTTCAATTATCCATTCTCAGATTATTATAATACGGAAGATTATACATTAATTCCTCATTTAGTTAGGAGATTCACATATCAATCCCGTTATCAATTAATGAAGAAGAATTTTCACATAAATTCCTCATTTGGTCGGGATATTCACATATCAATCTCGATATAAAATAAATAAGGAAGGTGCTACATCAATTCTCCATTAGGACGTATGGATATGTGTCGTCCTTCACCCCCAGCATATTCAAAAATATGCTCTCTGAGTTAAACTCGTTTCACCATTCAGCAAATTCTGACACTGAATGGATCTATGGTCAGGGAAACTACATGATGATATTCCACTTGATTAATTTGGTGCATTACAGTATCTTTTAGCTTCAACCAAGTTACAAACATGAATTATAATAGATGCTACAAAGAAAGGTGTAATATGTTTATCAAGTACTTTCATGATCTTTGAAACACATTGAATGTATAACACTTGGGATCTCAGTCCCATATCACATTACTAGGGGTTCTTCTCCCTTAGTATTATCATCAACATGATTACTAGATATGGGTATTCAAACCATTAGTTCATCACTGAACATTGTCACCTCTCATTAGGTAATTGTTACCTCTAGGTCCTCAGACCAAGGTATACATTATACTTGTTGCACAAATATTTCACATGGCTCACAAGGCCCATTTAAACATCTTGTCAGTTCTCACTAGGCAACAACTAACTTTTTAGGTCATCAAACCCTATAAGCATTATAATTTTTGTACAAGTATTTAACATGGTTCACAAGGCCTATTTACATTTGTATTATATGAAACACCATAGCTCATATCTGGCTATGCTCATCATCTCATGATTCCTGCATGGTTAGCACTTCATGATAAAAATAATAGCAAGTACATAACATCACCATGCAATACAAGAGAAATACAACCTTCCCATTATTAGGGTTAGGGTTCTCCATTCTAACCAATTAAGGCTTCAGATTCATATCATCACTATGTGATATAAGAGAAATACATCAATCCCATTATTTTGGTTAGGGTTTCCCTTTCTAACCAGTTAAGGTTTCATATTCATATCATCACTATGTGATACAAGAGAAATACATCCTTCCCATTATTAGGGTTAGGGTTTCCCTTTCTAACCAATTAAGGTTTGAAGTACATATCATCATCATTTATTAGACAATTAGGGTTTCAAGATCATATAATCAAGAATCAAACCCTAATTCCTACTCCACTCATATTAGGAGTATCAATGTATGCCAATTACATGATTATCACACAAGTATAAGTTTCTCTCTCATCCTCACCAGGATGTTGATTACATCATACTTTATTAAGTTATCTCAACCCTTTCTTCAAGGTACATTGGCCTACTTAATCAAAGTGCATTAAACTCTTTACATCATAATGTATCATTTGACGTAGCACACTACATGTGTTACTCCATCAAGTTTATTATATTGAGGTGCTCCCACCATATCGGGCATTGAAGTGTGTACTTGACACCATATCATGCTTCCATATCATGTTTGAGGTATATCCTCATCAACATATCATGCTCCCATATCGGGTTGCTTCATCATTATGGTTTGCATATCGAGTTAGACCCCTATGCTCATGTCTCTCCAAACCTTCATGGTATCATCCTACCAGTCATCATGTGATAAGTGATACGCTAGATAATTGGTTAGTCTAAACTAAACCAGGTGTACAAACCAATAGGGGTTTGGAATTCCAATGTATATCGAGTTCTATATTACCATGTTGGATTTCAAAACCATATCGGTTTGAGGTATATACGTTACACCATGTCATGCATAAGGTGTGTGATTGACCCCATATCATGCAGAAGGTGTATGCTTGACACCATATCGTGCACAAGGTATGTACTTCATCATCATATCATGCATGAGATGTGTATATGTGTCACTCATATCGTCCATGAGGTATAAACGCATCACTATATCATGTAAGAAGTGTGTTCACATATCATACATTTTTCATTACTTCAAGGTATCGACCTATCCCTGGGTTGAGTGACAAGATAGACACTTAGTTGATCCCTTAACAAACCATTGTACAAAACAATAGGGGTGTGAGGTTCTAAGGTATATCTATTTTCATATCATATTGGGTTCCATCACCATATCGGGTTAAAGGTGTGTACTTCAACCCGATATCGGTTTATACTTGATGATGTCATCATCATCAACCTCTAAAATCTTTTTATTACTGTTCTAGTTCATGGAAAATAGTCCTAAAAAACTTTTAGAACTCATAGGATCATCAATTATTCAAGAGAATTCAAAATTCAAATTAGATGAACAAGTATAACATAATTGAAGGTGAATAATAACATAATTGGGTTCAAGTTATATAACCCGTCTCAAGAACAACTTCAAAGCTTCAAGATCCAAAGCTTCACATTCCCAAGGTTGAAGATGAGCTTCACAACTCTTCTATATGCAAAGAATCATCATGGATAAATATTTGGTGAAGAAGAAAAGAAAGGACGATCACAACCTTAGATCCATGCTTTAATCCAAGGTTGAAGATAATCATGGCTTCACCTTAGGTTTATGTCTTGAGCTCCTTTTTGTTCCTTAGAACCAAGCACGATACCTCACCAATCATGCATTATATCCCCTCACTTATGGCCGATATCCCTTCACTTGTGGCGGATATCACTTCACTATGGGCGATATCACCTTGCTATGGCCGATATCACCTTGCTAAGGCCGATCTCACCATGTTATGGCTGATACTAAGGCTCTATGCACGATACCCCTACACGTATGCATGATACCAAGACACTATGCATGATATCGAAGAGCAAGAGGGTGGTACGATTCGAAAAAAATCACTAATAGGTGAAAGGCGTGGTATATATAGTTGAGGTTCATGAAAAAGAGTGTATATGAGGTGTCATCATTTTAAGCTACTAGGTGCCACATGTCCATGCATGGTTGACACGTGTACATGCATGCACTCATATTTATCTTGAAATGAAAAACACTTGAGGATAATCTAGAGATGAAATTTTGGCCATCACTTATCATGTTGGATAACAAATTTGAACTCAATCACCACTTTATTCACAACTCGATACAACTTTTCCAAGGAAGTTGTAAACCGATATCCTTCACATCCTTGATGTTACTAGCCCATCATGGACAAGGCTAATAGTTAAAAAACCTATACGAGGCTCCCTCAATGGCTCCTTGGCTGATAGGCTCTCTCATATGGACTCTACAACCCGATACAACTCAAATTAGGGTTTTACATTCAACCCTTTCTTGGTCTTTTCATCACCAAGACTACCATCACTCAAATATGAGTCAAACACGGTGTCTCCTTGTTTCTATATCCTCTAAATTATACATAGAGTGAGTAGGGACACTCTAGAGGTGGTAATTTGCATATCAACCCTACATTTTGGGTAAATTACAATTTGTACCGAAATTGGTACACAATATACTAGCATTATTTACACAAGTTCAAGCTTGAAATTTAGGCTTTCCAAAAGCCACACCTTACCATCATTTTTTTTCTTATGATGCTAAAACACCTTAGGTACATTCAACATGTACCATATTGCATTATAACCCCTCATCTTGGGTCAATTGCATTTTGGTCCAAAACAAGAGAACATTGCTGAAACATCATTCAAACAGGAACAAACTTGAAACATAAGTTAGTCACCTGATAACAAAACACTTTAGATAATTATATTAAAGTTCTAATCAACTTATTTAATCTAAACAAAAAGGGTTAACCCTAAACCCAGGTCAGGGATGTTACAAGTTATAAACCCCTAACAAGGATTTCATCCCCGAAATCCCAGATGAAGGGAGACAATTGTTATTCATGCATGATATCATCAAGCCTCCACATAACATCTTGATGTCATGGATATTCCATAGAACTTTGACCATCACAAAGTCCTTCTTTTCAAGGTCATTATAGATACATAATCAACTATCCTTTTTATTAATGAGTGCAGTGTCAATTATGTGTCGGGTAACACTTTCTAAGTCAGAGAAGTACTATTCATAGTTTGAATAACTCAGGTGTCAAACCTCATTGATTTGTCACCTTCTCAACATACATATTTAAGTAATAAGATTCTTGATTTTGGGAATTTTCCATACCTCTCACTAGTTTGGCATTTCTCCTCCAAGGAAAGACTAGAGTTACGTTTTTTCATCCATTTGGGACTACAAGTCTTATCATACTTCTGTTGTGCTACTCTAATCTGCTGACACAACACTAAACTTACTTATGACTTGAACCTATTATCATGTTAGTTGTTTATCTTCTTATCATAAGAAGAGGCTACTTATCAAAGAAGAATCATCTCAAAGGTGACTCTAGATGTTATATGTATAATCTGCCTCAACAAATCTAAATAGGGATATTCTAAGGAATTATATTTAGCTTGATAAGATTTTACTAAGACGATTCTACAATTGTTCCTTCAATTAATACACTCTTATTGATGTTAAGTTTACACAGAGCATAAACTCCTAACATATGATATCCATACTATAGTATGTAACTAGACTAATCTCAAAGTTGGCCCTTCTGGGTAACCAAACATTAATCATCTTATTATGAGTCATGTTCTCATTTTCTCATACCATTGAAATTTCTTGGATACTAGGATTCTTTACCTTGGTGTCTGTTACATGTGGCAAAAACACATCACATCCTCATTGTTTCCATCTCTTTGTTGTTATTACCAAAGCCAAACATATAATAGGACCTTTCTTTCATCTTGGGACATTACTTATCACATATAACTTTGTCTTGGAACCAAAATTCAAGGCTAGCTAAAACTTTTCAAAGTACCCATCTATAGATTACTTCTAATCCATGCACATCAAGTGTCATAAGACTTACTTGATTGTCATGTCCATGAAAGGAAAGAACACAAGGAAACATACTCCTTTTTATCACCCCATAATTATCTAGGGTTGTTTATCAAAGAAAAGAGATTATCACCTTCTTTGATTATTGCATGAACTTTAACTGTTCATGTGTCATTCCATCTTGTTTCATCTTAGGTTCCTTTCCATCAGCATAGGAATTATAAAGATTATTACATATCATCATTCCTTTCTTTGTTATTGTCTAGTATGTTCATGAACATTTTCTAATTTTATCTACATTTATATCATGGAAAAGATCTTTACTTTTCACATATTCTTTATTGAACAAGGATCATCTCCCTTGTTCCCTTTCTCTTATCATGAGGATTGTACTTTTTACTTTCTCATACTCACAGATTGGTTTGAGATAAACTTAGTTTCTATTTCATTGTAGTTAGGATGTGATAAAAATATCCATGCCATATTTTCAGTTTCATTTTGCTCTTTAGTTTGTCTTCAAAAGACTACTTGATCAGAGTAATCAGAAAGATAACAACTAAGAGTCTCATACTTACCTTGCCTTCAACAGATGAATAAGTGGCTAGGGTATACAAGTACTGAGATTAGGTAGTATGTACCTTGTTTTATATCATATACTTTACTTTTCATATCATCCATATCATAGGACTTAGTATCCCTAGATTTCTCTAGGCATTTCTCTTATACCTCATCCTCTTTTATACAAACAAAAGTAATTATAAAACATTTTAAAGATTACTAAATAGAATGCAAGTTCTCATCCTTTCTATCTCTTCCTTATTTCCTCATAGGACTAATCAAAGGAAGCTTAACAACAACCACTTTTCTTATAACTAACAGATAAAATTAGGAGAAGACATATAAGAATGAAACAATTTCATCTGACCTGTCTCGACTCGTGGATCGATTACTGTCTTTGGATGATTTATTGCATAGAATCTTGTCGTTGCCTATTTCCAACGTTGTGCTCTATTGTTTGGTGTAGATGTACCAGCTTGGGATGCATGTCCACATCCTCTTGTGCCACCACTAAACAGTTGCCTTTGAGAGCCTTGTTGACTCTACCTCGATGGTTGGGTCATTCCCTCCTTTCTTTTCAGACAAAAGGATCTATCATGCCCAACATGTCCACATCTAAAACATGTCTTATATGCACTCCCTAGTCTTGTCAGCCTTATTATAGATGTAGAAGCTAAATTAAGAGTTCTAACTGGTGGAACATTAGGTCCTTTTCCAATTCTTGGTAGCCACTACCCTGTTGCACTAGGTGTTTGTTGTATTGTTGGCACCAAAAACTTCCCCTTTTTAGAGCTACTAGACATCTGTTCCCGAGTTTGGATAGATCTTTTCTTAATTTCTACCTCATTATCCTTTACTGGATAGTCCCTTATAAAATGTATTGCTTGCCTATACTTGTAGAAGAATGTAATTCCTTATCGTATCTTAATCTTTTCGACATTTTCTACTGCTCCAACATAACTATGTTGATCAGAAATCCTATTATAGCCCAAAATTTCATCATTGGGGAATGGTAATCTAGGTTCTATTTCTAGTATCTGATCCTCTATATGTGTCAATATTGTCATAACCAGTCCGATGAGAGCATTAAAAGTACGGTTCTCTATCATGGCTGGATCAACCTGGGAATTCTCAGGAAGTCATCCTTCTCTCGCCTGATCCCTTGCACCTTCTCCTGGTGTAACAACAATGCTCTCAGCAATGTGTTCCTCATGTTCTCCAGATATCTTTAAGCTTTACTCTTTCTTCTGCATAAGCAAAAATCACTATAAGATATATTAGAGGACACTAGAATAGACTGAACACCTTAGTCCTATGTCTTTGTAGACTCAGTGAACGTTAGGTTCTAATACCAAAACTTTGCGATGACCCGACATTGAATCAAGCCAAATCGCCACCAGTAATAATTGCAGAATAAAAATTAACAGCGGATTAATGAAAATCACTAAAAATTAAAACCATTTTGCAAAGAGATCCATTTCCAGGAAACTCTTAAAGGAAGAACCAAAACTTTATATACATCATGGTTCACATTGTACATACATTGTACCATCTCATCTCGAGAATAACATATAACAGTTGATTTGCCAAAACCTATACATAAGCAACATAAAAACATGAGGCAATCAAGCCAAAATCTCAAATCATTCAAAATACCATCAAGTTCTAACTCCAAGGACATGAGAGTATAGAGATGACACATAGGACTTCTATCTACAAGACATGACAGACTGTACACTCAACTTGAGTTGTTATTGTTGCTCCTGCTGATGTTGTCCTTCCTTTGTGGTACGGTCTTGATAGAGCTAGAACTTACACCAAAAGATTACTCTTCCAATGGAAGTCCTAATATGCACCAAAAACCCTAGGGAGTTGATGTTCTCTCTAGGTTTACCTACAACTGGTGCTAGATAAATGCTCCAACCCCACAAGAGTGTGGAAGCCTTATCATAATACAGATTTAGGATCGAACCCAAAGGACAATGTTAAGAATCTGAGTGTCTTTTTCTCGTTTCATATCAATCTAAGTTAATCATCTAAGACCAGAAGTTTGATTTGAGTTATTTAACCTAAACATGTAAAAGTAAAGACAAGAATAAAAACTAGTTTAATGATTAAAATCTAAGATTAGCAGATTATGATGGATCACTGGGGTGATGCGGGTGTTCGCCACCACTACACATGAATTGTACTTGTACCAAACATAGCAAGACTTGTAAGCAAGATACATGGATGTTGTACAAAACCGATGTCTTATAGGACAAGAGCGGTGCACACATCCTTCACGGGTTGAGTAACTCTCATTCGGTACGTATCTACGTGTCAATGAAGATATGTAGTCTCCGAAGAGAAAATCTTACTCGACCTCGTGAAACGTGCATCGGAAAACTTAACAAGCGAGCGATAATTACCAGATCGATTAGTATCCTTATAGACTATCCCTCTTTCGAGGATATAGCTACGAGGAACGTGAGAGTGTTGCAACGTCAGCCATTCTCGAACGAATGGTCAAGTACTTTGCACCGCTCTCTCCTCAGAGTGTGTTCCTCGACCTGTCAAGATCGCACTTTTGTACGTCAACTGATTCCATTTCATAGTACAAAAGTACAACGATGGAGGTGAGTTTACTCCACTCCTTAGAAAGCGTTCCTAGATACCGAAACGGGTGCGCGGTGGGTACACGCACCAGAAACCAAAACTAAATCGGTATTCAAGTCTCAAGAGTGGTCGTAGACAAACCACAACGAAAGAAAATAGATGCATACAAGAACGCGGCCAACATTCAAGCATGTATGAAATGATTTAGTATTGAAACGGAATGATAACATCTTTTTAGTACAAGATTAAAAACACGGGCAGCGGGGCTAGTCCCCGCACCCCAGTGGATGGAACTACTCGCTCCTCATAGAGGGAGAAACAAAGAAAGAGAAGAGAGAGAAAGAGAGCATCGTCGGAGCAGAAGAGTAGATCTGTGACAGCCCGGTGTAGATCGTCGCAGTCTCCGGGACTGCTCTGTCGTGGTTGATGTCGTTCGTTTCTCCGCCTCGATCTTCGGGTCAACCTCCGGAATTGCAAGAGTAGGATAAGGTGGAGCTGTGGTGTGAGAAATGGTGAGATGGTGATGGAACAGCCTTCTAGAGCTGCGCCCAGACTGGAAGCTCACCGGATCTGGACTCAGCTCGGGATTCTGGGGCTGTGTGTGAAATTTGGGCTGAAACGGTGCCCGGGCAGTCTGGCGGTGTTCCGGCACTGGTCCCAGTCCGGCAGCTTTTGGCCGTATTGAGATGGGATGCCAAATAAGGACCCTTGGGGTCCTATTTATAGGCACGTATCTGTCCCTCATGCATTTTGTGTGAGTCCAAACGGTTTACTAAAAGATCTTCTTCATACGGTTTGCTTTGCTCACACGGTCTTGATATTTAATTCAGCCCTCGCGGTCTTCACCTCAGCCTTCGCGGTCTTGATCACTCCAGCCCTCACGGTCTTGCTCTCGTGGTCTTAATCACTCCAGCCCTCGCGGTCTCGCTCTCGCGGCCTCAGCTTTGACAAAGTGCTGCATGCACTTCGCGGTCTCGGCTGCATGGGTAGTCATGCGTTCCTTGCGGTCTTGCGTGCTTTCTTGGTTCCTGCTGCCAATTCATTCGGTCTCATGATTTGCGTGGTCAATGCAATGCTCCATTTACCTAGTTGAATCATGTGGATTCGTGTGGTCCCAGCAACATTCCTCACGATCAATACTCTTCACGTGAATAGTTACTTTTCCTTTTATCTATTCGTGAGTAAGTCGTTTTCTAGCACATTGGTTCATTTGTTTTGGCAGCTTCACGTGCATGTGGTCTCGGCTTTTAGTTCTTCATGCGGTCTCACCTCAATTGCTAATACCGTTTGCATGGCAATTAGCTATTCCATACGGTCTTGCTTTGTGCATTCTCATGCTGCTGCCATCTTTGACAAAGTGCCAATCCTTCATGCATTCACGTGAGTTGCTGATGTGAGTATCTTATTTTAAATGGTTTTCATATTCCAATAATAAGCAAACGGTCTTGCTTCAATCGGTCTTGGGACCGCGAGGATCCAAACGGTCTTGAGACCGCGAGGATCCAAACGGTCTTGAGACCGTGAGGATCCAAACGGTCTTGAGACCGCGAGGATCCAAACGGTCTGGAGACCGCGAGGATCCAAACGGTCTTGAGACCGTGAGGAATCAAACGGTCTTGAGACCGCGAGGATCCAAACGGTCTTGAGACCGCGAGGATCCAAACGGTCTTGAGACCGCGAGGATCCAAACGGTCTGGAGACCGCGAGGATCCAAACGGTCTTGAGACCGCGAGGATCCAAACGGTCTGGAGACCGCGAGGATCCAAACGGTCTTGAGACCGCGAGGATCCAAACGGTCTCGGGACCGCGAGGATCCAAACGTTCTTGAGACCGTATGCATGGAGTTTCTTGATTTTCCTTAGTGGTTGGATGAAAAGGAACTGTTGGATCTCGATCGGATGGTTGCGAGTGATCTGCAAAGGGAAAGGAGAATGTGTAAGAGATAATATCATCGAATATACTAGTAATTAGAACTATTTAGGCAATATTTGCAAGGAATTAGTGAAACACTCAAAGTAAACCAAAGCGAGGGTAAATCAGTCAATATGAGGAACAAAATCCCTAGAATTGGCGACTGTGCAGATGAATCTGGAGGGTTCATCAGGTCTCTACCTCCTCGTGCACATCCACCTAAAAAATTGTGGAACCCACGGGGTGAGACAATTGCCCCAACGAGAGATATAACTCTGCACCAACAATGTTATTATCATAGGTAAACAGTATAAAATTGAGCAGAGGTTCTTTTATATTAATAAGAAAGATTAATCACTATTTATAAGCAGAATAGAGAAATCTCATCTTTTAAATTAATGCAACTATCTATGTAGAGCAATAAATCATATATTCACTTTATAAGGAATATGAAGAACATGTATAACATCTATCCATTTAAGATGTATAAAAGAAGTGAACATCAACCAGTGTTTTCTGTATTTAATCCTTAAGCAAATACGCTACACGAATGATTACATATTTACAATCACACTTATGCCCTGAGTATATGAGGTATACTACTCATACTCTAACTGACCACCACTTAGTCGAAATCGGTACCATACAAGGTTAATGGATGAGCCGGCTGCCAAAACCTCACTAGTCTCAGTCAGTACGAGACTATTGGTAGGACTTCTTATGTCAACTACAATTATCTTACCAGGGTATACTTGTATGTTCACAATAGATCTACAGCCACAACATGCACTCTCTTCAGGGAGATTTCAATTATCCATCCCCGAATTATAATAATAAGGAAGATTATACATCAATTCCTCATTTGATCGGGCGATTTAAATATCAATCTCGTTATCAAATAATGAAGAAGAATTTACACATCAATTCCTCACTTGGTTGGTAGATTCACATATCAATCCTGATATAAAATAAATGAGGAAGGTTCTACATCAATTCTCCATTAGGACGTATGGATATATGTCGTCCTTCACCCTCGCATATTCAAAAATATGCACTCTGAGCTAAACTCATTTCACCATTCCGTAAATTTTGATACTGAATGGATCTATGGTTAGGGAAACTACATGATGAGATTCCACTTGATTAATTAGGTGCATTACAGTATCTTTTAGCATCAACCAAGTTACGACCATGAATTATGACAGATTCGACAAAGAAAGGTGTAATACATTTATCAAGTACTTTCATGATCTTTGAAACACATTGAATGTATAACACTTGGGATCTCAGTCCCTTATCACATTACTAGGGATTCTTCTCCCTTAGTATTATCATCATCATGATTACTAGATATGGGTATTCAAACCCTGAGTTCATTACTGAACATTGTTGCCTCTCATCAGGTAACTGTTACCTCTAGGTCCTTAGACCAAGGTATACATTATACTTGTTGTACAAGTATTTCACATGGATCACAAGGCCCATTTAAACATCTTGTGAGTTCTCACTAGGAAACAACTATCTTTTTATGTCATCAAACCCTATAATCATTATACTTGTCATACAAGTATTTAACATGGCTCACAAGGCCTATTTCAATTTGTATTATATGAAAAACCATAGCTCATACCTGGCTATGCTCATCATCTCATGATTCCTGTATGGTTAGCACTTCATGATAAAAACAATAACAAGTACATAACATCACCAAGTAATACAAGAGAAATACAACCTTCTCATTATTATGGTAAGGGTTTCCCATTCTAACCAATTAAGGTTTCAGATTCATATCATCACTATGTGATATAAGAGAAATACATCCTTCCCATTATTAGGGTTAGGGTTTCCCTTTCTAATAAATTAAGGTTTCAGATTCATATCATCAGTATGTGATACAAGAGAAATACATCCTTCCCAATATTAGGGTTAGGGTTTCCCTTTCTAGAAAATTAAGGTTTGAAGTATATATCATCATCCTTTATTAGCCAATTAGGGTTTCAAGATCATATAATCAAGAATCAAACCCTAATTCCCATTCCACTAATATTAGAACTATCAATGTATGCTCATTACATGATTATCACACAAGTATAAGTTTCTCTCTCATACTCACCAGGATGTTGATTACATCATACTTTATTAAGTTGGCTCAACCCTTTCTTCAAGGTACATAGGCCTACTTAATCAAAGTGCATTAAACTCTTTATATCTTAATGTATCGTTTGACATAGCACACTACATGTGTTACTCCATCAAGAATATTGGATTGAGGTGCCCCCACCATATCAGGCATATAAGTGTGTGCTTGACACCATATTGTGCTTCCATATTGTGTTTCAGGTATATCCTCATCACCATATTGTGTTCCCATATCAGGTTGCTTCATCATTAGGGTTTGGATATTGAGTTAGACCCTTATTCTCATGTCTCTCCAAACTTTCATGGTATCATCCTACCATTCATCATGTGATAAATGATAGTCTAGATAATAGGTTAGTCTAAACTAAACCAGGTGTACAAACCAATAGGGGTTTGGAATTCCTATGGGACATGTCTCGGAGAAAACGTTATTAACGATGCGGAAGCGATTAATTAGCAGCGAAATTACTAAAAATCACAAAAAAAAATTAAAACTTTTTATAAAGAGATCCACAAACTGTAAAACTCTTTCATAAGGAAACATGATAAGTTATTTACAATTGATACATCAGCACATCTCTGTATCATCACATCTCGAGAGTCACAAGCATCAACTGCCCTGTTAAACTGTGTAAAGCAGTGTACAAAAATCTTGAGGCATTACGCCAAAATCTCAAATTTATAACAAACCATCTACTGACTCCTAGGACCTGAGAGTACAGAGATGACACATAGGACTTTCTATCTACAAGACTCGACAAACAGTGTCTCCACCTGAGGATCACTCCTGTCCCTGATGTTGTTGTTGCTGTTGTTGCTGCTCACCCACTGAAGGGTTACTTCGTCCTCGGTGTCTGCATAAAAAGTTGAATCCCACGGGGGTGAGACAATTGAATAATTGTCCCAGTGAGAGTTATAACTCTCCGCTAGACGCATCTATTTAAAGTATTAAAATAACAATGAGCAGTAGAACTATAATTATTCAACAGTAGGCAATTCATTGAATAAACTAAGTAGAGCAGTATTCTCCAAGAAATCATTTCAATTATAACTTGATTGAATGAAAAGACATATATCAATCAGGAATATGAAGAACATGTATACTAGTTATTCAACTAGAGCACTATAAACAATGTATCATCAATCATTATTTCTCGTAGTTCAACCTAAGCAATTATGCAATATGACTGATTACATTTTTCAAACATATGTATGCCCTGAGGAGATGAGTTACACCGCCCATACTCCAACCGACCATTACGAAATCGCAATCGGTACCATACATAGGTCATTAGAAGAGCTGGATTCCTATGACCTCATCTTCCTCAGTCAGTGTGAGGTACAACATGCAGGACATCTTGTGTCTCTCCTATAATAGCTTTCTAGGGTATTATGGCAACTTCGCTATTACAGTTACAGTGGCATGTTGTACTCTCTTCGCAATCGAGGGATTTCTTATTTATCTCACATCGATTCGGCATTAACAACATCTTCGGGAGATTAGTGATACATCATCCCGGCATAAACATATAATGAAGGATTGAGAGATTAAATGTTCATCTCATGTCAATTCCCCCATAAGGACGTAAGGATATTCACATCCATAACCCCCACATACTCAAAAGTATGCTCTCTAGGAGTTCCCTTAAGAAAACATGTTTCACCATCATCTAACTTCTGATAATGATGGATCTATGGTCAGGGCTCTACATGATATCATTATACTTGGTTATTTAAGTACATTATGGCATTCTTTTAGCATCATGCATGTTTTCAAACATAAACCATTAAAATAATTGCTATAAATAAAGAGTACTAATTATATCAAGTTCATTTCACATCTAGTTATCATTGGGATATGAGTCCCTAACCATCTCATCATTATGATTCAAGAACATGGGTGTTCAAACCCTTAGTTCAGCAAAACACTTGTTACCAAGTAACATATCGCCATCAAGTCATTTAACAATGTGAACATGATTGTAGCAATATAGATATTTCTCATGGCTCATACAGCCTATCAGTCTCATTTGTTACCTCTCACTAGACAACATAGCATATCATTGCTTTCAAAGCTTATAAAGTGCTTTTAATGAATATTGCATCATAGCTCTTACCTGGCTATGCTCACTATTTCATAAAAACCTACATGATTAATATAAATGATAACAGGCACACTATTTCTATATCAGCACAATATACAATAATGATAGCATCACTATTGGTTAAGGTTTACTTGCAATTCAACTCCAAGTCAAGTATAGAGCACCACGACCGTGCAGCCAAGAACGGCCGTGCAAGGGGAAGCCACCACGGCCGTGCAACCTTGCACAGTCGTGCTACAGAAGATCACCACAACTATTTTACACTTATGAAATCAATACTTCAAACCGATTAGGGTTACTATTCATATCACATCACTCAAGGTTAGAATTCTTATTTAGCATACTCTGAATGAGGATTTACTATACTCATCACATTACCGTGGGTTAGGGTTTACTATTCACATTAAATCATCCTTGATTAGGGTTATCACTAATATCTCACCATTAGGGTTTACTATTCACCCTAAGTAGGAATGATCAACAAAGTACCTTTAATTTAAGGGTTACCATGTCATCATTATGAATTAGGATTATATCATCATCATATATTAGGGATACTCCCATTATTGCCCTCAATTAGGTTTATGATTCATTAACCATCATAATTAGGGTTTCATGATCTCACTAACATGGATCATATCCTAATTAGGTATTCATTTATATTGGGAATCCATAACTTGATTAACATTCATATAAGAAGTCTTCTCTCTCATCTTTCTATAAGTTAATGTTTGCATCATCCTTGATTAGGCTAAGTCAATTCAACATTGACATCATGGGTTATGTCATTACTATTGTGATCATTAAGGCTTACTCATTCCAAGAGTATTAATCACTCTATCCCATCAAGGGTACCTTTATTATAATCACCATTGATCACATCATGTCTTAATCAACTACTTACTTGGTCCTTTAACCACTTTAAGTATCCATGAGGTTTAGGTTAATCAACCACCAAACCATCTTGATCACTAAAGCATCAAACGATCTTGACCTTCTCAGACCTCAAACGGTCTTGCACACTAAACCTCCAAAGGGTCTTGGACTGCCCTTGAAACCGTTTGGTGATGAAGACTGTTTAGTCATGTTGACTTTGAAACCGTTTGGTGGTGAAGACTGTTTGGTCATGTTGACTTTGAAACTGCATGGACACAACCGACCTTGAAACCACATGAGACCAAACGGTTTGAGACCGTTTGGTCCCAAACGGTCTTGAGACTGTTTGGTCCAAACCACCTCAAAACCACAAAGAAAAAAAAGTGTCTCAACCACTTCAATTGAATTAGGGTTTCCAATGTTGAACCCCTCAATCGATCATGCACATGTTAGCGAATCATCAATTGAGTTAATTAGATCAACCTTCAACTGATTTGACCCTCAATTGATCATCAATTAGGGCTTGGATCAATTGGATTAGGGTTTGAAATCGATGACCCTTCAACATATTTCATTGTGAGTCTAATTGATTTGAACCCTTGACCCATCATCCAATTTGGTCATGACCTGACCCTAAATAGTCTTGGGATTTTTTGGATGACCTCCAAATGGTCTTGAGACCATTTTCTCAAGTCAACATCAAAAACCAACTCAACTAATTTAGGTTTGGCTCAATGGATTGATCTCCAGGTCAACAATTGATTGCACTTCAACTAATTACCTTTAGATCTTCAACCTCTTAACCCTAGTCAACCATAGACCTCCAAACGGTCTTGGGTGACCCCCAAACGGTCTTGGGATCATTTGGATATCCTCCAAATGGTCTTGAGACCATTTTCCCATTATTTTATCAAAAACCAAGTCATTCAATTAGGGTTTGGATCCTAGGTTTAGTCACCAAATCAGCAATCCATTACTCATCAACTTGATATCATTGGATCCTTAATTGGTCAACCATGCTTAACCCTAGACCTCCAAACGGTCTTGGGTGATCACCAAACGGTCTTGAGACCGTTTGGGTGATCCCCAAATGGTTTTGAAACCGTTTGGGTCACTCAACTTAAACTTCAACATAATTCAATTATTAAAATCAGCAATTATCCTGATTAGGGTTTTGTTGATTGTTGGACCTTCAATTGGTGAACCACTTGGAATTAATTAATTATTTTTGGTAGGTAATTGGTCTACATTATTCTCAATAGTCCTCCAAATGGTCAACGCCTCCAAATGGTCTTGGACCGTTTGTTTCTATGCGGTCTAGTGAAACCGTTTGCATTCAAACAGTTTGAAACTGTTTGCTCCCAAACGGTTTGGGAAACCGTTTGAGCAAGGTTGGGAGACCGTTTGCTAAAGTAGTTATTGGATAAACATACAAATTAACGTCATCATCTTCTACCTCTGTTCAACCAAGAACAGGGGTTGCTCTTCACGGAAATGATAGCAAGAACACATGAGTAGTAAAAGAAGAAGAATGAGAACCAATGATTTTAATGGAGATGAGGATGCATTAACAAAGCTTAAGGGTTAGAGTTATAAAACCTGCCTCTAGGACTGATCCAGAGCTCCAAGCTCCATATCTTTAATGGTGGATGAAGCTCTAGCAGTTGTCCAAGGTCCGTTCTTCAAGTTTTGGATGGAGAAGATGGCTAGAAAGGAAAATCGTGTGAAGAAAACCAATTACTAACAATTAATTTAGGATTTCCACCATGGATTCGAGGTAGATGATGACCCAAACTTACCAAGTCAGTGTGGTCATCCTTCCTCTGGTCGAGATCTCTCCCTTGGTTGGCCAAAGCAAAGTGATGAGAGAAAGAAGCTAAGGAAAATGATCCTTTGAGTTGTTGGAAAAGATACTTATATATATATATTTATGGATTTTTCCAAGGAAAATGGAAAAAGATAGATATTTCCTTTTATCTCCCAAAAATATCCACCAAGGCTTCCTCTATCCTTGGACACATTTCCACCTTCTAATATCATGCAAAACTCCTCCTTTATCTAAGGTTTAAAGGAAAAGAACTAATCACCTTTTAAGAGAGGTATATTAATATCCACCCTTATTAGATATTGCTTAATATATTATTAGTGTGAGTAGTTTCCACTCCTACCATGATCTTTTGGGTGCCCAAGAATGACACAATCTCTTCCATATTATTACAAACACATCCTGCAACTTTTGGTTGAAGGGCTTCATTATTAATATATTTCTTTTTTTTTGCATTAAGTTATATTAAAGAGCCTTTTGTGCTTAAATCTTGATTGTTCCGATATCAAGATTCTCTCTCCTCCATGATCATTCAAATGAGGTTCCCCTCTCATTTTCTTTGCTCTTATTGATGCCAAGAAACATGAGAGATCCTCTAGAGGGTATATTTTACATGTTGGACCCTAGGTTTTGGGTAAATTTCCCTTTACACCAAAACTAGGTTTTAAAGCACAAGGATTGCTCTACAAGCTATATCTTGGTACCCAAGCTTGTGAAAATGGTACCACTTCATCATATTCACTCTTATGATTCCTCATCATTAGAGGAACATCTTAACATTTTCAATTTGCAAGTTAACCCCTCTACTTGGGTAATTTGCACTTTAGTCCATTATTAACAGAACAATGTTCCAACATTATTCAAAAAGGACTGAAATAGAAATATAAGTTCCTCAAAAGCTTTACTTATTTTTCAAGGAATATAAGAAATCATCTAATCAACTTTATTAGGCAAAACACCTAGGGTTAGTACATGACCCAGGTCAGGGATGTTACAAATTATCCACCCCTTACAAAGATTTCATCCCCGAAATCATCTACAAAACATATTAAGAGAAAAGAGTTGGGTATTTCCTTCTCATCTCCTCCTCTAGTTCCCATGTAGCTTCTTGAATGCCACAGTGATTCCAGAGGACCTTTACAAGACTTATGTCTTTCTTTTTCAGCTTTTTAATTCTTCTGTCAAGGATTGACATAGGTCCTTCAATATAAGATATATCATCATTCAATTCTACTTCCATAGGTTGCAGAACTGATTCTATGTCAGGATGGCATTTCCTAAGCATGGAAAAGTGGAACACTGGGTGTAACTTTTGTAACTCAGGTGGTAACTCTAGCTTATAGGCTACTTTTCCAATCCGTTCAATGATTGGATAAGGCCCTATAAACCTAGGAGCTAACTTTCCTTTCCTTCCAAATCTAAGAACTCCCTTCCAAGGTGAGACCTTGAGATACACTCTGTCTCCAACCTAGAATTCTAAAGGTCTACGACGCTTATCAGCATAAGATTTCTGCCTATCCTATGCAGTCTTTATCTGTTGTTGTATTATTTTAATCTTCTCGGTGGTCTGTTGCACAAGATCAGGACCTAAAAGTTGATACTCACCAGTTTCATACCAACATAGGGGTGATCTACAACGTCTACCATACAAAGCTTCATAAGGTGCCATGTCAATGCTATGTTGATAGCTATTGTTCTAGGCAAACTCTATCAAACTTAGGTGTAGATCCCAACTTCCTATAAATTGAAGAACACATGCTCTAAGCAAGTCTTCCAAAGTCTGTATAGTCCTTTCTGACTATCCATCAGTCTGAGGATGAAAGGTTGTACTAAACCTTAACTTTGTGCCTAAAGCTTTATGAAGTCGCTCCCAAAAATGACTCATAAATTGGGGACCTATGTCAGAAACAATGGTAACTGGGACCCCATGTAGCCGCACTATCTCATCTACATATAACTGTGCTAACTTCTCAGTAGAATAGGTTGTTTTCACAGGTAAGAAATGTGTTGTATTTGTCAACCTATCCACTATTACCCAAATGGAATCATAACATTTGGCTATTCTAGGTAAACCAACCACAAAGTCCATTGTTACATGATCCACTTCCACTGTGGTATGGGTAAAGGTTTCATTGTTCCTGTAGGCTTCTGGTGTTCAACTTTAACTTGCTAACACACAGGACACTGCATAACAAACTAAGTAATGTCTTTCTTCAAACTAGGCCACCAATACATATCTTTCAAGTTTCAATACATCTTGGTGCTTCCTGGATGCATAGCATACATTGAAGAATGAGCTTCTTCCAGGACCAACTTCCTCAAGTTATCAACATTCAGTACTATCATTCTACCATGATAACAAGCTACTTGATCATCTGAATCATGAAACCCTTCTCGTTTCTCATTACCATACTCTGATTTAATCTGTTGAACTACAACATCAACTTGATGTGCCTCTTTAATCTGTTGTGTCAGAGTAGGTTTTATATGCATCTCAGCTAGCAGTCTAGATAACAAAGATACTCTTAACTGTACATTGTCTTTCCTTAAGGAGATAAGCATATCCCTCTTAGAGCACACTAAAGAACTCATCTGTGCTCTTTCTAAGACTGGTGTTGCTGATTTCCTACTCAAAGCATCAGCAACTACATTGGCCTTCCCTGAATGGTAATCAATTGTACAATCGTAGTCCTTGATTAACTCCATCTAGCGTCGTTGCCTCATGTTAAGCTCATGTTGAGAAAAGATATACTTAAGGTTTTTATGGTCTGTGAAAATCTGGAATGTCTCTCCATAAAGATAATGTCTCCAGATCTTCAAGGCATGAACTAAAATAGCTAGTTCTAGATCGTGTGTCAGATAATTCTCCTCGTGTTTCTTAAGCCGTCGAGAAGCAAATGAAATCACTTGCTTATCCTGCATCAACACACATCCTAGTCCATTCTTAGAGGCATCAGAGAAAACTATATATCCTTTCCCTTGCTCATGTAACACAAGCACATGTGCACTTGTCAACCTCTCCTTCAACAATTGAAACGATTTCTGACACCTGTCACTCTAGGTAAAAAGAACATCCTTCCTGGTCAACTTACTCAAGGGTAAAGATATAGAACTGAAGTTCTTAATGAACCTCCTGTAATAGCCTGCCAACCCTAACAAACTTCAAATCTCCATCAGTGTCTTTGGTTGCTCCCATTGCAGGACAAATGCTACCTTTTTAGGGTCAACACGTATACCTGAGGCAGATATTACGTGTCCAAGAAAACATACTTCTAGTAACCAGAACTCACACTTGCTAAACTTAGTATATAGCTTATGTTCTCTTAGAAAAGTTAGAGTCTGATGAAGTTGTTATTCGTGCTGCGAAGCATCTCTACTATAGATCAAAATGTCATCTATGAAGACAACAACACACTAATCGAGAAAAGGTCGGAAGATTCTATTCATGAGTTCCATAAATGCAGCTGGTGCATTAGTTAGTCCAAATGACATAACTGTGAATTCATAGTGACCATACCTTGTCCTAAAGGCAGCCTTAGGTATGTCACCATCTTTAATACGCAGCTCGTGATATCCCGACCTCAAATCTATCTTTGAGAAGACGGTTGCACCACGCAACTGGTCAAAGAGATCATCAATCCTCGGCAAAGGATACTTATTCTTTATTGTTACTTTATTTAAATGTCTGTAATCAATGAACAACCGCATTGACCCATATTTCTTTTTAACAAAGAGGACCGGAGCACCCAAATGTGAAGTACTCGGTCGAATGAAACCCTTCTCAAGCAACTCTTGCAGTTGTTTCTTGAGTTCTGCCATCTCAGCAGGTGCCATCCTATATTGTGTTTGTGCTATAGGTTGCATACTTGGGATTAGATTAATCTCAAAATCAATCTCCCGGGGCGGTGGTACACCTGGAAGTTCTTCAAGAAATACCCCTACAAATTCCCTGACTATCAGAACTTCAACACAGTTAAGAATCTCCATGGTAGTATCTACCACATGGGCCAAGAATGCATAACATCCTTACCTCATTAGCTTCTCAGCAACCATAGTAGACACAACACAGGTTGATAGAATCTTTCTATCTCCTTGAAATATCCATGTGTCACTATCATCAATGAACACAGCTTGCTTGGACTCACAATCCAAAACAACCTTATACCTTTCCAAGGTATCCATCCCAAGGATTACATCGAATCCATGCATCTCAAGTGGTATAAGATCGACTTGAATGTGATGATCAGAAAAGAAGAGAATGCAGGGAGAACATATCTCCTACAACACAATAGATCCCATCAACGAAGTTTCTAGCAACAAACTATCTGCTCTATGACTTGTAGTCAGGTTGCAGTCAAGAATCACTCTTCGAGTGATAAAGGAGTGTGTAGCACCCGGATCAATTAAAACAGATACGACACAAGATGTAGACATATCAGAATATAACAATTCCATCTGACCTGCCACAACCCGAGGGTTGATCACTGCATCAGATGGATTCATCGCGTAAAACCTCACAGTTGCATGTGGTTAATTTGGTGATCGATGACTAGGTGTTGATGATCCAGCTTGGGATGCTTGTCCACATCCTCTAGCGTTACCTGGAAACTATCGCCTTTGAGATCCTTGCTGACTCTACCTTTGAGGTTGAGTTACACTCACTTCTCTGGCTCTGCAATCTTTCATCAGATGTCCCATATTTCCACATATGTAACAGCTTCTGTTCAGTTGTTGTGGTCTGGGTGGTCCTGTAACCGACATAGATGTTGAGCTACAAGCTCCTTCTAAAGGTAAGCTTCATCCTCGACCCCTATTTGACATCCATTGCATCTGGGTACTGAATCTAGGTGGTGGTGTAGGTACAGAAAACCTCGGTTTCTTAAAACCTTTAGATGAGGATCCTTGGAACTGGGGATACATATTCTTGTTCTTGGTCTGTCTCTTCTCTGACGCAGACCTCTCTACCCTTCTGACAGACTCCACAAATGTAGAAAACCTTTCCCTATTCTCCAGAGCAGACACAGGGGTGGTCAATTCAGTGTTTCACCATATTTCAAAATGCCTAATCCTTTCTTCATTTGTAGTCTCCATGTGCGGACAAAACTGCAAAAGCTCCATGAACTTCGCCTCGTACTCGCTAATGTTCATTAGTCCTTGTCTTAACCTCTCAAATTGAGAGATTTTCTCATCCAGAAACATCTTAGGGAAGTATCTGTTGATAAATTCTCGTCGGAAAACTTCCCATTCGATCTCAACACTTGGCCTTTTCCCTTCCTCCATGGTCCACCAGTGACAAGCACTCCCCTTGAGAAGATACACAACATGTCTAACCTTCTCAACTTCTGGGATGTTTAGGATTCTAAAGGCCTTCTCTAATTCAGTTAACCACAAGTCAGCATCTGCTGGGTCAGCTATTTCAGCATACTCTGTGGCTCCAACTCGGCGAAGTCGTTCAAACATCTTGTCGGATCCTTGTCCTTTGGGATGGGTATGTGCCCTAGTTATATGTATAGGCATCCTATCAGTCATATGTGTCATGGAAGTCATAAGCTGCCCAAACATGGCTTGGACGGTTGGGTTCCCCATGTCATTTGGATTGAACTGGGGTGGTTCAGGCACAAGTTCTTCTCTTCCTTGGTCTCTTGCACCTCCTCTGGGTGCAGCGACACTATTCTCTGCAACATGTTCCTCGTGTGACCCAGACATCTTTAGTTTTATCTTCTCCTCCTATATGAGCAGAAGACACTATTAGATATATTGGAAGACACTAGAACAGACTCAACAACCTAAGTCCTATGTCTCTATAGACTCAGCAAACCTAGAGCTTTGATACCACTAGTTGTGGGACACGTCTCGGAGAAAACATTATTAACGACGTAGAAGCGATTAATTAGCAGTGGAATTACTGAAAATCACACAAAAATTTTAAAACTTTTTATAAAGAGATCCACAAACTATAAAACTCTTTCATAAGGAAACTTGATAAGTTATTTACAATTGATACATCAGCACATCTCTCTATCATCACATCTCAAAAGTCACAACCATCAACTGCCCTGTTAAACTGTATAAAGTAGTGTACAAAAATCTCGAGGCATTACGCCAAAATCTCATATTTATAACAAACCATCTACTGACTCCTAGAAACTGATAGTACAGAGACGAAACATAGGACTTTCTATCTACAAGACTCGACAGACAGTGTCTGCACCTGAGGATCACTGTTATCCCTGATGTTGCTGCTGCTGCTGTTGCTGCTCACCCATTGAAGGGTTCCTTCATCCTCGACGTCTGCCTAAAAAGTTGAATCCCACGGGGGTGAGACAATTGAATAATTGTCCCAACGAGAGTTATAACTCTCCGCCAGAAGCATTGCTATTGCAAGTATTAAAATAACAATGAGCAGTAGAACTATAATTATTCAACAGTAGGCAATTCATTGAATAAACTAAGTAGAGAAGTATTCTCTAAGAAATCATTTCAATTATAACTTGATTGAATGACAAGACATATATCAATCAGGAATATGAAGAACATGTATACTAGTTATTCAACTAGAGCACTATAAACAATTGATCATCAATAATTTTTTCTCGTAGTTCAACCTAAGCAATTATGCTATACGGCTGATTACAATTTTCAAACATATTTATGCCCTGAGGAGATGAGTTACGCTGCTCATACTCCAACCGACCATTACGAAATCGCAATCAGTACCATACATAGGTGATCAGAAGAGCTGGATTCCTATGACCTCATCTTCCTCAGTCAGTGTGAGGTACAACATGCAGGACATCTTGTGTCTCTGCTATAATAGCTTTCTAGGGTATTCTGGCAACTTCACTATTAGATTTACAGTGGCATGATGTACTCTCTTTGCAATCGAGGGATTTCTTGTTTATCTCACATCGATTCGGCATTAACAACATCTTCGGGAGATTCATGATACATCATCCTGACATAAACATATAATGAAGGATTGAGAGATTAAATGTTCATCTCACATCAATTCCCCCATTAGGGCGTAAGGATATTCGCGTCCATAACCCCCACATACTCAAAAGTATGCTCTCTAGGAGTTCCCTTAGGAAAACATATTTCACCATCATCTAACTTCTGAAAATGATAGATCTATGGTCAGGGCTCTACATGATATCATTATACTTGATTATTTAAGTACATTATGGCATTCTTTTAGCAGCAGGCATGTTTTCAAACATAAACCATTAAAACAATTGCTATAAAGAAAGAGTACTAATTGTATCAAGTTCATTTCACATCTAGTTATCATTGGGATATTAGTCCCTAACCATCTCATCATTATGATTCAAGAACATGGGTGTTCAAACCCTTAGTTCAGCAAAACACTTGTTACCAAGTAACATATCACCATCAAGTCATTTAACAATGTGAACATGATTGTAGCAATATAGATATTTCTCAAGGCTCATACAGCCTATCAGTCTCATTTGTTACCTCTCACTAGGCAACATAGCATATCATTGCTTTCAAAGCTTATAAAGTGCTTTTAATGAATATTGCATCATAGCTCTTACCTGGCTATGCTCACTATTTCATAAAAACTTGCATGATTAATATAAATGATAACAGGCACATTATTTCTATATCAGCACAATATACAATAATGATAGCATCACTATTGGTTAAGGTTTACTTGCAAATCAACTCCTAGTCAAGTATGGAGCACCATGGCCATGCAGCCAAGAACGGTCATGCAAGGGGAAGCCACCACGGCCGTGCTACCTTGCACGGTCGTGCTACAGAAGATCACCACGACCGTTTTACACTTATGAAATTAATACTTCAAACCTATTAGGGTTTACTATTCATATCACATCACTCAAGGTTAGAGTTCTTATTTAGCATACTCTAAATTAGGATTTACTATACTCATCACATTACCCTGGGTTAGGGTTTACTATTCACATTAAATCATCCTTGATTAGGGTTATCATTAATATCTCACCATTAGGGTTTACTATTCACCCTAAGTAGGAATGATCAACAAAGTACCTTTAATTTAAGGGTTACCATGTCGTCATTATGAATTAGGATTATATCATCATCATATATTAGGGATACTCCCATTATTGCCCTCAATTAGGGTTATGATTAATTAACCATCATAATTAGGGTTTCATGATCTCACTAACATGGATCATACCCTAATTAGGTATTCATTTATATTGGGAATCCATGACTTGATTAACATTCATATAAGAAGTCTTCTCTCTCATCTTTCTATAAGTTAATGTTTGCATCATCCTTGATTAGGCTAAGTCAGTTCAACATTGACATCATGGGTTATGTCATTACTATTGTGATCATTAAGGATTACTCATTCAAAGAGTACTAATCACTCTATCCCATCAAGGGTACCTTTATTATAATCACCGTTGATCACATCATGTCTTAATCAACTACTTACTTGGTCCTTTAACCACTTTAAGTATCCATGAGGTTTAGGTTAATCAACCACCAAACCATCTTGATCACTAAAGCATCAAATGATCTTGACCTTCTCAGACCTCAAACGGTCTTGCACACTAAACCTCCAAACGGTCTTGGACTGCCCTTGAAACTGTTTGGTGATGAAGACCGTTTGGCCATGTTGACTTTGAAACCGTCTAGTGGTGAAGACCGTTTGGTCATGTTGACTTTGAAACTGCATGGACACAACCGAACTTGAAACCGCATGAGACCAAATGGTTTGGGATCGTTTGGTCCCAAATGGTCTTTGAGACCATTTGGTCCCAAACGGTCTTGAGACCGTTTGGTCCAAACCACCTCAAAACTGCAAGGACCAAAAAGTGTCTCAACCACTTCAATTGAATTAGGGTTTCCAATGTTGAACCCCTCAATCGATCATGCACATGTTATCCAATCATCAATTGAGTTAATTAGATCAACCTTCAACTGATTTTACCCTAAATTGACCCTTAATTGATCATCAATTAGGGCTTGGATCAATTGGATTAGGGTTTGAAATCAATGACCCTTCAACATATTTCATTGTGAGTCTAATTGATTTGAACCCTTGACCCATCATCGAATTTGGTCATGACCTGACCCCAAACGGTTTTGGGATCATTTGGATGACCTCCAAACAGTCTGGAGACCTTTTTCTCAAGTCAACATCAAAAACCAACTCAACTAATTCAGGTTTGGCTCATTGGATTGATCTCTAGGTCAACAATCGATTACACTTCAACTAATTACCTTTAGATCTTCGACCTCTTAACCATAGTTAGCCTTAGACCTCCAAATGGTCTTGGGTGACCCCTAAACGGTCTTGGGATCATTTGGATATCCTCCAAACGGTCTTGAGACCGTTTGCCCATTATTTTATCAAAAACCAAGTCATTCAATTAGGGTTTGGATCCTAGGTTTAGTCACCAAATCAGCAATCCATTACTCATCAACCTGATATCATTGGATCCTTAATTGGTCAACCATGCTTAACCCTAGACCTCCAAACCGTCTTGAGACCGTTTGGGTGATCCCCAAATGGTTTTGAAACCGTTTGGGTCACTCAACCCAAACTTCAACATAATTCAATTATTAAAATTAGTAATTAACCCGATTAGGGTTTTGTTGATTGTTGGACCTTCAATTGGTGAACCACTTGGAATTAATTGATGATTTTTCATAGGTAATTAGTCTACATTATTCTCAACAGTCCACCAAATGGTCAACACCTGGTCAACGCCTCCAAACGGTCTTGGATCGTTTTCTTCTATGCTGTCTAGTGAAACCATTTTCATTCAATCGGTTTGAAACTGTTTGCTCCCAAACGGTTTGGGAATCCGTTTGAGCAAGGTTGGGAGACTTTTTTCTAAAGTAGTTCTTGGATAAACATAGAAATTAACATCATCATCTTCTACCTCTGTTCAACCAAGAACATGGGCTGTTCTTCACGGAAATCATAGCAATAGCACATGAGTAGTAAAAAGAAGAAGAATGAGAACCAACGATTTTGAGATGAGGATGCATTAACAAAGCTTAAGGGTTAGAGTTATAAAACCCACCTCTAGGACTGATCCAGAGCTCCAAGATCCGTAGCTTTAGTGGTGGATGAAGCTCCAGCAGTTGTCCAAGGTCCGTTCTTCAAGTTTTGGATGGAGAAGATGGCTAGAAAGGAAAATTGTGTGAAGAAAACCAATTACTAACCATTAATTTAGGATTTCCACCATGGATTCGAGGTAGATGATGAACCAAACTTACCAAGTTAGTGTGGTGGTCCTTCCTCTGGTCCATAGCTCTCCCTTGGTCGGCCAAAGCAAAGTGATGAGAGAAAGAAGCTAAGGAAAATGATCCTTTGAGTTGTTGGAAAAGATACCTATATATATTTATGGGTTTTTCAAGGAAAATGGAAAAAGATAGATATTTCCTTGCATCTCCCAAAAATATCCACCAAGGCTTCCTCCATCCTTGGCCAAGTTTCCACCTTCTAATCTCATGCAAAACTCCTCCTTTATCCAAGGTTTAAAGGAAAAGAACTAATCACCTTTTAAGAGAGGTATATTAATATCCACCCTTATTGGATATTGCTTAATATATTATTAGTGTGAGTAGTTTCCACTCCTACCAAGATCTTTTGGGTGCCCAAGCATGACACAAGCTCGTCCATATTATTACAAACACATCCTACAACTTTTGGTTGAAGGGCTTCATAAGTTATATATATATATATATATATATATATATATATATATATATATATATATATATATATATATATATATATTGCATTAAGTTATATTAAAGAGCCTTTTGTGCTTAAATCTTGATTATTCCGATATCAATATTCTCTCTCCTCCATGATCATTCAAATGAGGCACCTCTCTCATTTTATTTGATCTTCTTGATTACAAGAAACATGAGAGATCTTCTAGAGGGTATATTTTACATGTTGGACCCTAGGTTTTGGGTAAATTGCACTTTACCCCAAAACTAGGTTTTAAAGCACAAGGATTGCTTTACAAACTATATCTTGGTACCCAAGCTCGTGAAAATTGTACCACTTCATCATATTCACTCTTATGATGTATCATCATTAGAGGAACATCTTAACAAGTGCAATTTGCAAGTTAACCCCTCTACTTGGGTAATTTTCACTTTAGTCCATTATTAACACAAAAATGTTCCAACATTATTCAAAAAGGACTGAAATAGAAATATAAGTTCCTCAAAAGCTTTAATTATTTTTCAAGGAATATAAGCAAGCATCTAATCAAATTTATTAGGCAAAACACCTAGGGTTAGTACATGACCCAGGTCAGGGATGTTACAATTCCAATGTATATCGTGTTCCATATTACCATGTTGGGTTTCAACACCATATCGGTTTGAGGTATATACATGACACCATGTCATGCATAAGGTGTGTGCTTGACCACATATCGTGCACAAGGTGTATTCTTGACACCATATCGTGTGCAAGGTATGTACTTCATCATCATATCATTCATGAGATGTGTATATGTGTCACTCATATCATCCATGAGGTATAAACTCATCACTATATCATGCTAGAAGTGTGTTCACATACCATACCTTTTTCATTAATTCAAGGTACCAACCTATCATTTGGGTTGAGTGACAAGCTAAACAGTTAGTTGAACCCTTCACAAACCATTGAACAAAAAAATAGGGGTGTGAGGTTCTAAGGTATATCGGTTTTCATATCATATTGGGTTCCATCACCATATCGGGTTAGAGGTGTGTAATTCAACCCGATATCAGTTTATGTCTTGATGATGTCATCATCATCAACCTATACAATCTTGTTCTTACTATTCTAGTTCATGGACAACAGTCCTAACCAACTTTTAGAACTCATAGGATAATCAATTATTTAAGAGAATTCAAAATTCAAAGTAGATAAACAAGTATAATAGAATTGAAGGTGAATAATAACATAATTGGGTTCAAGTTATATAACCCACCTCAAGAACAACTTCAAAGCTTCAAGATCCGAAGATTCATGTTCCCAAGGTTGAATATGAGCTTCAAAACTCTTGTATATACAAAGAATCATCATGGATAAGTATTTGGTGAAGAAGAAAAGAAAGGAAGATCACAACCTTAGATCCATGCTTTAATCCAAGGTTGAAGATGATATGGCTTCACCTTAGGGTTATTTCTTGAGCTCCTTCTTTTTCCTTATCACCAAGAATGATACCTCACCACTCATTCATGATATCACCTCACTTGTGGCCGATATCCCTTCACTTGTGGCCGATATCACTTCACTATGGGCAATATCACATTGTTATGGCTGATATCACCTTCCTATGGCTGATCTCACCTTGCTATGGCTGATACCAAGGCTCTATGCAAGATACCCCTACACCTATGAATGATACCAAGACACTATGCTCGATATCTTAGAGTAAGAGGGTGGTAAGATTCAAAAAAATTCACTAATAGGTTAAAGGAGTGGTATATATAGTTGAGGTTCATGAAAAAGAGTGTATATGAGGTATCATCATTTTAAAATACTAGGTGCCATGTGTCCATGCATGGTTGACACGTGTACATGCATGCATTCATATTTATCTTGACATGCAAAACACTTGAGGATAATCTAGAGATGAAATTTTGTCCATCACTTATCTTGTTGGATAAGATATTTCACCTCAATCGCCACTTTATTCACAACCTGATACAACTTTTCCAAGGAAGTTGTAAACTGATACACTTCATCTCCTTGAGGTTATTAGCCCATCATGGAAAAGGACAAGAGTTCCAAAACCTATATGAGGCTCCCACTATGGCTCCTTGTCCGATAAGCACTCTCATATGTACTCTACAACCCGATACAACTCAAATTAGGGTTTCACACTCAACCCTTTCTTGGTCTTTTCATCACCAAGAGTACCATCACTCAAATATGATTCAAACATGGTATCTCCTTATTTATATATCCTCTAAATGATACATAGATGGAGTAGAGACACTCTAGAGGTGGTAATTTGCATATCAACCCTACATTTTGGGTAAATTACAATTTGTACCAAAATTGGTACACAAGATACTAACATTATTTACACAAGTTCAAGCTTGGAATTTAGGCTTTCAAAAAGCTTCCCCTTAGCATCATTCTTTTTCTTATGATGCTAAAACCCGTGAGGTATATTCAAAATGTGTCATATTTCAATATAACAGCTCATCTTGGGTAAATTATTTTTTGGTCCAAAATAAGAGAACATTGCTCAAACATCATTCAAATAGGACCAAACTTGAAACATAAGTTTGTCACCTGATAACAAAACACTTTAGTGAATTATACTAAAGTTCTAAGAACCTTATTTAATCCAAACCAATAGGGTTAACCCTAAACCAAAGTCAAGGATGTTACAATGATGACATCACACCACTTTAATTGGAGTCATGTTCTTCTTTCTCAACTTTTAACATGTTTCATCTTGGGTAAGTACGAAAACCTCCTCATGAAACTCCACCTATACTATTTATATTACTTGCACTCTATCTGGGTAACACTCCCTCAACCATGGATCATAAAAACTGTTGTTCCACTTGTACTACTCTGGTACTACCTTTTAGTTTGGAGCTCTAGTTATCATTATGTCTATACTATCTATTGTATCTACACTTTACTAAAAAGCCATACTTGTTGGCTTTCACAAAACATAGAATATCTTGTATCTCTTATCATATGTAACTTCACAAGGTTTCATCTCTATGATCCTTTGATGGTTGTGGTAGTCAGGAACTTAATCAATCAGGTAGGCATCATCTAACTTTCAAGATCTATAAGACATATGTTTCTTATAAAATTCTCCAATAATCTCAATGGTGGATTGTATATCTGTCTAGTTGAAGAATTATACACTGTCTGCAATCATTAACACAAAGGACTTCCTAGTTGACCTTGTTAGGGGTAACGAAATGACATTGTATATATCTTAATAATATTCACACAACACACTTAGAATATATAGCATAACTCTAAGAGGAGATTTAGCTAATTGTCAATCTAACTTTTGGTGATCTTGACACACAATCATTTCTATTTCAACAATTCTAAGATTTTGGCAAGGATACTAACCATCTCTGAACTACATTGAGATGTTATCAATAAAAACTTGCCATATCTCATAAGGGCATGACGTGATCACTCTATTCATGAATTCCATAAACATTGTTGATGTATTGGTTAGTCTAAATGACACATGTTGATTGATCAACATACCATCCAACCTTGGCAGTGATCTTATCTAGTTGTCAACAGCCCACATAACACATCATGGAACCAAAATATTTGGAACATCAACCTCAACTCTCCCTCTTTCTCTCTCTAAGGGAGATGAATACTGGAAAACTCTTCTAATTGACATTTTCAAACCCATATACTACTGGTATACTCTAGATATTAGGATTCATCACCTTGGCATCCACTACATTTACTATTAAGAACTCATACCCTAGTCTCAACCACTTCTTCAACATCATATCAAGATATCCATCCCTAGGATTTCAGCAAACCCACGCATACCAAGTGGTATAATATCCACTTAAAGCTTATACCTCAAAAAGAAGGAACACAAAGGGAAACACACTACCCACATCAATACAACATTGTCTAGAGGTCACAGGAAAAAGGCAATTGATTCCATTTTCCCCTTGAAGATTACACTTTTTCTGTGTCATCTTACTTCTTTCATCCTGGGTTCCTTGCCGCTAGCATAGGAATTATTAAGATTTTTATTTCTCATTGCTATTTTCTCATTATCTGTTCATAATTCTTGAGTATGTCCTCTCATATTATCATGTTTTTCAATCACTTTCAATGAATAGATCATCATATTCCACATTTTCTTCATTAAATAGGGATTATGTCCCTTTAATTTCTTCAAAAGTCATAAAGACTCTATACTAACACTTCCTTACTAACATATATTGATTTGAGTTTAACTTGGATTCCACTTTATCTATCTTCTATTATTCTTACTCATATTCTTGTATCACATTTATTTCAGGAGTTCTCTTCTCCTTGCATAGATTTTTTACTTTGAATCATGATGTATAACATATTTCTCTCTCTCTCTTTCACTTCATTATCCTTTTAAAACTACAACTTCAATAACTCCTCTTTAGCTTATTTGCTTTCAGATTTAGGTTTTAAGGTATCATATCTTTCACTTGTACTTACTAACCATTCATGTTTTGGTGGTTTATGATGAAATTATCATCTTCTTTATTGTAAGATTGAGATATAAGCTTCACCAATTTTTTTTCAGATATTAGTATCATGATTTTTTGATTCATTATGCTCTTTAGATTGTTTTAAAATGACGATTTGATCAGGTTAATAAGAAAGATAGCAATCTAATAGTTCCACACTTACCTTTTCTTCAATACCTAAATACCTAGCTAGGGCACCCAAGTACTAAAATAAGGTAGTATGCACCATGTTTTCATGTCATGTTTCTAACTTAGACATCATCCTAGTCCTAAGTCCTAGTATCCCTATAGACTAAACAAACCTAAAGGTCCAAAACAAACTTGTGGGAACCTATTACACTAAATGAGATTACTCAAAACACAAAATGACAATTACTCATTAATTAAACAGAAACCCAGAAAAAAGGGTAAATCCAAACTGATTCCAACATTACCAAAATATTCAAGACATTTACACAAGAACCCAACATCTTGCTTTATTTCATATTATGCCAAATATCCTTTACAACTGCTATGTAGACTCAGCTACTACATAAACTTTACAACGGAACATTGTCCACATATTCAACGTATAAAAATATCAACATGATGTTGGAAGCTCGATTAAATCAATCCATCATGTATAAACTTTTCCACATGTACCTAAGAGTACAAGGCCAAATCTAGGACACACTAGACAAGTAAGCTACCATTTCTAGTATCCAACACCTCAGTCTCTTCTTTCTATCATGGGTCTTCTATCACTGCTATTGATCACTTAAAAAGATATGGTGATCCGTGAGTGAGACCCAGTCCCAATGAGAGGTATACCTCTCGCCTATAGATATTGATTACAATAGATTATTCAAACAATAAATAAATCGAGAAGTTGGAGTATTTCATAGACAATTGAGTAGATTGGACAGTTCAAGCATACTAAACAAGTTAAGAGAATAAGCTTAGCAACAAGTATAATTATCAGAGTATATGAAAACTATCATCTTGGATTTCCTAAGATTGCATCAAATAAAAATGTCATCACTATCCTGACTATTATCTATTGCCTTGCTAATAGTATAAGAAATCTAGCAGCATAAGTATCTTTAACATCTTGAATATGACTAGTAGCATATGCATAACTAACAATATTAGCATGTCTATCAAGTTGAACGGATCTGCATCATAAGTGGAACTAATATCAAAGCACAACTCTCTGCATAAGCATGATTATTAGTTTAAGCATCTCTAATAGCTTAGAGATAACTACAATATAAGCATAGTTAACAACATGTGATAGTTTTCATAATTAGCAGAATCAACAGTAGTATATCTATCCACATAGCATGACTATTGTATGTACACAGCTACATCATGAGTATTTCTACAACATAAGCATATCTACCATCTCTTAATTTCACTAAGCATCATCTTTATGTAAAAAGAAAAAACAAGGGTTATCATCCAATATAAAGCATTGTGTATAACCCTAAATAGATATGTTACATGGGTGTATTACATATTTTATTACTGTCCTGAGGATTAGAGTCGTACCACCCAAAATTCCAATTGACCACTACGAAGTGCTATTTTGTACCATACAAGATCTATCGAAGAGTCAGACTCCAAGAGATCTCCCAACTTGGTCAGTATGAGTCTGCACCACAGTGACATATCAGTCGTACTGCAAAACAACAATATGTAGTCCTGTAAACAACTAGCTTGCCTTGGTACATGTCATGGCACTAGAAAATAACTCACACATGGCCATTCTATAAGAGGCATCTTGTAGTTATACCTCTAACTTTCACAAATATCACAATATCACGATATATGACGCATGACCTGCAACCAACCTCCATAACCTATAATTGTGGATGACAAGGATACACACTCAACTTGCCACCCCCACATACTCAATAGTATGCACTCTCAGTTTCCCTTAGGAATACTCATTTCACCATCCAGCAAGTTTTGACACTGAAGATGGTTCTATGGCGTAGGGAAACTACATGATTAGGATTTCACTTGATTAGTTATGCCAATTGGGTGAATTAAGGATACATCAAACAAGTTGACATACAACCCTAATTCAATTCTAGCAAGCCTTGATATATAACAACTTCATAAGATATAAAATGTATGAGACATAATTCTTGATCTTAATCAACAAATGGTACTATTCATTGTCACACATGAGTTCACACTTGTCACCATATCACCGTAGGACACAATTTCTTATCACATTGTTACAGGGTTCTACCCTTATCAGATCATAAAGAGGATTACACCTCATTCAGGGCTCAACATGCCCAAAGGTCATTAAGACCATCACACTATTCCCTGCAAGATCATCATTATCTTTCCATTCCTTTTAACAAGGCTCAACAACATCACGTTAGATGTGATACACAATCTCAGCACAATATTGCATTAAAGAGTTAAAAGATGTTAATAACATAACATAACATGATTGTCTTAGTATTAAGAGAATTCCTTTCTAACATTAACAAATAAGGAAGCTAGGTATGATTAACCACCATCATACTCATAGTGAACATATTTAACATAAGATAGCATCAATTATAAGGTTATGATAACCACTAATTATCACATTAGGGATTACAACAACATAGGAAGAATACCCCCCTCATTATATAAATCATTCAATGAAGGATATCATATCTAACCACCATTATCTATTTGCATTAGGATTAGGTTTTGTAGGATAGATTACATTGAAGTTATAGTTCAACACTCATACACAAACCATAACCCATGTCATCCCAATTGGATCATGAAGGCATGAGGTGAAGCATCACCATCACATTCCATATTATATTCAAGTATGGATCCACACATAACTCAAGGTGTAACCATTAGGTTAAATTATACTAGGGTTTCAACCACAAAAAGAGAGCACTCCATTATCCTATTAATCATTCAAGGGAGGTTGATCATGAGTAATCACCATCACCTAATTGCATCTAAATTAGGGGTTACAAGCTATGTCCCATTAGGGTTACATAACACACAATATGACTATTATCAATTCTATTCATGAGTGGGTAAATGAAAGACTATATTATTAAGGAAAAACCTCAATTTGGTTTCAATATCATTCAAACCTTACCAACTTACCATATGCATCATCCCAAAATCATTGGATTATTAAGAAGTTAGAACTATTGGTTGTTTACATAAGTAAACACCTTGAAAAAAACATCTATAAAGTTAGAATTATTATCTAGAAAGAGTCACCATTCTAACTCTAGATATTTCTTGATTAGTAACATAAAGGGTACCATTGGCTGTGGGGATAAAACCCACCATCGAATGTGAGGGTAAAGCCCACCATTAGTTGTATGTTTAAAGCAAACCATAAAAGGTCAACAAACAAGGTCCTTAAATTTATCACATGGGGAAACCATCAAGTTCATATTATTAGAACTCACATATAATACTATAGGCTTCAATCTAAACCATTGGGTGTTGAAGCATCCAATCTCAACCATTGGATCAAGTCCATCATTCAAAACTATTGATTGGAGTGTAGGTCTAACCCTTAAATCAATTGAACCAAGAAACCATTTAGGTCTTAATTGAAGCTACATTTAAAACCTTGACTAACCATAGGTTTTGGAAACCTATTCCACCATAGGTTGTGACACATTATGTCACCATTGGTTGGTAGGATCAACTCTATTATCATTTTTTACCATCGAGTGTTAAACTAATGTCACCATTGGTTAATACCATCACTAGTGCAACGAACCATTGTTAATTGAGATTCTAAAAGAGTTTAACACGAACCTAAGGTGTGACCATCGGTTGACACCATCGGTCATAACCCTTGTTCACCACCATTGGTTGTCATGAAGACAACACCGTCGGGTCATGTGTTGATCGGTGCTTAGCACCATTGTTTGTGCTACCAACCTTAACTAAGTCATCTTCTACCTAAGGAAGAATGTGCATGTGGTTAAAGGTTCATCTAGAACTGGAAACAAAATAGGGAACACCATAAAAATTTAAATCCCAAGCAAGCTTACCTTCTTAATGCTTAAATCATCATTTTTTGTAAGAGCATGAGCTATCAAGCTTAGAGTAAGAAATATAAGTAAAGAGGGCTATAAAAATCACATCTATGGAGAAGGTCAGATCCCAAACTACAGTAAACTCGAGCAAGAAAGGTAGTAAAAACTCTAGGCAAGCTCTAAAATATGCCAAGTAGGCACCTTTCTCCACAAGAACACAAAAGCCTAGAAGAAGAAGCAAGAAAAGTAGGTTCTTGAGTTCTAGAACAATGTTTACCATGGGAAGCCATGGTTCCATCTTGGAGGAAGGTAAGTGGAAGATGTACAGCAAAAGAAAAGAATGGGAGAAGGAGAAACTTATTTGTTTAGATCAAGATCAATAAAAGTAAGATTTAGAAACCCTAAAAGGAAGCAACAAAGGAAATCATAGGTGCTTCCACCAAGAAGGCCGACCACCTTCTTCTTCCTTGGCTAAATCCTTTTCCTACCAATAGGGGAAAAATGAGCTCTGGAGAATGCATACATATAGGGGACCAAAGGTTTCGTTTGGGTGCTTAAGGATAGGTATATAAAGCTCAAGGATAAGGGAGAGAAGAAGCTTGAGGTGTCCGAGTAGCTCGCCATGCGTCCATGACTTAGAGCTTCCATGGACGAGCAAGTAGTAGCTAAATTGGTTTTCCTACTGACTTACCTTCAATAATTGATTCCTAGAAGGACCATTGGTCATCCCACATAGGCTATCCATTAGTCTACACCTCTAAAAGAACCATCAGCCATCATGTATCACCATAAATGGCAAAAAGATACTTTTTGACCCACCATCGGTTGAGAGCCTTTTCCGACCACAACAGAAACACCCCATCCTCAACAAAACATGATTACATGCTAACTAGCGGGTTACCAAAAATCACGGGAAATTAAAACCGATTTACAATGAGCACTACAAGATGAGACATATAATATTTGAGTCAACACTTTTCTTTTCATAACATATTTTCAAGGTGCTACAACATAATTTCCCGACATCTCATTACATGAAAGAACTGTTCCACATGCTAATTTATTACATCAAGGTACATAAGCCGAAAACTGTACATCAATCATCGTATGAGAAACATTAAAAACTCTCCCGAAGACCCAAGTGTACAGGGACGACACATAGGACTCTACTACTAGACACTATCTATTCCACCGGGTATGATACCTCTACATATCATTTGTAGCCACACAATCTTCATCTCGCTAGGCGCGTCCACCTAAAAATGTTATTAACCCTCAACAATCATCTTATTTCCATGGGACAAGAACCCCTCACATCATTTCATAGTACCACTGCCTCTTAAGGCTTCATCATCATACATCATCATGGGATATCAGTCCCTCGATTCATCACATAATACCATTGCCCCTCAAGGCATCATCATCATCATGGGATATAAATCCCTCATGTTATCAATAGAAGATAATACCTCATTCAGGAAATCAATCTTTATTAGGTTATTAAACCTTCATCATCATACTGATGTTACATGTTATCTCATCAACAAAGCGCATTATCATTACTCAGATATTGCATATACCAAATGCCATACAAAGCACATAATCATACAATCATCATAGCTCTTACCTAGCTATGAATCCAATTGATAGTACTTGGATGGTTAGAGAGTATAGCAAAGGGATAACTTGATCACCAAAAATAATCTTTATGGAGCATATCATGATTACCATGTTATTAGAATTAAGTTTTGGAGCAACCATCCACTTTTATGAACATATGAAGCATAAAGTCATAGATGGTGTATTACACAATACTCATTACTATTATCATAGCATGGGTATCCACCATACCCTAAGCCTCGTATCATCATGCACGCCATCCCTCAAGATTCATCTTTAAGGATCATACACCATGATCTACCATCAAGCTTTACCAACGGTTCACCTATCATCAACCATGGGTAACCCCCATACTAAGGCTTCACAACTCATTCATCATGTCTCACCATTTTGATCAAAGGTACAGGCCAAAGGTAACAAGGTATTACATTGACTATTATGTGTCTCAAGATAACTTTTAGGTTATTGGGTTAGGGTACAACACTCACTAGAAGTGTCGCCTATCCTCACCAATACTAGGAAGCAACAACAAACCCTCACTAAAGGTGTATCAGGTAGGGTACTAACCCTCACCCAAAGTTGTATGCCTCAAGCATGACGTGTCATGAAGCCATGGACTAAGAGTATATCGGTCAGAATATGATCATCACAACAACCCTTTTTGGTCAATACCCCCTTATAGCCCTTCTAGGGTTAGGGTTCATACCAGGAAACCATCAAATCATGTCGCCCAAAGCCACAACTATATCACCCAACAGGCACCCACTTGGTCAGCACATCATGATGTCCAAGGAACTCTCACACCACCCAAGGTACACTACTACCATCCATCAAACATTGTCATGGCGCCCAAGGTAGCATATCGTCCAACTAGGGTTTGGGACCCTATAATGGTCAAAGTACTATATCGTCCAACCCTCAAATTATAACGTCCAAGACCTTATACTGTCCAAGCTCACCACATGTATGGGCCAAACCTTCAACCCTAGGACCATCCAAGCTATCAAGCACATACACATGTCAGGTAACCAACCAAAGGAGAGCATGTATCGGGCAAGGCATATTGGTCAAAGTAACATATCTCCTTGTGGGGGTATCGTCCATGCACTTAACCCTGATGTCACCCAAGCTATGCACACATACACACTTATAACATTCTAGGGTTGATGATATCGAGCAGCATATCAAGGGACCATTCATAATGCCCATCCTCACATCCTTTGTCATTCATGGAGCACCATCTTTGGCACCCAGCATATCACCCAAGGGATCATTACCACAAAGGCACCCCTATCGGTCATCTAGGGTTAAGGCAACCCCCAACACTCAAAACTCCATGATGTCCAAGATGTTATGTCAGGAAACTAGGGTTAGAGATAGCCTATCGGCCAAGGCATCTCATTGCCCATGACAACATGTCAGGCACTCTAGGGTTAGGACCATCCCATCGGCCAAAGCAATCATATGTTAAGGTTAGGGCATCCATATCACCCAAGACACTACTTCTAGGGCTATTACCCACATCAAGGATCAACCTATCAGTTTCCCTACACTATCAATGATACCTATCACCAAAGGCATTACCACCATATTGCCCATGATACTATCCAAGGGCTCAACCCCAAGAATTAGTCGTGCAACTAGAGTAGAGCATCCATGTCGCTCAGGGAAATCCTATCGCTCAATCTAGGGTTGGATCTCTACATCGGCCAAGACACTAAGATTAGGGTTTCGTGTCGGGCAACCACCATATCGCCCACCAACATCATCTTGGGTAGAGGTGCATATCGGCCATAATGTCAAAAAAGGGTATATCACCCAAGGCTCATCTCTACAAGAGGGTATCGGGCAACAACCTCAAAGAGCCACTATGTAGAACACATATCGGCCAAGGGACCAACTAGGTGTCCACCAACCCTAACATCCAAACCCTATCCCTATGGTAGGAAGGATATATCAGTCACCACATCATACCGCCCCAAACATCTAGTCCATAGGCTCACCTTTCAAGTCCAAAGGAGATAAAGGGGTATTGCCACAAACCATCAACCGAAGTATAACCTATTGAACAAGGTATGATGTCAGGCAAAGCATAGTATCAGGCAAGCCCCCATATCGTGTAAAGCACCCTATCGGGCAAGTCATCTTCAACCTATAGCCACCCATTACCATCTAACACAAGAAGAACAAGATAAGGATAGTAGTAAAACATGACCATTTCTATTAAAACAGATCTCAAGTTCCACATGCTCGGCTATCATGGAGAAGGGTATCAATTTAAAGACAAGAATCATTACATGCACATGTGGAGAGTGAACATAATATAGAAGGTTAAGAGTTATGTAACCCGCCATAAGAGGATATCCATGAAAGGAATAAAGCTTCCTGATCCAAGAAGAAAACCCATGTTCCTCTCCATGGAAACCATCCAAACAAATCTCTAAGCTTGTCTTCGGCTCTGAAAACCTCTAGAGGGGGGGTGAATAGAGTTTTATAATGATTTTAAAGTAATTTAAACTCAAACAACCAAAGTAAAGATTTAGAAGAGGAACACAGGTGTTTAGAGTGGTTCCACCTTAGCAAATACTAAGGAGTCAGTCCACTACCCGGTTGCTTACCCAACCGGGATTTTGAAAGTACTAAATTTTATTACCTCTCAAGGATGTTACATAAAATTTACAATACTTTCTAAACACCCTTTGGACAGCCTTCACCTTGAAGTAGTCTTGCCAACCTCGAAGCAGCCTTCCTTGAAGTAACTTCAAGCTCCCCCTTGAAGTAGCCTTCCTCCCGAAGTAGCTTCCCGTCAAGACAGCCTTCTGAAGTAGTCCAAAGTCTTCCTCTTCACCACAAAGAGCTTCACCCTCTCCAATCCGCAGCCTCCTACCTGGAGTAGCAAGGAGAGTACAAGTAATACAAGGAACAAGAAAGGAATAAAAGAAAATACAACTTATCCTTGTAGCTCAAGGCTTGATTTCCCTAGATCAAGCGTTTGGATTTTCCTAGCCAATATGATGGACTTGTGATTGCTAGGGTTAGGAAAATCTAGCCTATAGGACGAGCTTGAGCTAAAGGGAAAATGGCCAATTGATCACAAAGCTCAGTTCACACAGATTGCACAAGAGGGCTCAAGTATTTTCTCAAGTATATCAAGTGTAAGAAGTGAATTCTAGTGTCCTATGGCTTGTCCTATTTATAGGAATGGCCTAAGTATGCTTAAGGACGTTCTAGACAACTTCTAGGGGTTTCTAAGTGCTTAACTAGCCGTTAGGTACAAAGTTGTTGCTTTAACAACGGCTAATTACTTTACTCTGCAGTTTCTGTCAGAGATCGTCTCGGTCGAGGAATGGTCGACCGAGACACCTACTCGGTCGAAGTTTTGTCGACCGACAGGCTCTCTGGATTAACGTTCATTTGCAACTGCCAACTAACTTGTCAGTTGTGTCTAACGGCTACATTGGATCTTTCTCGGTCGAGGAGTTTGTCGACCGAGAGTGTCTCGGTCGAGGAGTTGGTCGACCGAGATAGATCCTGTTTTAAGATTTCAAGTTAGGCATTAATTATGTGTGTGAGTGTGCATAGGTGATCCTATTGAATGGATGACTAAGGTGTTTAGCTAGGGAAAATCCAATGCTTGATTTACATGCGATTCTAAGTACTTGTACATTATATTTCTGTACAAGTTTTTACAATGATTACATTTGCATGAAAAATATAAATACTTCTTGTTGAATTTTCCTTATAGTTTTGTCATCCTGCACACTCAAGTAGCTCGTCAGATAAATAGGAATGAAATGTTTGTCATAATCAAAACAAAGGGATTTATCATAATATCCAATTTATCCAACAATCTCCCCCTTTTTGAAGATGACAAACATTTCCTAACTATGAAATAAGGAAATATAAAGCATGTGAGTTTCATACCTGAAAATTTACCTTTTGTAGCCATTTATATTTTGCAAGTGAGTGCTGGCCAAGATGTGATGAAACTTATTTATATTTTTGATTTTTTATATTCTTTCTCCCCCTTTGTCATTTCAAAAAGATATCCAAGTTGAATGTTTTATTTTTCTTCTCCCCCTTAATATAATGCTCCCCCTTAATTAGAGATCCTATTAGAAACATGGATTTTTATCTAATTTATCCTCAATTTGTTTCTCAATCATTTGCAAAGGATGTTAAGCCTTGAAATGATATGAGATTCCTTTAAGCATATGATGAATGTATATTGATTTCTCATGAATCAAAGGATGTTAAGCCCTAGATTAAATGAGAATCCTCTAAGCTTAGATTACATAAAAATGTCTCCATCCAAAAGCCCTATTTTGGGTAGAGAATTCCTGTAAATACAAGATACCATTTTCAATAAATTCATAAATTTCTTGAAAATTTTCAGCTACACATAGTGATTACAATATTTTTGGAAGCTTTTTCAATCAAATGGTCAAAGTTTTGATAATCTCCCCCTTTTTCTTATGCTTTGCTCCCCCTTAGATAGATATCTCAAATGAAAGTTTGAATACTAAGCAAATATATAAAATGTCCAAGATTTAACAAAGATGTATGCAATTTATGTCAATCTGGAAAAACAGAAACCCAGTCGGTCGACAGTTGCTCGACCGACAATGTTCTCGGTCGACTAGTTGCTCGACCGAGAATGTTTCTGGAGAACCGTTTTGCATTTGGAACTTCAATTACAATTGTAATAGTTGCTTGTTTGTAATTATTATTCCCTTCATTTGTTATGCTCTTACAATAATGAACTTATGATCCATATTTTGAAGATGTCTCATATGCCAAAAAAAATAACCATGTGAATCAAAAATAAAAACTGGCAAATTTCATTCAATAGCATGAAGAAGATTACAATCATATAGAATTTGACTAATCATTACAACTAGTACAACTCCAACACTTCACAGGAAAGATTTAAGAATTACATCGATGTCCGGATCTTTCCCAAGGAATGGCTCGGCTCCATAATATTTGACCAGAGTTTGCCAATCTAAAGCACCTGTCATAGCTAAAGAATATGCTTCCAGAAATGTGGGAACTCGGTCAAATCGGAAGTGAGCAGCTATATCTTGCAATTGTATGGAGGAAAATTGAGTATGTGCAAGATCCATTGATGGTGGAGGTGGAGGTTGATAGTAGTTGTATGAAGGGTTAAATGGGTGGAGCATGCCAGGATTTAAAGAATGCGGATATTCATCGGTTTCAGCAGGAGAAAGATTTTGCATTCTTTGATTTAAGTATGTCATGGCATGATGGGTATAGTTGAGTTGGTTACTGAGATGATATTGGGAGCCAACAAGATAAGTGAGAGTATTTTGGATGGGATCAATAGAAAGGTTAGTAGGAGGAGGGGGTGGTGGTATATCTTGATGTGATGATTCTCCTTCTACTCTAGCCCTTTTATGACCAAAGTCAATCCCCATCTTCTCTACAGTGTTCTTACTTATCTTTGGTGGTCTACGCTCCCATATGTATCCCATATCTTCAATGTTTAACTTAAGACAGTGTTGAGTAATCTGGCATACAAAATCGGCATATGGTGGATTGCCAGAAAACTCAAGCATATTTTTAAGTATTATGCGAATGAAGTTGATGGGAATTTCTTTTATGATAGCATAAATTAGACACATACGGAAAATAGGAACCTCGGATTTATTGGCTCGTGGATGTATGTTGGTGGAAACAATGAGGTTTACTATTCTACATGCAGGTTTTAGGTTTATTGCATAATAGGTTCCCCTATCTTCATGACAAGTGGTATTGGCTTGAAATATGGCTCTTTTTATATCACTAAGGCTAGTGGAGTGGTCATCATTGGAAAATAAATTTATTGGATTGCCGGTGGTAAGGTCAAGGAAAAATTCATCTATATCAATTTCTAGCATATCAAGAATATCCCCTTCGGAAAATTTAAAACTATGCCCATTGACCATGGTGTAGAAGAATGTGGTTTCATTTTCGGTGTGGGATAAGAGATTGGCATAGAATTCATTGACTACCTTAATGGAATAGGAGGGAAAGGATGGATTGATGAAGTCCTTCAGCTTTTGTACTCCAAGGAGATGCTCCAGGTCGACTATGTTGATGAAGTCCATCACTTCGACCGGGCGTCGGGGAAGAGGAGCTTTAGAGGAAAGCCGAAAGTATCTATCTCCAGCATCTCCGTCGACGAAGGCGATGTCATTGATGATCGTCAGTGGCGGAGTGGCTTCCCGATCTTCTCTTCTTTTTCTTCCAGCAACTTTCTTCTTCCCACGGACGGCTGATGATGAGGCCATTGTGTTTGGAGAAGAAGCAAGGAAGATTTGAGGGTAAGAATGCTGAAGGATTGCACGAAATTGCACTAGAGATGGACTATGGAGGCAAGGAAATGCAAGTGTGAGTAAGTGGCTCGTTTTTGCACTTATTTATAGAATTCCAGCGACCGGGTCGGTCGACGACTCGTCGACCGAGCATCCGCAACGGTCGAGTTGCATACGCGCCACTTGGTCCTCCAACGGTAAAGAAAACGGTCATAACGGTCGGGTTGCAACGGTCATATCCAACGGCTATTTCTCGGTCGAGCGCTTGTCGACCGACATTGTCTCGGTCGAGCACTCGTCGACCGATAGTTCGTCCGATACTGAGTCTGTTTAGAATTTGTCGGTCGAGTGAGATGGGCTGACCGAGTGGTTCTCGGTCGACGAAGTCGTCGACCGACAGACTTACTGAGTTCAATTTTTGACTGTATTTTAATGCAAATCATAGAACATTTTTGTAGAGCACATATATGTAAATTCCAAGGGAGTAATAATATTTAAGGCTTCTAATTGCTACAAATGATTTAAGTTTTGATTTAAAAATATGCTAAGATTAAGTTCAATAAAATAATGTCCAAATAAACAATTTTTATCAAAGTTTATTTTAGGTCGCCCTTGATTACGACCATGGCGCCCCTTGGTCAAATTTTATTTTAACCAAGAGGCATATTCTGTAGGTTTCCAAAAAAATATTCATACGTGGAGAATAAGTTCTGCAAATAGCTTACGAATATCAATATGAGGCTCATTAAAGTGTACAAATTATGAGAACTTAGTAAGGGCATCAAATATGATGAAGCATATTCAAGAATAATATCTATTTGGATAGACTAATTTAAATATGATGAAGCATATTAAGTGATGTTTAGCACAATGAGTATTTTCAAAAGTCGATTTGAAACATTTTAATCATTGCAAGTATTTCTAAGAGATAAATTTGCAATAAGAGTACAATTAAATAGGATTTTTCTTTAATCTAAGCATGATCCATATAATCTTTCAAGATTAATTTTCATACAGAAAAAATTTTCATCAGCTCAAACAAAAGCAGTGATATGCTCGGTCTACAATTGCTCGACCGACATTTTCTCGGTCGACAACTGCTCGACCGACCGTGTTTCTGGAAACTGTTTCAGAAATCTATGCAATAAAGGTTGTATTTAATTCAATTCTTTCGAAGATCGGTTTGAGATAAAAACATATGGATATCAGAGTGATATCATAATCAAATTTATTATAAATTTGTTGTCCCTACATGTTAAGTTGAGATAGACAAAAAGATGTGCAAATTTTGAGACTTTGGACATATCTCAACTTAGTCTAATCGAATCAATTTGGGGATTTTGGAACCCATACCATCTCATCATTCTTTTTCTTGTATGGGCATGAGAAGGAGTAATGTCCAAGACGTGAACAATAGTGGCAACATATAGAATCAACCTCATATCTCTTTCTATGATTTTGGTCTAGGTTGTTCTTTGGTACAAAAGTATATTTGCCTCTATGTACATTCATGGATTGACTTGCTTGTGTCCTTCTCCAACTAGGTTGTTGTTAGGATTTCTCCTTAGGCTTATAACCTAGTCCTCTTCTCCCTATTTGATGATAGGAATTTTCTAATATTTTATCAAGGATTCCATTGTTGCTTAACTTACTAACTTCTTGTTGCAACTTAACGATCTCATCCATTCTTTTCTTGATATCTAATTTTGCTTGATCTAGATTGGATGATAACATATTTCTTTCTTTCACTATATTGTCATAATCTACATGGGTGCACAATATAGGTTGTTTTTGAATATCATTTAACTTTGCAAGCAATTCAGTCTTTTCTTGACATAGAAGATCATAGTTAGTCTCTAGAGTGAAAATTTTCACTTCACTATTACTTAGAGATGATTTCAAAGTACGATTGTCAGACATAATGCTATCTTTTTCAAAACCAAGAGTATTCAATTTAGCATATAAATCGTCATTTTCGGATGTAAGCTCAAGAAGTCTAGCACTTAGATCATCATTTTCTTTATTTGATTTCTTTAATTTCTTTTTGTATTCAACATATTTGTTATGTGTTTCTTCAATAATAGTAACTAACTCTTCTTTAGGTAAATCAAGCAAGCTTACCTCTTCTTCTTCTTCCTCACTTATTGTAGCAACGAAACATTCTTTATGTGTATCTTCTTTCTTTGACCTCCATGGACATCTAGAAGTAGAGTGCTTTGTTCCTAAGCACCAATTGCAACTTGTCGCACATTGGTACATGCTCTTTTTCTTGTGGTTGTAGTCACCTCCTCCCTTTATCTCTTCAAGACCTTGTTAGGGCTCCTTGAAGCCTGCTCTGATACCAATTGAAAACCTCTAGAGGGGGGGTGAATAGAGTTTTATAATGATTTTAAAGTAATTTAAACTCAAACAACCAAAGTAAAGATTTAGAAGAGGAACATAGGTGTTTAGAGTGGTTCCACCTTAGCAAATACTAAGGAGTCAGTCCACTACCCAGTTGCTTACCCAACCGGGATTTTGAAAGTACTAAATTTTATTACCTCTCAAGGATGTTACATAAAATTTACAATACTTTCTAAACACCCTTTGGACAGCCTTCACCTTGAAGTAGTCTTGCCAACCTCGAAGCAGCCTTCCTTGAAGTAACTTCAAGCTCCCCCTTGAAGTAGCCTTCCTCCCGAAGTAGCTTCCCGTCAAGACAGCCTTCTGAAGTAGTCCAAAGTCTTCCTCTTCACCACGAAGAGCTTCACCCTCTCCAATCCGCAGCCTCCTACCTGGAGTAGCAAGGAGAGTACAAGTAATACAAGGAACAAGAAAGGAATAAAAGAAAATACAACTTATCCTTGTAGCTCAAGGCTTGATTTCCCTAGATCAAGCGTTTGGATTTTCCTAGCCAATATGATGGACTTGTGATTGCTAGGGTTAGGAAAATCTAGCCTATAGGACGAGCTTGAGCTAAAGGGAAAATGGCCAATTGATCACAAAGCTCAGTTCACACAGATTGCACAAGAGGGCTCAAGTATTTTCTCAAGTATATCAAGTGTAAGAAGTGAATTCTAGTGTCCTATGGCTTGTCCTATTTATAGGAATGGCCTAAGTATGCTTAAGGACGTTCTAGACAACTTCTAGGGGTTTCTAAGTGCTTAACTAGCCGTTAGGTACAAAGTTGTTGCTTTAACAACGGCTAATTACTTTACTCTGCAGTTTCTGTCAGAGATCGTCTCGGTCGAGGAATGGTCGACTGAGACACCTACTCGGTCGAAGTTTTGTCGACCGACAGGCTCTCTGGATTAACGTTCATTTGCAACTGCCAACTAACTTGTCAGTTGTGTCTAACGGCTACATTGGATCTTTCTCGGTCGAGGAGTTTGTCGACCGAGAGTGTCTCGGTCGAGGAGTTGGTCGACCGAGATAGATCCTGTTTTAAGATTTCAAGTTAGGCATTAATTATGTGTGTGAGTGTGCATAGGTGATCCTATTGAATGGATGACTAAGGTGTTTAGCTAGGGAAAATCCAATGCTTGATTTACATGCGATTCTAAGTACTTGTACATTATATTTCTGTACAAGTTTTTACAATGATTACATTTGCATGAAAAATATAAATACTTCTTGTTGAATTTTCCTTATAGTTTTGTCATCCTGCACACTCAAGTAGCTTGTCAGATAAATAGGAATGAAATGTTTGTCATAATCAAAACAAAGGGATTTATCATAATATCCAATTTATCCAACAGGCTCCATCATCATCACCTCAAGGAACAAAAGAAGAAGAAGAAGATACCATGGTTATGTATAGCTCAAGAAGAAGAAAAGAGGGGGAGATAACCACGGCCTTGCCTACTCACATCAAGGGCCCATCCATGGTCGAGAGGAGGGGAAGGACATGAAGAAGAAGGCACAAGGAAAATCTAGCAAGGAAGCATGACTCACTAAGGTCAGATCTTGAGCAAGGAGTCTTCATGGCCAAAGAGCTCGCCCTCCCAAGCTCCATGGGAGTTTCCTTGAGCTCCCAAGATCCCATGCTCGTCCCATATAGGAAAGGGAAAGAAGGTGTCTGAAAAGGAGAACTTGTTTAAGGAGGAAGGGGGATATATAATCCAAGGAAGAGAGAGGTAGCAAAGGAGAGGTGTCATAACCACATAACCCAAGATGCCACTTGCTCATGCACGTAACGCCACTTGTTGCCACCCAAGCTTCACATGCATGGCTTGGTGATACAATCTAGGATGTGTATCATGCAGTTGGGTACCTCCCATGGGCGACATACCCTCATGGGCGATACACTCTCAAGCTTCTACCTGATACACTAAAAGACAAGGTAGCATGTGTGACACATATGTGATATAAAGACCATATAAAGATGTTACTCACCAACTATCAACCAATCAAGGCGCCCCAACTTCCATCCACGTCCTAGATGATGCCAAACATAAGGGAGGTGACTCTAGAGCTGATAAATTGCATATAGACCCCTCCACTTTGGGTAATTTGCAATTTGCACCAAAACTAGCTCATAGGGCACAAACATCATCCAACTAAGCTCAAACTTGAAACATAGGTCCTCCACAAGGTTCCCCACCTCATCATTCTCTTTCTAATGATGATAGCGAACTAAAGGAATGCTCTACATGTGACATATAGCAATATAACCCCTTACTCTGGGTAAATTGCACTTTGGTCCAAAACAAGCAAACATTGCTCAAACAACATCCAAACGGGACCAAACTGGAAACATAAGCTTTTCACATGATATCAAAACTTCTTGAGAGATTATATTAAGGTTTTAAGCACCTTTCTTAAGCAAAGAAACCAGGCTTATCCCAAAACATGGGTCAGGGTCCTTATATATATATACATATATATAAATATATATACACATATGTATGTATGTATGTATGTATGTATTGGGATTACATGTCGTATTAATCAGATATCTACATTAATCATTTTAAGTATTCAAATTGTATGTAATGAAATATATGATAAAACAAAAATCTGATCATATTGATTAAATCCCTAAACATAGTCAAACTGACATGGCTCTGATACCACTGTAGGGAAATATGGCTACAGAGTTGGTAGCAATTTCTTTTGTTGCCATATTCCCCTTTAACCAATGGATCTATCAACAACTATGGTTTGGTAAGGAAGGTTGCAAAACATATACCCAGTCCTAGAGCAAGTCCATCGACTACCCTTAAAGCAGTGTGCTTCTTTCACAAGTTGCACACAGATAATGTTGGGGCAACACCACCACAGATGGTGGTGGTTTTTATCCTCCTAGCATGGTGACGACAACCACCATGCCTCTTTGTAGTCCATGCAGACCATTTGGAGCTCCTCATTGTTCTCTAAAGCCAACATGGAGAAGTTGCTCCTTTAATCGCAAACATGCTAGTGTTGACTCGGTCTCCTTTGTTGTCTCCCCTTTGTTGTTTCTCCCTTTGATGGATAAAACTTTCTTGGTCTCTTAGTTACCACAACAATGATAGGACAACAATTTTTAGAGATTTTTATTGTTTCTCTAAAATCCTAGACTGGTCGAACTTTATATAGGATGGGCAGGGTCAGGGATTCTAAACAATCTGCGAGTTAAAGAAATGGAATTTCATGATTTTTTTGGAAGCTATGAATGACAAAATGTTCGGTTCATCATTAAACCAATTTGTTCACATGTGAAATGATCAGTTAAACACTTGAATCGATTGGTTCACTATGTTTCCTATGTTCAAACATATTGGATTTCAATATCCGATTAATGCACAACATGATGTAAACATCATTACTTGATCCAGTCTTATTGATCTTCCAACTAGTCAGTTCACAACCTGAATCGGTCGGTTCAATTACTGAACCAATCATTTTAGATTCTGGTCAGCCAATTGTTGTTTAAGTTGATTACCTAAACACTTTAGCAATAAAGTTAAACCTTATTCATTAGAAAACTCTTATTCTACGTGCTTCTTATGCATGTGACCATATAGGTTCCAAATTACATTGAAAGTGAACGTCCATAACTAAATTATGACATCACAAGTAATAAGAGGTATATTGAAACACATCATTTCTACCCAAGTATCATAAGTTGGAGAACAACTTCAACCTACAATCTCTGATTAATGTTACAATGATTGTGTTAGATCCTTTGTCTTTGATATACAGATTGAACTCAAGGCATGGAATTGTCATCCTCTTAGCATTCAATCCATGTTCCTTGAACTAGAGAACACTGTCTGAGATTCATGAGAGCTCACATATCATATATTGATTCACATGAGTATGGCCATACATTTCTTAGTCTCACTTATCAAGTAGCTCAAATATCAACTCCAGTAGGAGGGACAAATCCCATATGCATCACCCACAATCAATCCCCATGTGTCACAATGTACCGAAGTATCACCTTTATGGCAATCCTTAGTCAAGGTCCATTGTATGATGTCAAAGTACAATGAACAACATTTTATGAGTGTAGTGACTGCAGGTCTAAGAACCACAATCACCACTGTCACTATGAGAGTTTATTATGACAACCATTCAATGGTTTCCATTCATTACTCTCATGGTGGGTCTGTCTAATACATTGTTCTATAACAAGTACCTGTGTGCTTGGTTTCATATCACATATCATAACTAATTATATTCTGTCATCAACAGACACACACTCAAATATTATGTTTTATTGTTGTCTATTATCTTCCACAATAACATCTGACCAGGGACATAACATGAATGTATGCGCTCTTATATACATATGATCTCATTGTTCAATTCCTCAACCTGAAGACATGTGTCATCGAATAACATCATTCTTTAGACATCAATCAAGTTATACCATTATCTCATAATTAAACAAACATATAGATAAAGATTTCCTTCATTATTAATCAAATCATTTACAAGATATCCCATTATAACCATCATATGATTATCTCTCTAGGCATACATACCAAGACGAAGTTTTACCACATAACAGTCAAACTCGATATGACACATCCACAAACCCAAGAAATCATAGTCCAAGGTGAACATTATAAGCTAGAATATGGAAACTTGAAAAACATATGTATGATATGTGGGAGAATAGGAAATAAAAAAATACTTGCAAAACCAAAGAAGATGAAAGAAATAAACTCCTACTTCCCATACCATTAGGGAACACAACACTAATTGAATATTATTTTCCTCAAGAAAAATATTCAGAATCAATGTATGCCAAACCCATTGCCTAGAAACCAAGAAAACAAGAAGTGTTGGTATGTATGCCCTGAGAGCCAATCATGGGATGATTGGTGGGATACATTAAGATTGATTTGATAAACATTAAAGGCAAGCTTCCAATTCTTTCTGGTTCAATCATATGAGATAGTGATAGAACAGGTTGAATGTCTAGAGAATGAAAGTACTCAATGACGTATGCCTTCAGGTTCAGGACCTGAACGATGAGAACATACGGATGCTAAGAGTTTGTACATTCTCATTATGTCCCTAGTCAGATGTCATTGTGGAAGGTAGATAGACAGCAATGACACACAAGACTAGATTGTGGTGTTGGTTGATGACATAATCTCATTAGTCATGATATAGAGATATCAAACCAAACACATAGGTACTTATTAGAGAACAAGTGTACCAGACAGACCCACCGTGAGTTTGACACATGGAACCATGACATGGTAGTCACAATCAGTACTCACAGTGATGGTGGTGAGTGTGATTCTTTGACCTGAAATCACTACACTCAACACATGTCGTTGGGCACACTTTGACATCATCAAACACAGTCCTGAAACATGGGTTGTTATAAAGGTGATGATTGGGTGGCTTTGACACATGGGGCTTTTGAGGGGTGAGTGATAGATATGGGATGTGTCCCTCTTGGGGGAGTTTCATATCCATGGCCACTTGATGAGTAGGATTGAGAAAGGCGTGCGCGCATGTGTGAATCAGTATGTGATATTGATGTCATACATATCTCTTCCAATCTACTCTGAGATCAATAAAGTGAATGAACATTGACAGGATGATTGTTCCATGCCTCGAGTTCATTTGAGATATCAGTGACAAAGGAATTATACATTCACAGTAACACCATTCATGGATTGTAGGATTGAAAGTTGTTCTCTAACTTTCTATTTCACTTGGGTAGCACTGATGTGTAACTAGGCACCGCTCTTTTCTTGTGAAGTCATAAGTGTTATGGACTTTCATTGCCAACGTGAAATGGACCTGTAGGGTCACACACATAGGATTTAACCTGGAAGAGGAGTTTTTTCCACAAACAATGTTTAGATTGATTACTAAAGGAGTTTAGTAGTTCAATTAAACACTCAATCAATTGATAGCTCAGTATCATAATGTTAAAGGTGTTGGACTGAGTGATTAGAGTATCAGATTGATTGAAACTGCAATTGACTGTTTCTGCACAATCTGCACTCCCAACCGATCGGCTCATGTGATGAACCGATCGGCTGAGCTTGGTGAACCAATCGGCACAGATGGTGAGTCGATCGGCTGTTGGACAGGGTGAAACAATCGCTTCAAGTGTTGAAACGATCGTTCAACTGGTCCAACCAAGCAAGTTGGGAAAGTAGGATTGGTGAGAAATTTCTTTTCATTTCACTTGCCCAATTTGATTGGAACAAGGATTGGTATTTGGTACCAATTCAAAACAAAAAAGGAAAAGTCAATCGGGCACTGACCAGGACCATGAACCGACTGGTTCAGAAGTGAACCGACCGTTTCATGGGTCCCAACCGATCGGTTGAGGTGTCAACCGACCGGCTCAGGTCCCCAACCGACCGTTTCATAAATGAAATGATCGGTTCAGGTTGTACAATATGTTGTTTTTGTGGAAAATCTCGAACCCTTCTACTCCTGCTTTAGTCCCACATTGCCCGGGATAGAGAACCCAATCCCATGACCCTCCTATATATAGGGGTATTGGGGGCTTCTCAAAGTATAACTCAGTGCAACCAGTTGCTCTGTAAAGTTGTCGTTCTCTCTAGTTTTGGTAACCGAGAGAGCCCGAGCAAGTGCTACCCGATAAGGGAGGCACATCAAGGGAAAGACAACTACAGAAAGCGACTGGTGGAAGGAGAGTGTGTCAGTGACTAGTACGATGACAGGAGGGTGCGATTCCTTCCAATTCCTTGTGAGACAAGGATATTGGAGTTCCAGGTGGTCCGTGTGGACTACTTTAGAGGCAGGAGATTTCTGCCGCTCGGAGGACAGCTGTCAATCCCGACAGTCCCAGTGAGACCAGGAGTCGTCTGTCCCAGTGCGACCAGGAGCTGCACAGACACCGTCCAAGACCGGAGGTGAAGACCACACAATCCGCGAGGTATTGTCATCAAGCAAGACTCGTGACAAGGTATGATTCCACAAACCATCCTTTCCTATTGTATAGACGTTGATGTGTTTCCTTGTTCTGGGTTTGGGGAGGAAATTTGTGTTTCCACTGCCTTCTCTGCCTCCCCTAAAATCCAACAGTGGTATCAGAGCCACGTCAACTACTCTATACTTTAGGATTATCGATATGATCGATTTTGGTTCGTCGCCTTTATTTATTGCATACGATGCAAATAAAATAGGCTTTATGCATGTCCAATACTAAATCCACAAATCCCAATTTACATATATGATATGTATTATTAATGCACTCGATATGCGTCGCCCTTAAACGAGTTTTGTGGTGGATGTATAGTGTGGTTATGGCCAATAAACCCTATCGGTGTATGGTTGTATGTGGTTGCTTGCATCTCGGTCTGCGCACCGATCTTCCTTCTCCTATTCCTGATGTAACTCGAAATAATTCGAGATTTTCTTTCCTACCTTTTCTCCCCTCAAATGTAACTCGAGGTTTCTCTTTTAACAATGTAAAATAGGATAGAATTTTATTTCACGTGATGTCAAAGAACGGAGGACATCCTGACGACAGGTGAGACGATCGGTTCAAGGCGTGAACCGATCGGTTGACGTTCGAGTCGATCGGTTCAAGGAGTGAGATGATTGGTTGATGACTGGTTTGAGGAGCGAGACGAGCGGGTGGCGGCCGTGATGAGATGCACGATGACCAGGCGAACTGATCGGTTGGAGGAGACAACCGATCGGCTGGTGGCACCCAGACAACCGGCCTAATGGCGAGCCGATCAGTCATGTGATGAGTTGATCAAACCCAGAAAGGCAAAGCACAGAGGTCATCTTGTACAGGTTGCATGTGATGTATACCTAGATGACCCATATTCCTCTTGGCTTGAGACATCACATTAGGATGGCCATAAGCATCGCTTTTATCATTTTGCATGTTTTCTTTGGGATATAGCATGTATATGATACGTACTATATATTGTGGTGATTGGATATGTATATGTATATAAAACCAAATCCCTCATTAAATATTAAGTTTTAGATGCCTTCCAAATGCGACACACGTGAAAAGCTAGATCAACCAAGTGTGGGCATGCCCTAGTGTGGTGCACTGTCTATCTCGTGGAAGCGTGAAGGATGGATATGTGGGTCTGCCCTAGCAGGGTGCATATTCATCGTGTTGGCTTTGGGTCAGACTTAACAAGGTGACCTAGATAGGATCTAGCACCTTGAGGCATGGAGATGATCATGGCAAGGAGTTGAATATGACATCTTATCAAGAGTTGCATATGATGCAATTGGCAAGAGTTGCCTACCTGAGAGATCTAAGTTGTGGGTGACATCCCTAGTTGGTCCATAACTTAGAGGATTTCAGTATCTTGCCCACTAGAAGGTTATACGCTGCAATCTTCCGAATTGATGGTGAGGGCTATCAATTTGAAGTAAAATAGTGGGAGTGATAATTAATTAAAGGCCTAATTATATCGTCAACTTTTCAAATCAATCAAATAAGTTTTTGGACTAAAATTGCATATTTTCCTTTTGTAGTACAAATGACAACAAACAACAATCACTTTTCTTTGTGATCCGTTCTTGAAAAGGACAAGCTAAATGGGACAAACTTCCACGACTGGTATAGGACATTGAGAATTGTTCTCACTCAAGAGAGAAAGCTCTATGTCCTGGATACTCCAATTCCAGAGGAACCTGCTCCTAATGCACCAAAGGCAGAAAGGGATGCTTACAAGAAGCATTCTCATGATGCCATTGATGCAAAGTGCTTGATGTTGTGCTCTATGAACCACGAGTTGCAGAGACAACATGAGAACATGGGTGTCATTGAGATGATTCAGCATCTCAGGAACATGTATGAAGATCAAGCACGGTAAGAGAGATACGATGTCTCAAGGGCACTGTTCAAGTGTGTCATGACAGAAGGAGATCCAGTTGGTCCTCACACACTCAAGATGATTGGGTATGTGGAGAACCTGACATGACTGGGATTTCCACTGAGCCAAGAGTTGGCTACTGACGTGATACTGCAATCTTTGCCAGAATCCTACAGTCAGTTTGTGATGAACTACAACATGAACAACTTTGATAGGCCACTATCAGAGTTGTTAGGCATGTTGAGGATAGCTGAGACACAGATGAAGAAGGACAAGCCTAAGTCTTTGATGGTGATCACGAGCAAGAAAGGCAAGTCTAACCGCAAGGGAAAGGGCAAAGCTAATAAAGGTTCTGATGCTAGCCAGGAGCCCAAGTCATCTTCAGCTCTCAAGGCTAAGGGAGGCGTGACCAAGAAAGGAAATTGCCACCATTGTCAAAAGCCAGGACATTGGAAAAGGTATTGTCCTCTCTATTTGGAAGAACAAAATAAGAAGGAGGCGACAAACGTCTCTACTTAAAGGTGTCATGAAAGTAAACTTGTAACACTTTTGAGGTATATGATACCAAGATGTAAAGTGTAAAGCACTCAATAAATGGGGCAAGTGTTGCCGCCATAGATAGGAGTACTTTAGTTTATTTTCAGCCAAAAAGGCATGTATAATACAGTTATGAACTGCTATTTCATATTTTCCAATAGATAGAAACACTTTATTTTTGCATATTGTATGACAATCATGGCAATCAATAAAGAGATGTTTCAATTTCTAAAGATATGATCTTTGTGACAGTGCCTTATTTATCTTGTGGTATTTTATATACATAAGATAAAATGATACCTAAGGGTTATAGATAACTCAAACAATCAAATTAGCATCAATCATGAGAAATTCATTTCTAGTTTCCATGTGATGGATAAATCTAGACTCTTTTGGTTAGAGAACCAGTAAGAGACATGAATATCTTGGACATGATTAATCAATCTTCACTAAAGGTTGTGGGAGAATGATTATCCTATTAGGTATGATACATGTTGTAGGCTCTGATCTCCAAAACACAAGATAAATATAGCGGAAGCGATTCGATTAACAGCGGAATACGAAAAATCATGAGAAATTAAAACTTTTCGAAAACGAGATCTCAAAAACCTGAAACTCCTTTTATAAAAGTAAGATGAACTGTTTACATCTCTGATAAATCACTTCTCGAGTGATTATATACATCAGGATACAAAATCTCAAGACTTCAAAATTCTCAGATCAACAAACTCCTAGGACTTGAGTGTACAGAGACAACATAAGACTATTCTAACTATAAGACTAGACAGCACAGTGTTTACACCTGAAATCACTACTGCTCCTGGTTTTGCTGCTGCTGCTGCTGTCCACCTACAGATCGATTCCTTCGACCTTGACGTCCACCTAAAGGTAGAAATCTACGGGGTGAGACAATTTCAAATAATTGTCCCAGCAAGAGTTATAACTCTCTGCCAGAAACTTTGTTAAAATCTATCACAGGAATATCATGAGTAGGTAACTTAGATTACTCACAGCAGGCTTGATAACAATTACTCACCTTTATTAAGGAATATGAAGAACATGTATACTAATACTTGAACAGGATATTAAATGCAAGCGATGTAATAACAATCAATGTTCTTCGTAGTTCAACCTAAGCAGTTATGCTACGCGGTTGATTAAGTTTTACAAACATCATTATGCCCTGCGGAGATGAGGTATACCGCTCATGCTCCAACCGATCACTAGTAAGTCACATCGGTATCATACTAGGTCATCGAAAGAGCCAGATTCTCATGACCTTCAACTACCTCAGTCAGAATGAGGATAAACATGCAGGACATCTAGTGTCTCTTCTATTATAGCTCACCAGGGTATTCTGGTACTTCACTATTAGAGTCACAGTGGCATTCTGCACTCTCTTCGCTATCGAAAGATTTCATGTTTATCTCTCATCGATGCGGTATAAAAGATTTCCTCAGGAGAATAGTGTTACATCACCCCGGCATAAACACATAGTGATGGGTTGATGGATTAAGATATATCCACATCAACTTCTACACTAGGATGTAAGGGTATTCACATCCATATTCCCCACATACTCAAAAGTATGTGATCCAGGAGTTCCCTTAAGAAAATCTGTTTCACCATCATTTAACTCCTGACAATGATGGATCTATGATCCGGGCTCTACATGATATGATTATACTTGGTTATTAGGTACATTTGAGTATTCTTTTAGCATTATACATGTTTCCAAACATTCAAGTACTAAACATGGCTATAACAGAAGAATACTAAATGTAACATGTATTACTCATATCAGTTATCAGATGGATATCAATTCTTAATCATCTTATTACTATGATTTAGGAACATGGTTACTTACACCCTTATATCATCATAAAACTTGCTATCAAGTGACATGTCAGCATCAAGTCATCTATTAGCATGACCTTGATGTCATTCATGGCCCTCAAGGCATATCAGTTTCATATGATGCCACTTGCATCTAGGCAACATAGTTATTTTGGTTCATAAGCTATTGACATACTTTCAATGGATATGATGTCATGATCCTTACATGGATATGATTATTCTCTTATAAGAATCTGCATGATTAAATCAATTGATAATAATCAACAATTCATAGTCAGATTAGTAGTCAATAAGACAGAATTAACCTTTCAATTCAAGGTTATACTTTTATGTCCTTACAAAGGGTAAGATTCCCTTGTTTATATCATTTAGGGTTATTCAACCCTTTCATTATGATTAGGAATAATAATTCCTCATCTCATATTTTGATCATACAATTCATGCTTAAAGGAAAATCATGAGTTTAGAGTTTATTGTTCATTTCAACATATTACCATGAACTAGGGTTTACTATTCACATTACTCATGATTACCCTAAAACTAGGGTTTACTATTCACATTACTCATGATTACCCTAAAACTAGGGTTTACTATTCACATTACTCATGATTACCATTAAAACTAGGGTTTACTATTCACATTACTCATGATTACCCTAAAACTAGGGTTTACTATTCACATTACTCATGATTACCCTAAAACTAGGGTTTACTATTCACATTACTCATGATTACCCTAAAACTAGGGTTTACTATTCACATTACTCATGATTACCCTAAAACTAGGGTTTACTATTCACATTACTCATGATTACCCTAAAACTTGGGTTTACTATTCACATCATAGTGAAATGAGCTCATAGTATCATCATGAATGAGAAACATCATCATTGATGCTTTCAAATTAGGTTAAGACTCATCAATTATCTTAATTAGGGTTTTCATGATCTCTCATAAGTGGATCATGCCCTAATCCTGCATATTCATATACATTGAAGGTACTTTATTTGAGTTTTAACCATAAATGGTACTTTCTTTCTCTCTCCTTACTAATAGATGGTGATTATATCACTCTAGATAGGGTTGGTTTAAGTCCTCATTGATTAACATAAACCAAATCACCACTGTCATGTCATTAGGATTTGAATAAAACAAGGTATCCTTTAATTGAACCCACTTAAGCTTTAAACGAGAGTGAACTCATTTGAGATTAAACGAGTGTGAACCCATTTGAGCTTAAACGGGTGTGAACCCATTTCAGCTTAAACGAGTGTGAACCCGTTTGAGCTTAAATGAGTGTGAACCTGTTTGAGCTTAAACGAGTGTGAACCCACTTGATCTTAAACGAGTGTGAACCCACTTGAGCTTAAACGAGTGTGAACCCACTTGAGCTTAAACGAGTGTGGACCCACTTGAGCTTAAACAAGTGTGAACCCACTTGAGCTTAAATGAGTGTGAACCCACTTGAGCTTAAACGAGTGTGAACCCACTTGATTTCAAACGGTTGCAAACCGTTTAGACCTATTGGTCCAAGATCGTTTAATAAAGTTGGATAAGGACCAACATAGGTATTAACGCCCTTCGTCTTCAACCTTGAAACCAAGGTCTGTTCTTTACGAAAAAGCTTGCAAGAGTGCAAAGAAAGATGGGGAAGAAGAAGAACTAACTATTATTTGCAAGAATCAAAGTATGCATAACAAAGCAAGGTTTAGAGTTATAAAACCCGCCTCAAACGTTGTTCCTAGAGCTCCAAGCTTCCAAGCTTCAAGCCTTTAATGGCGTCTTGAGATCCACAGGTTGGCTAAAGGTGATTCTCCAAGGAAAAGATGGAGATGATCGGCTAGAACAAGAAACCTAAGTGAATTAACCATGAAACCAACCTTATACAAGGATTTCCTCCATGAATCCTAGCTAGAAGATGGTGCTCTCTTACCTTAGAACAGGTTGGTCGTTTCCTTGAGCTCCAGAGCTTTGCCTTGGTCAGTTGAGAAAGATGAGAAGTGAGGAAGTGAAGGGAATACGTTTGGTTGTTTTACAAGGAACTAGGCTTATATACCTTAGGTTGTTTTCTACCATAAGGACCTCTAAAACATAGATTTCTCATCTAAGTCCCTTCTTCTTTCTAAGGCACGTCCAAGCATGATAATCTTATGCAAAGCTCATCAAAACTCAAGATCTAAGGGTAGAGAAAACCAGCATGCATACTAAGGTACATATATGAAGGGTCTCCTTACTCTTACTAGGTGTTTTCACTACAAAGGTCATCCGTCTTATCCAATTATTTAATTGAAGCGCCCCTCTCATCATTTCTTCTCTAAATGATGTAAAGAGTCATAAAAGATATACTAGAAGGTATATTTTACAGGTTGCACTCCATATTTTGGGTAAATTGCACTTTACACCAAAATCAAGATTTTTAAGCACAAGGATCACTCCATAAGCTGCTTCTTGGTGCCCAAGCTTGGAGAATCCATCATACCTCATCATATTCATTCATATGATGTCTCATCATCAAAGGTACATCATATCATGTTAATATTGCAAGTTAACCCTTCTTAATTGGGTAATTTGCACATAGGTCCCTGTATAACAAAACAATACTACATTCATTGTTTTAAAAGGACAGAAATGAAATTGTATGTTCCTCAAGAACTTAATTACATGCCAGAAGTTAATCACAAGTATCTTAATTACATGATTTAAGTAAAAACACCTAGGGTTAACTTATAACCCAGGTCAGGGATGTTACACATGTGATGTATTTACATACCTATTGGAACAAATGCTAATACTTCAAATGGTGTTTAGAGAAATACCAATATGAATATCCTGAAGTGTTCAAGATTATCATAGAAGAAGTGAAAATTTGGTAAAGTGTTAATTCTTGATGAGATCAATGAATGAAATACTTCGACCAAATGTTTGAGATCCTTATGAGTGATTATGATAGTGTATCATAGTGAACTCATGATTAAGGCATGGTGATGTCTAAGTCAAGAAGGAATCATACTCTAAGGAGTTAGAGAATGATTATCAAATAACTGAATTCTTCTTAATAAAAGAATACCCCACACTAATAAAGGACATTAAGAATAACAAGGAGTTGTAAGTTCTTATATCCTTGACGGATACACCTCGTTTATCTATGTGATGAGTTGTTCATGTGATGAGTCAACTATCTAGATGAATATGAGGAACCAAATTTTGACTTATGGTTTATGACCATTACATCCTAAATGACATCCATGTGAACCATAAGGTATGACCTTGATGGTAGCACCCATTGGATGAAATCCATAAGTGCAAATGAATCTTAAGTGTTCAGACACATGGATAACATTTTGAGAAGGATGATGTTTGTTGATTGCAACGTAATGACTAAGACATTTGGCATATGGATACTAAAATTGCATTCCTATGAGGAATAAAACAAGGATGTGTATGTGACACAACCTATAAGGTTTATGAATCCACTAATGTAAATGAAGTCTATAAGTTACAATGGACTAATCAATGTGATTGATTGAGTACAAGCAACTCAGAATTGGATCTTTACTTTGATGATATAGTCAAAGGGTTTGACTGATATGTCAAAGATAAAGAAGGGATCTGTGATTTAGTGGGAGCGTGTTCACATTCCACATGTTGATGTGAAATGGAAATGTTCTAGAATGGAAATCCAAAAGTGGAAATTATCTTAAAGGAAGATAGAGATGTTTCCTTTGTGATAGGAATAGAGACCTATAGAGATAGTTCTCGAAAAACCTCTTGACCTGAAAAGAGAAAGCATACATTGGCAATTTGTACTGAAGGGTTCAGTATGCATAGATTCAGTGGGAGAAAAACTTGTCCATGTTATATGGAGTTAGTATCCCAAGGCCAAGTTTCCAATTCTTATGAAGAATGGGAACACTAAGAATAGATATGGATCTATCATGTATGTAATCATCCCATTATATTGCATGTATCAACATGGGAAGAACAAAATGCATTCATCGTCTTGTATGTAGGACATGGAAATATGATGTGTTCATCCTGATAACTCGTATGTGAAACATGACGAGTGGAAGTCTGACTAGCTACTTCCAGTAAGGGTTACTGGAATACCATGAGAACTTGATAGAGAAGTACTAGTTCTATGGAGATAAGGAAGAGTTCAATGTAAAGAGTTACATTGATGCGAACTTCTGAAAGGATAGAAAATTAATCGCAAAAATATATATAGGATATATAAAAGTGAAAGTTTGTTGATAATTGGAAGTGTTTCAATAAAACCATTGAAAAGGAAATGTCGAGTATCTATGTGTTGGAGAACAATAGTGGATACTATATGGATCTAGAAGTTCATGAGATGAACTTATAGATATTCTGCTCATTGATGACAAGTATGGAATCCTTGATCATGCAATGTGGCTAAAGGTTTGGAAAGGAATACTAGATCACATATTACGACAACTCCATCTCATATGTATGACGTACAACGAAGAGATGAGAGACATGCAATTTATACTGACTTTGGCAAGGTGTTGCCATTACTCACTATGATCGCACTAGAGCAGAGTAACATGTGGGACATGTTTGAAGATCACTATGAATATGATTCAAGGGTGATTGGCTCACAGTGCAAGTGGGAGTTTGTTGGTATGTATGCCCTGAGAGCCAATCATGGGATGATTGGTGGGATACATTAAGATTGATTTGATAAACATCAAAGGCAAGCTTCTAATTCTTTCTGGTTCAATCATATGAGATAGTGATAGAATAGGTTGAATGTCTAGAGAATGACAGTACTCAATGACATATGCCTTCAGGTTCAGGACTTGAACGATGAGATCATACGGATGCTAAGAGTTTGTACATTCTCATTATGTCCCTAGTCGGATGTCATTGTGGAAGGTAGATAGACAGCAATGACATACAAGACTAGATTGTGGTGTTGGTTGATGACAGAATCTCATTAGTCATGATATAGAGTATCAAACCAAACACATAGGTACTTGTTAGAGAACAAATGTACCAGACAGACCCACCGTGAGTTTGACACATGGAACCATGACATGGTAGTCACAGTCAGTACTCACAGTGATGGTGGTGAGTGTGATTCTTTGACCTGAAATCACTACACTTAACACATGTTGTTGGGCACATTTTGACATCATCAAACGCAGTCCTGAAACATGGGTTGTTATAAAGGTGATGATTGGGTGGCTTTGACACATGGGGCTTTTGAGGGGTGAGTGATAGATATGGGATTTGTCCCTCCTGAGGGAGTTTCATATCCATTGCCACTTGATGAGTAGGATTGAGAAAGGCATGCATGCATGTGTGAATCAGTATGTGATATTGATGTCATACATATCTCTTCCAATCTACTCTGAGATCAAGAAAGTGAATGAACGTTGATAGGATGATTGTTCCATGCCTCGAGTTCATTCAGGATATCAGTGACAAAGGAATTATACATTCACTGTAACACCATTCATGGATTGTAGGATTGAAAGTTGTTCTCCAGCTTTCTATTTCACTTGGGTAGAACTGATGTGTGACTAGGCAGTGCTCTTTTCTTGTGAAGTCATAAGTTTTATGGACTTTCACTGCCAACGTGAAATGGACCTGTAGGGACACACACATAGGATTTAACCTGGAAGAGAAGTTTTGTCCACAAACAATGTTTAGATTGATTACTAAAGGAGTTTAGTAGTTCAATTAAACACTCAATCAATTGATAGCTCAATATCATAATGTTCAAGGTGTTGGACTGATTGATTAGAGTATCAGATTGATTGAAACTTCAATTGACTATTTTTGCACAATCTGCACTCCCAACCGATCGGCTCATGTGATGAACTGATCGGCTGAGCTTGGTGAACTGATCGGCTCAGATGGTGAGTCGATCGGTTGATGGACAGGGTGAAACAATCGCGTTAAGTGTTGAAACGATCGGTTCAACTGGTCCAACTGAGCAAGTTGGGAAAGTAGGATTAGTGAGAAATTTCTTTTCGTTTCACTTTCCCAATTTGATTGGAACAAGGATTGGTATTTGGTACCAATTCGAAACAAAAGAGGAAAAGTCAATCGGGAACTGACCAGGACCATGAACCGACCGGTTCAGAAGTGAACCGACCATTTCATGGGTCCCAACCGATCGGTTGAGGTGTCAACCAACCAGTTCAGGTCCCCAACCGACCATTTCAGAAATGAAACGATCGGTTCAGGTTGCGCAGTTGGTTGTTTTTGTGGAAAATCTCGAACCCTTCTACTCCTGCTTTAGTCCCACATTTCCCGGGATAGTGAACCATGTCCCATGACCCTCCTATACATAGAGGGGTATTGGGGGCTTTTCAAAGTGCAACTCAGTGCTACCAGTTGCTATATAAAGTTGTCATTCTCTCTGGTTTTGGTAACCGAGAGAGCCCGAGCAAGTGCTACCCGATAAGGGAGGCACAACAAGGGAAAGACAACTGCAGAAAGCGACTGGTGGTAGGAGAGTGTGTCAGTGACTAGTACGCTGACAAGAGGGTGCGAATCCTTCCAATTCCTTGTGAGACAAGGAGATTGGAGTTCCTGGTGGTCCGTGTGGACTACTTTAGAGGCGGGAGATTTCTGCCGCTTGGAGGACAACTGTCAATCCCGACAGTCCCGGTGAGACCAGGAGTCGTCAGTCCCGGTGCGACCAGAAGCTGCACAGACACCGTCCAAGACTAGAGGTGAAGACCACGCAAGCCGCGAGGTATTGTCGCCGAGCAATCCTTGGGACAAGGTATGATTCCACAAACCATCCTTTCCTATTGTATAGACGTTGATGTGTTTCCTTGTTCTGGGTTTGGGGAGGAAATTTGTATTTCCGCTGCCTTCTCTGCCTCCCGTAAAACCCAACAAGAAGATCATGCCAAAATGAGGCTGGAGACAAGGAACAAATTTAGAAATCTCAATATAGAAGAAGGAAAGTGCATCATTGATGCCATAGCAGAGAAGAATTCTGAGAATATTTCTAGATTTAGCTAGAAATAAAAGAAAGATAACTTCAAGAAGAAGCAACAGACAGGATCAGGTATGCTGGAGAAATCTCCACAGACTTCCTAGACTAGAAATGACTACACAACTAGCACTATAAAAAAAGGGAAATCAAAAATGCATCATGCAACAACTATCTTATACGATGAAACATTAGTTATCCCAGATATGGAAGTACAAAATGATGAGACACTCTAATTCAATTTGGGACATAACTCACCTCTACCAATTGGTCCAGGAGGACCTTCAAACTAAGGATTATTTATGGTTAGTAGGAATCCATCTATGAAACTAAAAAATACTGACAACGAATGAACTAATGCATAGTGGATCTCATATGAGAATCAAATGAACAACAATTGAGGAGATTAGAAGTGAAAATAATGCAACTGAAAGCCTACACTATGAAGATGGAAGTAGAGCCGAGACAACTCCAATCATAGTTGATTGGTGATTCTTATAGCATCGAATGTATAAGGGATCTGTGACTCATATACCCAAAACACGATTGAAGACCTAGTTTGTGTTCATAAAATTGATATGATTACTATAACTAAACCATGAACGAGTGGTCATAATGCCGACACAATAATCAAAACCTTGAATTTGATAAATTTTATAGAGTTGAAGCTAAAGGATACTCGGGTTGCATATGGGTGATGTGGAAGGAGCACATAAAAAAGGTGGAAATGATTGCTTGCAACAAACAATTTATCCACCTTCCAATTGACAACAAGATGTGATTAACCTTTTTGTATGCAAGTACAAGACAAACTAAGAGATGGCTTCACAGAAGATACCTCAATATCTTGTCTTAAGAATCTAATATCCCATTTCTATTGTTAAGGAATGTTGTTCAAGATGTTTAAGAGAAGAGTAGAGGAGAACCTGTGATATCAGTAGAAACAGTGACTTTGCTACCACACTAATAGAAGGGAATATTTAACGGGGGTTTATACAACAACGCCTTGACAGAGTAGTGGAAAACCACAAATGGCATGATCTATTCCCACACACCAATTTCGAGACCCTACCTAGAGTGAACTCAGATCATTCACCGGTAATTATCCATACAACAACTAGAACCACCATCAATACATTTTCTGTAAAAACTTGCTTCACTTCAAACAAGAAAACATCCTTTAAACATTTCCTAAAACATAACTAGAAAAACAACATTGAGTTTCATGAAGTAGTGAAACACTACATGATGAAGGCTGGATACTGGGTTAGAAAAGAAATATCTAGCACAAGCTGAAGAAAACGCAACCTATACAGAGACATTACTGAAAACCATATCAATACGGAAATCTAGTACTCAAAAGAGTTGGATATCAACATGATAAACTTGCAACTTGAATATAAATATATCATCACCCAAGAGACAAAAGAGTGGAGGAAAAGTCAAGATGTGACTGGATGAAGGCTGGATTTGCAAACAAAAAATATTTTCATTCCATTTTCAAAGAAAAATGAAGGAAAACCTACATCAAAAAACTTAAAAAAAGGTCTATTGGGTTGAAGGTAGTGATGAACTTAAAAAACTTATTAGAATTTCTTAATGACGCTTTTCACTAAAGATAATTCTGAAAACTAGCTATGAGTTTGCTCCACATCTAGGAAAGTTTCCACATCCCCCAACCAGGAATCAAACTTATGTGAATGCCTACCTCAATCAGAGAGGCACATCAAGTCTTAATGAAAATGAACCCAATCAAAGCTCCAGGTCCAGTTGACATTGATGTTGGATTCCTCCAAACAAACTGGAACAACATCAAAATGTCCTTATTTCTAACAATCTAAAACTTTTTTGTAGGATATCCTATCAATAAAAGCATGTCCAAATCCATTCTTGTTCTCATATCGAAGAACAACACCCTTGAAACTTGTAATAAGCTAAATTCGATAGCATTAAACAATGTCAGTCCTACGAAAATATCAAAGATGATGGTCTAAAGAATTAAACATTTCTTAACAAACTAGATCTTTCCACTTCAAGGTGCCTTTGTACTAGGGAGGAAAATATCTGACAAAATTGTCCAAGTCCAATAGAAAATTCACTCCATGAGATCCAAATCAGGGAAAACCAAAACTTTAGCATTGAAACTGGACCAATTCAAAGAATACATAGGAAGAGTTGGCCTTTTATTCAGGACACCCTTTGAAGAAATACAATAACCCCATATCTCATCAAACTGATAATGAATATCATCACAACTGGGGATACTTTAATCTCCTAGAATGACAACATTATTCAAAACATTAAAGAAAACCATGGTGTCTGAAATGGGACTCTCTCCCCATATATATTTGTTCTTGTCTCGACATATTCAGTCAAGAAATCACCACTGAGGAATAAGAAGGATTCTTGGTACCATGTAATGGATTGTTAACTACTATGAAAGGGAGGTTAACAATTACAAAACTCATTATCATCATAGTCAATTACGTGGCACAAAAGTAATCTAACCATTATGGATTAATATCAAGACATTTTTTTATCATTTAGTCTCTTATATAGATATTGCAAAAGTGGTCAGTAACTAGTCTAAATAGAGTACTACACTACATAATAAGGTATTACAAGATACGAATTCTAAATCCAATAAATAACTTCTATCAATCCAATATATTACATGCATAGGCTAACACAATAGTGAAACTAGTATCCTACGGAATCCATCAAATAGATGTTTTATTCAATTTACCTTGTTCAAGTTTACTTTCTATTCTTCCATTTTAATCAACCAATAAACTTCTTTAATATGATTAGATGATCTATTTAACTACATAATAGTTTCTAGCAGTTACAATTCCATGAGTTCGATATTTGGGCCTCATGGAGTCCCTTACTACTCTGACACGTACAATTGCATTTAGTAAGAACATTTAAGTTGTGCCAATATCCTAGCCTAATGAACCCAAAATACTACATAGAATGAACTACACTTCTAGAAAAGTTAAGGGCATCCATTTCATGCACTTGTAGGTATAGGTGTTGAGAAGTTGAAGATATATGTGTTTAAATCATGATGGTTAAAAGGGGGAATGCACATTTTTTGTGATGCATGAAAAAGTGTGCCCATCCCCTTTGCAATACCCAAGATAGTGACATAATTCTACCCAAGGTTGGATTTGTGAGAAAACCTATTTAAAACCCTAAATTACATTATTTATGTGGATATAACTAAACTTAGCAAACCTCATTTTGCAAAATAAAAAAACAATTAAGATTTTTGCAATTGACTCATAAAGTTGTAAGCCATTACCTAGATGAACTAATTGTAAATTATTATCTTTATCCTCATGTGATATTATAACCATATTTATACCAATAGGATTAATGGTTTAATGAATTTATTCCAAATATGGATATGTTATATAGCAAACATCCATCAACCTTAAATGTTATATTGGGTGTTAAAAACCCTAGAATTGCGGTCATCACAAAACCAATACTAAAGATGACTTCATTGTCTCCATGCAAGGGTGCCAAAGACCAAAATAGTTAGTAGATGAAAGGTATAATGTGATTTATTGCTCATAGAAGGGACTTTGTAAGCTTAGATTGAATTATGGAAGAAGAAATGCAGTTGAACATAAAGAGACATAGTGGATCATATAGGACCTTAGTAATGATTTGTGAATTGAGAATCGTAACATTATCCCAAGGATCCAACTCACCTTTGTAGTAGCATGGGAGAGGACCACTATCTTGTATGTGTCAAAGCAAACTCCTTTTTTGTGAAATTATATCCACCAATTCCAATATTGATAATTGAATTTGTCATAGACCAAATGTTTGGTGGAGTATCCTCCCTCTAGTTAAGTTACATGAGCAAGTTTTGGCCCATCTTCTCCTACTTGTGGGAGTGTATTGTAGAAAAGTCCTTACTATGATAAAATGTATAGTATCAACATCCTAGAAGGCAATGAATAAATCTAATAAAAACATATCCAAATCTTTATAGACTTTGTAATGATACCAAAATATAATTAAAATAACTAAAGGAGATCTAGAGAATCGACTACCACAAAGAGAAAACAACAATGTATAGTCGTTCTAGATTGAAAGGTTATATATCTACTACCAAGTTGTCTCACTTACTTGGATTTTTTCACGTCGACCAATACCTCATATTATCATCAAAATAACATACATTGAGTCTTTTCAACCTAAGAATAAATAGCTCATTTTTAGCATAAAACTTCCAACGACATCTACCAAGGGTTAACCTGTCCTTACCAATGGTCAACGTATCATTACCAAGGGTCAATATTAATACAAATTTGGTCACTAAACAAAAATATTAACCACCTTTAGACAATGAGACCCAAAGGAGGAATGATGGCCTTAAAAGTAGACAATTAATGATGAATATGATGTATGTATTCTTATTCACTCATTTGAAGTGTATGTTAAAGAAGGAATTTAAGGGGTCATTATGGCACAACATCAACTTAATAGCATATGAGTCACATATTTTCCCTGAAGAAACACTCAAATATTTCTTATTTATAGTTGAGCTTGCCTTCTAGCCAACACAAGTGATTAAGATGAATTACAAATATTTGCAGGGGGCGGGTAAAAGCACAATACATTGACTTTAACTCCAACAAAAGGTGAGTTGCACTTAATTTTTGAACCAGGTGTATGTTCCTCGCTAGTTATTTTTCCTAAGGAACACAATCCAACAGCATAACGGCGTGTCTATAGCTGAACATATGAATTAGTCGACTGACATATTTTGGTACTCAATGTATGAATTAGCGAGCATGAAATCGCTTCTGGAGGATGAGTTGGGAGTTGGATCAGATAAAATCATATTCATTTCCCAGAACAATTTATATAATCCTTATCCATAATATATCTTTGTTATGAAAATGCAAAACTGAAAGCCACATGCTAGCGGGACCATGTATCGACTGTTATTGTCTTTATCAATACAAAATTTAACCACTTGAATGGTATATGCACAAATGTTGACTGATTGAATTCTATTTATATTTAGTTGAGAACTAGTGAATGCACATGTTTTTCATGTGAATCCAATTTCTAAGAAGAAATAAAATCGATACTGGGGTAAAAAATAGTAGATGGTAATTAAAATACTCATAAATGACAAAGGTAGACTATCACTTAACTGTATGTTTTGATTTAGTCCACAATAAAATAGTATAGAATCATTGTACGATAGCCAGCTCCCACAATGATATCGGCACACTATAATTTTTCTTCATATTAGGACATCAATAACATTGTTTATTTTCCTTTTGAGATGGTGCTCATTATCTTGAGTACTTCATTTTTTGGCTTGTTAGGGTGTGGTACTTCTTTTTTGTTGTTTAGCACACTTTATGTAGTGGTCGTGATAACATTGTTTACATGACTCTCGATTTTCTTGCACATGTTTATACAAAGTGTTAGAAACTCACCAATAAACAAATGTGCAAAAACCAAGAATGTACAAAACATTTTCATTAAATTTTCCACTATATATTGGAATTCGTCCAAACAAATGTGTTACATTTAGTTTCGAGTCTAGATAGAATTGTAATACAAATTAATATGATTTAATATTCTTTAATTATAAAAGGTGTTTATAGTTATGTGTTTACTAAATATTACTTGAAAGACTTGTCTTCAATCATCTTTTTTATAGTCTTACCAGTATACGATGTGAATCATCACATACATCTACTATCACTAAGAAGTATTTTATAAATTTTATGAAAAAATATTTTCATAGACAATAATATTAAATAATGAAATTAGTTTTTTATTCGTCTCTCATCAATATATGTAGATATGGTACATTAGATATATGATCCACATCATCATGCGTTCTCTTATAATGCAACATACAATTATATCTAATTACAATTTTGTTAATATATTTACATATACAAATATTATATATCCTCCATCATTGTCACCTTTTCATATTTGTAAAATTTTGAACTACATATAGAACAATAATATCACCACTAAGAAGATATACTCTTAGAAAAAATAAGTAAATAATATTAATGTGAAAATACTTAATATCTGTCTATAATAAGAAATTCGTTTTAGGTCAAAATCATAGAATTATTTTAATAGCTTATAATATTGAGATTTATTTTAGTTATCCACACAAGAATAATTATTGAAAAACTAATTTATTGGAAAAACAATTGATGTGTGTACAATGAAAACTTCTTAGTAGAATATTTGCTTGATGCAACAAAACAAAGAAAGATTTCGACCACCATTTTTACTTCATTTTTTGACAAATATTTCTCTTGCTTATATTTTAGTTGATGCTTCAACCAATGATAATCTTCTCAAACATCATTTCCCCATTTCTATGAGAATTTTAGAACATTTTTTCATATGTTATTCTACCTCCATAAGTAGGTGCTCATTGTGGATAAAATTATCTATTTATATACAAAACTTGTTTACACTATACGTAAACCTTTTTTATCTATTGTTTACCATATCAAAAAAATCCCCATCAAAAATCTTGTAATTAAGTCATTGAATAACTCTAAATGCATCTTAAGCAAGATAATTTTCTACACTTGAATATTCATTTTGGGAATTTAATAAATTTATGTGTTTATTATCTCCTAGTATTTTTGTGAATTCCCTAGTTTCTCTTTAATGTGATGTGTATATATTACAATAATATGTGTGATGAACTATATTAATATGATATATATGATTAATAAAAGAGATAGTTCTACTTGACATCAGTTTCTGTTCATGTTTATGATCTATGCATTGTATTAAAATATGCACCATTATATATTCATATCTAGATATAAGTGAGGGTGTGAGTGTCTGTGTCTGTGTATGCGTCGAGGCAGGGGAGGAGTGTAGACTTAAATATTCTACTATTCGTTGCAATTTTCCTATTAAGTTGGTTGACCTACCGAATCATTTCTAAAACAATGAAGCCTGGGCTAATTGGATTGTACCAAAATGTTACAGGTGCCCAGTTACATTGTCCATTTATGTATGTGTATATTTATATGTGGATGTGTATCCATGTACAATATGTATATATGTGGTTACCTAATATGGTTATCCACTGAGATGGCATTCAAGAAACTAAAAATGAAAATAAATATAATTAACGATGGCATATTGGTGGAGATATTGAAATTTATTTTGTCGGCAAATAAAAACTCTTAAAATTGTGATAAATTATTCTTCAAAGCTTCTCTACACATCTCATCCACTTTTAACACAACAATATCCATATTATAGAAGGATATTTTTTAGATGTTGTTTGAGCTTGAAACAATGCACATAAAATGTTCCTCACCTCTATATCACGTCAAGAGTATACAAAATCTAATTAGAATCCACAAAACAATGCACATAAAGTGGTGGGTTCTCTAACTTTATGCAGGTATGAAATTATTTACGTATATTATTGAAATGGTAATATTTTATATCGATTGCTAGATTTTAGAATTCACTACGTTAAGATAAATGTTGAAACCTAGATGTTTATGGTACATCTTGGTCAAAAGACTCTACAGATGTCCAGATCTATTAATGAAAAGTATCATTCATGATAAAATTAAAGCAATGCTAATATTTTAATTGAGAAAAAGTAGAAATAGAACTACTTTAAAGTAATTATAAATTTATCATCATTTTAGTTCACATAGGTATAAAAGATATTCAACTGTGGATAACACACAAACAAAGTGTAAACATCTTACTTGGAAGTGCATCCCGTGAAACTTGTTCCTCATGGCATGCAGTTCCCACTCCTCTGCTGACAACAATGTAAATTTGGTACCGAAGGTAGATCATGCACAAGGCAACGTCCACTCAACCAAAGCGATATTTTTTTCATAATTCTTGCGTCCTTGCTCTGTGGCAATTTTAATAGCAAGCTTCAACTTCCTATAGAGGGACAACTGACCAATCTCTGAGACCTTCGACAGCAGCTACTGAATCAATTTCCTATTCACGAAAGGGTGATGCTGAAGCCATCTGGTACATGAGGCATTTAAGTTAGTGACATGAAACCTAAAATTTTGATTGGATAGGCATTTTTGGTGGTTTGTTGGGCTGTAGGCTTCATTTTTTTGTTAGACTACATGCAAATTTTGATTAGTGTGTGACTGCCTTGCATCGATTACCATGGTTCCGTTCTCGATGAGGGGTTATGGGCTTATCACATGTGTCATGTACGTATGAAGTTTGCAATGTTGTAGGATAGTTGATCCCTTGCCGCGATCTCATACTAACACAATTGTCGTTGGAGAAATAAAATATGTTAGAACTCTGTGGAATTTAACAAATCCAGTAGCAATCCAACAAACCAAATCATATACTTCATACTTTCTGTACGACTGACATCACCTAATCACCATCTTCGGTGCCAATTAAGAATTATCTTTGTCCGCCTGCTCTGCCACGCTACAGAGTTGGGAATGAAAAACAACGATTCCAAAGACAAAAAATTAGATTTTTTAATTATGATTCATCTTCTTAACCCCTTTCGCTACGCTCACAACATCTTCTATTCATCAGGTTCTGATCATGATGATCTAAATAAGAATTTAATCACTCTGACAACTATGTTGGGATAGGGAGATGGATCGATGTATAGGTGGAGGAAAGGAAGGAGTTTTTAGGGTGTAGAAGCGCTCTATATAAGACGTTGTCACTCAATGGCTATTACGGTAGATTTTTGCACCCTTTTGTTCCACACTATCGGTTAGGTTTCTACCTTAAAAATCGAAGGATTTAACATGTGAAGGGTTGGAGAGAACGACATAGCGTTCTAAGAAGGGATGGAGTCCACCGCAAGTAAAACTCACGTGGATGAGGAAAGGGACAGAAACGAGTGGTGATATTTAGATGAGCAGAATAGTAAATATTCAAAAGATAACCTTGTAACTTTTCATTTTCAGTGGATTCTCATAAACAAAGATGAATCTTCTGCAAAACGATCTTTAAAATCAAACTGTCAGGAGTTACTACTGACTACTAGGAGAAGGATTAGTTATTGTGATTGGTTTGAACGCTTCTCCAACACAACCATAACGATTTTAATTGATTCTATGATACGTAAGTATGATTAACATTACCATGGTAAGGATTTAGGATATTAATCATAAACTAGTCACTAAACAATGTAAAACATACCCGTAGACATTGCTGAATACGGAAGATGAGATCTTGTCGAAACAAAACTCTAGATCCGATGTATGTTTCCAGATCTGAAATACGTCTTCACTCTCTTCGCATATAGCTATCAGTGTGTTTCATGAGATAACCCTAGAGATGGATCTCGAGTTATATTTATAGGTAAAGAGAGGGACGGATTTCTCTAAAAGCTTTAATCGCAGATGTCCATCAAGGTTGCTAAATAATAGAGAAAGTCTTCTAAATTAAACCCTATTCCTATTAATTCATCAGCTTCCTATTTTGACCATGATTGTTATATGGGCAACATAATAAAATTATTTAATGAAATTCGGAATACCCACAAGCCCATAATAATAGGGTCTTTTGTGGGGTCACAAAATTTCTAACAGTCTCCCACTTGGTCCATATGACAATTCTTATGGTATATAGGAAAAACATAAGGCGCACATAAATGTTGAAATAATATACTTAATGAGTTTACCTTAATTACCTTAGTTAACCTGAATCATTGATGAGAGTCATAGCGGTTCTATATTAATTAAAGAATATAGTTCCTTCCATGTACTACTGACCAACTATCAAATTAACCAATTCTTTATAGAGAAGCAATCATAATTGTCCACTTAATGTCTTAGGAAAGACTATTTCTTTTATCATATATTACAACAATATGTACGTAACGAGTCATGATATGAAATAGAAAAATTCAAAAGTTCCAATATTGAATACTCAAATAATGTCATTGCAAAAGCACATAGCAATCTACAAAGTAAGAAAAGCTACTGGTTACCCTCAAGACCTATTATTTTTGCATGCTGCTTAAATGTATTGGGTGGCAACCCTTTAGTAAATGGATCTTCTATATTAGCACTCATATTAATGTGCTCAATTGACACTCTCTTCTCCCGAATTTCTTCTTTAACTGATAGATATTTCATTTCCATGTGCTTTATACCCTTAGAATATCTATCATTCTTTGAAAAGAATATTGTTGTGGCATTATCACAATAAATTTTCAGTGGCCTAGCAATAGAATCCATGACTCTAAGCCCTGAAATAAAATTCCACAGCCATAATGCATGAACTGTAGCCTCAAAGCATGCTACAAATTCAGCTTCCATGGTGGATGATGCAATAATGGTTTGTTTGGCACTCTTCCACGAAATGGCACCTCCAGCTAATACAAACACATAATCAAAAGTGTTTTTCCTAGTATCCACACATCCACCAAAATCTGAATCCGTGTAACCAATCACTTCAAGGTGATCGGTATGCCTGAATGTGAGCATATGTTTCTTCGTTCCCTGTAAGTACCTCAACACTTTCTTTGCAGCTTTCCAATGATCAATGCCTGGATTGCTTTGATAATGACCCAACATACCAACTACAAAACTGATATCTGGTCTAGTGCAGACCTGTGCATACATCAAACTTCCTATAAGAGAAACATAAGGAATTTCTTTCATTCGATTATGCTCTAATTCAGTTTGAGGACATTGACTTAAGATGAACCTATGTCCTTTCTGAATTGGAACAACATTAGAATCACAAGACGCCATATTAAATCTTTCCAAAACTTTTTTGATATAAGCATTCTGAGACAATCCCAAAATCCTATGTGACTTGTTACGGAATATTTCTATCCCAATCACATAAGAAGCCTCTCCCATATCTTTCGTATCAAAATTTTAATGAAGAAAATCCTTGGTTTTCCGTAATAAACCAAGATCGCTGATGGCAATTAGAATATCACCAACATATAGAACCAAGAATGCAAACTTACTCCCACTGATCTTCAGGTATATACATTGATCAATAATGTTTTCAGTAAACCCAAAGGCAGTGATGGTATTGTGAAACTTAATATACCATGGTCGTGAAGCTTGCTTTAATCCATATATTGACTTCCTTAACAAACAGACCATGTTTTCCTTTCCATCAATAATGAAGCCTTCTGGATGAGCCATGTAGACTTATTCTTCTAAACTCCCATACAGAAAAGCCGTTTTCACATCCATCTAATGTAACTCTAAGTTAAAATGAGCTACTAAAGCCATAATGATTCGTAAAGAATCCTTTTTAGAAATTGGAGAAAATGTTTCATTATAATCAATGCCCTCTTCTTGATTAAAACCTTTAGCTACAAGTCTGGCTTTATGTTGATTGATTTTACCAAGAGAGTCGTGTTTGGTCTTATAGAACCACTTACAACCGACTTTCTTATGTCCTTCTGGTAAATCGGCCAACTCCCAACATTTGTTTGCAGCCATAGAGTTTATCTCATCACACATGGCATCGGTCCATTTATCAAAAAATTTAGATTTCATGTCTTGTGAATACGTAATCGGATCTTTATCCATCCCTATGTTAAATTCACATTCTTGTAAATACAACATATAATCATCTGAAATAGCTGATTTCCTATTTCTTGTAGACCTTCTTAATTCTAATGTAGGTGTTGCATTTACATTTGGTTCAGTGGTGATGACAGGCTCATTATGGAGTGCATGATCATTGACATTTTGTTCTTGATTATTGATTGGATAAAAAACATTAGCTGGAACAATGTCAGTCGGAATTGAGGGTAAGGGAATTGGTATTGGTGCCCTTATTTCTCGAATGATCACTTCTCTAACTTTATCACTCTCGCTGATTTTGCCATTCTCAAGGAATTTAGCATTAGCAGTTTCTACAATTCTTGTAGTATGATTAGGACAGTAAAATCTGAACCCCTTTGATCTTTCTGAATACCCAATGAAAAAGCCACTAATGGTTTTTGGATCGAGTTTCTTCTCATGTGGATTATAAATGCGTGCCTCCGCTGGACATCCCCAAACATGTAAATGTCTTAAACTGGGTTTCCATCCCTTCCAAAACTCAAAAGGTGTTTTAAGAACATCTTTGTCGGGAACCCAATTCAAGATATACACAACGATCATAAGGGCATGCATCCACAATGATACATGCAGATTAGAATGACACATCATGCTCCTAACCATTTCTAGAAGTGTACGATTACGTCTCTCAGCTACTCCATTCATCCATGGGGAACCGGACATTGTGTACTGAGGGACAATCCCTAATTTTTCTAAGAGTTTAGCAAAAGGACCAGGACATTGTCCTGATTCATCATACTTTCCGTAATACTCACCACCTCTATTAGACCTAATGATCTTCACCTTTTTACCTAGCTGCCTCTCAACTTTAGTAATGTAAGTTTGAACAGCATTCACAGATTGAGATTTATCATGCATAAGGTAAAGATAATAGTAACGTGAATAATCATCTATAAAGGTAATGAAATATTTTTCTCCACCAAAAGATGGAACATCGAAAGGTCCGCATATGTCGGTATGTATAATTTCGAGAAGTTTAGTACTTCTTGTGGCTCCTTTCTTAGTCTGTTTGGTTTGCTTACCCTTAATGTAATCCACACAAACACTAAAATCAGTAAAATCAAGACTCGGAAGAATTTCATCTTTTACCAACCGGTTAACTCTTTCTCAGGATATATGACCCAGTCTCTTATGCCACAAGAATGCAGAACTTTTACTCATCCTACTTCATTTCAAACCCACTTTAGGATGCATGGTAACAAGAAGAGATTCAGAAAATGTATTATCAATAAAATTTTGATATAAACCATTGATCAAAATTCCTGAACCAAATAAACAATTTTCCTTAAACAAACTGAAACGTCCACCACCTATTTCTAATGAAAAGCCATCATTATCAAGTTTAGACATGGAAATTAAATTCCGAGAAATGGAAAGTACATAAAGAGTTTGCTCCAAATGTAAATGAAAACCAGAGTCTAATACTAAACAAAAAGTGCCAATGGCTTCTACTGGAGCTTTCACTCTATTTCCCATGTAAAGATAGGCTTCATTTGGACTTAATTTCAGGGTTGTAAGGAATCCCTGCATCAAGTTTGAAACATGAATATTAGAGCCAGAATCAATCCACCAAGTATTACAAGGTGTTTCTACAAACTTTGATTCAAAACATACAAAATCCAAAGACTTACCTTTCTTTTCGAATCATTCTCTACGCTTCACACAATCTTTCTGAATGTGTCCAGGCTTCTTACAGAAGTAGAAATTATCATTCTTCCTTACTTTCTTAGGTGTAGATTGGCCTGTTTGATTGGATGGACTATTCTTGATGCCCTTCCAATTGTTCTTACCGAATTTGTTCTTCCCATTCCCATTTCCATGCATATAATTTTCCTGAGCAACATGACCATTTTGCTGCTTAATTCGAGCATCATCCTAAACCAGCTTATTGGTCAATTGATTCACATTCCACGTATACTTAATCGTGTTGTAGTGAATCTAAAAAGGACCATATTGCTGAGGCAACGAGTTTAGGATAAATTGCACTAGGAACGAATCCGCTACAGTCATGCCCAATTCATCTAATTTTGCAGCCAGATTGGTCATGTCAAGTACATGTTTCTATATGGTTTTGGTACCATCATAACGGATAGTCGTTAGTTCAACCATAAGTTTTCCAGCAACTGCTTTATCTGCAACTTTAAAGCGTTCAGTGATTATTCTTACATACTCCTTAGCTGTCTGACCCTCACTCTCAGGAATGGAAGATTTGATGTTGGTAGCAGTGGTTAAACGCAGGAATTTCAAGCATAGTTTGTTATCTCTAGTCCATGCGTTAAAGTTTTTGATCTCACTTTCTGTGGAGGTAGCAGTAATATCGGTAGGCTTGTCTACAGTTAATCCTGAGTCAATCTCAAGAAAACCTAAGTAAAACTCAACATGTTCTTTCCACTCGGTATAATTAGTCCCATCTAATTTAGGGACTGAGTTGACAAAGGAATTAAGTTGGGTAGGTTGATGAACTCCATTATAGAAACAGGATCACTTCAGTTAATCTTTGAGTTGTAAACACATTTAAATAAATATGACTAAGATTTGTACATAAACGAGTGATTTAAACCAATAATTAAATGAGTATGGTATCTGTGGATATCCTATACAAGCTTAATCACATAATGAATCAACTCCATAATGGTTATTTCACAACTAATGTATAGTCTACCTGTGGGTAATACATGATGCTAGTAAACAACCAACAATGCTTTTACTTAGTCTGACATTCATTACATTCTTTGAGTCCACTGTGGTGAACTACAACCAATAATATGAATGACATACCAAAAGAAGAGAAACATTCATGTACTGAGATGAAATCACTGTGGTGATTATCAAAATAATATAATATGAATATTACTCTTAAAGACATATTTTTCTCATCTGTTGTACGCATATATGGCATTTGTACAGATAAAATAATTAAGAAAAAATATTTTTTGGTCCTACATAATAGAGTTTGATACCAGGATCAAAGATCAAGGCACGAAAACATCAAACAAAATTTCTATCATCATGTTTACATAACAAATATGCCCAAATATGCCCAAAAAATACTTGAAACATGATTTTGAGGGTCTAAACGGGCGAAAAATGCTAAAAATGAAAATTTTATGGCATAGCCATAAATCTTGAAAAAAACGTCGTTTTCATTCAAAAAAATCTATTTTCGTCAAATTCTGATACTTTTTCGGAAAATGCAGATACATTGATAAAAATTGATTTTATCTTGATTTAGAACTAAGAATATGATCATAACAAAGCGACTGATACCACATGTTAACTGATTCTATGATACGTAAGCATGATTAACATTAGCATGATTACGATTTGGGATCTTGATCATAAACTAGTCACTAAACAATGTAAAACATACCCATAGACATTGCTGAATACGGAAGATGAGATCTTGTCGAAGCGAAACTCTAGATCCGAAGTACGTTTCCAGATCTGAAATATGTCTTCACTCTCTTCGCCTATAGCCGTCAGTGTGTTTCATGAGATAACCCTAGAGATAGATCTCGAGTTATATTTATAGGTAGAGAGAGGGACAGATTTCTCTATAAGCTTTAATCGCAGCCGTCCATCAAGGTTGTTAAATAACAGAGAAAGTCTTCTAAATTAAACCATATTCCTATTAATTCAACAGTTTCCTATTTTGATCATGATTGTTATATGGGCCACATAATAAAATTATTTAATGAAATTCGGAATACCCACAAGCCCATAATAATAGGGTCTTTTGTGGGGTCACGAAATTTCTAACAAACGAAGCATCAAGATAAATTCTTACTCGTATCCTTGTTTCAGCCGATTGTTAGGTAAGGTCATTCGTTGGTAGCTGCTTACTTGGTACTAATAATTGGAAATTGCACTAGGCATATCACCATTGTCTAGGATATATGGTCCTTTCTTTAAGGAGAACACATGTTGACCGCCTCCCGTTGGCTGGCTCATGCATGTATTATTGTTATGTGTACAAGGCTACATATTGGAAATATTATTTGGGTCCATTCTTTTGAAATATCATTAAAATTAATTTTATATCAACTCTTCTTTGCTATAAAATGAACATTGTGGAACGATATAATTTCACAAAGCTCACCGTTTCCGGTATGATTCCTAAAGGTCAAAACTTAGAACCTCCCGATTTTAACACTTTCTAATAAATGAGGTTTAGACACACGATTTGTAATTAAATTTTGATGGGGATACAACGATAAATGTCTAAACGGCCCTTAGAGTTATGTTTCTAGTATAATATACCATGTTTATCACAGCGCAAATGACAAAGATGGATGGCTTAAACTATCAAAAAGAGTTCCATAATAGGCATACAGTTAAAATAACCCGTTATTTTGTGGATTCTAGTCCGCAGAAACGAAAAATTGGAAGCAAGCTAAAAAAGAGATCAGATTTGTTGTGAGCAGCCACCGGACGGAGTTTTGTCAGCGCAATCATATGATCCGAACATACATCTGTCATGGAAGTAAAATGGCGTCGACGAGGAGGTATTATCCATTGATAACTGCATGAATGCTGCTTGCCTGATAACTGCATGAATGCTGCTTGCCTGAATACTATTCTCACAGTGACGACAGACACAGATTGAAAAGATTCGATACAATCACCCCACTTTCTGTTACACAGAAGGTAACACAATTAAGAGCATGAATAAACAAAGATTGATAACAACAAAAAGAACGGATTGAACAGCAAATGGTGACTACGTTTTGTGCCAGGAAACGGGAACTGATCGAGAAAAAAAGATATAAATAGAAGAAGAGAAGCGAAAAATTAAGCGTTATTTACACACACACACAAAAAAAAAAAAGTTAAGGCGTCTCATTGTGTGTATACAGACATGGCAGTCTATTCATTCTCATACCATTATATCTTCGAAATTGAATAATCTGCAAGATGCACATAGCAGTTTATCAATTACAATACCTGATGAAGTGGGACCTTACATGATCCAAGTTCTTCCTGTTATTATCCGGAACGACGACTTTCATCATCCTCCACCTCGGCGCCTCCGGCTCGGCCCCCTTCTCGTATTCTGTTTCGAAATCCTGTAGATCAGCATGGCTCTGGGTTTCTGGTGGTGCAAGAGCAAGCCGTCGAAGCTTGTCGTCGAATATGAGCCGTTTGAGGCTATGCCGCATAATCGCTGCCATATTCCAGATAACACTGTCCAGGAATGTCGGAAGTAGGCCACCTATTCATCCCTCACCGGGATCATATCGGGTTCAAAGTCATATGGCACTTCCGGCTGCCGGTCGTCCTCCGAATGCACGAGAGCAGACAAGCATGCCTTACCCAGCATGAGATCCCGGATTAGCGGGCGATCCTCTGTGTTTTCAGTGAGCATGACAATGAAGTATTCGTAGCCTATCATCTCCAGGTACATCCAGAGAATCAGAAGGTGCTTGGCTTCATCTCGGCTACGGATCACGTGTTCACCGGCAAGAAGCAGACGGTTGAACAGCCGGCAGTGTGGCTGCAGTTGCTCGGTGAGCACATGACCTATCGTCTTGTAACGCTCTTCCTCAGAGCACACTCTGCATGGCACTTCCTCAGGGCCAGGGAGTCGCATAGCTGGCCCCGGGTTCGGAAACAGATTAACAGAGGAAGGCAGTGTAAGTGGAAGGAATTGGATTTTCATTCGCTCATTTACGTTTATGATGTATATATAGTACAATACACAGGTTTACAAAGGAGAGTGATCCGAAACTTGTGGATCTGCAGTCCGCCCACTTCTGCACACGCATGCGGAGCGGAACATTCAGTTGTAGACTCGGTCTTGCGCCGGAAGTCGTTGCTGTTGCGAGGACTCCATTGAGTTTACTCCAGCTGTAGAAGATATTTCTGGACTAACACTCCCCCGCAAGTGAGGCATATTCCTGTTGGAGAGCCGTAACTTGTTGCACAAGAAGGAGAAACGTGAAGAATCAAGTAACTATTTCCGTGGGATAGAGAGAGAAATATAGAATTAAAGATAATAAAAGTTAATAGGAGAGTGTGGAAATAAATATTTATAGGAGCAAAATTCCTTGAAAAAAGGAGAGAAGAGAGTGAATCAAGGAGAGCGCAGCATCAAACTCGCTCTTTTTATAGTAGTATAGATGTAACGAACTTGTAGGAGTTTTGCTGCAACCTGTTCACGTACAAAGTGAAAATCTATTTCCACGTGTTTTGTGCGGGCATGGAAAATAGGATTTGCCGTAAGATACGTGGCACTAAGGTTGTCACACCAAAGAATAGGAGGTTGAGGAAGATGAAACCCAAGTTCCTGTAGTAAGGAGCGAAGCCATATTAACTCGGCTATTGTATTTGCTAAGGCTTTGTACTCTGATTCAGTAGAAGATCTAGAGACAGTTCTTTGCTTGCGGGCCGACCACGAAACTAAATTGCCACCAAGAAATATAGCATAGCCACCCGTTGATCGGCGGTCAAAGGCACAGCCTGCCCAATCAGTATCGGAAAATGCATATAGGAGTAGTGGTGGAATGGACGAAGAACAGTTGATAGAAAGGGAGAGATGGATGGTGTGTTTTAAATATCGAAGTATGCGCTTTACGGCTTGCCAATGATCAAGAGTAGGACTGCTCATGAATTGGCATACGCGGTTGACAGAGAAAGCAATGTCAGGTCGGGTGAGGGTGACATATTGGAGGGCACCAACAACTTGTCGATAAAGGGAGGGATCATGGAATGAGATTTGGGTGGATTTCCCCAGGTCAAGAGAAGTAGAAAGCGGTGTGGAAATAGGTTTGGCACCATCCATACTCGTACTAAGTAGGAGATTGGTGATATATTAGCGTTGGGAAAGAAGTAAGCCGTGAGATGTAGGGAGGACTTCAAGGCCGAGAAAATAATGAATGGGACCGAGGTCCTTAAGAGAGAAAAATGACTTAAGATAAGTGAGGAATTTGGTGAGAAAAGTAGAAGAGCTCCATGTAAGAAGAATATCGTCCACATAAACAAGGGCAAACACATGGATGTCATCTTTATAATACATGAAAAGGGATGCATCCGTTTTAGAATCTGAGAAACCAAAAGCTAAAATCGCATCATGTAATTTGCGAAACTAAGCACGTGGTGATTGTTTGAGACCATAAATGGATTTGTGGAGACGACATACATGAGAGGGATGTGAGGGGTCAATAAAGCCAGGTGGTTGAGACATGTCAACCTCCTCTTGCAAATCTCCATGAAGAAAGGCATTTCGAATATCGAGTTGACGAATCGGCCAGTTATAGTTAACCGCAATTGACAAAATAACGTGGATTGTGGTGGGTTTGACGACGGGACTAAACGTGTCAGTATAATCAATTCCCTCTTGTTGGTGAAAACCCTTGGCAACGAGGCGTGCTTTGTGGCGGTCGAAAGTGCCATCCGCATGAAATTTATTCCGGAATACCCATTTACAGCCAACGATATTCATGGTCGGCATGGACGGAACAAGCGACCAAGTTCCGTTCGATATGAGGGCATTAATCTCATCAGTCATAGCTTGGCGCCACGGAAGATGCTTGTTGGCTTCAGTGAAACAGGTGGGTTCTAGAGGAACAGAGGGTGAGGAAGTAGCGAGGGGGTGACGAGTGGTGAGCATAGCCTTGGAATCTTTCAAGCCAGCGAGGCGACGATAATTTATGGGTGGGTGATGGCGTAAGCTGCGAACCAAAGGGGTGTGGGTTTGCTGTGCGGGAAGTGGAGGTGTAGAGATAGGCGGTGGGGTTGTGCGGGTTGGTTGTGCGGGAACTGGAGGAGGTACAGGTGTATTTAATCCAGAGGGATTAGGCGGCGGAGGTGGGATATGAGTTGCGGGGGTTGATAAAGAGGGAAATGGAATTGCAAGCCAGGGAGTGCAGGCGGTAGGTGACGAGGAGGGAGTAGGTGGGCTGACGGAGGAGGTATTATTTTGGAATGGGAAGCAGCGTTCGTCAAACTGAACATGACGAGCAATGTATATTTTTCCAGTTGGTAAATGCAAACAGCGGTAACCGTAGTGGGTGGGTGAATAGCCAACATCATGGGGACAGTAGCCGAGGAAAATACATTGGGAGGACCGATACTCAAATTTGTGGTTGTTATACGGGCGCAACAAAGGGTAAGCAGCACAGCCAAAGACCCGCAAGAACATATAGTTTGGTTTGGTACGAAACAACTTTGTATATGGGGAATGGTTTCCCAGTAGCTGTGTGGGGTTGCGATTAATTAAGTAACTGGCCGTGTCGAATGCGAAATGCCAAAATCGTCTAGGAACAGATGCATGAGAAAGTAGGGTGAGGCCAGTATCAACGATGTGTCGAATTTTTCGTTCTGCTGCGTCATTTTTCTCATGGGAATGAGGACAAGAGACACGATGCAGAATGCCATGCGTGCGAAGATATGACGAAAGTTTTTTATTTTTGCCACCCCAGTCCGACTGAACAGCACCAATTTTGGTCTTCATTGCTCGTTCGATATGAACATGAAAGTGTGCAAATATTTTAAGGACATCAGAACGAACTTTTAAATTAAGGAAAAATTCAAGTAAACTTGGAATAATCATCAATAAATAACACAAAATAACGATGTCCTTCTGAACTCGGTACAGGTGCCGGACCCCATACATCGGTGAATATAAGATCCAGTGGAGCGGCTGAGCGAGAAGTTGTAGCTGGCAAAGAAAGACGAGTGGATTTGCCCATAAAACAAGCCGGACATTTATTCAACGATAAAGGAGAAGAGCATGGTAGTTTATTGCTAGCTATTACATCACGCGTTAAGCGAGAGTGAGGATGACCGAGACGTTGATACCAGGTTGCTGGTGAGACGTGAGTAGAGACATGAGCAATGTTGGCGGCAGCAGGTGAACGCGGCATTCGAACAGCGTAGAGACCGTCCTTAGGGATTCCGTGGAGGAGCGGGAGTTGGGAGAAACGGTCCTTCACAACACAAAAAGATGGATGAAATTCAAAAAAGCAATGGTTATCACGATTGAAACGTTGAACTGAGAGTAATGCTTTTTGTATAGAAGGAACGTGCAGTATATTATTTAGATGGAGCGTCTTATTGGGAGTGGAAAAGGAAGCATGACCGATGTGTGAAATGGGCAGACCTTGTCCATTGCCAACGTGGACCTGATCATTTCCATGGTAGGGAGTAGATGCTTGCAGCTGCTGTTGGGATGGCGTTACATGATGAGTAGCGCCTGAATCAGGATACCATTCTTCAAACGGAGCTTCTGTAGGAGGGAGTTGCCGGGGCGCCGAGTAGCCGAGAGGAGAAGGCGCACCAACGTAGTTTGCTACAGGCACTTGGCGCGATTGACGTCGAAATCGACGGCGGTAAGGGCTGTGGCCGTGGACTCCACAGACGGGACAGGGATCACGCCGAGGTTGGGAGGGACGACCACGACCGTGACCACGTGCCGAAGAAGGAGAGGGTGCCCGCTGGCTATTTGGAAGCGAGCCAGAAAGTGTGAGATTGGCAAATGACGGCGACGGCGAGGACACTTGCTTGGAGTGGCTGTGGATTTCTTCACTGACAAATAGTCCATGGAGCTATTCAAACGTAGTCGGTATCGAGCGAGCGGATAAAGTAAAGACCAGCGAACCAAATTCTTCATGCAGAGTATTGAAAAGAATGGCATTGAACGTGGCCGTAGAGAGAGGTTGGCCGGCGACAGCCAACTGATCAAAGAGATATTTGGCTTGGCGTAAATAACTGGATACGCCAGCATCAGTTTTCTGAAGACTTTGGAGTTGTGTTTGGAGTTGTGTTTGCAGTTGAAGTGTCCTGCGTCAGAGCATGCCACACGTCGTGCGAGGAGTTCAACCCCACTGCTTGCGGAAGAACCTCTTCAGAGAGAGAGGCGACCAGCCAGGTGAGCACCTGTTGATCACGGCGTAGCCATGCTGTGTAAGCGGGGTTGGTACTGGGAGGATCAGCGGTGGTAATTGCAGGTGGGGAATCAGTTCCTTCAACCAAACCTAGCAGGTCGTAGGTGCGGAGGAGGGGTAGAAGTTGGGTTTTCCATAGTAGGTAGTTGGTTGGGGTGAGCTTGAGAGAAAGAAAGTGAGTGACGTGATTGAGAGTTGGTAAAGACATAGACTCACTGTTTGAGTCGCGAGAAGAGTTTGAAGCAGATGAGGAATTCGCTGGAGCCATGTTTGAGGTGGGGATTAGCCGGATGGCTCTGATACCATGTAAGTGGAAGGAATTGGATTTTCATTCATACATTGCTCATTTACGTTTATGATGTATATATAGTACAATACACAGGTTTACAAAGGAGAGTGATCCGAAACTTGTGGATCTGCAGTCCGCCCACTTCTGCACGCATGCGGAGCGGAGCATTCAGTTGTAGACTCGGTCTTGCGCTTTGTATCCGGAAGTCGTTGTTGTTGCGAGGAGTCCATTGAGTTTACTCCAGCTGTAGAAGATATTTCTGGACTAACAGGCAGGAGTAGTAGGACTACCAGTCTACAAGTTTATTTACTGGAGTCGAAACGTAACTAACCAAACCGTGGAAGCAGGAGGTTGTTTGTTTGGTTCGCGGCCAACCAAACCAACCAACCCGTGGAAGCAGGAGATCGAGCGGGGGAAGGGAAGAAGTAAACATCGGGAGGGGAAGGCCCATTCATTTTGGTGCCAGCCCATTCCGAGTTTTGGTGCTCCTTTCTAAGGCGTACCATACTCCAATATTACTTGGTTGGCCATCCAATGATATGAGCATCTTTTTGAAAGAGATGTTATCCGCTCGATATCCAAGTACAAAGGTACTACAATCCCATTTCAATCTTTTAGCTTATCTATGACTTGTATTGGATTCATCTAGGAAAAGAAACTTATATAGAACACTTTGTTAAAAATAACTACCAACATAGCACATTTTGTAAAATATTTTCCAAAATAACATCTTTGTAGGAAACAAGCCACTCAATTTGGCTTTTTATATTTTCTCGGTCAGTTTTTATTGTTAAAATTAAAAAAAGAAAAAAATGGAAAATGTCACGACAGTTGGCGGTTTCCATTAAACGTATCAAATTGAAAATACCAACCGTTGTGGCGTTTCCAATTTTTTCATTTTAGTAATGAAAACGACAACAGTTGTGGCGCTTTTTACCATTGACACGTAAAATCCCCACTTAGGGTGGCATTTTCAAACCAAAGTATGCCATTTAAAACATATTTTTGGATGGTGTTATATCGGTAATATTTTTTGGTAATTGATCTATATTTGTTCTTTTCATTCATCTATTGGTTCGTGGGAAGAAGAGATTTGAGGATGGGGACACGATTGAATGGGCATGTATAGGTGGAGGATGGGATAATATTGGTTATCCCATCACATGTTTGGATGTAACTTGGAATAGGATTCGCTAAGTGAGGTGTTAATCATGTCTACCACTGGTTTTAGTATGCATTTTTTTTCATTGGCTATGAAAATAATTTGATGCTATGAAATATTTTATATATCAAAATGTAAATTTAAATATATGAGATGAAAATTTACTATTCTAGCCTCATATTAAAATGTCGAGATATGTGTCAAGTTAATTGATGGACTGACATTGGTAGAATGAAATAATGTCCATATTTTTGTCCATATTATAAAACCGATTTTACTTTTCAGGAGTGTTTCTTGACAGTATAAAAATGACACCACAATCTGCTATACATTATTTGGATAATATCAGTTAATCCCATTGAACTTCACATTTTCATGATAGTGTAATTAGGTAATTGCATCCAGAATATGATCCACCAAGAGATCAAAATTTTGAAATGTACAACCACACACCATAATCTTATAACAAGTTTTGAAAGACATAAAAGTCCTACAACGATCAAGGTTTCCTATAAGTGAAGCATACTCAAAAATAAAACCCTTGAACTAAGTCTATATGGAAGATGTTGACAAAAATACTAACTAGAATTAATAAACTAGTTCCTATTCAGTAGGATATTTAAAAATATTTCTCTTTCTTCTTCAGTCAACACTAGAAAAATGTCTGACATAGAGATTCCTTTGCAGTCAATATGATAGCTCCTGAGAATTCTCTTACCCATGCAAGATTTTCTAGTTCTTTTACCTCATGAATAATTATTTTTTGTTTCTAAAATTGCTTCACCCTTGACTCACCTGATTTTTCTACCAAAGTTTTAGTGTCTTCTCCAAGACACTTCACCACATCTGATAAGATACCTACAAAATCATTATCATTTCTCCTCCTTTTCCTCCTCAAATTGCAACTTTTCGTAATCTCTACCCATTGGAGGAAATCTTGTTCATTGTCACTCTCATCCAAATCTTCAATATGAACATTATCTCCATTTCTTTGTTGATCTTTCATTTCTACAGTCATGTCATCTTCGTCTTGCACATTGATTCTAATTACTTGATCCTTCCCAAAAGTTGGGAAAATTTATTAAAGTGTGGGAACTTTTTGTTTTTCTAATTATCTACTTCAGAATGACTCTAGAATGTAAATATTCCCAAAAACCCTTCTTTTCCTCCATATAATGGATATTATCACTAAATCAAAACCCACTTGTGTTGTTGTAATGTCCCTCCAAGCACATATATATCATCAGAAGCAAACCTCATGTTTTCCATAACAAAGGTCACTCGGCTTGGAAGTACATCACAAACATGATATACATAGCAACAAGATAATTGGAACACCATGCATTAATTGGAAATATACATTCATGCATTGTTCTTTGGAATGAAAAACTTATAATGTAAACTATCTCATCTTTGAATTAAAATCCAATACTTGAAAGTTAGAAGAAATCTAAGGTATAAATCTTCTATGGAAACTTGATATAGGATCTTCTAAGGTGTAGATGCACCCCATCGGCTGAGTCTTTTTAACTTCTACTTTGAAACACTCACTTCAAATTCTTTTGCTCCTTGATCTGGGGACATCTCGTCCCATGACCATTTAAAAATAGAGACATACATCAGTAAACGACACTATACACATTATAAGAAAAGAAAGTATGTATAATTGACTTGAGAGAAAAATCTTGACATGTATTTGATTTAAGCATTGTTGAGTACATGAATCTTATAACATGAAGAATTGAGCATTATATATATGCATATCTCTATGATGACCACTTAAGAGCACATTGTTGGTATATATGCCCATAGAGCCATCACGAGCGATTACATGGAGTCAGATATTAATTACTCAATTAATATGATTAGTTACTTAATAAATCAATTCTAGAATATTCTAATTAATCCATGAGTATTTTAATTAACGTAGTCTTTCTATTTACCAAAGGATTTGAGAAACCCTACTTCCTTTTGTCTCCTATTTAAATGGGCTTGACGGCCGATATTTTTACGACATTGATAGAGGCTTTTCAGTTTATGCTCAAGTACGTAAATCCTAGCCATCATCATCCTCGGGAGAGAAAAGAGAGTATTGTGATGCTATCACTTCTCTGCACAGAGACTATTCCCTCCTGCTGGCTTAGGAAGCACAATGTGGAGTTCCAAACCATCCACGTGGATGAAGTAGAGATGCAGATGCTGAGACGCCTGTGTTTGGAGGACGTCAACGACTATCCATATGCGCTACGAGCGGCGTACATCCCTCACGAAAGGAGCACCGTCAGATCTTCCCGCAATGCACTCAGGGAACGTGAGAGAAGCATCGTTTGTGTAGGGCAGTAGTGTTGCACACCATCATGCAGTGGGATATCGCCGGACTTGCTCCGCGATAAGGTATATCCTACGAACACCCTTTCTGATTACACTGTTTTCGACGAGATCATGTTTCGGGTTGCATGAAAAAAAAAATTGCTTCCGCCGCATGTTTCCTCCACAAAATCCAACATTGGTATCAGAGCATCGTCGATCTATGGCGTATTTAGATTCGTTTTGATATGATCAAATTGTTGTATATTGTTTTCTATGTTACATATGATGTGAACTAAAACTGCTAATGTGCAAATCTAAACCTAATTCCACATATGTTGCATGCTTCTATTTTTGACGTTTCGGACGGGGTAGATGATGGAAAATATTAATTTTCCTAAGTGAACGGAAGTGAAATTTCGTAGACCTTTCAGGGGCTCTGCCCTAGAGACCCCACGAGGGGCGGCCTCCCCCCTGCATAGTCTGTATGGGGGTCAAAATTTTATTTAATGGGAAATGAATCACATTAAAAGCACAACAATTTTAATATGTATATACGTATATGTAGATATAACTATGATATCATACATGTCGCCTTTAAAATCTATTTTATGTGGTGAATGCATACATAGTTATGGCCTAGAATCCCCTTTTGTGAATGTTGTGAATGAATGTGGTTGTGAATATTGTGGATATGTTTTTTTGTGAATGCTATGGATGTATAATGGTTGAATGTGGATCCTTTGTATAAAGTATTCGGCTTGCATGTTGAGACTCATCTCTTATTTCAAAGTGTAATTAATTCTTTCTCTTTATAGTTGTACTCATATGATGTAATAGAGATAGGATTAGTTTTAGCCTTTATAAACTTGGTGTAGGGATGCCACTTGAAGATCTAACTCCAAGGAGCGTCCATGGAGAAGCACCATGAAGATCTAATTCCAAGAGGAAAGTTGAAGATCCAACCCAAAGGAGAGTCTATGGAGAAACACTATGAAGATCTGATTCCATGAAGCAACCTGAAGATCCAACTCCAAGGAGCACCCATGGAGAAGCAACTTGAAGTTCCAACCTCACGGAGCATCCATGAAGTTGTTCATTGTAATGTTGATCCTTATAGGTTGATTCACAGGTGGTGTTGCATGAGATGTGTAAGACCTTTGGTGGACCGTAATCCTTTGTGGCTCCAAAGGATTATAATAGTATGGCCATAACTGATGTATTTGTATTTTTTATTGCATGTCTATCATTTTGTGGTTTTGGATATAGTAGTATATGATACATACTATAAGTATGTGGTGTTTGGATATATATGTATTAATAAAACCCCTCAATTAATAATATTAAGTTTTAGTTGCCTTCCATAAAGCAACAGACATGAAAAGCTTGATTGACTATGTGTGGGCATGCCTCCGCGTGGTACATTGTCTATCTCATAGAAGTCTGATGGTGGGTGTGTGGGTCTGCCTCCATAGCACTCATCATGTTGGCTTATGGGTTGGAATTAACTAGGGAACCTTGATGGGATCAAGTACCTTGTAACATCCTGATCTCCTGCTTATTTAGAGCTATTCATAAAAACAAGCTTCTTTGAGGATTTTTTTGTAAAATAAATTTAATTTTAAATAATTCATTTTGATTAATTTAAAAGCTTTTATATATTGAAAATATAATTGCGGTACTTTTTACCAATTTTGAAAAATATTATTTTGGTGGGTAAGCACACAAGCAGGTAGCTGGGTGGCAAGCAAGATGCTTATGGAGGCAAGCATATAGCATGTGGCATACAACTTACAAAAACATAATTAACTAATGCGGAAGCGTTCATGAAGCAGCGGATTACCAAAAATCACTAAAAATTAAAACCTTTTTGCCAAAAGGTCCATCAAATGAAAACTTTCTCACATAGAACAAAAGTAACATATTTACATTCTATTTTTCAAAGGTACATAACTTGTATCATCTCTACCTGTGAATTACAAGCATTAATTATCATGTCAAGCTAAACACGGGTAGTATAAAATCTTGAGGAACTGAGCCAAAATATCGAAAGCACTAACTACTACTCTAAGAACCTGAGAGTACAAAGACGACACATCTATATAAGGCATACCAACCAGTGTCTCCACCTGAGACTTCACTGCTGTCCCTGCTGCTGTTGCTGCTGTCCTTCACGTACTGAAGGATTTCTGTCTCCTCTTCCGCGTCCACCTAAAAATGTAGTTCCCACGGGGGTGAGACAATTGTAAATTGCCCTAACGAAAGATATAACTCTCCGCAGTAACATTATTATTGCAGCTTAAGAAGATAAATATGCACAGAGGAATCATATTTGATTGACAGCAGCTAATTCAATCTCTAACAGATTAGAATATTATTCTTATCTAAAACATTGCAGCTATAACTTGAAAGAGCAACATGTCACTTATCCATTAAGGAATATGAAGAACATGTATAACATTTATTCACTACAACATTATTACCACACTATTAACTATCTTCAGGCTTAGATCATATATCTACTACCTGGCATTGTCATTGTGGAGTCATGGCCTGTAGCCATACTCTTTTCACAAAGTGTAGGGATCTTAGTCCCTCAACTCACCAAGTACAATTCCACTTCTTAACAAGTTCATCATCATGAATATAGTATCTAGGTATTTGAACCCATAACTCACCATAGGATACTTATTACCACTTGTTAGGTAACTTTTTACCTTCAGATCATCTGACCAAAGACATCATATTTCTTGCATCCAATGTATTTTATATAGTACACAAAGCTCAATTATTCTTAGTACACAAAGCATATGAAGGCTTATAAATCATATAAAACATTCTCAATAAAAAAGCATCATAGCCCATACCTGGCTATGCTTCTCATCTCATCATCCCTGCATGATTAGTATTCATGGTAACAACTATAATGCTTTCATATCAGTATCATACAACACTAAGTAATACCATTGTTCCCTCTTTAGGGTTCATGGTTTCTTATTTATATCAGCACCCTTCATTAGGGTTTTCCATAAATAACCACTCGGGATCTTAAGATCATATTATTAATGATCAGCCCTTTTCCATTGCTTCTCAAAGCTAGAAACCAAAAATAGATAACATAAGTATTCAATCATACTTATATATTCTCATCATTCATCATTGAATGTAGTATCAACACAAAGTATGAGTTTCTTTCTCATCTTTATCAGACTATGATTGAATCATAGTATATTAATTTGGATTAACCTTTTTATAAGGCATGTTAGCCTACAACCATCAAGGTGCGTTACATCTCAATGTAACAATTGACATGACACATTTCATGTGTCATCCATTCCAATTATAATGAACTTATAACACATCATGGCATATCAGAATTGGGGTATTGGATGTGATATCTATCATACCTTGATGTATCACTTCCCTTAACACCTTCATCTTACTTGAGTTTATTCACTTAGCTTGTATTAGGGTATCACTCATCCTAATACTTATGCACTAGATCATCACATTCATTATGCAATGTATTGGTCATGATTCATCTATTTTAGAATACACAACCATTGCCAAAGATATGGACTCACCCTTGAGTCAGGGACTATTCATATAAGAATATCCATAATCAACCCCTCTAGGTATTTCATTTGTCAATACATTAATCACTATTCCATCAATAGGAATAGTATTTCCATAATTATAATTTGAGGTTCACTTAGCATCTCACAAACATATATAGATTTCACCTATAATCACTCTTCATTAGAGTTTCATATAATATCCTTCTATATCGGGGTTTCACCTAGTATTATGTGAAATTAAGATTTCACAACACATCACCCAGTGTTACGGCTTCACATTAGTATTAATGGCACTACCCTATATTAGGGTTTCATATACCTTTATCCCATTTTAGGGATTAGGGTTTACCATTCACATCCAAGTGAGGTTTCTCTTTCCTCATACCCAAATTAGGGTTAGGATATACAATTCCCATTAATTTAGGGTTTCTTGCATTGTGACACTAAGTTATGGTTACATCATCACCTTAGATTATGGTTTCACTAAGCTTTGCCCTTAAATTAGCGTTTCACATAACCTTGCTCTAATTAGGATCAAGGTTCATCAATCTTTTCAATGAAGATTTCATGATCTCATAATATGGATCAAACCCTAATTACAAATTTATTCACAATGAGAGAATTAGGGCTTATTAAGTAAGAAATCATCTCTCCCATTCACTCTCCCTCTCATCCTCTCTAAGATGTTAACTATTCCAAGATTAATCTAGGTCAACTCTTTACTTGAGTACACAAAGCTAGGGTTAACCTTTATAATCATCATGGGTCTACATCATTAATAATCACATAGCTAATTGACTTTTGATCATATTAGATGTCCAAATGGTCTAATAAATTAAACCATCAATTATATAAGGAATTCAAAAGAATTGACCAATTAAACTTTCAATTCCACAAAGTGATCAATTGAGTTAACCATTTAAATCTTCAATTGCATTAAGTATCCAAATGGGTTCACCATATTGAACCTTCAATTACATGAGATAATCAAATGGATTAACCATGTTGATCTTCACAATATTAATTACTTAGACCCACAATGATCTTAGTTCACATAAATCAATTGATTGAAAATCATTTGAACAAGTTATACTTGAAACCAATTGAACAAGGTAGGTATAGAAACCGTTTGAACTTTGGGTCTCCAAACGGTTTGAAAACGTTTGGTCCCAAATGGTCTTGAGACTGTTTGGACTCAAACGGTCTTGAGACCATTTGGACTCAAATGGTCTTGAGACCGTTTGGTCCAAACCTTCTCAAAACTACATGGACCAAAAAGGCACTTCAACACTTAATTGACTCAATGTTTCAATCCAAGAACCAATTATAAATTGAACCACTAAAGCATTCATCAAATTGGACCACTGAATCACCATTCAATTAGACCTTCAATTTAGGGTTTTGAACCCAATTGAACTAGGTTTGATAATCAAGAATCCATCACTTAGGGTTTAAAATCGAGGATCCATTAATGGTTGACATTGTGGAATCAAATCAATTGAAATCAATAAACTATCATCATCACATAGACCTGACCTCAAAAGGTCTTGGATGATCACCAAACGATCTTGAGACCGTTTGGGTGATCCCCAAACAATTTTGAAACCGTTTGGGTCAATCAACCCAAAACATCATCTCAATCAATTTCAAAATCAGCACTTAGCCGATTAGGGTTTGCAATTAAGGAATCATTCACAATTGAAACCTTCAAAATCAACCAATTGAAACCATTGGATCAAGATCCAAGTACCACAACATATATCTTCAAACGGTCAACCATTTCAAATGGTCAACCATTCCAAACAGTTTGGAACCCAAACTACCAAACGGTTTGCAAACCGTTTGGTTACCAAACGGTTTGGTGAAACCGTTTGGACTCAACATTGAAACTGTTTGCCCTAGATATTTGGGGAGGTGTGTGCTTATGATGATGTCATCATCATCAAGCTCCAAACTCACGAAATCTATTGTGATTTCCATGGATATTGCATCAATCAACCAAACTTAATTACGGAAATGTAGAAATGATCACCAATTGATAAGGAATTGATTGCAGTAATAAAATTAAGGGTTCAAGTTAGAAAACCCGGCTCCAATTGAGATCCAAAGCTCCAAGCTCATGGCAACAATGGTGTATGCAACTCCTTTCACTATTCCAAGGGTCGTCCTGAAGCTTTGAGTGAAAAGAATTGGTTAGAATTGAAGAGGGGATCGAGATATGAAGAAATCATACATTGATTTTTGATTTTCACCATGGATTCAAGGTGAAAGGAGGTCAAGAACCTTACCAACAGGTTGGGGGTCGTCCTCCTGATCCTCCACAGCTCCTTGGTCGTTTTCCAAGCAAGGAGAAAGAAAGGGATCCGAAAAAGCCTTTGTTTTGGCTTGGAAAAGGTACTTTTATAAGAAAATTGATGAGAGAGAAAATACTTTATAAAAGTCTTTTCATTCCAAAATTGTTGCCACAACTCCCCTCTTGGTTTCTTACATGCAAAGGAATATCTATCCCACCGAGCTCCCTTCCATTATCCAATAATTAAGGGAAAAGAAATTAAGAACCTTAACCCTTATAATAAGAATATCCATATTTGAGTGGAAATTATTTTTCTTATAATAATGGTGAGTGGAATTTCACCTCCTTAGAATATGCTCGTGCCTTTGCAAGGATTTAATCTCATCCACACACATATGAATCCAACCACTTTAATTTTGGTTGAAAGCCCTTTAATTAATACATTCATTTTTGCCCTAAATTAAAATAAGGTTTCAATTAGGATTAAATCTTGATTACTTTCATATCAAGATTCTCTCTCCTCCAACTTAATTCAAATGAGGCGCCCCTCTCATTTTATTTGCTCTACATGATGCCAAGAAACATTAGGGACATTATTGAAGTGGTAATTTGCATATTGAACCCTAGGTTTTGGGTAAATTGCACATTGCACCAAAACTAGGTTTTAATACACAAGGATTGCTTTACACGCTTAATCTTGGTGCCCAAGCTTTTAGAAACCATACCACTACATCATATTCATTCTTATGATGTCTAAACATCATAGAAACATCTTATCATGCAACATTTGCAATTTAACCCCTCAACTTGGGTATAAGGCATAACAGCCAGTGTCTCCACATGAGACTTCACTACTGTCCCTACTGTTGTTGTTGTCGTCCTTCTCCTACTGAAGGATTCCTATCTCCTCGTCCGCGTCCACCTAAAAATGTATTTCCCACGGGGGTGAGACAATTGTAAATTGCCCGAGCGAGAGATATAAATCTCGGCCAGTAACATTATTATTGCAGCTTAAGAAGATAAATATGCACAGAGGAATCATATTTAATTGACAGCAGCTAATTCAATGTCTAACAGATTAGAATATTATTCTTATCTAAAACATTGCAGCTATAACTTGAAAGAGAAACATGTCACTTATCCATTAAGGAATATGAAGAACATTTATAACATTTATTCACTATAGCATTATTACCACAATATTAACTATCTTCAGGCTTAGATCATATATCTGCCACCTGGCATTGTCATTGTGGAGTCATGGCATGTAGCCATACTCTTTTCACAAAGTGTTGGGATCTTAGTCCCTCAACTCACCAAGTACAATTACACTTCTTAACAAGTTCATCATCATCAATATATCATCTGGGTATTTGAACCCATAAATCACCATAGGATACTGATTACCACTTGTTAGGTAACTTTTTACCTTCAGATCATCTAACCAAAGACATCATATTTCTTGTTATACAATGTATTTTATATAGTACCCAAAGCTCAATGATTCTTACTACACAAAGCATATGAAGGCTTATAAATCCTATAAAACATTCTCAATAAACAAGCATCATAGCCCATACATGGCTATGCTTCTCATCTCATCATCCCTGCATGATTAGTATTCATGGTAACAATTATAATGCTTTCATATCAGTATCATACAACACTAAGTAATACCATGGTTCCCTCTTTAGGGTTCATGGTTTCTTATTTATATCAACACCCTTCATTATGGTTTTCCATAAATAACCAATCGGGATCTTAAGATCATATTATTAATGATAAGCCCTTTTCCATTGCTTCTCAAAGCTAGAAACCAAAAATAGATAACATAAGTATTCAATCATACTTATATATTCTCATCATTCATCATTGAATGTAGTATCAACACAAAGTATGAGTTTCTTTCTCATCTTTATCAGACTATGATTGAATCATAGTATATTAATTTGGATAAACCTTTTCATAAGGCATGTTAGCCTACAACCATCAAGGTGTATTACATCTCAATGTAACAATTGACATGACACATTTCATGTGTCATCCATTCCAATTATAATGAACTTATAAAACATCATGGCATATCAGAATTGGGGTGTTGGATGTGATATCTATCATACCTTGATGTATCACTTCCCTCAACACCTTCATCTTACTTGAGTTTATTCACTTAGCTTGTATTAGGGTATCACTCATCCTAATACTTATGCACTAGATCGTCACATTCATTATGCAATGTATTGGTCATGATTCATCTATTTTAGAATACACAACCATTTCCAAAGATATGGACTCACCCTTGAGTCAGGGACTATTCATATAAGGATATCAATAATCAACCCCTCTAGGTATTTAATTTGTCAATACATTAATCACTATTCCATCAATAGGAATAGGATTTCCATAATTATAATTTGAGGTTCACTTAGCATCTCACAAATATATATATATATTTCACCTATAATCACTCTTCATTAGAGTTTCATATAATATCCTTCTATATCAGGGTTTCACCTAGTATTATGTGAAATTAAGATTTCACAACACATCACCCAGTGTTAAGGCTTCACATTAGTATTAATGGCACTACCCTATATTATGGTTTCATATACCTTTATCCTATTTTAGGGATTAGGGTTTACCATTCACATCCGAGTGGGGTTTCTCTTTCCTCATAAATGAATTAGGGTTAGGATATACAATTCCCATTAAATTAGGGTTTCTTACATTGTGACACTAAGTTAGGGTTACATCTGTTGGTATGTATGCCCTGAGAGCCAATCATGGGATGATTGGTGGGATACATTAAGATTGATTTGATAAACATCAAAGGCAAGCTTCCAATTCTTTCTGGTTCAGTCATATGAGATAGTGACAAAACAGATTGAATGTCTAGAGAATGACAATACTCAATGACGTATGCCTTCAGGTTCAGGACCTGAACGATGAGATCATATGGATGTTAAGAGTTTGTACATTCTCATTATGTCCCTAGTCGGATGTCATTGTGGAAGGTAGATAGACAGCAATGACACACAAGACTAGATTGTGGTGTTGGTTGATGATAGAATCTCATTAGTCATGATATAGAGATATCAAACCAAACACATAGGTACTTGTTAGAGAACAAGTGTACCGGACAGACCCACTGTGAGTTTGACACATGGAACCATGACATGGTAGTCACAGTCAGTACTCACAGTGATAGTGGTGAGTGTGATTCTTTGACCTGAAATCACTACACTCAACACATGTCGTTGGGCACACTTTGACATCATCAAACGTAGTCCTGAAACATGGGTTGTTATAAAGGTGATGATTGGGTGGCTTTGACACATGGGGCTTTTGAGGGGTGAGTGATAGATATGGGATTTGTCCCTCCTGAGGGAGTTTGATATCCAAGGCCACTTGATGAGTAGGATTGAAATAGGCATGTGCACGCATGTGTGAATCACTATGTGATATTGATGTCATACATATCTCTTCCAATCTACTCTGAGATCAAGAAATTGAATGAACGTTGACAGGATGATTGTTCCATGCCTCGAATTCATTTGGGATATCAGTGACAAAGGAATTATTCATTCATTGTAACACCATTCACAGATTGTAGGATTGAAAGTTTTTCTCCAACTTTCTATTTCACTTGGGTAGCGCTGATGTGTGACTAGGCACCGCTCTTTGCTTGTGAAGTCATAAGTGTTATGGAATTTCACTGCCAACGTGAAATGGACCTGTAGGGTCACACACATAGGATTTAACCTAGAAGAGGAGTTTTATCCACAAACAATGTTTAGATTGATTGCTAAAGGAGTTTAGTAGTTCAATTAAACACTCAATCAATTGATAGCTCAGTATCATAATGTTCAAGGTGTTGGACTGATTGATTAGAGTATCGAATTAATTGAAACCCCATTTGACTGATTCTGCACAATCTACACTCCCAACCGATCGACTCATGTGATGAACCGATCAGCTCAGCTTGGTGAACCGGTCGGCTCAGGTAGTGAGTCGATCGGCTCAAGGACAGGGCGAAATGATTGCTTCAAGTGTTGAAACGATCGTTCAACTGGTCCAACTGGGCAAGTTGGGAAAGTAGGATTGGTGAGAATTTTCCTTTCGTTTCACTTGCCCAATTTGATTGGAACAAGGATTGGTATTTGATTCCAATTAGAAACAAAAGATGGAAAGTCAATCAGGAACTGACCAGGACCACGAACTGACCGGTTCAGAAGTGAACCGACCAGTTGAGGTGTCCCAACCAATCGGTTGAGGTGTCAACCGACCGGCTCAGGTCCCCAACCGACCGTTTTAGAAATGAAACAATCAGGTCAAGTTGTGAGTTGGTTGTTTTGTGGTAAATCTTAAACCCTTCTACTCCTGCTTTTAGTCCTGCATTGCCCAGGATAGAGAACCCAGTCCCATGACCCTCCTATATATATAGGGGTATTGGGGGCTTCTCAAAGTACAACCCAGTGCAACCAGTTGCTCTATGAAGTTGTCGTTATCTCTAGTTTTGGTAATTGAGAGAGAGCCCGAGCAAGTGCTACCTGATAAGGGAGGCACAACAAGGGAAAGATAACTACAGAAAGCAATTGGTGGCAGGAGAGTGTGTTGGCGACTAGTACGCTGATAGAAGGGTGTGACTCCTTCTAATTCCTTGTGAGACAAGGAGATTGGAGTTCTAGGTGGTCCGTGTGGACTACTTCAGAGGCGGGAGGTTTCTGCTGCTCGGAGGACAACTGTCAATCCTGACAGTCCCGGTGAGACCAGGATTCGTCAGTCCCAGTGCGACCAGGAGCTGCACAGACACCATCCAAGACGAGAGGTGAAGACCACACAAGGAACGAGGTATTGTCTCCGAGCAAGCCTCGGGACAAGGTATGATTCCACAAACCATCCTTTCCTATTGTATAGACGTTGACATGTTTCCTTGTTCTGGGTTTGGCGGAGAAATTTTTTTGTTTCCGCTGCCTTCTCTGCCTCCCCTAAAACCCAACAACATCATCACCTTAGATTATGGTTTCACTAAGCTTTTCCCTTAAATTAGGGTTTCACATAACCTTGCTCTAATTAGGATCAAGGTTCATCAATCTTTTCAATGAAGATTTCATGATCTCATAATATGGATCAAACCCTAATTACACATTTATTCACAATGAGAGAATTAGTACTTATTAAGTAAGCAATCATCTCTCCCATTCACTCTCCCTCTCATCCTCTCTAAGATGTTAACTATTCCAAGATTAATCTAGGTCAACTCTTTACTTGAGTACACAAAGTTAGGGTTAACCTTTATAATCATCATGGGTCTACATCATTAATAATCACATAGCTAATTGAATTTTGATCATATTATATTTCCAAATGGTCTAATCAATTAAAACATCAATTATATAAGGAATTCAAAAGAATTGACCAATTAAACTTTCAATTCCATAAAGTGATCAATTAATTTAACCATTGAAATCTTCAATTGCATTAAGTATCCAAATGGGTTCACCATATTGAACCTTCAATTACATGAGATACTCAAATAGATTAACCATGTTGATCTTCACAATATTAATTACTTAGACCCTTAATGATCTTAGTTCTCATAAATCAATTGATTGAAAATCATTTGAACAAGTTATACTTGAAACCAATTGAACAAGGTAGGTATAGAAATAATTTGCACTTTGGGTCTCCCAACAGTTTGAGATTGTTTGGTCCCATTGTTTGGTCCCAAACGGTCTTGAGAACATTTGGTCCAAACCTTCTCAAAACTGCATGGACCAAAAAGGCACTTCAATACTTAATCGACTCGATGTTTCAATCCAAGAACCAATTATAAATTGAACCACTAAAGCATTCATCAATTGGACCACTAAATCACCATTCAATTAGACATTCAATTTAGGGTTTTGAACCCAATTGAACTAGGTTTGATAATCAAGAAACCATCACTTAGGGTTTGAAATCGAGGATCCATCAATGGTTGACATTGTGGAATCAAATCAATTGAAATCAATAAACTATCATCATCACATGATATGACCTAACCTCAAACGGTCTTGGATGATCACCAAACGATCTTGAGACCATTTGGGTGATCCCCAAATGGTTTTGAAACCGTTTGGGTCAATCAACCCAAAACATCATCTCAATCAATTTCAAAATCAGCACTTAGCCGATTAGGGTTTGCAATTAAGGAATCATTCACAATTGAAACCTTCAAAATCAACCAATTGAAACCATTGGATCAAGATCCAAGTACCACAGCATATATCTTCAAATGGTCAACCATTTCAAATGGTCAACCATTCCAAACGGTTTGGAAACCAAACCACCAAACAGTTTGCAAACCGTTTGGTCACCAAACGGTTTGGTGAAACCGTTTGGACTCAACATTGAAACAGTTTGCCCTAGATATTTGGGGAGGTGTGTGCTTATGATGATGTCATCATAATCAAGCTCCAAACTCATGAAATCTACTGTGATTTCCATGGAGATTGCATCAATCAACCAAACTTAATTTTGGAAATGTAGAAATGATCACCAATTGATAAGGAATTGATTGCAATAATAAAATTAAGGGTTCAAGTTATAAAACCTGCCTCCAATTGAGCTACAAAGCTCCAAGCTCACGGAAACAATGGTGAATGCAACTCCTTTCACTATTCCAAGGGTCTTCCTCAACCTTTGAGTGAAAAGAATTGGTTAGAATTGAAGAGGGGATCGAGATATGAAGAATTCATACATTGATTTTCGATTTTCACCATGGATTCAAGATGAAAGGAGGTCAAGAACCTTACCAACAGGTTGGGGGTCGTCCTCCTGATCCTACACAGCTCCTTGGTCGTTTTCCAAGCAAGGGGAAAGAAAGGGATCCGAAAAAACCTTTGTTTTGGCTTGGAAAAGGTACTTGTATAAGAAAATTGATGAGAGAGAAAATACTTTATAAAAGTCTTTTCATTCCAAAATTGTTTCCACAACTCCCCCCTTGGTTTCTTACATGCAAAGGCATCTCTATCCCACCGATATCCCTTCCATTATCCAAGAATTAAGGGAAAAGAAATTAAGCACATTAACCCTTATAATAAGAATATCCATATTTGAGTGGAAATTCTTTTTCTTATAATAATGGTGAGTGGAATTTCACCTCCTTAGGATATGTTCGTTCCTTTGCAAGGCTTTAAGCTCATCCACACACATCTGAATCAAACCATTTTAATTTTGGTTGAAATCCCTTTAATTAATACATTCATTTTTGCCCTAAATTAAATTAGGGTTTCAATTAGGATTAAATCTTAATTATTTTAATATCAAGGTTCTCTCTCCTCCAACTTAATTCAAATGAGGCGCCCCTCTCATTTTCTTTGCTCTAAATGATGCCAAGAAACATTAGGGACCTTATTGAAGTGGTAATTTACATATTGAACCCTAGGTTTTGGGAAAATTGCACATTATACCAAAACTAGGTTTTAATGCACAGGGATTGCTTTACAAGCTTAATCTTGGTGCCCAAGCTTGTGGAAACCATACCACTACATCATATTCATTCTTATGATGTATCAACATCAGAGAAACATCTTATCATGCAACATTTGCAATTTAAACCCTCAACTTGGGTAATTTGCACTTTAGTTCAAAATAAGCAAACATTGCTTCAACATTGTTCAAACAGGACCAAAATTGAAACATAAGTTTCTAATGAGCCCTAATTACTTTTCCCAAGATAAGATTAAGAATCTACTCAACCTTATTAGGAAAAACATCTAGGGTTAACACATAACCCAGGTCAGGGATGTTACAAATTATAAACCCCTAACAAGGATTTCATCCCCGAAATCCCAGGAAAAAGGAGGGACATATTGTTCATTAATCATGCTCTCAAGTATTCACATATCATCTTGATATTATGGACATACTATGGATCTGTAATTCACACAAAGTTCCTTTCATTAATTCCTCCTTATCATTGTTTATGTTTATGCAGGGTATAAACCCCTAACATGTGATGTCCATGTTATTGAAAGGAAGAAGCATAAAAGAACATACTTCTATCATCATCCAAGAATATTTACCAAAATAGAAACATACATATCTAACACAGATAATTCATTCAGCAATCCTTTATTTGTTTGGGAACGTTCACTGAGAAAGCTCACTAAGCAATTAATTTAGAAATATTCACTAAGAAGGTTCACTGAGTTGTTTGTCTTAGAAGAATTCACTAAGTAAGTTCACTAAGTATGTTTACTGAGTAATTTGTTTGGGAAAAATATTCATTGAGAAAATTCACTGAGTATGTTCACTGAGAATATTGTTTTGAAAATATTCACTGAGCAAATTCACTGAGTATGTTCACTAAGAATGTTGTTTTGAAAATATTCACTAAGTAAGTTCACTGAGTATGTTCACTGAGTATTTTGTTTTGAAGATATTCACTGAGAAAATTCACTAAGTATGTTCACTAATAATGTTGTTTTGAAAATATTCACTAAGCAAGTTCACTAAGTATATTGTTTGAAAGTATTCACTGAGGAAGTTCACTGAGAATGTTCACTAAGTATGTTGTTTTGAAAATATTCACTGAGGAAGTTCACTGAGAATATTCACTAAGTATGTTGTTTGAAAGTATTCACTGAGGAAGTTCACTGAGAATGTTCACTAAGTATGTTGTTTTGAAAATATTCACTGAGGAAGTTCACTGAGAATATTCACTAAGTATGTTGTTTGAAAGTATTCACTGAGGAAGTTCACTGAGAATGTTCACTAAGTATTTGTTTTGAAAATATTCACTGAGGAAGTTCACTGAGAATATTCACTAAGTATGTTCACTAAGTAGTTTGTTTTGGAAAAATTCACTGAGAAAGTTCACTGAGTATGTTCACTAAGTAGTTTATTTGGAAAAAATAAATTCACTTAGCTCTTCTTATTTAATTTCATTATACTCTCTAGATTGTTTCAGAATGACTACTTGATCAGAGTAATCAAAAAGATAACAATCTAAGAGTTTCATACTTTCCTTATCTACAATAATCATATACCTGGCTAGGGTATACAAGTATTGAGATTAGGTAGTATGCACTTTATTTACTATCATATTCCTCACTTTTCATATCATTATACACACATGATTTTCCATTCTTGAATTTTCTTCAGGCATTACTTCTATATCTCATCTTTCAATACACAGATAAGGGGGATTATAAAACATTTTAAGGAACACTGAGTAAGATATAAGTTCTCATCTCCTTTGTGTCCTTATAGGACTAGTCAAAGGAATTCAAAAACAACTACTTTCATATCTTTAACACATAGAATCATGATATGAAGTATCAAAACAAAACTATTTCATCTGACCTATCTGGGACGTCTGTCCACGTCCTCTATTGTTACTAGAAAAGTGCCTCCTTTGTGAGCCTTGCTGACTCTGCCCCTGAGGTTGAGTCATCGTTGTATTCCCGCCTGGACAATCCTTTGCCAGATGTCCCGGTTGTCTATATTGGTAATAGATCATGGGCGCAAAATGTCTGTGAGATCCAGTTACCAATGTTGATGCCATGTCAGAGGTTCTATTTGGAACATTACTACGATCCCTATCCATACTTGACACCCATTGTGTCTGAGTATGGAATCTCGATGATGTTGCCAACGTAGAAAATCTCGGTTTCTTAAAAATTTCAAACCTTTGTTCTTGAGGCTGGGTGTACACCTTCTTACCACTAGTCTATCGTTTCTCGATTTTAGACCTCTCTATCCTCCTTACTGACTCCACAAAGGTGGAAAACCTCTCCATGTTCTCTAAAGCAGACACAATAGTGGTTAGTTCAGTGTTCAATCCCTTCTCAAAATGTTGAATTCTTTCCTCATCACTAACTGCCATTTACAGACAAAACCGCAACAACTCCATGAACTTAGCTTCATATTCACTAACGTTCATCTTTCCTTGTTTGATTCTCTCAAATTGAGATATCGTATCATCTAGATAAGTCTTAGGGAAGTATCTACTGACGAATTCTCATCAGAAAACCTCCCATCCAATTTCTTCACCTGGTCTCTTATCTTCCTATATCATCCACCAATGACCAGTACTTCCTTTTAGGAGGTATACATCATGGCTTACCTTTTTAGATTCAGGAATATCAAGGATCTTGAAAGCCTTTTCCAGCTCTGTCAGCCACAGATTAGCATCTGCTGGATCAGATGTACTAGCATAGTCTATGGCTCAAACCCAACGAAGTCTCTCGAAAGTCTTGTCGGCTCCATAACCCTCATGATGGGTTGGTACCTTAGGTGCAGGTGGAGGCATCCTGTCTTCCATATGTGTCATGGCTGTCAGGAATTTCTCAAATTGAGCATGGAGAGCTGGATTTTCTATCACAGCTGGGTCAATCTGGGGCTGTACAGGTACAGGCCCTTCCCTATTCTAGTCTCTTGCACCTCCTCTTGGTGCAGCAGTGCTGCCCTCAGCAGCATGTTCTTCATATTGTCCAGACATATTCAAGTTCTCCTTCTCCTATTTGAGCAGAAGATACTATCAGATAAACTGGAAGACACTTAGAACAGACTCTACAACCTTAGTCCTATGTCTCTGTAGACTCAGCGAACCTTGCTCTGATACCACTTAATTGTGGCATACAACTTACAAAAACATAATTAACAAATGCGGAAGCGTTCAATAAGTAGTGGATTACCAAAAATCACTAAAAATTAAAATCTTTTTTCCAAAAGGTCCATCAAATGAAAACTTTCTCACATAGAACAAAAGTTACATATTTACATTCTATTTTTCAAAGGTACATAACTTGTATCATCTCTTCCTGTGAATTACAAGCATTAATTATCCTGTCAAGCTCAACACAGGTAGTATAAAATCTCGAGGCACTGAGCCAAAATCTCGAAAGCACTAACTACTACTCTGAGGACCTGAGAGTACAGAGAGGACACATAGGACTCTATCTACATCTATACAAGGCATAACAGCCAGTGTCTCCACCTGAGACTTCACTGTTGTCCCTACTAATGTTGATGTTGTCCTTCTCCTACTGAAGGATTCCTATCTCCTCATCCGCATCCACCTAAAAATGTAGTTCCCACGGGGATGAGACAATTGTAAATTGCCCCAGCGAGAGATATAACTCTCCGCCAGTAACATTATTATTGCATCTTAAGAAAATAAATATGCACAGAGGAATCATATTAGATTGACAGCAGCTAATTCAATGTCTAACAGATTAGAATATTATTCGTATCTAAAACATTGCAGCTATAACTTGAAAGAGCAACATGTCACTTATCCATTAAGGAATATGAAGAACATGTATAACATTTATTCACTACAGCATTATTACCACAGTATTAACTATCTTCAGGCTTAGATCATATATCTACCACCTGGCATTGTCATTGTGGAGTCATGGCATGTAGCCATACTCTTTTCACAAAGTGTTGGGATCTTAGTCCCTCAACTCACCAAGTACAATTCCACTTCTTAACAATTTCATCATCATGAATATATCATTTGGGTATTTGAACCCATAACTCACCATAGGATACTTATTACCACTTGTTAGGTAACTTTTTACCTTCAGATCATCTGACCAAAGACATCATATTTCTTGCTATACAATGTATTTTATATAGTACACAAAGGTCAATGATTCTTACTACACAAAGCATATGAAGGATTATAAAGCCTATAAAACATTCTCAATAAACAAGCATCATAGCCCATACCTGGCTATGCTTCTCATCTCATCATCCCTACATGATTACTATTCATGGTAACAACTATAATGCATTCATATCAGTATCATAGAACACTAAGTAATACCATTTTTCCCTTTTTAGGGTTCATGGTTTCTTATTTATATCAACACCCTTCATTAGGGTTTTCCATAAATAACCACTCGAGATCTTAAGATCATATTATTAATGATCAGCCCTTTTCCATTGCTTCTCAAAGCTAGAAACCAAAAATAGATAACATAAGTATTCAATCATACTTATATATTCTCATCATTCATCATTGAATTTAGTATCAACACAAAGTATGAGTTTCTTTCTCATCTTTATCAGACTATGATTGAATCATAGTATATTAATTTGGATTAACCTTTTCATAACGCATGTTAGCCTACAACCATAAAGGTGCATTACATCTCAATGTAACAATTGACATGACACATTTCATGTGTCATCCATTTCAATTATAATGAACTTATAACACATCATGGTATATCAGAATTGGGGTGTTGGATGTGATAGCTATCATACCTTGATGTATCACTTCCCTCAACACCTTCATCTTACTTGAGTTTATTCACTTAGCTTGTATTAGGGTATCACTCATGCTAATACTTATGCACTAGATCATCACATTCATTATGCAATGTATTGGTCATGATTCATCTATTTTAGAATACACAACCATTGCCAAAGATATGGACTCACCCTTGAGTCAGGGACTATTCATATAAGGATATCAATAATCAACCCCTCTAGGTATTTAATTTGTCAATACATTAATCACTATTCCATCAATAGGAATAGGATTTCCATAATTACAATTTGAGGTTCGCTTAGCATCTCACAAACATATATAGATTTCACTTATAATCACTCTTCATTAGAGTTTCATATAATATCCTTTTATATCAGGGTTTCACCTAGTATTATGTGAAATTAAGATTTCACAACACATCACCTAGTGTTAAGGCTTCACATTAGTATTAATGGCACTACCCTATATTAGGGTTTCATATACCTTTATCCCATTTTAGGGATTAGGGTTTACCATTCACATCCAAGTGGGGTTTCTCTTTCCTCATACCCAAATTAGTGTTAGGATATACAATTCCCATTAAATTAGGGTTTCTTGCATTGTGACACTAAGTTAGGGTTACAGCATCATCTTAGATTATGGTTTCACTAAGCTTTGCCCTTAAATTAGGGTTTCACATAACCTTGCTCTAATTAGGATCAAGGTTCATCAATCTTTTCAATGAAGATTTCATGATCTCATAATATGGATCAAACCCTAATTACAAATTTATTCACAATGAGAGAATTAGGGCTTATTAAGTAAGCAATCATCTCTCCAATTCACTCTCCCTCTCATCCTCTCTAAGATGTTAACTATTCCAAGATTAATCTAGGTCAACTCTTTACTTGAGTACACAAAGCTAGGGTTAACCTTTATAATCATCATGGGTATACATCATTAATTATCACATATCTAATTGAATTTTGATCATATTAGATGTCCAAATGGTCTAATCAATTAAACCATCAATTATATAAGGAATTCAAAAGAATTGACCAATTAAACTTTCAATTCCACAAAGTGTTCAATTGAGTTAACCATTGAAATCTTCAATTGCATTAAGTATCCAAATGGGTTCACCATATTGAACCTTCAATTACATGAGATACTCAAATGGATTAACCATGTTGATCTTCACAATATTAATTACTTAGACCCTCAATGATCTTAGTTCTCATAAATCAATTGATTGAAAATCATTTGAACAAGTTATACTTGAAACCAATTGAACAAGGTAGGTATAGAAACCGTTTGCACTTTGGGTCTCCAAACAGTTTGAGATCATTTGATCCCAAACGGTCTTGAGACCGTTTGGTCCAGACCTTCTCAAAACTGCATGGACCAAAAAGGCACTTCAACACTTAATCGACTCAATGTTTCAATCCAAGAACTAATTATAAATTGAACCACTAAAGCATTCATCAACAAGACCACTGAATCACCATTCAATTAGACCTTCAATTTATGGTTTTGAACCCAATTGGACTAGGTTTGATAATCAATAAACCATCACTTAGGGTTTGAAATCGAGGATCCATCAATGGTTGACATTGTGGAATCAAATCAATTGAAATCAATAAACTATCATCATCACATGATATGACCTGACCTCAAACGATCTTGGATGATCCCCAAATGATCTTGAGACTGTTTCGGTGATCCCCAAAAGGTTTTGAACCCATTTGGGTCAATCAACCCAAAACATCATCTCAATCAATTTCAAAATCAGCACTTAGCCGATTAGGGTTTGCTATTAAGGAATCATTCACAATTGAAACCTTCAAAATCAACCAACTGAAACCATTGGATCAAGATCCAAGTACCACACCATATATCTTCAAACGGTCAACCATTTCAAACAGTCAACCATTCCAAACGGTTTGGAACCCAAACCACAAAACGGTTTGCAAACTGTTTGGTCACCAAACGGTTTGGTGAAACCGTTTGGACTCAACATTGAAACTGTTTGCCCTAGATATTTGGGGAGTTGTGTGCTTATGATGATGTCATCATCATCAAGCTCCAAACTCAAGAAATCTACTGTGATTTCCATGGAGATTGCATCAATCAACCAAACTTAATTTTGGAAATGTAGAAATGATCACCAATTGATAAGGAATTGATTGCAATAATAAAATTAAGGGTTCAAGTTATAAAACCTGCCTCCAATTGAGATCTAAAGCTCAAATATCACGGCAACAATGGTGGATGCAACTCCTTTCACTATTCCTAGGGTCGTCCTCAAGCTTTGAGTGAAAAGAATTGGTTAGGATTGAAGAGGGGATCAAGATATGAAGAATTCATACATTGATTTTTTATTTTCACCATGGATTCAAGGTGAAAGGAGGTCAAGAACCTTACCAACAGGTTGGGGGTCTTCCTCCTGATCCTCCACAGCTCCTTGGTCGTTTTCCAAGCAAGGGGAAAGAAAGGGATCCGAAAAAGCCTTTGTTTTGGCTTGGAAATGGTACTTTTATAAGAAAATTGATGAGAGAGAAAATACTTTATAAAAGTCTTTTCATTCCAAAATTGTTGCCACAACTCCCCCCTTTGTTTCTTACATGCAAAGGCATCTCTATCCCACCGATATCCCTTCCATTATCCAAGAATTAATGGAAAACAAATTAAGCACCTTAACCCTTATAATAAAAATATCCATATTTGAGCGGAAATTCTATTTCTTATAATAATGGTGAGTGGAATTTCACCTCCTTAGGATATGCTCATGCCTTTGCAAGGATTTAATATCATCCACACACATCTGAATCCAACCATTTTAATTTCGGTTGAAAGCCCTTTAATTAATACATTCATTTTTGCCCTAAATTAAATTAGGGTTTCAATTAGGATTATATCTTGATTATTTTAATATCAAGATTTTCTCTCCTCCAACTTAAGTCAAATGAGGCACCCCTCTCATTTTATTTGCTCTACATGATTCCAAGAAACATCAGGGACCTTATTGAACTGGTAATTTTCATATTGAACCCTAGGTTTTGGGTAAATTGCACATTATATCAAAACTAGGTTTTAATGCACAAGGATTGCTTTACAAGCTTGTGGAAACCATACCACTACATCATATTCATTCTTATGATGTCTAAACATCAGAGAAACATCTTATCATGCAAAATTTGCAATTTAACCCCTCAACTTGGGTAATTTGCACTTTAGTCCAAAATAAGCAAACATTGCTTCAACATTGTTCAAACATGACCAAAATTGAAACATAAGTTACTCATGAGCCCTAATTACTATTCCCAAGATAAGATTAAGCATCTACTCAACCTTATTAGGCAAAACATCTTGGTTTAACACATAACCCAGGTTAGGGATGTTACATAGCTGGATAGCAAGTAGGTAGCTTGAGCAAGCACATTAGTTGGTGAAGCAAGTAGATGAGTGGCTTGTTCCTTCCCTTGACACCTAGCACCTCCAAAAGTTGACACCTATCCTACCATGTGTCAACCACCCTTTAATAGCTATCTTGAGATGACACATATGCTTCCATGTTTCATCTAGCAATTCTTGAGATGACACCTAACCATCCATGTGTCACCTAACTAGTAAGCATCCACCTAAAGATGACACCTTGCACCCCATGTGTCATCCACACAATGTTTTCTATTAGGACCATGCTACCCTTCACCATTCCTATATAAAGAGCCCCCATCCACCCCACCATAAGCATAAGTTCTCTCCTGTTCATCCCAAAGCAAAGGTGAACGTCCCTTCTCCCTCCTTTCCCATCTCCTTCACCATAAACCTCCAATCTCTGTCTAGATTAGCAAACCACTCTCTTTTTCTCTATGTTAGTGAAAGGAACCTCCTCCCAAAAAATACTCTCTCTATAGAAACCTACTACCTCCTTCCTCCACCATAGTAAGAGCAACCCAATACTATGTCTTCCAAAATATACTTTCTCTAAGAATATATAAGCCATCTCTCTTCTACCCTAGTGAGAGAAACCCTAGAAGTTGATCTAGCTAGGAATGATGATTGAGGTAAAATTCAATAGAATGTTGCCAAAATATATCAAGACTGGATATATTTAATGATGCTATGGTCTTCTTGTGGAACTATGTATCAATGTACATCTAAAGGTATGGTTCCCACATTTTATCATCCAAAAAGTACAGTTTATTATTGTTTAATATGATATTCAATTCCTATTGTAATCTATTATATCAACATCAATAAAAGGTATGGTATAGAATGGTTTGGTATTATATACAGTAAGAGTATAGTATACTTCATATACTTTCCTAAAGAATGAATAAGTGATCAACTATACACAACCTCTTTATTAATAAGCTAGGTAGGACTTCCATATATTCGTCCATATTATCCTTTAAAATAGAGTTTAAAGGCTTTAGATGATAATCAAACATTTCTTTGGATTCTAGTCCTATTGTCTTTTGGTTCCCTTTTCCTTTATTTCTTTCTATTAATTGTGTCATGTGATATTGTTGGAAATTGGAATTCTATCAGACACTTCTAAGGTGACTAGGAGCATGTTTCACTAATGTTTGTAGCCAGTAAAGAGGAAAGGTTATTTAATTGGTTTCGTGTTCGCACGGGAGGACTCCCTAACCTCTTGCACGCTCCTGGCCATAGACTTGTCTGATTCAAAACCACAAACCCACATTACTAACTTGAATAATCATTAGTTAGCATGCTTAATCTTTGCAGGAGACTATTCCCCATTACTAACTTGATCATGCCTGACTCTACATGACCAACCCAAGTGTGGGCCTGAGTATGGTAGAGAATTATACTCATCCATCCCTGACTCCAAAGGACTTAGATCCAGATCCCAAATGTATCAATCCCTGGCCAAGACATGTCGACTCTGTTACCAACACATCTCCCGATATGAATTTTAGAATCAAAAGGACATCATCAATGATATACAACTATTTGATGGATATTCAAAGCTGGAGAGATCAAAAGGTAGTCAAGTAAATGAATCACTTATTATTATTTCAATATGAAACCTAAAATGTAAACTTGTGGGATTGTGGTTTTGAATCAGACAAGTCTATGGCCAGGAGCGTGCAAGAGGTTAGGGAGTCCCCCCCCCCCGTGCGAACATGGAACCAATTAAATAACATGTCCTCCTTAATGGCTACAAACATCAGTGAAACAAGCTCCTAGTCACCTTAGAAGTGTCTGATAGAATTACAATTTCCAACAATATCACATGAAAATTAATAGAGAGAAATAAAGGAAAAGGGAACCAAAAGACAATAGGACTAGAATCCAAAGAAATGCTTGATTATCATTTAAAGCCTTTAAACTCAATTTTAAAGGATAATATGGAAGAATATATGGAAGTCATACCTAGCTTATTAATAAAGAGGTTGTGTATAGTTGATCACTTATTCATTCTTTAGGAAAGTATATGAAGTATACTATACTCTTACTGCATATCATACCAAACCATTCTATACCATACCTTTTATTGATGTTGATATAATAGATTACAATAGGAATTGAATATCATATTAAATAATAATAAACTGTACATTTTGGATGATAAAATGTGGGAACCATACCTTTATATGTCCTTAATAGATATTTCCACAAGAAGACCATAGAATCATTAAATATATCCAATCTTGATATATTTGGGCAGCACTCTATCGCACTTTCCATTACCTCGATCCTCATTCCTAGCTAGATCAGCTTCTAGGGTTTCTCTCACTAGGGTAGAAGAGAGATGGTTTATATATTCTATAGAAAGGATATTGTGAAAGACATCGTATTGGGTTTCTCTCACTGTGGTGGAGGAAGGAAGTAGTAGGTTTCTATAGAGAAAGTATTTGTTGGGAGGTGGTTCCTTTCACTAACATAGAGAAAGAGAGAGTGGTTTGCTAATATAGTGAGAGATGGGAGGTTTATGGTGAAGGAGATGGGAAAGGAGGGAGAAGAGACGTTCACCTTTTCTTTGGGATGAAGAGGAGAGAACTTGTGATTATGGTGGGGTGGATGGGGGCTCTTTATATAGGAATGGTGAAGGGTAGCATGGTATAAATAGCAAAAAGTGTGTGGATGATACATGGGTGCAAGATGTCATCTTTAGGTGGATGTTTACTAGTTAGGTTACACATGGATGGTTAGGTGTCATCTCAAGAATTGCTAGATGACACATGGAAGCATATGTGTCATCTCAAGATAGCTATGAAAGTGTGGTTGACACATGGCAGGATAGGTGTCAACTTTTGGAGGTGTTAGGCGTCAAGGAAAGGAGTGTGCCACTCACCTACTTGCTTCACCAACTAATGTGCTTGCTTAAGCTACCTACTTGCTATCCAGCTATATGCTTGCCTCCATAAGCAACTTGCATGCCACCCATCTACCTGCTTGTGTGCTTACCCACCAAAATGATATTTTTCAAAATTGGCAAAAAGTATCGCAATTATATTTCAATATATAAAAGCTTTTAAATTAATCAAAATGAATTATTTTAACATTAAAATTTATTTTACACAAAAATCCTCAAAGAAGCTTGTTTTATTAAAATCTCTAAATAAGGAGTTTCAATTTGGGCTAGAGATCAGGATGTTACATCTCTGTAACGTCCCCGATTCAACCACCTGATTTTGTTCCTTCGAAAATCAAGTAGTTGAATCTGAGACGTTAATATGGAACCAAGAATCAAAGAACAAGTGTGAGATAAACAATATATCATTTCAAAATATTACACCCTTACAAAAGGTATTTTTACATTATCTCCTATATCAATAAAGAAATGATACATGAGTTTAAAATTAAGCTTGATTTGCCTTTGATTCTTGACGCCCTTCAGGATCTTTTCAAGATGAGTCTTCCACAAGGAAAGGTCCTACAAATAATATAATCTGCAACATGGAAGAATATGTCGCAGCCCAAGTGGGAGAGTATGGGTTAGAAAATTGTCTAAGTATGGACAAATAGAGATAAGCAGCAAGACACTATTAATATAGCTATATTCTTAATGCATTACTCAGATAACTAAAGTAACAAAAGTCCAAACCAAAATTATTGACCATATACTAGCATGAAGCATAAGGAATGTGTATGTACGTATATTTATAAAGCATTTATCAGATGACAACTCTATCAAAAAGTTAGATCGATATTGTGCAGCATAATCAAGATTATTGGCATAATGATAACAAAAAGGGAGACCTTATTCCATAAATGAGTTTAACTACAACTCTTAGAGAAGGTGTCAATTCACCTTGGGCAACTGGCCTGCAACCACAAAAACTTGCTTAACCAAGACTTTAGTCCATTAGGGTCACCAAAACACCTGTAAGTACCCTGGCACACCCCCAGCCACTCGTGCACACTGCATGCTCTATTCAATGAATCAGATTACCACATGCAGCCACCTGTCGCCTTTCCAAGACCAGAAGAGGGTGTTCCTTACACAAAATGCCACTTGAATAATCATTAGTTAGCATGCTTAATCTTTGTCGGAGATTATTCCCCATTACTAACTTGATCATGCCTGACTCTACATGACCAACCCAAGTGTGGGCCTGAGTATGGTAGAGAATTATACTCATCCATCCCTAACTCCAAAGGACTTAGATCCAGATCCCAAATGTATCAATCCCCGGCCAAGACATGCCGACTCTATTACCAACACATCTCCCAATATGAATTTTAGAATCAAAATGACATCATCAATGATATACAACTATTTGATGGATATTCAGAGTTGGAGAGATCAAAAGGTAGTCAAGTAAATAAATCATTGATTATTATTTCAATATGAAACCTAAAATGTAAACTTGTGGGATTGTGGTTTTGAATCAGACAAGTCTATGGCCAGGAGCGTGCAAGAGGTTAGGGAGTCCCCCCCCCCCCGTGCGAACACCGAACCAATTAAATAACATTTCCTCTTTACTGGCTACAAACATCAGTGAAACATGCTCCTAGTCACCTTAGAAGTGTCTGATAGAATTCCAATTTCCAACAATATCACATGACACAATTAATAGAGAGAAATAAAGTAAAAGGGAACCAAAATACAATAGGACTAGAATCCAAAGATATGTTTGATTATCATCTAAAGCCTTTAAACTCAATTTTAAAGGATAATATGGACGAATATATGGAAGTCATACCTAGCTTATTAATAAAGAGGTTGTGTATAGTTGATCACTTATTCATTCTTTAGGAAAGTATATGAAGTATACTATACTCTTACTGCATATTATACCAAACCATTCTATACCATACCTTTTATTGATATTGATATAATAGATTACAATAGGAATTGAATATCATATTAAACAATAATAAACTGTACATTTTGGATGATAAAATGTGGGAACCATACCTTTATATGTCCTTAATAGATATTTCCACAAGAAGACCATAGAATCATTCAATATATCCAATCTTGATATATTTGGGCAGCACTCTATCGCACTTTCCATTACCTTGATCCTCATTCCTAGCTAGATCAGCTTCTAGGGTTTCTCTCACTAGGGTAGAAGAGAGATGGTTTATATATTCTATAGAAAGGATATTGTGAAAGACATCGTATTGGGTTTCTCTTACTGTGGTGGAGGAAGGAAGTAGTAGGTTTCTATAGAGAAAGTATTTGTTGGGAGGTGGTTCCTTTCACTAACATAGAGAAAGAGAGAGTGGTTTGCTAATATAGTGAGAGATGGGAGGTTTATGGTGAAGGAGATGGGAAAGGAGGGAGAAGAGACGTTCACCTTTTCTTTGGGATGAAGAGGAGAGAACTTGTGATTATGGTGGGGTGGATGGGGGCTCTTTATATAGGAATGGTAAAGGGTAGCATGGTATAAATAGCAAAAAGTGTGTGGATGATACATGGGTGCAAGATGTCATCTTTAGGTGGATGTTTACTAGTTAGGTTACACATGGATGGTTAGGTGTCATCTCAAGAATTGCTAGATGACACATGGAAGCATATGTGTCATCTCAAGATAGCTATGAAAGTGTGGTTGACACATGGCAGGATAGGTGTCAACTTTTGGAGGTGTTAGGTGTCAAGGAAAGGAGTGTGCCACTCACCTACTTGCTTCACCAACTAATGTGCTTGCTTAAGCTACCTACTTGCTATCCAGCTATATGCTTGCCTCCATAAGCAACTTGCATGCCACCCAACTACTTGCTTGTGTGCTTACCCACCAAAATGATATTTTTCAAAATTGGCAAAAAGTATCGCAATTATATTTCAATATATAAAAGCTTTTAAATTAATCAAAATGAATTATTTTAACATTAAAATTTATTTTACACAAAAATCCTCAAAGAAGCTTGTTTTATTAAAATCTCTAAATAAGGAGTTTCAATTTGGGCTAGAGATCAGGATGTTACATCTCTGTAACGTCCCCGATTCAACCACCTGATTTTATTCCTTCGAAAATCAAGTAGTTGAATCTGAGACGTTAATGTGGAACCAAGAATCAAAGAACAAGTGTGAGATAAACAATATATCATTTCAAAATATTACACCCTTACAAAAGGTATTTTTACATTATCTCCTATATCAATAAAGAAATGATACATGAGTTTAAAATTAAGCTTGATTTGCCTTTGATTCTTGACGCCCTTCAGGATCTTTTCAAGATGAGTCTTCCACAAGGAAAGGTCCTACAAATAATATAATTAGCAACATGGAAGAATATGTCGCAGCCCAAGTGGGAGAGTATGGGTTAGACAATTGTCTAAGTATGGAAAAATAGAGATAAGCAGCAAGACACTATTAATATAGCTATATTCTTAATGCATTACTCAGATAACTAAAGTAACAAAAGTCCAAACCAAAATTATTGACCATATACTAGCATGAAGCATAAGGAATGTGTATGTACGTATATTTATAAAGCATTTATCAGATGACAACTCTATCAAAAAGTTAGATCGATATTGTGCAGCATAATCAAGATTATTGGCATAATGATAACAAAAAGGGAGACCTTATTCCATAAATGAGTTTAACTACAACTCTTAGAGAAGGTGTCAATTCACCTTGGGCAACTGGTCTGCAACCACAAAAACTTGCTTAACTAAGACTTTAGTCCATTAGGGTCACCAAAACACCTGTAAGTACCCTGGCACACCCCCAGCCACTCGTGCACACTGCATGCTCTATTCAATGAATCAGATTACCACATGCAGCCACATGTCGCCTTTCCAAGACCAGACGAGGGTGTTCCTTACACAAAATGCCACTTGAATAATCATTAGTTAGCATGCTTAATCTTTGTCGGAGATTATTCCCCATTAATAACTTGATCATGCCTGACTCTACATGACCAACCCAAGTGTGGGCCTGAGTATGGTAGAGAATTATACTCATCCATCCCTAACTCCAAAGGACTTAGATCCAGATCCCAAATGTATCAATCCCCGGCCAAGACATGCCGACTCTGTTACCAACACATCTCCCAATATGAATTTTAGAATCAAAATGACATCATCAATGATATACAACTATTTGATGGATATTCAGAGTTGGAGAGATCAAAAGGTAGTCAAGTAAATAAATCATTGATTATTATTTCAATATGAAACCTAAAATGTAAACTTGTGGGATTGTGGTTTTGAATCAGACAAGTCTATGGCCAGGAGCGTGCAAGAGGTTAGGGAGTCCCCCCCCCGTGCGAACACCGAACCAATTAAATAACATTTCCTCTTTACTGGCTACAAACATCAGTGAAACATGCTCCTAGTCACCTTAGAAGTGTCTGATAGAATTCCAATTTCCAACAATATCACATGACACAATTAATAGAGAGAAATAAAGTAAAAGGGAACCAAAAGACAATAGGACTAGAATCCAAAGATATGTTTGATTATCATCTAAAGCCTTTAAACTCAATTTTAAAGGATAATATGGACGAATATATGGAAGTCATACCTAGATTATTAATAAAGAGGTTGTGTATAGTTGATCACTTATTCATTCTTTAGGAAAGTATATGAAGTATACTATACTCTTACTGCATATAATACCAAACCATTCTATACCATACCTTTTATTGATGTTGATATAATAGATTACAATAGGAATTGAATATCATATTAAACAATAATAAACTATACTTTTTGGATGATAAAATGTGGGAACCATACCTTCATACGTCCTTAATAGATATTTCCACAAGATGACCATAGAATCATTAAATATATCCAATCTAGATATATTTGGGCAGCACTCTATCACACTTTCCATTACCTTGATCATTGTTCCTAGCTAGATCAGCTTCTAGGGTTTCTCTTACTAGGGTAGAAGAGAGATGGCTTATATATTCTAGAGAAAGGATATTTTGAAAGACATAATATTGGGTTTCTCTTACTATGCTAGAGGAAGGAAGTAGTAGGTTTCTATAGAGAAAGTATTTGTTGGGAGGTGGTTCCTTTCACTAACATAGAGAAAGAGAGAGTGGTTTGCAAATATAGTGAAAGATGGGAGGTTTATGGTGAAGGGATGGGATAGGAGGGAGAAGAGACATTCACCTCTGCTTTGGGATGAAGAGGAGAGAACTTGTGATTATGATGGGGTGGATGGGAGCTCTTTATATAGGAATGGTGAAGGGTAGCATGGTCTAAATAGCAAAAAGTGTGTGGATGACACATGGGTGCAAGATGTCATCTTTAGGTGGATGTTTACTAGTTAGGTTACTCATGGATGGTTAGGTGTCATCTCAAGAATTGCTAGATGACACATGGAAGCATATGTGTCATCTCAAGATAGCTATGAAAGTGTGGTTGACACATGGCAGGATAGGTGTCAACTTTTGGAGGTGTTAGGTGTCAAGGAAAGGAGTGTGCCACTCACCTACTTGCTTCACCAACTAATGTGCTTGATTAAGCTACCTACTTTCTATCCAGCTATATGCTTGCCTCCATAAGCAACTTGCATGCCACCCAACTACATGCTTATGTGCTTACCCACCAAAATGATATTTTTCAAAATTGGCAAAAAGTACTGCAATTATATTTCAATATATATAAGCTTTTAAATTAATCAAAATGAATTATTTTAATATTAAAATTTATTTTACAAAAAAAATCCTCAAAGAAGCTTGTTTTATGAACATCTCTAAATAAGGAGTTTCAGTTTGGGCTAGAGATCAGGATGTTACATCTCTGTAACGTCCCTGATTCAACCACCTGATTTTATTCCTTCGAAAATCAAGTAGCTGAATCTGAGCCGTTAATATGGCACCAAGAATCAAAGAACAAGTGTGAGATAAGAAATATTTCATTTCAAAATATTACACCCTTACAAAAGGTATTTGTACATTATATCCTATATCAATAAAGAAATGATACATGAGCTTAAAATTATGCTTGATCTTCCTTTGATTCTTGACGCCCTTCAGGATCTTTTCAAGATGAGTCTTCCACAAGGAAAGGTCCTACAAATAATATAATTTGCAACATGGAAGAATATGTTGCAGCCCAAGTGGGAGAGTATGGGTTAGACAATTGTCTAAGTATGGACAAATAGAGATAAGCAGCAAGACACTATTAATATAGCTATATTCTTAATGCATTACTCAGATAACTAAAGTAACAAATGTCTAAACCAAAATTATTGACCATATACTAGCATGAAGCATAAGGAATGTGTATGTACGTATATTTATAAAGCATTTATCAGATGACAACTCTATCAAAAAGTTAGATCGATATTGTGCAGCATAATCAAGATTATTGGTATAATGATAACAAAAAGGGAGACCTTATTCCATAATTGAGTTTAAATACAACTCTTAGAGAAGGTGTCAATTCACCTTGGGCAACTGGCCTGCAACAAGAAAAACTTGCTTAACCAAGACTTTAGTCCATTAGGGTCACCAAAACACATGTAAGTACCCTGGCACACCCCCAGCCACTCGTGCACACTGCATGCTCTATTCAATGAATCAGATTACCACATGCAGCCACTTTTCGCCTTTCCAAGACCAGAAGAGGGTGCTCCTTGCACAAAATGCCACTTGAATAATCATTAGTTAGCATGCTTAATCTTTGCAGGAGATTATTCCCCATTACTAACTTGATCATGCCTGACTCTACATGACCAACCCAAGTGTGGGCCTGAGTATGGTAGAGAATTATACTCATCCATCCCTGACTACAAAGGACTTAGATCCAGATCCCAAATGTATCAATCCCCGACCAAGACATGCCGACTCTGTTACCAACACATCTCGCAATATGAATTTTAGAATCAAAAGGACATCATCAATGATATACAACTATTTGATGGATATTCAGAGTTGCAGAGATCAAAAGGTAGTCAAGTAAATGAATCATTGATTATTATTTCAATATGAAACCTAAAATGTAAACTTGTGGGATTGTGGTTTTGAATCAGACAAGTCTATGGCCAGGAGCGTGCAAGAGGTTAGGGAGTTCCCCCCATGTGAACACGGAACCAATTAATAACATTTCCTCTTTACTGGCTACAAACATCAGTGAAACAGGCTCCTAGTCACCTTAGAAGTGTCTGATAGAATTCCAATTTCCAACAATATCACATGACACAATTAATAGAGAGAAATAAAGGAAAAGGGAACCAAAAGACAATAGGAGTAGAATCCAAAGAAATGCTTGATTATCATCTAAAGCCTTTAAACACAATTTTAAAGGATAATATGGACGAATATATGGAAGTCATACCTAGCTTATTAATAAAGAGGTTGTGTATAGTTGATCACTTATTCATTCTTTAGGAAAGTATATGAAGTATACTATACTCTTACTGCATATAATATCAAACCATTCTATACCATACCTTTTATTGATGTTGATATAATAGATTACAATAGGAATTGAATATCATATTAAACAATAATAAACTATAATTTTTGTATGATAAAATGTGGGAACCATACCTTTATATGTCCTTAATAGATATTTCCACAAGACGACCATAGAATCATTAAATATATCCAATCTTGATATATTTGGGCAGCACTCTGTCGCACTTTCCATTACCTCGATCCTCGTTCCTAGCTAGATCAGCTTCTAGGGTTTCTCTCACTAGGGTAGAAGAGAGATGGCTTATATATTCTAGAGAAAGGATATTGTGAAAGACACAGTATTGGGTTTCTCTTACTATGGTAGAGGAAGGAAGTAGTAGGTTTCTATAGAGAAAGTATTTGTTGGGAGGTTGTTCCTTTCACTAACATAGAGAAAGAGAGAGGGGTTTGCTAATCTAGTGAGAGATGGGAGGTTTATGGTGAAGGGATGGGAAAGGAGGGAGAAGAGACATTCACCTTTTCTCTCAAGAATTTCTAGATGACACATGGAAGCATGTGTCATCTCAAGATAGCTATTAAAGTGTGGTTGACACATGGCAGGATAGGTGTCAACTTTTGGAGGTGTTAGGTGTCAAGGAAAGGAGTGTGACACTCTTATACTTCATATACATTCCTAAAGAATGAATAAGTGATCAACTACACACAACCTCTTTATTAATAAGCTAGGTATGACTTCCATATATTCGTCCATATTATCCTTTAAAATTGAGTTTAAAGGCTTTAGATTATAATCAAGCATTTCTTTGGATTCTAGTCCTATTGTCTTTTGGTTCCCTTTTCCTTTATTTCTCTCTATTAATTGTGTCATGTGATATTGTTGGAAATTGGAATTCAATCAGACACTTCTAAGGTGACTAGGAGCCTGTTTCACTGATGTTTGTAGCCTGTAAAGAGGAAAGGTTATTTAATTGGTTCCGTGTTCACACGGGTGGACTCCCTAACCTCTTGCATGCTCCTGGCCATAGACTTGTCTGATTCAAAACCACAATCCCACAAGTTTACATTTTAGGTTTCATATTGAAATAATAATCAGTGATTCATTTACTTGACTACCTATTGATATCTCCAACTCTGAATATCCATCAAATAGTTGTATATCATTGATGATGTCCTTTTGATTCTACAATTCATATTGGGAGATGTGTTGGTAATAGAGTCGGCATGTCTTGGCCGGGGATTGATACATTTGGGATCTGGATCTAAGTCCTTTGGAGTCAGGGATGGATGAGTATAATTCTCTACCATACTCAGGCACACACTTGGGTTGGTCATGTAGAGTCAGGCATGATCAAGTTAGTAATGGGGAATAATCTCCTGCAAAGATTAAGCATGCTAACTAATGATTATTCAAGTGGCATTTTGTGCAAGGAGCACCCTCTTCTAGTCTTGGAAAGTTGATCGGTGTCTGCATGTGGTAATTTGATTCATTGAATAGAGCATGTAGTGTGCATGAGTGGCTGGGGGTGTTCCAGGGTACTTACAGGTGTTTTGGTGACCCTAATGGACTATAGTCTTGGTTAAGCAAGTTTTTGTGGTTTAAGGCTAGTTGCCAAAGGTGAATTGACACCTTCTCTAAGAGTTGTAGTTAAAATCATTTGTGGAATAAGGTCTCCCTTTTTGTTATCATTATACCAATAATCTTTATTATGCTGCACAATATCGGTCTACATTTTTGATAGAGGTGTCATCTGATAAATGCTTTATAAATATATGTACATACACATTCCTTATGCTTCATGCTAGTATATGGTCAATAATTTTGGTTTGGACTTTTGTTACTTTAGTTATCTGAGTAATGCATTAAGAATATAGCTATATTAATAGTGCCTTGTTGCTTATCTCTATTTATCCATACTTAGACAATTGTCTAACCCATACTCTCCTACTTCGGTTGCGACATATTCTTCCATGTTGCAGATTATATTATTTATAGGACCTTTCCTTCTGGAAGACTCATCTTGAAAAGATCCTGAAGGGTGTCAAGAATTAAAGGCAGATCAAGCTTAATTTTAAACTCATGTATCATTTCTTTATTGATATAGGAGATAATGTAAAAATACCTTTTGTAAGGGTGTAATATTTTGAAATGAAATATTTCTTATCTCACACTTGTTCTTTGATTCTTGGTTCCATATTAACGGCTCAGATTCATCTACTTGATTTTTGAAGGAATAAAATCAGGTGGTTGAATCGGGGACATTACAAAGAGATGTTAATGAGAATGAAAGATGTAGAGTGATAGGTATAACAATTTTTAGGTATTGTATAATTGTGAAAATATATGTTGCAGTTATTATAATAGTAAATATTGTAGGATAAGATATAGGTTATTTAAAAGTATGATACATAGTATATTGAAAAGTGTAACTATTTAAAATAGTAAATAATGGTAGTGGTTAGATGTAAATATTTAGTATTAATTGTACATAGTTAGTAGAATAGTATGAATGGTGTAATTGGAACGTGATGAATACATTAAAAATAATTATATAAATGATGGTTATGTAGATATTTATTATTTTTAATATTTACACTTTTCAATATACTATGTATCATGCATTTAAATAACCTATATCTTATCCTACAATATTTACTATTATAATAACAGCAACATATATTTTCACAATTTTACAGTACCTAAAAATTGTTATAATTATCACTCTACATCTTTCATTCTCATTAACATTATTTAACGGAGGATTAGAGCTAATATATGTATGTTTAAATAAACTAAAACGAATTATTTTGACACATTACAATTTGAATTACAATCTATATTGGAAGTATTAAATAAATAATTATAAATTTTGTAACAAAAACTATGATGGTTAACATAAGTGAAAATAAATTATATAAGAAAGTGAATTGAAAGAAAGTAGAACTAGGAGTTACAAATAAAAAATAGAGTATAACTGTAAGGACCCTGACCTCCGTTTAGGGCTTATCCTGTTTGCTTTGCTTAAACCCTGGTGCTTAGTTGCTTGCTAATCACATGTAGTGTTGATTAGGGTTTGTTTGTGCTTGTTCTGTATTGGAGGTGCTACTTGCATTTAACCCAAGTCTAGGGTTGTTGAGCAAGTTTGTCACCTTGAGAGGTGTTTCTCTCTCTCCTTGCTTCCTCTAGTGTTGAGAGGAAGGGTTGGGCTCATTCTTTGAGTTGCTTTGGGCTTGGATGAGCCTTGTCGGGCCTTGTTGTGCCTTGCTTGAGCCTTGTTGGACCTTGTGTCGGCCATGGTTGTGTCAGCCTAAGGTGTGACGCGCAAGGAGGTGTGTCGGGCATGGAGTTGAGGTGTGTCGTCCATGAACCCCTTTGACCCCTTTTGACCTCGTTTGTGTCACCACTAGTGGACACTTGGTGCTTGATGCTTGCATGTGGCAATGACCTTGGACATGTGTTTAGGGCAAGTTTGAGAGGTGGCATTGCCCATGGACAAGTGTCCCTAGGTGGGCGACACCTTGCCTTGTCTTACCTTGGTTTCTCCGCCAACCTCTCCTATATATGTATTCCCTTTCTCTTGCTAAGGATCCCTTTAGTTCCTTAGTTTCCCCTCCCCTTTGGTTGCACGACACCTCTTCCTTTGCAAAGATTGGTCGCCGATCCTTATCTTGGAGTCTTCTTCTTCTTCCTCTTGAGGTGGCCGAAGGTGTGCTTGGTTCTAGGAGCTTGGATCTTGCTTAAGGCGGGTTATATAACTCCTAACCCTAATCATATTACCTTCTTCTATGTTCTTGTATGTTTTCTTATGATCATAATCAGTCAAATATGTTCTAAGATAAGTTTCTTTCTTGTTGCACCTTTAATCTTGTGGTTATGGTGATCTTGTTAAGATGGTTGAGGTTTGTACCCTTGTACCCTAGTTGGTCGAACCATGTTTTAGGGTTTCCTTTTTGAGAAACACTCCTTTCCCTCCTTGGTCTAGAGAAGTGAGCTTGAGATCTAGTGATATGAGCAACACCCCTCTCTCGTTTAAGTTGAGAGGTGAGCTTGTGTTCTAGTTGCTTGAGCAACACCCTTCTCTCACCATGGATTCAAGAGGTGAGCTTTGTGGTAGATGTAGATCTATGTTTAAGTTGATCCTTGTGGTTGCCCGAATTGTGATAGAGGTTGTGCAAGACCCCTATCTCTTGGTTGTTAAGAGGTGAGCCGATCTTGTTGATCAATTTAGGGTTTGGTGCCCTTGTGCTTGAGGTTGATGATGATCTTGTATCTTGCACGATATGGCTTTGGGATGGTGTTGCCTGATATCCTCTCTTGGACTAGAGTTCTAGGTCGATATAATGAGGTTGTGTTGGGTGATATACCTTAGTCATGGCCTTGTGTGTTGGCCAATAGGATGAGGCTAGTTGGGTTGGACGATAGGCTTTCCTTTGCTTCCCGTTTGAGTTGTACCCTTGGCCGTTGTGCCTAGATGAGTAGGGTTGTTGGTCGATTCCTTTGTGTGTTGGGCATTATGCTTGTTGAGTGCCCTTCTCGATACACCTAGATTGGGTAGTATCTCGGTGCCTGATATACCTTAAACGTTATAGAGCTTAGTGGGCTAGCCTTGAGTTGGGCGTAATGGTTTGGTGGTGATGTCCGATATAGTGACATCTGGTAACCCTAGTCCGACACCCATGGATGCACGACACCCATGGATGCCCGACACCCATGGATGTCTGACACCCATGGATGCATGACACATAGGGTTGCACGATACACCTTGAGGTGGTATCCCAACATCCTTGCTTTAGATTGGCCGATATGTGGCTAGAATGCTTGGGTGATGTGAGGGAAGCTGCCCTGCCCGTCACACTTCTTGTGAGGGTAGTGGGCACTTCTAGTGAGGGTGCCCTACCCGTCACACTTCTTGTGAGGGTAGTGGGTACTTCTAGTGAGAGTCATGCTCCACCCAGACACCCATATGATGGTTCCTTCTCATGTGATCACATATTTTTTATTAAGAGTTATGGTTTGTAAACCTTTGACATGCTTTATAATAGTAAGATGGTTGATATAGTAGAACACACCTATGTAAACATGACATATATGAACTCTAATGACATGATATCACATGTGTTTATGATCATCTGGAAGCATATATATATATATATATATATATATATATATATATATATATATATATAATGATGAGTAAATGATAAGTTTGGAAGTATAAGAGTTGCTTCACATGATGATGTGACCCATGTCTATGGTCACATGTATGAGGCATGAATAATAAAGCATGCAATCATCAATGTTGCCCTATATTGACAATATGATCATTCTGTTAATCTATGATGGTTTTAGTTGTTTCTATGATTGTGTATACTAACCATGCAGGTGTTTTATACGGATGCATAACCAGGTAAAGGGCTATGAGGTATATATGTTTGAATGACACTGCATTGACAATCACTCTTGTTGATGAGATAACATGCATCACTTGTATAATGTGTTTAGGTCTGAGGACTTGAGTTGGCCAAAGTGCCTAAGTTGAGGTGTTATCCTATGATGTTGAGATCTGGGATTGTGATTCCATATGATGACGATAGATGATCAAATTTCCTAAACAGGTAGTGGTTTCTTGCGATGAGGGATTGAGATCCCATGATAATATGATGAAGGTAATAACAAGGTAACTTAATGTTATGTATGTGTTATAATATGGCTGCCTCAACAACCCATTTAAAATATACTAATGAATTACAGTGGAACATATTATGTAGTTGCCCTGGCCATAGATCCATCATCGTCAGTAGCTGGTGATGGTGAAACAGGTTCTCCTGCGGATTAACCTGGAAGTGCATATTATTGAATATGTGTGGTTTCTCCTAGCCGAAAATGAGGAGATTAGAGTGCAACTTCGGTTGTAGACTCAAGATGTGTATAAGAGCATGGTGAATAGGCCCATGGCTCAGTGTGATAGAGCATGAATGTGTTCATGGCTCAGGGAGCACGGTGAACTGGCTTGTGGCTCAGATTTACTAGCGCTGAGACCTGTACCAAGGCGGTCTAGAGAAAGGGTAGCCTGCGGGAGCTGACCCTGTGGCTGAGGCTACTTAAGCATGAGACTACAGTCCTGCTTTGGTTCTCGTACACTGACCATGAGGTGGGAGTTCGTGGAGTCCGGGTCTTCCATTGACCTTGTATGGCACTGGCTTGGGTTTCGTAACCGAAGGTTGGATTTGAGTGGTACGGCTCACTTCCTTAGGGCATAATAATACGTAATCCAGCCGAATAGTATTTATTGCTTAAGGAAAAACACAGAACATTAGTTGAGACCTTGCTTGTGAAGTTGATCTTGTTATACCTTGCAGTTACTTATACGTTCCTTATATTCGATGGTAAGATCTTATAAATCTTATCTTTTCAATCATGTTCCATAAAGAAATACTTGGTTATATTCCTTCCGTACATCTTGGTAATCTCAATGGTAATAACAACCTTGCTCTATAGACTGCTCTTATTCTATGCTTTATCAGTTATCTGCTATTGTTGCTTTAATCTTTCTGAGGTTTTATGGTTTTAGCGGGGAGTTATGTTTCTCACTGGGATTTTGTGTCTCACCTCGTCGGTTTACAACCTTTTTAGGTGTTCACGCTAGACGTGGTGGTGGTCGTGGGGTTGCAGTCAAGCAGCAAGATGAGCAGTAGAAGGCAAGAGATGGACATGCTGTCGTTTTGGTTGTTTTGTAGTGGAGTCTTAGAGTCATCCCTGTACTCTCAGGTGCTCGGAGGCGTTTTGACGTTGTTTTACGATGTATAGTTGATGAAGCTTTGTTTATCCTGCTGCTGGATAGATGTGGCCCTTTATGTATGTATAAATAGGTGATGAACTCATGCGATGACAAGACAGCTGATCTTATATGTTGTGAACACGTATCTAGACTTGTAAATGTTTATATTACCTGTTTTCTTGCAGGATGAGGATCTGAATGTAATAGTTTCTTGGTTTATCTGCTTCCCAAAATCGGTTTTAATTACCCTGTGTTTTTGGTAGTTTAGTGGTTTATGGTGTTTTCCGCACATTTTCGTGTGGAACCTCGTTGTCTGTGTGATAGCGGGATGTGTCGCCACAAGTTTTGGTATCAGAGCTCTAGGTTCACTGAGTCTACAGGGATTTAGGACTAGGTTGTGTCTGTTCTTGCGAGTTTTCCAGATTTTCTTACCATCATCTTCTGCCCTCAGCGGTAGAAAAAGCCAAGATGTCTGGAAACCATGAAGAACATGTTGCCGAGAGCAGCGATGCTACATCAGTTGATGGAGCGGAAGGGCAGTCACATGGAGACCGGGTGCCTGAGGTCCCCCAACTTGACCCAGCCATTCTCAAAAACCCTGCCAACCAACAGCTTATGGGGCAGATGATGGCTATGATGAATCTCATGGTAGAGAGATTGTCAGTGCCTCCACCAAGAGCACAGGCTCCCCATGGTGAAACATCAGGTATTGGGAAGACCTTTGAGCAGCTTCGCAGAGTCAAAGCTTCAGACTATGTTGGGATGGCTGATCCAGAGGATGCAGATCTGTGGCTGATAGGTCTTGAGAAGGCCTTCCGGATCCTCGACATCCCCGAAGCAGATAAAGTCAAGCACATTATCTACCTTCTGAAGGGTAGTGTTGGCCACTGGTGGGCCATCGAGGAGGAGAAGTGACCTGGTGAGGTGATCGGTTGGGAGGTTTTCCGGTATGAGTTCGTCAGCAGATACTTCCCGAAGACATATCTGGATGAGAAGATCAACCAGTTTGAGCACTTGCACCAAGGAGCGATGAACATCACTGAGTATGAAGCCAAGTTCATGGACCTATTGAGGTTTTGTCCTGACATGGCAGCGACAGATGACGAGCAAATCAGACATTTTGAGAAAGGCATGAGTGCTGAGCTGACAACACCTACTTCTGCATTGGAGAACCGTGAGCGGTTTGCCACATTTGTGGAATCTGTCCGTAGGATCGAACGGTCAGTTAAGGAGAAAAGAGAATCCATGTCTAAGAGGAGACCTGCTCAGTTCCAGGGACAGAGGTTTGGTGGCTTCAAGAAGCCGAGGTTTTCAGCACCTTCTGGGTTAAGAGGTTCTAGTGCACCGTCACAGTGGTCTCCGAGTAAGGGAAGAGGATATGTTTCTTCACCGTCAAAGGCACATAGTACAACTTCTGTAGCAGTGATAGGGCCATCTAGGCCACAACAGTGAGTCCAGTCATGCCATCTGTGTGGTTAGATCGGGCATTGGAAGTCAAATTGCCCAAGTAAAGATGTTGAAGTGACACAACAGCTGAGGTAGAATCAACAAGGATCAGATCGACAACAACCCAATAGTTGTAGAGGGCGAGGACGCGGTCAAACATCACAAGAAGGATCATCTGGTCAAGGAAGTAGAGGACGTGGACAGCAAGCAATGGCTCGATTCTATGCTATGAGTCAGGCAGAGGCGATAGTCAACCTGTGAGTGGTGGCAGGTCAGATGGAGTTATTTCATTCTGATTTGTCTTCTTCTTGCTTTATATCTGATCTAGTTGACCTGGGTGCTACGCACTCTCTTATCGCCCATAGTATGCTTGAAAACTGTCTGTTACCTGTTAGCCATAAGAAAGATAGCTTGTTGTTAGAAACCCCTCTTATGGTTCCTCGATGCTTCGAGAGGAGTGCCCATCTTGTGTCTTATCATTTTTGGGATACAGTATACAAGTGGATCTTATAGCACTTGATATACATGGATTCGATGTGATCCTTGGGATGGATACCTTAGAGAAGTATAAGGTTGTGTTGGATTGTAGTTCCAAGCAGGTAGTGTTTGAGGTTTGTGGAGAGAAGTGGATCTTCCAAAGACGTAGGAAGATTCTTCCAACTTGTCTAGTGTCAGCAATGGTGGCAGAAAAGTTGTTACCGCAAGGATGTAAGGCATTCTTAGCTCACGTGGTGGATACCAAGGCGAAAGGCCCTAGCCTTGAGGAGGTGACAGTCATTTGAGAGTTTGCATATGTGTTTCCTGATGAGTTCCCCAATGTTCCTCCACCCCGAGAGATTGATTTCGAGATAAATCTGGTTCCAGGAACACAACCAGTTGCATAGACACCGTATAGGATGGCTCCAGTAGAGATGGCAGAGCTAAAGAAGCAGTTACATGAGTTGTTGGAGAAAGGTTTCATCTGACCAAGTACGTCGCCTTGGGGTGCTCCAATGTTGTTTATTAATAATAAGGACAGATCGATGTGGCTATGCATAGATTATCGGCAGTTGAACAAAGTCACGATCAAGAACAAGTACCCGTTTCTGAGGATAGATGGCCTATCGACCAGTTGTGTGGTGCTACAGTGTTTTCAAAGATCGATCTACGATCCGAATATGATTAGTTGAGGATTAAGGAGGATGACATACCAAAGTCAGCTCTTAGGATGAGGTATGGTCACTTCGAGTTTGTGGTTATGCCGTTTGGGCTAACCAATGTGCCTGCTGCTTTCATGGATTTGATGAACAGGGTGTTCCGTTCATTTCTATATCAGTTTGTTGTAGTCTTTATAGATGACATCTTGATCTACAGTCAGAAGCATGAACAACATCTTCGAAAAGAGTTGACTCTCCTTCACCAACATCAGTTGTATGCCAAGTTTAGTAAGTGTGAGTTCTGGTTGAAAGAAGTAACTTTCTGGGGTCAAGTGATATCTGCAGAAGGAGTCAAGGTAGACCCCAGGAAGGTGGAGTCGGTTGCAGAATGGGAACAACTGAAGATGCTGAGTGAAGTTCATAGTTTCCTGGGTTTAGTAGGATACTACCAGAGGTTTATACAGGACTTCAGTATGATTGCATTGCCGATGATGAATTTGACCCAGAAAGACGTACCTTTTGTCTGGAATGATCGTTGCTAGCAAGCTTTCCAAAGATTGAAGGAGAAGCTGACTAGTGCTCCAGTGTTAGTCCTGCCAGAGGCTGGGAAAGGCTATGTTGTTTTCTGCGATGCTTCTAAGAAGGGCTTAGGATGTGTGCTGATGCAGAAAGACCATGTGCTTTCTTTTTCTTCATGACAGCTTAAGAAACATGAGGAGAACTATCCGACTCATGACTTGGAGTTGGCAGTGGTGGTTCATGTGTTAAAGATTTGGAGACACTATCTTTATGGGGAAGTGTGTCAGATCTTTATAGATCATAAGAATCTAAAGTACATCTTCTCACATAGTGAGCTAAACATGTGACAGTGTCGTTGGATGGAGCTGATCAATGATTATGACTGCACCATTGAGTATCACCCTGGTAAGGCAAATGTGGTAGCTGATGCGCTTAGCCGAAAGTCTTCTTCTCTCCCTACAAAGAAGGCACAGTTGAGTTCCTTGGTATGCCATGGACGGGATATGTTTGTCTCCTTGTGGCAGATGGAAGTTTCCTTGTTAGCATGACTTTTGGCAAAAATGCAAGTCAAGCCTATGTTGAGACAGTAGATCAAAGATGCACAACAAACAAATGATATCGTTCAGTTGATCAGGTCAGAGCTCGACAGCGAAAGGCGTGATGGGTTCCATGAGTCTGAGAATGGACTAGTTTGCTATCATGATAGGATGGTAGTCCCCAATGCTGATGATCTGAGGAAGCTAGTTCTCGAGGAAGCACACACATCGATGTATGTTATGCATCCAGGAGTCACCAAGATGTATCACAATCTGAAGGACTTGTATTGGTGGCCTGGCTTGAAGAAAGATGTAGCCGAGTTTGTGGCTAGGTGTGTGGTATGCCAGCAAGTCAAGGCTGAGCATCAGAAGCCTGCAGGTACGTTGCAACCCATGTCGATACCGCAGTGGAAATGGGATCACATAACCATGGATTTCATAGTTGGTCTGCCCAGGACAACTAAGAATCATGATTCCATTTGGGTGATAGTGGATAGATTGACGAAGTCTTCCCATTTCATACCTGTTAATACAATGTATACAGCCAAGAAGCTCGCTCGGGTATATGTAGATGAGATAGTACGTTGGCACGGTGTGTCAGCAACGATAGTTTCTGACAGAGGTCCTCAGTTCACGAGTCATTTCTGGGAACAGTTGCATAAAGCTTTGGGAACGCAGTTGAGGTTCAGCACTGCTTTCCACCCATAGACAGATGGACAGTCTGAAAGGACTATTCAGATTTAGAAGATCTTCTTAGGGCTTGTGTTTTGCAGTTCCTAGGCAGTTGGGACGTACATCTCAGTTTGATAGAGTTTGCATACAACAATAGTTACCAACGGAGCATTGACATGGCTCCTTATGAGGCCTTATATGGCAGGAAGTGCAGATCTCCTTTATGTTGGTATGAGTCTGGTGAGTATCAACTTTTGGGTCCTGAGTTAGTACAGCAAACAATAGAAAAGATCAAAGTGATACAACAATAGTTGAAAGCGGCACAAGACAAGCAGAAGTCTTATGCAGACAATCGTTGACGACCTTTAGAGTTCCAAGTGGGAGACAAAGTGTACCTCAAGGTCTCACCTTGGAAGGGCGTGCTAAGGTTTGGCAGGAAAGGTAAACTAGCACCCAGGTATATGGGACCATATCCAGTAATAGCATGTGTTGGCAAGGTATCTTACAAGTTGGAGCTGCCGCCAGAGTTGCACAGGTTATATCTAGTATTCCACGTCAGCATGCTGAAGAAAAGTCACCTAGATACAGGGACTATGATATAGTCGGTCAAGGTTTGGCTTGATGAAGATGTGACCTAGGAGGAAGGTCATGTGATGATGCTTGACAGAAGAGTAAAGAAGTTGAAGAGGAAGGACCAAGTTCTGGTAAAGCTTCTTTGGCATCATCGTGGCATTGAGGAAGCCACGTGGGAGCTTGAGGAAGAGATGAGGAGGAAGTATCCCTCACTTTTCTTTTCGGATTTCGAGGAAGAAATCCCTTTGTAGAGGGTTATAGCTTGTAAGGACCCTGACCTCTGTTTAGGGCTTATCCTATTTGCTTTGCTTAAACCCTGGTGCTTAGTTGCTTGCTAATAACGTTTAGTGGTGATTAGGGTTTGTTTGTGCTTGTTGTGTGTTGGAGGTGCTACTTGCAATTAACCCAAGTCTAGGGTTGTTGAGCAAGTTTGTCACATTGAGAGGTGTTTCTCTCTCTCCTTGCTTCCTCTAGTGTTGAGAGGAAGGGTTCAGCTCATTGCTTGAGTTGATTTGGGCTTGGATGAGCCTTGTTGAGCCTTGTTGGGCCTTGCTTGAGCCTTGTTGGACCTTGTATCGGCCATGGGTGTGTCGGCCATGGTTTTGTCGGCCTGAGGTGTGATGCCCAAGGAGGTGTGTCAGGCGTGGAGTTGAGGTGTGTCGTCCATGAACCCCTTTGACCCATTTTGTCCTCATTTGTGTCACCACTAGTGGACACTTGGTGCTTGATGCTTGCATGTGGAAATGACCTTGGACATGTGTTTAGGGCAAGTTTGAGAGGTGGCATTGCCCATGTACAAGTGTCCCTAGGTGGGCGACACCTTGCCTTGTCTTACCTTGGTTTCTCCTCCATCCTCTCTTATATATGTCTTCCCTTTCTCTTGCTAAGGATCCCTTTAGTTCCTTAGTTTCCCCTCCCCTTTGGTTGCATTACACCTCGTCCTTTGCAAAGCTTTGTGGTCGATCCTTATCTTGGAGTCTTCTTCTTCTTCCTCTTGAGGTGGCCGAAGGTGTGCTTGGTGCTAGGAGCTTGGAGCTTGCTTAAGGCGGGTTATATAACTCCTAACCCTAATCATATTACCTTCTTCTATGTTCTTGTATGTTTTCTTATGATCATAATCGGTCAACTATGTTCTAAGATAAGTTTCTTGCTTGTTTCACCTTTAATCTTGTAGTTATGGTGATCTTGTAAAGATGATTGAGGTTTGTACCCTTGTACCCTAGTTGGCCGAACCATGTTTTAGGGTTTCCTTTTTGAGAAACACTCCTTTCCCTCCTTGGTCTAGAGAAGTGAGCTTGAGCTCTAATGATATGAGCAACACCCCTCTCTCGTTTAAGTTGAGAGGTGAGCTTGTGTTCTAGTTGCTTGAGCAACACCCTTCTCTCACCATGGATTGGAGAGGTGAGCTTTGTGGTAGATGTAGATCTATGTTTAAGTTGATCCTTGTGGTTTCCTGAATTGTGATAGAGATTGTGCAAGACCCCTCTCTCTTGGTTGTTGAGAGGTGAGACGATCTTCTTGATCAATTTAGGGTTTGGTGCCCTTGTGCTTGAGGTTGATGACGATCTTGTATCTTGCACGATATGGCTTTGGGATGGTGCTTCCCGATATCCTCTCTTAGACTAGAGTTCTGGGTGGATATGATGAGGTTTTGTTGGGTGATATACCTTGGTCCTGGCCTTGTGTGTTGGCCGATAGGATGAGGCTAGCTGGGTTGGACGATAGGCTTTCCTTTGTTGTCCGTTTGAGTTGTACCCTTGGCCGTTTTGCCTCGATGAGTAGGGTTGTTGGTCGATACCTTTGTGTGTTGGGTGTTATGCTTGTTGAGTGCCCTGCCCGATACACCTATCTTGGGTAGTAGCTTGGTTCCCGATATACCTTAAACGTTATAGAGCTCAATGGGCTAGCCTTGAGTTGGGCGTCATGGTTTGGTGGTGATGCCTGATATAGTGACATCTGGTAACCCTAGCCTAACACCCATGGATGCACGACACCCATGGATGCATGACACATAGGGTTGCACAATACACCTTGAGGTGGTAGCCCAACATCCTTGTTTTAGCTTGGCCGATATGTGGCTAGAATGCTTGGGCGATGTGAGGGAAGCTGCCCTGCCCATCACACTTCTTGTGAGGGAAGTGGGCACTTCTAGTGAGGGTGCCCTGCCCGTCACACTTCTTGTGAGGGTAGTGGGTACTTCTAGTGAGGGTCATGTTCCACCCGGACACCCATATGATGGTTCCTTATCATGCGATCACATCTTTGTTATTAAGAGTTATGGTTTGTAAACCTTTGACATGTTTTATAATAGTAATATGGTTGATATAGTAGAACACACCTATGTAAACATGACATATCTGAACTCTAATGACATGATATCACATGTGTTTATGATCATCTTGAAGCATATATATATATACATATATATATATATATATATATATATATATATAATGATGAGTAAATGGTAAGTTTGGAAGTATAAGAGTTGTGTAAATGATGATGTGACCCATGTCTATGGTCACAGGTATGAGGCATGAATGATAAAGCATGCAATCATCAATGTTTCCCTATATTGACAATACGACCATTCTATTAATCTATGATGGTTTCAGTTGTTTCTATGATTGTGTATACTAACCATGCAGATGTTTTATACGGATGCATAACCAGGTAAAGGGCTATGAGGTATATATGTTTGAATGACACTGCATTGACAGTCACTCTTGTTGATGATATAACATGCATCACCTGTATAATGTGTTTAGGTTTGAGGACCTGAGTTGGCTAAAGTGCCTAGGTTGAGGTGTTATCCTCTGATGTTGAGATCTGGGATTGTGATTCCATATGATGATGATAGATGATGAAATTTCCTTCAGAGGCAGTGGTTTCTTGTGATGAGTGATTCAGATCCCAGGATAATATGATGAAGGTAATAACAAGGTAACTTAATGTTATGTATGTGTTATAACCTGGCTGGCTCAACGACCCACTTAAAATATACTAATGAATTACAGTGGAACATATTATGTAGTTGCCCTGGCCATAGATCCATCATCGTCAGTAGTTGGTGATGGTGAAACAGGTTCTCCTGCGGGTTAACCTGGAAGCGCATATTATTGAATATGTGTGGTTTCTCCTAGCCAAAAATGAGGAGGTTAGAGTGCAACTTCGGTTGTAGACTCAAGATGTGTATAAGAGCATGGTGAACAGGCCCATGGCTCAATGTGATAGAGTATGAATGCGTTCATGGCTCAGGGAGCATGGTGAACTGGCCCGTGGCTCAGATTTACTAGCGTTGAGCCATGTACCAAGGTGGGCTAGAGAAAGGGTATCCTGTGGGAGATGACCCTGTGGCTGAGGCCACTTAAGCATGAGACTGTGGTCCTGCTTTGGTTCTCGTGCACTGACCACGAGGTGGGAGGTCATGGAGTCCGACTCTTCCATTGACCTTGTATGACACCAGCTTGGGTTTCGTAACTGAAGGTTGGATTTGAGCGGTACGGCTCACTTCCTCATGGCATAATAATACGTAATCCATCTGAATAGTATTTATTGCTTAAGGCAAAACATGGAACATTGGTTGAGACCTTGCTTGTGTAGTTGATCTTGTTATACCTTGCAGTTACTTATACGTTCCTTATGTTAGGTGGTAAGATCCTATAAATCTTATCTTGTCAATCATGTTCCATAAAGAAATACTTGGTTATATGCCTTCCGTACATCTTGGTAAGCTCAATGGTAATAACAACCTTGCTCTATAGACTGCTCTTATTCTACGCTTTATCAGTTATCTGTTGTTGTTGCTTTAATCTTTCTGAGGTTTTATGGTTTCGGAAGGGAGTTATATTTCTCGCTGGGACTGTGTGTCTCACCCCGTCGGTTTACAACCTTTTTAGGTGTTCGTGCTAGACGTGGTGGTGGTCGTGGGGTTGCGACTGAGAAGCAAGAAGAGCAGTAGAAGGCAAGAGATGGATATGCTGCCGTTTTGGTTGTTTTGTAGTGGAGTCTTAGAGTCATCCCTGTACTCTCAGGTCCTCGGAGGCGTTTTGACGTTGTTTTACAATATATAGCTGATGAAGCTTTGTTTATCCTACTTCTGGATAGATGTGGCCCGTTATGTATGTATAAATAGGTGATGAACTCATTTGATGACAAGATAGCTGATCTTATACGTTGTGAACACGTATCTAGACTTGTAAATGTTTATATTACCTATTTTCTTGCAGGATGAGGATCTGAATGTAATAGTTTCTTGGTTTATCTACTTCCTGAAACTGGTTTTAATTACCCCGTGTTTTTGGTAGTTTAGTGGTTTACGGTGTTTTCTACACGTTTTCGTGTGGCACCTCACTGTCTGTGTGATAGCGGGATGTGTCGCCACAATAACATTGATATGTGATGATTGAGAATAGAATAGAATGTTGTGTTGATATAACAGTACTTGATAGGACATTAAGAACATAGGCATCAAAGAATGATAACATGATTATAAGTAATAATTTATATATCATTTGATGGGTAAATACAATTACGTTATTAAACACTAATATTAAATTATATTTGTGATATGTTAATATAGTATAATTATTTTGTATTAAATGAAAATATTATTAGAATAAATTGTAATTTTGTATATATGATTAATAGAAATTTGAGTGGAATAATAAATTAGTAGATAATATATATGATAATAACAAATAATTAATGATAAATAAAAATGTAAAGATAAGAGATTACATAAAGATAAAGTGAAAAAAAAATATAAGAGTAAAAAAAGTATAGTGTACAAAAGAGAAATAATAATATATAAATAAACAACATAGATTAAATTTAAAATGTAAAAATAAAAATGAAATACATATGATGATGAGAAAATAGAGAGAGAAAAATGAATGTTAAATATGAAAGATAATAAAAAAACATATGACAATTAATAGAGAGAAATAAAGGAAAAGGGAACCAAATGACAATAGGACTAGAATCCAAAGAAATGTTTGATTATCATCTAAAGCCTTTAAACTCAATTTTAAAGGATAATATGGATGAATATATGGAAGTCATAGCTAGCTTATTAATAAAGAGGTTGTGTATAGTTGATCAATTATTCATTCTTTAGGAAAGTATATGAAGTATACTATACTCTTACTGCATATAATACCAAACCATTCTATACCATACCTTTTATTGATGTTGATATAATAGATTACCATAGGAATTGAATATCATTTTAAACAATAATAAACTGTACTTTTTGGATGATAAAATGTGGGATTGTGGTTTTAAATCAGACAAGTCTATGGCCAGGAGCATGCAAGAGGTAAGGGAGTCCCCTCGTGCGAACATGGAACCAATTAAATAACCTTTCCTCTTTACTGACTACAAACATCAGTGAAGCAGGCTCCTAGTCACCTTAGAAGTGTTTGATAGAATTCCAATTTCCAACAATATCACATGACACAATTAATAGAGAGAAATAAAGGAAAAGGGAACCAAAAGACAATAGGACTAGAATCCAAAGAAATGCTTGATTATCATCTAAACCCTTTAAACTCAATTTTAAATGATAATATGGACGAATATATGGAAGTCATACCTAGCTTATTAATAAAGAGGTTGTGTATAGTTGATCATTTATTCATTCTTTAGGAAAGTATATGAAGTATACTATACTCTTACTGCATATAATACCAAACCATTCTATACCATAACTTTTATTGATGTTGATATAATAGATTACAATAGGAATTGAATATCATATTAAACAATAATAAACTATACTTTTTGGATGATAAAATGTGGGAACCATACCTTTAGATGTACATTGATACATAGTTCCACAAGAAGACCATAGCATCATTAAATATATCCAGTCTTGATATATTTCGGCAACATTCTATTACATTTTCCATTACCTCGATCACCGTTCCTAGCTAGATTAGCTACTAGGGTTTCTCTCACTGCGGTAGAAGAGAGATGGCTTATATATTCTTAGAGAAAGGATATTTTGGAAGACATAGTATTGGGTTGCTCTTACTATGGTGGAGGAAGGAGGTAGTAGGTTTCTATAGAGAGAGTATTTGTTGGGAGGTGGTTCCTTTCATTAACATAAAGAAAGAGAGAGTGGTTTGCTAATCTACACAGAGATTGGAGGTTTATGGTGAAGGAGACGGGAAAGGAGGGAGAAGGGACGTTCACCTTTGCTTTGGGATGAAGAGGAGAGAACTTATGCTTATAGTGGGGTGGATGGGGGCTCTTTATATAGGAATGGTGAAGGGTAGCATGGTCCTAATAGAAAACAGTGTGTGGATGACACATGGGTGCAAGGTGTCATCTTTAGGTGGATGCTTATTAGTTAGGTTACACATGGATGGTTAGGTGTCATCTCAAGAATTGCTAGATGACACATGGAAGCATATGTGTCATCTCAAGATAGCTATTAAAGGGTGGTTGACACATGGTAGGATAGGTGTCAACTTTTGGAGGTGCTAAGTGTCAAGGGAAGGAGCATGCCACTCATCTACTTGCTTCACCAACTAATGTGGTTGCTCAAGCTACCTACTTGCTATCCAGCTATATGCTTGCCTCCATAAGCATCTTGCTTGCCACCCAGCTACCTGCTTGTGTGCTTACCCACCAAAATGATATTTTTCAAAATTTGTAAAAAGTACCGCAATTATATTTTCAATATATAAAAGCTTTTAAGTTAATCAAAATGAATTATTTTAATATTAAAATTGATTTTATAAAAAAATCCTCAAAGAAGCTTGTTTTTATGAATAGCTCTAAATAAGGAGTTTTAACTTAAGTAGGAGATCAAGATGTTACATACCTAAAGGCACACAGATGCATAATGGCAAGGAGTTGTGTATTATCATCTATCCAAGAGTTGCATATGATGCAATTGGAAAAAGTTGCCTACCATAGTATTTGGTCTTTGACTTAGGCGTTGGTTGGGCATTGATCCAAATATTTTGGATCTTGCCTCACTAGAAGGTTGTACATTACAATCTTCCGAGTTGATAGTGAGGGCTATCAATTTGAATAAAATAGTGGGAGCATAATTAATTAAAGGCCTAATTAATCTCATTTATCAAATCTTTACAAGTCAAAATATTTTGGACTAAATGTAAACTTTTTATTTTGTAGCAATCAGATGGCAAACAACACTCACACTTTCTCATTGCGATCGATCCTTGAGAAGGACAAACTTACCACAACCAACTTTCAAAATGGGTTTAGGACGTTGAGAATTATTCTCACGCAAGAGCATAAGCTCTATGTCCTTGAAACACCAGAGCTAGTGGAACCCACCTCAAATGTGCCCAAGGCTGAAAAGGATGCTTACAAGAAGCACCTTGATGATATCGTGGATGTCAAGTGCTTGATGTTGTGCTCAATAAACTTATGAGTTGCAAGAGAAACATGAGAACTTGAATGTCATGGAGATGGTAACACATCTCAAGAACATGTATCAGCATTAAGTAAGACAGGAGAGATATGATGTCTCCAAGGCTTTGTTTAGAAGCAAGATGAAAGAGGGAGACTCAGTTGGCACCCATATAGTCACTTTGATTGGGTACGTGGAAAGACTATCCAAGCTATGATTTCCCCTAGGTCAAGAGTTGTCCACTGATGTGATTCTGCAATCGTTGCTTGAATCATATAGTCATTTTGTCATGAACTACAACATGAACAAACTTGACAAATTGTTGTCAGAATTGTTGGGCATGTTGAGGACAGATGAAGAACAAATGAAGAAAGACAAACCCAAGTATGTGAGGATGATCAATAGGACAAAGGAAAAGTCAAAAGGCAAAGGCAAGGCTAAGAAAGGTTCTAAATCCGGGCAGAAGCCAAAGTCATCCACGCTCAAAGCTAAAGGTAGGATCTCTAAAGAAGGCAGTTGTCACCATTGTCACCAGGCTGGACATTGGAAAAGAAACTGTCCTCTCCACCTAGAGGAACTGAGGAAGAAGAAGCGGGGGATAGAGATCTTCACTTCAGGTATATACATTATTGAGATAAACTTAAATACTTCTTCATCATGGGTACTGGATACCGGATGTGTATCTCACATATGTTCAAATATGCAGGATCTGATAAGAAATAAGCCTTTACGAAAGGGCCAAGTCAAGCTACAGGTTGCTAATGGAGCAAGAGTTGCTGCTACCACAGTTGGAGTTATTAGTTTATCTTTTCCTACGGGCCTTGTAATAGAATTAGAGAATTTCTATTATGTACCTACCATTAATAGAAATATTATTTATGTGTCTTGTATGGACAAGAGTGGATTTGAATTTCACATTAAGAATGGAATGATTTCTGTTTCTAAATATGAGATCATTTATGGAAATGCCCCTATGTCTTATGGTATCTACTTCATAGAATTTGAGACTAGCATATACAATGTAAATACTAAAAGCCTAAACCTTTACAACTCAAACAAAACATACTTATGGCATTGTCATCTTGGGCACATAAATGAGAAGCGCATATCTAGACTCCATAAGGATGGTTATCTAGACTCTTTTGATTTTGAACCATTAGAGACATGTGAGGCTTATTTATTAGGTAAGATGACCAAGACTCCTTTCACTAGACATAGTGAGAGAGTCAATGATCTGCTAGGGCTCATACATACTGATGTATGTGGACCTTTTAGATCAAATGCTAGAGGAGGCTATCAATACTTCATTACCTTCACTAATGACCTTAGTAGGTATGGCTATGTATATCTTATGAAACACAAGTCAGAAACTCTTGAAATGTTCAAGACTTTCATGAATGAAGTAGAGAAGCAACTTGGTAAGAGTATTAAAGCACGTTGTTTAGATCGAAGTGGCAAATACTTAAGCCAAGAGTTTGAGGACCTTCTGAGAGACCATGGTATTGTATCACAATGGACTCCACCTAGTGCACCATAGAATAATGGTGTGTCAGAAAGAAGGAATCGTACATTATTAGACATGGTACGATCAATGATGAGTTCAACCGAACTTGCAATATTGTCCTGGGGATATGCTTTTGAAACCGCATCGTTTACACTTAACCGTGTACCTTTCAAATTGGTTCAAAAGACACCATATGAGATATGGAATGGGAATCGTACCAATTTATCTATGTTAAAGATTTGGGGATGTGAAGCTTATGTTGGGAAAGAATTTCCTAAAAATCTTGGACCCAAATCTGAAAAATGCTATTTTATTGAATACCCTAAGGAAACTCAGGGATACTACTTCTACATACCAACTTACAACAAAGTGTTTGTTTCTTGGACTGCTATATTTCTTGAAAAGGAATTTATTTCCAAAGGAATCAGTGGGAGGAATGTAGAGCTTGAAGAAGGTTGAGATCAAAAAGAAAGTAGAGAACCCGAGGAGGTACATAAGGAACATGAAGACTCACAAACTGTTGTGGAATTTTAACTTCCAAATGTAGCATGGGAACCTCGTAGGTCTAGTAGGACATGACTTGAGTCTGAGAGATTTGGATTTCTCGTGACTCAAGAAAGTTATGAATTGGGCATAGCAGATGAGCCAAATTCCTATCTAACAGCTACTAAGGGACCATAATCTGAGAAATGGCTCGAAGCCATGAGATCTGAGATGGAATCGATGTACACCAACAAGGTATGAACCTTGGTGGATGATGAGTCCTCCTTTACCTCGTGTCTGGATGCAAATGTGGGATAAGGGAAGGAATCAAGCTTTTACATTTATAAACATGAAACCTTCTAAGACCCCCACAACTTTTATTACGGGGTTGAAGTAGATATACGGGGTTGAACACAAGGATGTGGTTATGTTTAGGATGCCAAAGATTTTTGTTCTTGGGTCAGATAAGCCAAAACTATAGTCGATGAAAATATGTGCTAGAACTAGTCTAGCGGGTTGTCACGAATTAAAACAAAACAAAGAAAACAAAACAAAACAAAATAGAGCTTGTGGTTCTACTAATCAGAGAAAGAGAGTTCTTGGCTATGTAACCACAAACGGGACAGTCTATGCACTAGTTCTCGGGTGTAGACAACCCTCGAACACCCAAGAAAGCATCTAGTACGCACAATAGCCTTTGTTCCTTTGGGGTCATCCCACTCGCTCTCGTGATGCGTGACTAAAACCATCAACAATATCTCATCGAGTCCTCTCTTGAAAATGACATATCAATACCTCAGAATATGCTAAGTTCCCTCTCAGGTCTTAGGACATTCGGAGATATTAGGAACAGAGTACCTTAGATCTTCCTCCTCTCGGGTTCAGATCTAAACTATCGTCTCTTAGCTATTCCTACAATGGATCTCTCGATACAGGCAGAAATAACAGTTCAAACTAGAAAGAGATCAACTAATCTAGCAATCATAACTTAGAAAGAGAAAATAGAACATGCAAAATACTAGATCTGATATGAATATACTTTCTTAAGGCAAAAGTACATATGCATGCCCAGATTGGGCTACATAGCCAAGAAGGAGCCCAACTAGCCATAGACAAGCATAGTTGACCCCGAACAAAGATGGAAGAACATCGTTGTACAAGTCACCAAGGGGAACAGAAGAAAGAAGGAGGAAGAAGAAGAGATCAAGCCCATAGAGGAGAAGTGGCTCACGCTCCTTAGCCTCTGTAAAGGTCGGATCTCATCTTTTAGGCCCTCCTCCTTTGTCATTCAGACACCTTGGCCTCCTTCCTCTCTAAATCCTCCCCAAACAGCAGCTCGGTCTGTGATTGGAGGTGGAAAAGTGGTGGAAGATGAAAGCATTCTGAAGAGGCTGGCATAGAACGAGCACTTCGGCCCCTTCGGACCTCCAGACTCTCCCATAGCGCTCTGGGAACCTCATTGGGTCGAGACCAATCGGTGGAAAAACACCCCAGTTCTGAACCCCTCTTCAGGTGGAGAGGGATGGGTATTTATAGGCGGTGTGATCACGACTCTGAACTAGATCGCGGCTTCAACTACCGCGGTCGCGGTGAGGACCTCTTCTCACGGTTATGCAGTCGAGGTGCCTTCCACAGTTGTGGTTGAGGCCGGCTGATCAGCTTGGCTGGGGTTGGGCACCACGGTCGAGGTGTAAACCTCAATCATGGTTAGTTCAGTCACAGTCACGGTGTGCGTCCTGGCTGCGGTCGCGGTCGAGGCCATGTGGACCACAGTCGTGGTTGTGGCGATGGTGAGGACTGCGGTTGCGGTGTGCGTCCTGGCCACAGTCGTAGTCGAGGCCATTTGGACCACAGTCGTGGTGTGGACTTTGCTTCTGCAAAAACGTGTGAACTTGGGGAGATATCATGGAGTAAAGATGTCTTCTCAGGTCTGGTGCCTGCAAATCCCAAAAATGGCTAGTTGAGCGGTCTTTATTTAGAAAAGGGCATAAATTACAAGGAGATAAGAAACATGGTTTATTTAAGGCAAATTAAGACTAAAGTGACACAAAACTATAGATAAAATTCATAGATAATATGCGTAGATTTGGGTGTTATCAACTACCCCAGGCTTAAAACTTTCTTGTCCTCAAGCAAGATTGTGCTCAAAGAACAAAAAGATAACATCCAAATTAAGCTTGGCAATAAATGCTAAAGTTAAGAAAAATATTTTAAAGCATCTATTTTCATGATCCATGTCGTTTTAGAACAAATCCCCACCAACTGTTGATATGATTTCACTTTTCTGACATCCTCCCTTGTTATCTGGATTTCCAATGCTCACTTGAGCCAATATCAAAGAAGTTCCAAGTAAGATTAAGCAAATTCACTACAGCCTGTCGATACTCATGAGGGTTTGAATCGTAATTATTTAAATATGAAAGAATTGTCACATAGGTGATCTCACGGGTGATGAGCAATGAACCATCACCATGAATCCATGCATACCAATCAGGAACACCACACCTCTCACTTATTCATGTCCTAAGAAACAAAGCAAAAAGACTCTAATGACTTCTGAGGATCCCAATCTGCGTCAGGTTGGTCCAAGTAGTGAGCAACATTCCATGTAGTCTGAACCAGTTGGTCCAAAGTAGTGAGATGAACTCCTCGTACTGCGCCTGAACCAACCCTGCTACTGGGATGATCTCATAGGTCTCCTAGGGGTTCCTAGTAGATACTACTAGGCACGACATACCCGCGTTCATGAGCATAGTCATACACCGACTGGGCACCATCCTCAACTATCCTAAAAGAGAAAACAATGCTCATTTATTGTTCACACTCAATCTTCTATCATCTGCATTCTATTTGTAGGCTTGGGTGAGAACTATATAGCTTTTTTTTTATTTTTGTGGGCGGCCAAGCCTCTTTTGCACATTTTTATATTTTTCATCTTTTTGACTCAATATAAGGTGAGAAGGCGTGTAGTCCATCAAGGAAAACATTTCATCTTGATTATAGCTCAAAACTCATCATAATTCGCTTGTCACCTGTGTGAAAAGTTGCAATTATGATTCATGAATCCTTAGAATAGATGCAAATTCATGAAACCATAGCTAGGATTCTTTGATCGTGTTTTAGCTCATTCCAACAGTCCTTTACCATGGATTTTCCATTCACAACATAGATCAAGGGGATTTAGCTTTAAGCTATGAAAAAAAGGGACATAACCTTAGATTTTATTGCCAAACTCAAGGAAAGAGTCAAAGAGCAAGTCAACCGAAAGATCAAGCAATTTTGAAGATGAAAATTGTGCATTAAGGCATAAAATCAAGCATTTATCTATTAGATTTGCACCATATAGCCATAACTGCAAAGCTAAAAAGCTAAAAAAATTTAAAATTTTTAAAACTAAATGCAGGAAGAAAACATGCATGTAAGAAGGATGGAGAGATAGAAAGGTGAAGCCTACCACCCCAATCCTAAAATTTTTCTCGTCCTTGAGCAAGACTTAAACTTGGAATAGTAGGGTGGGAAATTTATTAAAGTCCTAAATGATGCATGTATACAAGGAAAATAAGAATGAATAAAACAATAATTTAATAGGGAAAAGGAAAAGGAGGGGGGGTACACCCTGACCGCCTCCCCAAGGTTATAATCCTTGCTCATGCTCAAGCAGTTCTTCTTGTCACGGTGGGGGAAAAGGGCGAGCAGCTGCTTATTGGTAGTCGCTATTCAAATATTGATCCAAGTTGACTAGACTGCTCGGTGTGTTTTCGAAGTTCTGATTCGGGTCTTGCTGAAACTGAATTGCCGGATCAAAGCTTTGGGGCAGCTGATAGATGTTGGGTCTAGGTTGATAATAAGACACAGGGGGTTGTTGAGAACGTTTCTGATAAAACTATTGAAGCTCTGGAGGGGAAGACCATATAGAATCTTTCTCTGAGATAATGCACGTCTTGCTCCAAATTGTCGAACCGCCTTCCGGAGTCAGCTCTGAAACCTATCATGAAGTTGTATAAGTTCTCCTAATTATCATATGGCACGTACGACTGTTGGGGGTTTTGTGAATATTCAGTAGTAGGTACCCCCATAGGGTCCATCCTGATAAGGTATGTTGTTGAAAGTCAACCCCCTCTGCTGTTCCCCCTCATGAATCCTTAGTACTGGTGGCACACAAGAAGAAGCTCCTGCAGCTCCACTCGTATGATGAATGTTACCATGGGCATCCAAAAGAGAGACACCCATAATTGACGTTCGACATGTGAACTCTGCATTTGCTGGTAGTAAAATTTGGTGTTTGTAGTGACCAAAGATGTAAAGATAACCAGTGTTGCACTCTCTGATCATTCCTAAATGGATCAAGTGGTCTAAGTCTAATCTTGACCACTCGGCAGTATCTTGCATGAGTGCTAACTATTCATCCCCAATTCCCAAATGGTGTGCTATAAACGCTATGATACCTGCCATTGGCATGAATTGAACTTGTTTCTTGAAGGAGTTGTGAATGTGACGAATAATGAAGTTTCCCACATTCACTTTCTTTCCCATTACTACACACCATAGAATGTACAGGTTAGCTGCACTAAGCGTCCCCTGAATGGCGTGCTTCTCCAAGACGTAGTTGGCTAGGACTCGGTATAGATAACAGATTGCCAAGTTGTGGATGTGTGAGCTTTTGGATCTTTTCGTGGAATACTTGCCTTCCCCCGTGATCATTTTCCCTGCTTCGATAATGTTGAATCTATAGTGTATTGTCTCCAGCCACCCCCTAGTCATTTTAGCACAGTATTCAGTGGATCTTGATAACCAACTATTCAGTCTTTCCATTGTAACCTCGTGGGGTTGGTTAAGGAGACAGAAATGTAGTACAGTGTACCGGTGATCCTTGCATGGCTCTAGCATGGCATAAAACTCACAAGTGAGTCTATGGTAAGCATTGCACTGTGTCTATGCAAGCACATCAAGGCTAATGCCTATAAGGTATCTATCGACTTGCTCCTGGATCCTGAGTCTAATCAGCATTCCTGGATCGGCGTACCTTGAGCCCGTAAGTCTACGTTGTCTCCAAGAAGAGCATCAAAATTTAGCTTTTGCTTTATGCTCGGAAAGAATGGTGAGGGGATTGAGTTATGATTGAAACCAATATGAGATGCTTGGTGTTTGTTCCCTTAGAAAGAATCTCTCGAGGAATTTGACCGTCATAAGAAAATTGAACGCTCTACGGACTGTCGGCGCTGATCTCCCGCAGATGAGGGTCTATGAAGAACTGTCAGACCGTCTTAATACCCGGTCGAGGATTGGAGTTCAGCATCGCGTCACTCTATCTCTATCATTTCTTGTAATGCCTCTTGTACCGACCCTCCAATGTGGGTATCCATAGGTGTGCCAATGAGAGTGTGGAAACCAGAGCCAAAATATTGTGAATCGAACCCCGATGTGCAAAGCATAACTTCATCTTCATATATCGAGTTTGTAGTTTGGGAGGCGTGTTGTGGGTAGGGGCTCCCATAATTTGATGGTGAAGCTGAGCTCCCCTTCCCTTTCTTCCTAGTCATGGACTTCTTGAGCTTTTTGAAACCACTCTTCGTGGCGTCCATGATATCGATATATTAAATGTAGACCCGATAACCTTGATTGTGGCTAACAATGAAGGAGATCCTCGAAAACACACCGAATCAGTCTGCAAATTGGGTCGCGACTCAGCTAGACACCGCGATCATGGTACAGAAGACTGCGACCATTGTCTAAGGCTAAGGCACCGTGACTTAGTTGCTCACGATTTGTGGAACCGTGGTCGCAGTGTATCCAGGGATATCGCGACCTCAGCGTCCGTATTACCACGATCACGGTTGGGTACGCGACTGTGATATGACGAACCGCGACCTCGAAGATTGGGATCCCTCTCTGACCCTCTGAGCTAGGCGCTGCCTGGGGCGCTCGGCCGGTGAGTGGCAGGGCCACTGACTAACGACCGCGGCGGTGGTCTAGTCGTAGTTTTCTCCACCATGTTGATGCGCGTGCTCCTTCCCTGTCTCCCTACGGCTGGACCAAGGAGGAGGAAAATAAGCGAAAAGCAAAGCAGAGGTGGGAACTCGGTGGCAAGGGTGGAAGGGGGTTAACGCCATGATCACAGGGGTATTTATAGCCCAGTTCCCGACCTCTCCCTCATGCGGAGCTCTAGAAGCAATGGACAAAATGCTGAAAAAACTAAAAAAGGCAGAGAAAGCTCAGTAAAAAGAGCAACAGTCGGTCAAAAACTCATATACAACTTGACATGTCATTCAGACCAGGTCCAAATGGCTCCCCCTGGGCTTTCGTAACCGCGGTCGCGGCCTTACTTAAGTAAGACTTCAGTTGCGGTTCTAGGCAACTAGACTGTGGTCGCGGCCTCACCGCCATGCCGTGGTCGCGGTCTACTCATAAACTGCAGTCGCGGTTCTAGCTAAACCCCAAAGGAATCATCTCGAGAGTGAAGCCGTTGGAGAAGGAAAATGATCGGGGGAAACAAACAATGCTTAACTCCTAACTCTAGCCTTCAATTAATTTCCAGCAGTCAAAACTGTGGAAAAATTCAAGAGGACATGTGGACAAAAATAACCCGTCTTGCTGAAGCAAGATCCATGGCTGAAAGAGTTATAAGAAAAAGAAAAAATATTAAGAATATATGGACAAGTATGTGTAAAGCAAGAGGAAAATTATGCATATATATACAGGCTTATAGTGACAGAACAAAATCTTTCAGGCATGTAAACGTGGAAAACCACGTCCCCGGCAACGGCACCAAAAAGTTGATGAGTCCTCCTTTTCCTCGCATATGGATGTGAATGTGGGACAAGGGAAGGAATCAAGCTTTTACATTTATAAACTTGAAACCTTCTAAGACACCCGCAACTTTTATTATGCGGTTGAAGTAGATATGTGGGGTCGAACACAGAGACGTGGTTACGTTTAGGATGCCAAAGATTTTTGTTCTTGGGTCAGATAAGACAAAACTATAGTCGATGAGAATATGTGCTAGAACTAGTCTAGCGGGTTGTCACGAATTAAAACAAAACAAATAAAAGAAAAGAAAAGAAAATAGAGCTTGTGGCTCTACTAATTAGAGAAAGAGAGTTCCTGGCTATGTAACAACAAGTAGGGTAGTTTATGCACTCATTCTCGGGTGTAGACAACCCTCAAACACCTAAGCAAGCATCTAGTACGCACAGCGGCCTCTGTTCCTGTGGGGTGCGTGACTAAAACCATCAAGGATATGTCATTGAGTCCTCTCTCAAGGATGACATGTCAATACCTCAGAATATGCTAAGTTCCCTCTCAGGTCTTAGGACATTCAGAGATATTAGGAATAGAGTACCCTGGATCTTCCTCCTCTCAGGTTCAGATCCAAACTATCGTCTCTTAGCTATTCCTACAACGGATCTCTCGATACAGGCAGAAATAGCAGTTCAAGCAAGTAAGAAAGATCAACCAAACTAGCAATCATAACTAGAAAGAGAAAATAGAACATGCAACATACTAGATCTGATATGAATATACTTGCTTAAGGCAAAAGTACATATACATACCCAGATCGGGATACATAACCAAGAAGGAGTCCAACTAGCCATGGACAAGCATAGTTGACCCCGAACAAAGATGGAAGAACATCATTGTATAAGACACCAAGGGGAATAGAAGAAATAAGGAGGAAGAAGAACAGATCAAGCCCGTAGAGGAGAAGTGGAACATGCTCCTTAGCCTCCGTAAAGGCCAGATCTCATCTTTTAGTCCCTCCTCCTTGGTCATCCAGACACCTTGGTCTCCTTCCTCTCTAGATCCTCCCCAAACAGTATCTCGGTCTGTGATTGGAGGTGGAAAAGTAGTGGAAGATGAAATCATGTTGAATAGGTGGGCGTAGAACGAGCACTTTGGCCCCTTCGGACCTCCAGACTCTCCCAGGCGCTCCGGGAACCTAACTGGGTTGAGACCAATTGTTGGAAAAACACCCCAGATCCAAACCCCTCTTCAGGTGGAGAGGGACGGGTATTTATAGGCGGTGTGATCGTGGCTCTGAACTAGATCACGACTTCAACTACCACGGTCGCGGCGAGGACCTCTGGTCGCAGTTATGTGGTCGAGGTGCCTTCTGCGGTCGCAGTTGAGGCCGACTGATCACCTTGGCTGGGGCTGGGCACTACGGTCGAGGTGTAAACCTCAACCGCAGTTAGTTCAGTCGCGGTCACAGTGTGCGTCCTGGCCGCAGTCGCGGTCAAGGCCATGTGGACCGCGGTCGCAGATGTGGCGATGGTGAGGAACGCGGTCGCGGTGTGCGTCCTGGCCACGGTCGCGGTCGAGGCCATGTGGACCGCGGTCATGGTGTAGACTTTGCTACTGCAAAAATGTGTTGACTTGGCGAGAAATCATGTAGTTAAGATATCTTCTCAGGTCTGGTTCCTGCAAGTCCCAAAATTTGGCTAGTTGAGTGGTCTTTGTTTAGAAAAGGGCATAAATTACAAGGAGATAAGAAACATGGTTTATTTAAGGCAAATTAAGACTAAAGTGACATGAAACAATAGATAAAATGCATAGATAATATGTGTATATTTGGGTGTTATCAATGGATCCACCCGAAGGAGTAAAACCCATAGGGTGCAAGTGAGTCTTCAATAAGAAGACTGACATGGATGGAAATGTTCAAACCTACAAAGGTAGATTGGTTGTGAAAGGATTTCGTCAAATTCAAGGTGTTGATTATGACAAGACCTTTTCACTAGTTTCCATGGTTAAATCCATCATGATCACGCTTGCCATTATAGCTTATCATGACTATGAGATTTGGCAGATGGATATTAAAACAACATTCCTTAATAGGAACTTACTTGAGGATGTGTACATGACACAACCTAAGGGTTTTATCAATCCAAAGGAAGCAATTAAAGTCTATAAGATACAAAGGTGAATCTATAGATTGAAGCAAGCATCTCAGAGTTGGAATCTACATTTTGACGAAGTAGTCAAAAAGTTTGGCTTTAGTCAAAATGAAGATGAATCTTGCATTTACAAAAGGGTTAGTGGGAGCACAGTCGTATTTCTCATATTGTATGTGGATGACATACTATTGATGGGAAATGACATCCCTACTCTTGAGATAGTAAAAGGTTGTCTGGGGAAGACCTTCTCTATGAAGGATTTAGGCAAAGCATCCTATATACTAGGAATCAAGATCTATAGAGATAGATCTAGAAGGCTTCTAGGCCTAATCCAGATCACATACATTAACAAGGTGCTAAAGAGGTTTAACATGGTGGGTTCTAAGAGCGGTAACTTGCCCATGTCCCATGGGGTTACAATCTCTGAAACCCAATGTCCTAGTTCATGTGATGAACGGGCGTGCATGAGTAAGATTCCATATGCACCAGAAATTGGATCTATCATATACGCGATGTTATGTGCTCGTCCTGATGTGTCATATGCTTTGAGCATGACAAGCCGGTATCAGTCAGATCTAGGTGAATGTCACTGGAATATCCTAAAGTACTTGAGAAGGACTAAGGATCAGTTCTTGGTATAAGGTGGTGAGGAAGATCTCGTGGTAAAGGATTACATCGATGCTAGCTTCCAAACTAACAAAGATGAATATAGATCGTAATCTAGATTTGTGTTTTTCCTAAACAACAGGGCTGTGAGCTGGAAGAGTTCCAAGCAAGAGATGGTTATGGATTCTACAACAGAGGTCGGATATATTTCTGCATCTAATGCTGCAAAGGAATCTGTGTGGATCAAAAAGTTCATTTCTGAACTTGGAGTGGTTCCAAGAGCTAGTGATGCAATTGAGTTGTTTTTTACAACAACAGAGCAATTATTATAAGCTAAAGAACCAAGATCGCACCAACATTCCAAACATATTCTACGGCGGTTCCATCTCATACAAGAGATCATACATTGAGGAGATGTGAAGATTTGCAGAGTACCTACAGAAAGCAATGTGGCTGACCCACTCACAAAAGTACTTTCACAGCAGAAACATGGCGGACATGTTTGATCACTTGGATTGAGAGTCATGAGTGATTGGGTATAAGTACAAGTGGGAATCTTTTGGTAAGAATGCCCATAGAGACTATCATTTAATGATTGTAATGGGATACTATGTAAACAATTTGTAGTACTATATTGATCATATCAATAAAGGCAAGTTTCCAATCTATATGTTTATGTTTTATATTGTGAGATGACCACAAAACTTATAGATGTCTATAGAATAATATACTCAATGATATATGTCTTCGGGTTGATGACCTGAATAGTGAGATCATATGTATGCTAAGAGTATGTATTCTTGTTTTGTCCCTAATCAGTTGTTATTGTGGAAATATCCATAGACATCAATAACACATAAGATTAGAATGTATGTTGGTTGTTGGAAGAATCTCATTAGACATGATATGGAGATATCAAACCAAATACATAGATACTTGTTAGAGAATTGTGTATCGGATAGACCCACCTTGAGAGTAACACATGGATACCATGATCGGTAGTTAGAGTCACATCTCATAGTGATGGTGGTGATTGAGGTTCTTATACCTAAAGTCACTACACTTATCACATGTCATTTGATGTACTTTGACATCATCTGTCGTGGTCTTGAATAAGGATTGACATAAAGATGGTGCTTGGGTGTACTGTGACACATGGGTATGACTGTGAGTGATGTAGATGGAATTTTTCCTTCCTATGGGAGTTTGATATTCTGGCCACTTGATAAGAGAGACTGAGAAATACATGGCCATGATTGTGGCATCCCAACCACAATAAAACATGATTACATACTAACCAGCTGATTACCAAAAATCACAAGAAATTAAAACCATTTTGCAGCAAGCACCACAAGATGAAACATATTGCATCTGAGCCAACACTTTTCATTTCATAACATATTTTTAGGGTGCTACAACATAATTCCCCATCATCTCATTACATGAAATAACTATTTCACATGTTGCTTTACATATAACTGAAAATCGTACATCGATTGTTATACAAGAAACATCGAAAAGCTCTCCCAAAGACCTGAGTGTACAAGGACAACACATAGGACTCTACTACTAGATACTATCTAAACCACCGGGTATGATGCCTCTGCATATCCAGCCACATGATCTGCATCTCGCCAGGCACATCCACCTAAAAAGGTTATTAACCACCGGGGTGAGACACACAGTCCCAGTGAGAAACATAACCCTCTATCAACTTTATTATGATCACATATAACTGATATAAGTAGATCATAGGAGCAACATATTAAGCAGAACTAACTTTATTAACAATCTTACTGAAACATCAGGAGGCATATAACCAGGCATTTTGTATGGAACATGATTGACAAGATAATATTTATATCACATGATACAAGGAATGTATGATAAACTGCAAGTTATAATTAGAGCAACTTATACAAACAAGGCCTCAACCAATATTTCATATTTTCCCTGAGCAAGAATACTATACGACTTGATTATGAATTATGATGTCCTGAGGAAGTGAGTTGTACCACTCAAATCCAATTGACGGCTGCGAAACCCGAAGTCGGTGCCATACAAGGTCAATGGAAGAGTCGGACTCCACGACCTCACCACCTCATGGTCAGTGCACGAGAACCAAAGAAGGACTATAGTCTCATGCTTAAGTGGCCTCAGCCACAGGGTCATAGCCCTGCAGGCTACCCATAACCCTAGCCCGCCTTGGTACAGGTCTCGGTGCTAGTTAACCTTGAGCCACGGGCCTATTCACTGTTCTCTGAGCCATGAACGCATTCATGCTCTTATCACATATCCTGAGCCATGGGCATGTTCACCATGCTCCATATATCTTGAGTCTGCAACCGCAGTTGCACTCAAATCCTCCTCACTTTTGACTAGGAGAAACCCCACATATTCAACAATATGCACTTCGGGTTAACCCGTAGGAGAACCCATTTCACCATCACCAACTACTGACAATGATGGATCTATGGCCAGGGAAAATGACATGAAAGGTTCAATTGTAATTAGTTAATGCATTTTAAGTGGATTGTTGGGGCAACCAGGTTGTATTAAGCAACCATATATAAAACATGAACAACATTAAATTTCATTACTTTGGTGTTACACTGCTACTTTTGTTCTCATTTCCCTCAACAATCATCATATTGCCATGGGATATGAATCCCTCATTCATCACATAATACCACTGCCTCTCAAAGCTTCACCATCATACATCATCATGGGATCTCAATCCCTCTATTCATCACATACTTCCACTGCCTCTCAAGGCCTTATCATCATCACGGGATATCAATCCCTCATGTCAATACTAGAGGATCACACCGCAATAGGCACTTCAACTTTTATCAGGTCACGGGACCTTTCTCATCATATGGTGATACGTGTTATCTCAACAACAAGACACATCATTATTATTCAGAAATTGCACATATGCCAAGTGCTACACAAAGCTCATAATCATATAATCACCATAGCTCTTACATGGTTATGAATTCAATACACCTGCATGGTTAGCGTGCATAAGAAAGAGATAACTGGATCACCAAGCATAGAAACATAGATCTTAGAGAGCATACTATGATTATCATGCTATCAAGAATTTAGGTGTACAAGATTGGAATAACATCCATGTTCATAGTCACATGAAGTACAAGGTTGTGTCTGTAGACAATTCATATTATTTTTATCAAATTGTGAGCATCCATCATGCCCCATATCTCATGAGAATATCATGATCATCATGTCATATTGGAATATTCATCCATCATTATGAACATATGCAACTTAGTGTCATAACTGGTGTATTAATCAATACACACTATTATTATCACACCATGGGTATCCCATTATAACCTATATCTCAAGTCATATGCGCATCATCCCTAAGGATTATCTTTAAGGGTTATACACCATGATCCACCATCCAACTTTATTATAGGTCCATCTATCATCACCCATAGGTAACCACTATACAAGGGTTCACAAATTATCTCATCATAGCTCATCATAATCAAAGGTGAGAGCTCAAGATAACATACATAGGGTTATCGGGTTAGGGCACAACCCTCACTAAAGTGACACATATCCTCACCAAAAAGGCATATTGGGTGGGGTGCCGCCCTCACCAAAAAGGGGTATCGTTAAAACCCTATCATCCGTCAAGCAAACCCTAGGGCACCAAGCCCCTTGTTGGGCCTCCACCACATCGGGCAACCCTACATGAGATGGTATCGGGCAGCACACTCTATCGGCCAAGACCTCATGTGGGTCAAGCTAAGGTTAGGGTTTCCATGTCATTCAAGCCTTATGCCACCCAAGCTCAGAACATGTATTGGCCAAACCTTCAACCCTAGAACCACCCAAGCTATCAACCCTATGCTCATGCCAGGTAACCAACCAAGAAGGAAGCATGTGTCGGGAAAAGCCTATCGGCCAAGACATCACATCCCTAAACAGGGTATCGGCCAGGCACTTGATCCATTATGTCGCCCAACTACATGATCATCTTAGGTAATGGTTTGTGATATCAGCCAAGGCCTCCATGGGTGTGTGTCGGGCAAGCTAGGGTGTCGGGCTATATCCTTTACCCAGGGCATATTGGGCAGGGATGCCAGTATCACTCAAAAGCTCAACCAAGAAAGGGTTCTCATCCAACGTATCGTGCAATGCCAAATGAGGCCATATCGCCTAACACATCATAACGACCAACTTCTCATATCGTGCAACACTCAACTAACTCATCTATCAAACACCATATCAGACTAGGGGTCTACAAGGTGCCATCCACCCATAATGTCCAAGAACACCACCCATCGGTCATCTAGGGTTAGAACAACCTTATCATCCAAGGCTCCATGTCGGGAAACTAGAGTTAGGATCATCTTATCAGCCTAGTAAGCTTATCACCCCAAACTAGGGTTAGGGCACCCATATTTCCCAAGATACTACTTATAGGGCTATCGCCCACACCAAGGAACAACTTATCGGTTTCCCTTCACTATCAAAGGTACCTATCACCAAAGGCATTACCACCATATCGCCCATGATCATCATATTGGGTAGAGGTGCATATCGGTCATAAGGTCAACTAAGGGTTCACTTAGCATATTACCCAAGGATCAACTCTAGAAGAGGGTATCGGGCAACAACCTCAAGGAGCCACTAAGAAGAGCACATATCGGCCAAGGAACCAACCATGTCGTCCAAACCTAACCCAAAGGTAGGAAAGAGATATCGGTCACTACATCATATTTCCCAAAACATATAGGCCATAGGCTCACCTTTCAAGTCCAAAGGAGAGAAAGGGGTATTGCCACAAACCATCAACTGAAGCATACCTTATTAAATAAGGTATTGTATCGGGCAGAGCATAGTTGTATCGGGCAAAGCCCCCATATCGGGTAAAGCCCCATATTGGGCTAGTCATCTTCAACCTCTAGCCACACATACCATCTAACACAAGGAGAAAAAGTTAAGGAAAGTAATAAAATGTGACCATTTCCATTAAAACATATCTCTACTTCCACATGCATGGCTATCATGGAGAAGGGTATTGATTTAAAGACAAGAATCAATACATGTACATATGGAGAGTGAACATAATAGAGATAGTTAAGAGTTATGTAACCCGCCTTAAGAGGATCTCCATGAAAGGCATCAAGTTTCTTGGTCCAAGCAGCAAACCCACGTTCCTCTCCAAGAACATCACCCATACAAAGCTCCAAACATGCTTTTGGCACCATCATCATCACCTCAAGAAACAAAGGAAGAAGAAGAAGAAGATACCATGGTTATGCATAGATCAAGAAGAAGAAAGGAGGGGAGATAACCACGGCCTTGACTTCTCACATAAAGGGCCTATCCATGGCCGATAGGGGAAGAGTAAGGTGAATAATAAAGCACAAGGAAAATCTAGCAAAGAAGCATGACTCACCAAGGTCAGATCTTGAGCAAGGAGTTGCCATGGCCAAGGAGCTCGCCCCTCCAAGCTCTATGGGAGTCTTCCTTAGATCCCAAAGCTCCCATGCTCATCCCAAAAGGAAGGGGGAGGAAGGTGGACAAAAAGGATCACTTGGATAAGGAGGAAGGGAGTTATATACACTAAACAAAAAGAGAGAGGTAGCAGGGGAGAGGTGTCATAACCACATAAACCAGGGTGTCACTTTCTCATGCACTTAACGCCACATGTTGCCACCCTAGAAGCTCATGCATGGCCTGGTGATACACTCTAGAATGTGTAGCGTGTAGCTGGGCAAGTGCCTTGGCCGATACACCCCTCTTGGGCAACATAACTCCAAGCCCTAGCCGATACACTAAAAGACAAGGTGGCATATGTGACACATATATGTTATAAAGATCATATAGAGATGTCACTCCTCATCTAACAACCAAACAAGGTGCCCCAACCTCCATCCACGTCCTAGATGATGCCAAACAAAAGCAAGAAGACTCTAGAGCTGATAAATTGCATATTGACCCTCCACTTTGGGTAATTTGCAACTTACACTAAAACTAGCACATAAAGCATAAACATCAACCAACTGAGTTCAAACTTGGAACATAGGTCCTCCACAAGGCGTCCCATATAGTCATTCTCTTTCTAATGATGCTAGAGAACTAAACTCATGCTTTACATGTGACATATTGCAATATAACCCTTTACTCTGGGTAAATTGCACTTTGGTCCAAAACAAGCAAACATTGCTCAAACAGCATCCAAATGGGACCAAACTAGAAACATAAGCTTGTAACATGATGCCAAAACATATAGAGAGATTAGATTAAGGTTCTAGGCACCTTTCATAAGAAAATCAAAGAGGGTTAATCCAAAACTTGGGTCAGGGTCCTTACAATGATGATGTGAGTCAATATATGATATTGAGCTTACATATATCTCATACAGTATGCTCTAGTACAAGGAACATGGATTGAACATTGAAGAGGATAATGGATCCATGACTCAAGTTCAATCTGGATATCAGTGGCAAAGGAACTATGCAATCATTATAACACCAGTCACGAATGATAGGTTAAGTTGTTCTTCAACTTCTCCAATTACTTGGGTGGCAATGAAGTCTTGCTAGATACCAATCATTGCTTATGAAATCATAATATGATTATGGATATAACTGCCAATGTAATTTGGAGCCTACTGGGTCATATGCACAGGATGTGTTGGAATAAGAGTATAATTGTGTATTTGATTGGAATAGTTCTGAATCACATTGATTACTAAAATGTTTATGTAATCCATTAGAATAATATTGGAATATGTTAAAAATGTTTGAGCCAAATAAATGAAGTGACTGGCTCTAAGTGCAAGTGGGAGTCTATTGGTATATATGCCGATAGAGCCATCTTGAGAGATTGCATGGAGTCAGATATTAATTACTCATTTAATACGATTAATTAGTTAATTAGTTAATTAATTAATTTTAGAATATTCTAATTAATCTATGAGAATTTTAATTAACACAGTCTTTCTATTTACCAAAGGGTTTGGGAAACACTTCTTTCTTTTGTCTCCTATTTAAAGGGGCTTGACGACCAATATCTTTATGACATTGATAAAGGCTTTTCAGTTTACACTCACGTACGTAAACTCTAGCCATCACCGTCTTCAGGAGAGAAAGGAGAGCACCTCAATGCTAGCACGTCGCCACATAGAGACTACTCCTTCCTGTCGGCTTAGGAAGCATGATGTGGAGTTCCAGTCCATCCACGTGGATCAAGTAGAGACACAGACACTGAGATGCCTACATTTGGAGGATGTTAATGACCATCCATATGTGCTACTAGCGACGTACATCCCACACAAAAGGAGCGTCGCCGGATCTTCCCTCGACACACTCAGCAAACAAGAGAGAAATACCATCCGTGTAGGCTAGTAGGGTTACACACCATCGTGCAGAGGGACATCGTTAGACTTACTCCATGATAAGGTATATCCCGTGAACACTCTTTCTGAATATGTTGTTGTTGAAGAGATCCTATTTTGGGTTGTGTGGAAATTTATTTTTTGTTGCTTCCGTCGCATGTTTCCTCTACAAAACCCAACACACATGATTGCTAGAAAAGCCCATAATTGACACGAATACCCATGATTTGGCTATAAAATCCCATAGTTGAAATGAACACCCATAACAACTCTTCGAGGTCCATGATTCAAGAATCATATATAAATTTATTCAATTCCATTTATCTTAATATTAACATTACCATAAACATGAATTTAATCTTGAACTGTAATTTTTAACATGATGGGATTTCATCCTCTTGAAACTTAAACTTTAAATCAATTAATCATTAATAATTAATCATTAGTCATAATCTCTAATCTTAATGAGCATGATAACCATAAGATGTAAGGTATAAAAATCATCACACAATTTATATAATGGACATGATTAGAGCATTGAACTTAAAAGCATAATTCCTAAATCATATGTAGCATACAATTCAATAAATGTACATATGTATAGTGGCATGACCTGCTTACCTGGAGAAATCCACATCCTTAGGTTAGACCTTCTTAATCATGATCAACTCCTAAACCGCCTGAAAAAAACATTCATATATCAAAACTACATTAAGATGACCTTAAACCCTAATCTTAGGTTCTTAAAAAAACATGGTCTGTCATTATCAAACTAGGGTGTGAAAATCTAAAAGTTGAATTCCTTATCAAAAATTCTTTTCGATGAGTATTGTTCTAAAAAAAATTTGACGCATAATTGATTCTAGGAATTTATAAACTTGAGCCAATATGAAATTTGAAAAAAGCCATGTCAACATATTATCCAAAATTAAAGGCTTGTTAGGATCGGGGCCCACTCTGATGTGGCCCCAACCAGACTTAGCCAACTGGCAAGGCACACTCTTCCAGTGTGTGTGATAGGTACAAAACACCACAAAAGACCAAAACATCCATCCTCAAAGTGACTTTCATCAACCACATTTTGGGTAAAACCATAAACTAAACACTTGATATCTTTCTCCAACTCATGATGAATAGGAAACTCGAAAGCTTGAATCTCAGGAGAAAATTTGGGAGAGAAAGCCAACACCTAGTCATGGAATTGGTCCAAAGACAAAATCACTATATGCGTAGGTTTAGTCAGCCATTGAGAACCTTGATTTGAGTCAAGGTGCAACCTAGAGTACATAGAACTCCTTCTGCCATGGTAGGAAAGAAATGGACTCAAAAACTAGTTATTCGAGGTATCGACCCTGAGTCTGGACATTGAGACCAAACCTCCACGACCCACCATAGATAAAGGTAAAGCATTAATGTACAACAATGAGCAAAAGAATTAGTATTACTCACAGATTCATAACAAGGTAAAAAGAGGGAAACAATACACCAGCACACCATATCATAATTGACGATTGAAGAAGCTTCTAAGTGGACATCGAAAGAAATTCCTACTTCTAGAAGGTGTCATGGTAGCCACACGAATAGAGGAGGAGTTGAGATTTCAAGTAGATGTAGGTAGAGCTGGCTAGGTTTGTAAAGAGGCAGCCAAAATTAGGGGAACATGCACTCTTGTTCTCTGAAGTTTGATTGTGGTTAGGGGATGTTCCTTTATAGGTGTGTCGGCATGCGTTGAACATGATTTCCAGTAGTTATCAGAAACATGGGAGGAACAGAGGCCAACGTCGTTGGGATTCTCTAAGAAAGGAAATCCTAAAATTCCTAGAAGTAGATGGATCGTGAAGATGTGGGGATTGTATTGGGATATTATCCTTATGTTCAGGCCACGCTTAGAAGGACACATGGTTGTGAATACATTGGGGCACCACATTGTGTTTCAGTCCCAGTAGGTTATTTTTAGGCAAGAAAGGGAATATTCTGAGATCCTGATGTTCCTGTCAGATCCAGACTCTGACCTGCATGACACTTGAAAAAACTAGAACTTTAGGCAAGACCCTAAAACAATGGGCGATCTATGAAATCGATTTAATTTATTCAAAAGATAGCTTAATTATGGCTCCATCTATATTTAAACTTCCTAAATCCATTAGAGGGGTCACATAAAATCCTAAGGACTTCAAATTTGAACCATATATATAAATAAGAGTCTAGAACCTTCCTAGATGATTGGATTTAGGTAGTGATCACCTTCTGTCCATCAAGCACATATAAGTCATTATCCTATTGTATATATCATTAAAAGGTGAGATCAAGTGAGTTACCTTTCTTTAGTGAGTTAGTTGAGTCAAATATTGAGATTGATTATCCAATCTAGGGCCTACTCGTTATCTTTTATGTATGTTTAAAAGGATTCTCACAATAGAGTCGTATCTCGTTTCTTTTCATACAAAGATAATGATGAGTTGTTTAATGCATAAAGATTATATTATCTATAGTTAGTTAGATTTTTTATAAATTGAGACTATTACATTAATCCCATGATTTAACTTTCATCATAAAATCCCATTAAGAACTATAAATCATACAAGTGTATTCTTTGGGATGTTGAAGTTGTCATTCAACATATCATAAATACTATTAAGTTCTCTTTTCAAGTACTTAATTTTTTATTCAATATGCGGTTTCTCTTATAAATCAAAATCTAGTAGCCTTTTCTTGAGGTACTTTTTCTAACACCATTTGAAACAAGCTTGAATACTTTATCTTCTTTATATCTCCCAAAAATAACCATCTCTAATAGTGCCTCAACCAGTTTTTCCTCTTCCTCAAGATGTCCAAGTTTTCTAGAACTTTGTATTTGGTCTAGGTTTTAGGAGGGAGATGCCTTAAAGCCTTGGAAGTGTGGGTGGTTGTGGGGGTACACGATAAGTAGTCACCCCTTTCTAGAATCTTTCATACACAATTTGAGAATGGTATGATTGACTTGGTCAAAGAGGAAAACATAGGGTGCATGTTTGCCCCAAACCCTCTTTCTAGAGGCTTCCAAATAGGGACATATGACATTTTTTCCCAAAGTCAATAGGAGAAGTTGGGGTGCATGACAGGTGGGCGCTCTACCTCCTAAGGCTTAGTTTGCATTTAGTAGGCAAAATCCAAGGCTAGCCGAAGGTGGGTGTGGACCTTTGAAAGCATGACTCACACTTGGCAGGCCTCTTTCCCAACCCCAACCTCAGCGGGTATGTGACTTTGATTCAGATAGGGTTTGGACCATGTTGTGGACATCCAATCACATCAATATGGATGCATTTTGCATGTAGTTGAGTTGAGAAGCTCATCGTGGGTGAGGGGGACCAAGTTAAGGGCCTGTCTCGGGTTGGGACCCTTTTGACAACATCCCTGTAAGGTAATGAAGTGTCTATGAATCAGTTGTGTCGATGACCTTCCCTTTGAGGGAATTTGATGTTTGAATCATATGACAATGACCTCTAATAATCATAAGTACATGCCCATTTTTACTAGTTCCTCATGTGCTAGTTGATCACAATGAATGTTGAATCCTAATTTTGATATTTGATAAGATCTAGTAAGTGGATCTAGTTAGATTTCTCAGTTGGCTATATTAAGCATTACATTTAAATCATGTTTTTGTATCATGACATCCTCATGATTGTACACCTTTCTATCACTATGGATGACCTTTGGCGTCTTTCTAGAATTACACTCATAGTTCTTCACTATATATCACCTGATTCGAAGTATGTTCAGATATCTATATTTGATTCTTTAATTGTTTTATTTAAAAATTATCTCATGTTTAGACAGTTAGGCTTTACTTCCCTCCATTTTGAGATCCCATGGTTGAAATATGTTTGCACAACGAAACATAATAAGAAATTAGAACCCTCTTTCTTTAGACAGAACACATGTTGACCACCTCCCAAAGGCCGACTCATGCATGTATTGTTGTTATGTCTATAGTGCAAAGGCCACATATTGAAGATAAATGTTGGATTTTTTTCTTTTGAAATACCATTACACTTTTAACTCAACTCTTGTTTTCTATAAAATGAACATTGTGCTATAATATAATCTGCGATCATTATGGTACACAATAGTTGCAGTTAAAAATTTCATGGATTTGGTGTACTTCAAATTTATCTTTAGAGTTATTTTAAACTAAGCTTATTGATAATATTAAATATCTAGTTACACTTCCAATTGAAAGAAAATAGGCGGACAATAAGTTGCGCCGCCAAGTCCTTTTGGATGACTAAGCCAATTATTAGGAATGAAGCACGAGGTAATTTCACGATGCTTACAATTCCCGCTATGATTCCTAACGATCATAACTTAGAGCCTCCCTACTTTTACTTGCACATTTTTCGGGCATAATATTTTCAAAGGATTGGCTTTGTCATCCAGAAAGGACTAGCGGCGCAGCTTGTTGCCCGCTTGTCTTCTGTTTCAATGTAATCCGATATATATCCTGAATCAAAATGAGGTTTAGACACACGATTTGCAATTAAATATTGATGGGTATACGACGATAAATGTCCAAACGGCCCATAGAGTTATGTTTAGTATAATAATGTACAATGTTTGTCAAAGAGCAAATGACAAAGCTGGATTACTTAAATTATCAAAAAGAGTTCCATAATACGCATACAGTTAAAATTACCTATTATTTTGTGGCTTCTAGTCTACAAAATAAAAAATAAAAAAACAAGTTATAGAAGAGAACAGATTTATTGTGAGCAACCACCGGACTAAGGATTTTCGTCAGAGCAATCATATGATCCGAACATACATATATCTTTAGAGTAAAATGGCGTCGACGAGGAGTTATTGTCCATTGATAACTGCATGAATGCTGCTTGCCGGAATATTATTCTCACGCTGTCGACAGACACAGGTTGGAAAGATTCGATACAATCACCCCATATTCTGTTACACCAAAGGTAACACAATTAGGAGTATGAATGAAAAAAAATATAATAATGAAAAGAACGGATTGAAGAGTAATGGACGACTACGTTTTGTGCCAGAAAACAGGAATCGATGGAGAAAAAGAACATATAAATAGAAAAAGAAGACAAAAAACATTAGGCCTAATTTACAACAAAAAAAGTAAGGCGTCTCATTATGTATACAAAGATAGCAGTTTATTCATTCTCGTACCATTATATCTTCGAAATTGTGTAATCGATCCGCAACATGTACATACCAGTTTATCAATCAAAATACCTGATGAAGTGGGACCTAACATGATCCCAGTCCTTTCTGTTATTATTCTGAACGACGACTTTCATCGTCCTCCACCTCAGCGTCTCCAGCTCTGCTCCCTTCTCGTATTTTGTTTGGAAATCCTATAGATCGGAATGGCTCAGGGTTTCTGGTGGTGCAAGAGCAAGCCGTCGAAGCTTGTCGTCGAATATGAGCCGTGTGACGCCATGCCTCATAATCGTTGCCATCACCCAGATCACACTGTCCCGGTTATGTCGGAAGTAGGCTACCCATTCATCCCTCAACGGGATCAGATCGGGTTCAAATTCGTATGACACTTCCGCCTGCCGATCGTCCTCCGAATGCACGAGAGCAGACAAGCATGCCTTACCCAGCATGATTTCCCGAATTAGCGGACGATCCGAAGTGTTTTCGCTGAGCTTGAGAATCAAGTCGTGGTAACCTATAATTCTCAGGTACATCCAGAGAATCAGCAGGTGCTTGGCTTCATCTCGGCTACGGATCAGGTATTCACCGGCCAGAAGGAGACGGTTGAACAGCCGGCAGTGTGGCTGCAGTTGCTGGGTGAGTAGATGACCAATCGTCTCGTAACTTTCTTTGGCAGAGCACACTCTGCATGGCTCATCCTCAGGGAGACGCATAGCTGATCTGTGTGGCTGCCCGGGTTCGGAAACAGTTAACAGAGGAAGGCATGCAGGCACTGGAGTAGTAGTACTGCTAGGGTATTTGCTGGAGTCGCAATGAAACTAACCCAACCGTGGAACCAGGACGCCGTTTGTTTGACTCGCGGCCATCCAAACTAACCAAACCGGGGAAGCCGGAGAACGAGCGGGCGATGGGAAGAAGTAAACAGCGGGAAGAGCCGGGGCTGTAGGATTGATGCCCGTGTTAATGGCACTTGTTATGTGAACGAAATCCCCACCTATCATTTAATGGGTCGTCAAAGACAAATGAGAAAAAGAGCAGCCTACTCCTAACAAAAATAAGGAACAATAAATTCGGATTCTTCCGAATTATGGTATGTAGACCTAAAATTAGATACAAAGCTACATTTTTTTCCTTTCTGCGTAGGAAAGACAGAGAAAGAAGGGAAGTAACAAATGAATCCTTTTTTTTGTCTTTATGCATGCATTAAAACAAAACAATGGTAGTTTTGTGTTTAGTTTTATGTATAGATAGCACATCTCTTTCCGAATTGGCTTAAGATTTTGGGAGGCTCGATCATTTCACGCGCACCAAAGCCACCCATTAAATCGCCTCCGATCACTAACTGTACCACCGGTCCATCTTGCAACTTTTATGTTTCCTTTTTTTTGTTGCATTTGAGAGCTAGAAAATAAAGGAAGAGGGAAGTGAGAAGGAAAAAAATAAAGAACGTGGGGAGGAAAAGGATCGAGAAAGGAGTTTAATAATGAGGGGTAGGAGGCTGGAAAGGAACGAAGAGAGAGAGAGAGAGAGTAATGAGGAGAGGAGAGGGAAGTAATGAAGAAAAATGACGTAAGTATGTGGAAAGAGGAGGAAAGTAATGAGGAAAGATAAAAGTAATGAGTAAAGAGATAAGTAGTAAATGTATGTTATTAACAGTGAATATGTACATATTAATACATAACACATATATTAATGGTGAATATATGCCTACTAAAAAAAACATTGAAGTATGAGGAAGGGGAGAAAAATAATTAGGGGTCAGTCGTTTAATAAACAAACACCTATTATTGGTACGAATACGGGCATATTGATATAGAATATTCACCTATTAATGGTAAATACGAGCCTACAAAAAGAAGAGTGAATACGAGAAAAGAAAAGAAAAATAATGGCGGAAGAGGAATGCAATGGATACACGTCTATTAATGTGCGTATTGATGAAGAATATGTGATTCTATTAGTAGTGAATACATACCTAATAATGGTGAATATACGCCTATTAACACTGAATGTACATCTACTAATTCAAAATACACACCGACTAATGGTTAAAACGAGCCTATTAATGGAGAACACACTTTTAGAAATGGTAAACATGAGTTTGTTCATGGTGAATAGGCTCCAACTAATAGTGAATACGTGTCTACTAATTATAAATGTGAGCCTATTGATATGGATACACTACTATTAGTAAATATACGCCTACTAAAGTGTGAATGTGTGCATGCTTACACACCTTCTAATGGTAAAAATGCACGCCCACTAACGGTGACCATCCATATGTTAATGCATAATACACATATATTTATGATGAATATATGCATACTAATGTTGAATAAGCATTCACTAATGGTGATTGTGTGCCTATTAATGTGGAATACATGCCTATTAATGGTGAAAATACACATTAATGTCGAATACATATCCAGTAGTTTTGAATACATTCTTGGTTGTATGCCATGAAAACCATCATGTGGCTTTTGTAATAGGGATATATTGTATTTGATTTGATAATTAATAAAAAAAATCCACTTATTATGTTTGTCTCAATTTTGAGATAATGAATGAACATTATAATGTCTTAAGAATGTTTAGACTTGAACACATACAGTTTGGGTTAAGGACTTGAACATGAGATCATATCTATAATAAAGATATTTATTTTTTATATTCCTAGTTTGTTACTATTGTGGAAATTATTGGACAAAATTCATACACAAAACTAGCATGTATGATGAGTAATGACTATGTCTCTTTAGTCATGATATTGGATATCAAGTTAGATACATGAGAACTTATTAGAGAACATGTTGTACATGATAGACTTACCTTGAGATTGACACATGGAAGTCATGTAATAACATATCAGAGTTAGATCTTAATGTATTGGTGGCAAGTTTGATCTATAGACCTGAAGTCACTATAATAATCACATATTTTGACCAATAGCCCAATGTGCTCTGAATTCCAAAAAGGTTAGGGTTGGCTGCATTATGACACATGAGGATCACTGTAAGTGTTGTACGTGGAATTTGTCTCTTCTTTAGAGTGATGTCCCACCACTTGATAAGTGAGACTATGAAATGCATGGCCATTCATATGTCATTTAGTATATGATATTGAACTCAGAATATCTTGAATGGTCTGATGTAGTTCAAGGAACATAGATTAAATATTAAGAAGATGAAATTCCATGTCTCAGTTTTAATCTGGATACTTGTGACAAAGGAATTATACATTCATGGTAACATTGATCACTTTATAGGTTATATTTGTTCTCGAAGTTATTCATATTACATGGGAACCAATGATGTGTGGATAGACACCAATCTTTACTTGGGAAGTTTTAAACATCACAACTAACATAAGTAGGAACCTACTGGGTCACACATAAAATGATGCATAAGGAAATTGAAGTATGTAATCAAACATATGTTTAGAATGGTTTTAAATCATAAGCATGTTGATTTTCTATCCAATTGGGTCATAAAATGCATGTCGCCTGATCAGATTAGTTGTATCAATGAACCAATTGATCAGTTGGTCTAGTGAATTTTGTACTAGACTGGCCAACTGGGCAGATCGAGTATCCCAGTCATCTGATTAGAATTCAACAAGGAAGGTCTAAATTGGAAAGCAAATTTGATATGGATCTGAAGTGACTCAGTTGGCTAATAGGTATGCTTTTTGAGTCCCACAAAGAACTAGATATGTCGATCAAAGATCCTGATAAGTCGATTAGATTTCTAGTCAAAGTTTTCAGCATTAAGAGTGTTTCTAGACTTTCAATAAGGAAAAGGATTCAAATCAGGGTTTCCAAAGCCCGTGAATCTCCTATATAAAGGGCAAACGTCCCAAATGGAATGACACGTCTTTTGACACAACTTGTGAGACAATTTGACCATCAAACATCACTTTTAGAGAGAGGAAGTTGTCCTAAGGATTGGTTCCCAAGATAAGAGAAGAAAGGGAGTTCTGGGACGATTTGCACATTGACAACTCCTTTTCCGCTTCAAGTGGTAGCCAAGGTGGTGCACCTCCTTTTTAGGGAGTCGATTGGCATGGATTATTATTGCACAAGCAAATTCACTAGGAATATAATTCCTAGAGTTTAGCAAAACTAAAGTGCAATAATGCCATCCGCAACTAGACGGATCTTATTGTGGTATACTTAAGGATCAAATTCCAAGGGACAACTTTTTAAGAATTAACTAATCAAAGTAACATATTTAGAACTAGTATTTATCACAAAATTTGAGTATGTCTTGATTAATCTAAGATTGAAAGAATAAAAAGAGATAGATTAAAGTTCTAGTTATCAATGGATGGAAACACTAGGGTGGAACTAAGTTTCACCACCACTACTCGAATCTACGCAATCATTCAAATTCAAATGTGTATGAAGATATAATTGGAGTTATGTAAGTTTCCCCTTTCGGTGTCAGAAACTTGCATAAGTAGATATCCTTGTAAGCTCGATGTCTTGTCACTTACGGATCCTATATCCACCACTCCAGATACTTCCTATCAGAAGTTCTCGTCAAGATATCAACCAAAGCAAATCGGTATTTAAATATTAAACGTTGAATTTCTTACGGTAAAAGATTATAATAAATCACATAAAATGGGTGATCAATCCAAAAGACATGCAATAAATAATTGGATATTAATTATATGAGTTCATATAAGAATTAGAACATGAAGAAAATTGCAAGAAATGGGTAGTGGGGCTAGTCCCCACACCCAGTGAAAAGACTACTCCCTCGACATGGCGAGATTAATATCACTAGAAGAGGAGGAGGATACCATCATGTTCATGATGGTGGCGGAAGCGAATCAGCAGGGAGTGTGACGATTGACTTCCATCTTCCTTTCTCCTTCATGAATTAACCCTGACCTGTAGCGAAAGTAGGTGGAGGAATGGCAGCTCGGGGAAGAGATCGATCACCTTAGAGAAGGAGATTGACGGCTTTTGAGTTGATGAATGAATAGATCTTTTGATCTGTACTTGAGGTCGATAGGTGCTGACCAACTTGGTTGATAGAACTAGCTAGGTCGATAGGCGTCATCCTTTCTCTAATCTCAACGGAAGCATTTCAGTGTTTCTGTCTGCAGAAAATCTGATATGAGTTGTACGGTTGTGTTGGGGGACTATTTATAGGGTCAAGGCTATCGAACTCTTTCCATCGGTGTCAATCTTATTATTGGTTGATAGATATGTCGACCTTGAGGGTTGAAGGCTTTTGAACTTCTAATTGTCGGTCTATCGGTCGACAAGACTATCGACTTTAAGGGTCGATAAGGTTGTCGAGTAGTTGTGGTCATCGATAAGTGTGTCGACTGGATTGTCGACCGATTTCTGATTTTCTTGTCGGCTATTACTCGATGACATTGTGGAAGAGAGGGGTCGATGGGGCTGTTGACCTAGATCATCGATGAATCTGGGTGTCATTCTGGGTGGATGCCGACCAAGGGGGTCGACACTACTGTCGAGCATTGAGTGTCTCGATCTGGGAGTTCGATAAGGCTGTCAACCTCTTTATTGCTGGTTGATTTTGATGTTGATTTGCATGTCAATTGACATGTCAATTTTGGTGTTGGACAAAATTTTTGTTTATAGACCTTCCTTCCGAAAGGGAGTTAAGAAAAGCATCAAATTCTTACACGTTAATATAAAAACCTAAGTAGATCAAAACAAAGCTATTCTAATGAAAACTAAGCTATATGAATGCTAAATTAGTCTAATAATGCAACTAAATATGGGATGAATATGCATTCATCAAAATACCCCAAACATAAACATTATGCATCCTCGAGTAACACAAAATTTGAACATTCACCAAATTAATAATTTCGTCCCATGTGATTGCCTCATCCTCCCATCATATTTTTTTCCTTACCACCTAATTTGGTCAAGCTGCCCAACCTCTTAAGATCACATAACACACCTCTCCATATCTCCAGTCCTGATTTCATTTCCCAATGACACTTCCTCACCACTATCCCAACATCAAGCATGTCAAGGAGTTTCATGAGAGTTTAGAGAGACCTTCTATACAACAAGTATGTACTTGATCTGAAACTGGTGTAGATAAGAGAAGGGTAAAAATTGAGACATTCATTTTTCCCATAGGTAGAAGAAGGAAGTGAGTGGAGGTATGGAGGGAAGTGATCTCTCCTCTATTCGATTCAAGAACTTTTTATTTCTTTATTTGCAGTTTCATTTACCACATTTTTATGTATGCACTTTTGGCATCTTTTCTTGATGGTATGCCCCTTTTAAATTAGTGAGGGTATGGAAGAAGCGATAAGAGGGAAGAAGGGGTTGTGTTCCACCCCGAACTTAGATTTTGGCATATTTTGTGGCTTTTATTTTCTTTTTGGTGGAATGGAAGGTAAGAAGATGGAGGAAGAAATGTATAAGAGATTTTGAATCATCGTGCAACTTGATTTACAATTCAATGCATCGGTTTGTTCTCAGTATCCCACTTTGCTCAAATAATGATTCAAAGATGGTACAAATGGAGATTGCATGCAATTGTTTCATTAGTCAGTAGGAAGCATGATGTGTTTGACCCCTCTCAGTTCCATAAGAGCTTACCACCTTTTCCAAGGAAACATGATTCTTGGATTCATAGGCCAAAAAGGATAATTTCTAACCATTGGTTAGTTTCATAAATTGGTCCTTTTGAGGTATTTCTTCGAATAAGGGAGATATTTATGAAAAATGCATAATCGTAAGCTGACTAGGTAATGGATTTCTTTACTCTAGAAAAGAAATTATAAAATTTTGTGAGCTAAAAGTGATGCATGATGAATGCAATGATAAGATCATAAGCTATAAGCATATAGGTGTGGGTAGAAATTAGAATATGTAACACCCACCCTCCACCCCGAACTTACATATTTTCTCATCCTTGATCAAACACTAAATTCGAGAAGGAGTGGAAAGACTTTGTCGGTTGGTACATGTGATGTAGTTGCTCTCCCTTCAGCAAGAGTTATTCACCTAAATTCAAATTTGTTAGAACTAGTGATCTTGTTATGAGATACACTGTCTTAACTAAATGCAATATGAACTAAGAAGTAAAAACAATTGGAAATAAAAGAAATGCTCGGGTTTCCTCCCGAGAAATGCCTTTGTTTTATGTTGACAGATCGACACTTATAACTCATTCATGATGTGTTGGAGGGAGAAGAAGGAGGTTGGTTGGCATGTATGTCATCCATTGTGAAATAGTGTTTGAGATGGTGGCCATTGACTTTGAATTCTCTGGTTTTCTCACTCTAAATTGACACATATCCATGAGGGAAGATGTTCTTGATAATGAATGGACCCGACCATCGAGTCTTGAGCTTTCATGAGAAGAGGCGGAGACAAGAGTTGTGCAGTAATACTTGATCTCCAACTTGCAAATCCTTCCTCTTCAAGTGGTTATCATGCCACATCTTCAAGCATTCTTTGTAGATGCATGAATTTTCATATGCAGTCAGGAATAATTCTTCAAGCTTTTATAGTTGAAGTAGTTGATTCTCCTTGGCTGCACGAATGTCAAAGTTGAGTTGCTTGATAGCCCATTGAGCTTTGTGCTCAAGCTCCATCGGTAGATGACAGGACTTCCCATAGATGTAGGGGAAAGGTGTAGTGCCAAGGGGAGTCTTGTTGGTAGTTCTATATGCCCATAGAGCATCATTCAACTTGTGCGCCCAATCTTTCCTTGTCTTACCAACTGTCTTCTCGAGAATGGCTTTTATTTCACAGTTAGAAACCTCCACCTGTCCACTCATTTGAGGATGATAAGGAGTGGTGACTCGGTGGGAAACACCATATCTATGAAGGACAGTTTCAAAACTACTCTCGAGGAAGTGAGATCCTCTATCAAAAATGACAGTATGTGGAACTCCAAAGCGTGGGAAGATGATATCTTTAAACATCTTTATGACTGGCTTAGAATCACAAGAAATAGTGGGGATGACTTCACTCCCCCTAGAAACATAGTCAATTGTGACAAGTATGCAGGAGAACCCATAAGAAGAGGGGAATGGACCCATGTAGTCCACACCCCATACAACAAATATCTCCACATCCTGCCAAACATTGAGGGTAATTTCATCCCTCTTGGAAATATTTCCAGATCTTTGACATTGATCACATGCTTTGACAAAATTAAGTGCATCCTTGAAGATAGAGGGCCAGAAAAATCCACATTGAAGGACTTTGAATGTGTTCTTCTTAGAGATCATGTGACCGCCTATTGGGCTAGAGTGACATTGCTCCAATATAAGAGGAACTTCTTCTTCAGATATACAACAACGGTAGAGACCATCAGAACATAAATGACAGAGTTAGGGCTTGTCCCAATAGTAGTGACGAACGTCTGACATGAACTACCTTCTTTCATTTCTGGTATAGTCTGGATGAAGGATTCCTATAGCTAGGTAGTTGACAAAATCTTCATACCACAGTGTGAATGTAGATATATGTAGCAAGCGGTCATCACGTAAAGAGTCATTGATAGGGACATCGTCAAAATCTTGAATATGCAATATATTGAGGTGATCAACAAATATATTTTCAGTCCTCTTCTTGTCTTTGATCTCCAGATCAAACTCTTGTAAAAATAGGGTCCATTTGATCAACATGGGCTTCATATCTTTCTTCAACATTAAGTACCTTATAGAGGCATGATCAATGTAGACTATCACCTGTGAGCCTATTAGGTAAGAGTGAAATTTGTCAAAAGCGAAGACAATGGAAAGAAGCTCCTTTTCTATTGTAGCATAATTATGTTGTACATCATCTAGTGTCTTAATTGCATAGAAGATGATGTGATGCTTTTTTTCAACACACTGCCCCAGTACCGCACCTATGGCGTAATCACTAACATCACACATGATCTCAAAGGAAAGAGACCAGTGTGGGGAACAAAGGATATGAGTTGAGGTGAGGGCTTCCTTCAAAGTGTCGAAGCTCTTCATGCAATCAGAGTCAAAGTTGAAGTCCATGTCCTTCTAAATAAGATTTGTCAATGGCATGGTGATCCTACTGAAGTCACAGATAAACCTCCTGTAGAACCCGACATCTCCTAAGATTGCTCGCACATCCTTGACTGTGGTTGGAGGAGGTAGCTTTGCTATTACTTCAATATTTGCTTTATAGACTTCAATGCCTCTGGACTCCCTAGGAAAACTTGCTACAAAGTGATAGAATTCAAAACCTACAGAGGGAGTCAAGAAAAGTATTAAATTCCTACAACTTAACATAAAAACCTAAGTAGATAAAAACAAAGTTATTCTAATGAAAACTGAACTATATGAATGCCAAATTAGACTAATAATGCAACTAAATATGGGATGAATATGCATTCATCACCCATCAGTAATGAACTTTATGGTTAAGCGTGCTCATCGCAAAGTAGTACTAGGATGGGGTGACCGGTCAGAAAGTTTATCCTCGCTTGCGTGTGAGTGAGGACAAAGCATGCAGTTAAGCCTAGTGGTGGTTTGTGGGGCTAGTCATCATTCATGAAATAGTTCTATAGCTTTGGGCAGTGGGCCTGAGAGTTTTAAAATGGTATCAAAACCATGACCCTTCTAGTAGGTGGGGTCCACTTGGGTTTGTGTCATGCGGTCTTTGAGCCGTACGGTCTGAACATGTTGGAAAGGGCTATCCTAGTTGATGGAGCCACCCTTGCACTGGTAGACATGGTCGGGAGTTGGGTGTACATAGGTCATTTGGGTCTGCACTGAAATAGGGATAGATGATGAGGCCATATAGTTGAGCCTTGATAAGGATGTCAAGAGTCTAAGTGTGGGAAAGTCTAACATCTTAGGATTTGAGGCCTCGAATAAGATGATTTTAAAAGGAATTATTGGACTATCCATATCACCAAGGTGCTCCACCTTTTCAGGGAGCCCATCACTAGAGAACTTTGTGGTTAAGTGCGGTCAGCCGCGAGTAGTACTAGGATGGGTGACCAGTCAGGATGTTTATCCTGGCTTGCATGTGAGTGAGGAAAAAGCACATAGTTAATGTCAGTGGTGGTCTGTGGGGTCAGTCATCATTCATGAAACCTTGCTAGAGCCTTAAACATTGGGTCTGGGCATTAATAATGTTCCTTGGAGGATTCATGATCTAGACAATATGATAAATCATTATGTAAGGAGTGGGATCCCATAGGGGAACCACTCCCTACTAAAAATTTGAAAAATAGAACCTCCAGTCCAAACACACCCTTACGGTATCTTGCAGTGGGTGTAAAATTTTCAAATCTTATTAATGGTATTCAAAACAACCAAAGTGTAGCAGTGGAAGAAAATAATGACTATATTAAATTTATCAACAAGATTACAACAGTGTATCTAAATCTCCCACATAGGGTTTACATGTATGATACAACATAAGGATCTAAGTAGAGGAAAATATAAACCATAACAACTTTGTCTCCAAGCTTTAACTCCTTAAGTTGTGTCCATATGTTTATTCCATGTCCTCCATGTCCTCTACCAAGGGTTGGAAGCCTACCCTATCAAGAATAGAAGAAAAGGAAACATCAGCAAAGGTTGGTATGTGCATACTAAAAAGTAAATTTGAGCAATATAATTGGAAATAAGGAAATAAAATATAAAAGTCTTCCCATACAAAAGAAACCAAGTGGGTATCAAGAGAAAAGAACACAATAAAATGATAGTTTCTATTATAAACAAATTGAAAATTGTGCCATATATTTATACATATATTACCATGGTAGAAAATGTAGTACAATAAGACAAAGTAGGGCACACACCCCACAATCAACATCAATACCATGCATGCATGTGAGATAAGCATAGCCCTAGAACAATACAAATACAAAGTCAGCCAAGGTTCACAATCCTAAAACCAGATAGAGAATGACGTACTCCCAAACTCCCAATATAAAAGTGGGCCAAACCTCACAAATTTGAAACTCGGGTATGGGGCCACCACCATCCCAAAAGAGAATACTACTCGAGCTGGAAATTACACATCTGCCCATAAACAAAACCAATGCAATTACACTAGTCTATGCTACTGAATCACATAGCATGTTTAATGTAGAGGCAAGTAAAAAGGTATGGTCAGATTTTACAAAAGTTGCCATCATACTAATGGACAACATAAACATCGACCTCACAAGTGGGCAAAAGACATCACATGTCACCAAATAAACATCAACCTCAAAGTGGGAACAGATCACCAAGTAAGTCCAACATGCACCAAGGCAAAAGAAAAGAGTCCAACAGAATATCCATGATTACAAAGTCAATAACAAAGCAAAGTAGTTCACGTGAACCAAGATTTCTAAAAGAAAAGACATATGTGTAGGTTATTGTCTATAGGACCAAGAGATAGAAGAAAATCTTTTAATTGTTTAACATAGAATAATAGGGGATGAAAACATACATAAAAGAGAGGAAATAGAAATTACTCAATATAGAAATAATGTGGGATGCAATCATACTTAAGAGAGAAAATAGATTGATTGCTCAATATAGAAATAATGTGGGATGCAATCATACATAAAAGAGAAGAAATAGAAAATGCTCAATATAGAAATAATGTGGGATGCAATCATACCTTAAACATGTGTCCTAGAAACACTCTTCACCAATATAGTTGTTTCCAAGATCAACTTTGCCTAATTACAAATTATTTGACATGTGTTAGAGTTTGTCATATGCATTAATGTAAAGAAAACCCTAGTTTAGGACTTTTCACATAAAACTCCAATTTAGACTCTGAAAACATCACCATTGATCTAGTTAGGTTCTCCTAATTAAGAAAACACATAATTTTGAATATTTTGGAGTTATGAGGTTTAAAGTGTATTTTTGGTGATTTTAATCAATTAAATTCCTTTTTAGAAAACCCTTTTGATAAAACTCAAAACCAAGTCTCAAAAACATTTTTATTAGAAAGCTTACATTTTTTTATTCCAAAACATATTTTCTTTTAATTTTTGGACAATGCAGTAAAAAGATACGATTTTTTGAATACTGGCAATTCAGAAGAAGACACATCTGCATATAAGGCAAGAGAGACGGAGAGAGAGAGAGAGCGAAATAGGGGATCAGGCCAGCTGACTTGGTCCAATCGGGTGCAACCAAGTCACCTGGTCAATGCCAAACCAAACTCACACCAAACAAAAGAAAACCTGGGGCGAAAAGACCTTTTTTCCCTCGTCTCTCAGGAAAAATGAAAAGTTGTGAATAGGGACAAGTCCATACAATACATAGCAGTCATCTTCTTCATTTGTCTCAGAACCTAAGCAAAATAGAACCGAATCAGATCTCATAGGCAAAAATCAACACTCCAAAACACTGGAAATTACCACTCGCTAGTGGATCCTTTGGGTTCCTTGACCTTGGGCGATCCCAACGACCCAAATTATGAATCCTGAGATGACGAAACCCTAAGAATAGGTCTCGTAGTGCTCGATGGTCAGAGAACAGCAAAGCAACCACAAGAAATTGGGGTTTCATGAAGTACTTGAATCAAAAGGAGTTTTTAGTTCTAGGAGCTTCACCACAACCCACCGAAGCATCCCAAAACCTAACAAAGGCCACAAGAACCAAAGGGGCACCGACAAGCTCGTCGTTGCCCCGAGTTGTGACTCCCAACTAGTGAAGTTGGGATATCTGAGGTTAGGGGTGTTTGCGACTGGAGAGGCCTGCAATCAGTTTGCGGAGACGGCACTGAGTCTACAGAGGAGACTTGTAGGGGTCTGATGTTCCATAGGCGCGACGAGCGGGGAAATAAGAGAGTGAATAGGGGAAGAAGGGCCACAGAGTTCTAGGGGGAGATCAGTCGCACAAAACCCTGGACTATATAGGGTCCAAGGCACCAGAAAGATGAGACAAAGCCAAAGAAGAAGAAAACATGAGAAGATATGGCATGAGCCGCGCGAGAAACTAGTGAGAAAATTGTGGTCACTGTTCACAGTGAGTCGGTCTCCTACCAAAGGTGGGATATGACTTCTGCACCATAAGATCTAGGATCGAAAGGTCAAGAAAAGTCACAAAATTAGAAACTGCGTGACAAAGAGATAATCTGATTAAAACTAAAGTTTTATTAAATTAATTTTCCTTTTTCTCTCTTCTTTTGAGGGTGCAAACAAATCCAAATTGGATGAAATTTTGCACAGAGGTTAATTAAAGCATGTAGATTCCGATTATGCAATTGGATTTGCCTTTTGAGAAAATTTAATGTGTTAAATAAATCAAATCATATTTTCTTTTTTCTCATGTATTAGTGACCTTAAGATTCTCCAAATTTTATAAAATGTCATCCATAAGTCCTATTTAATGTGTTGGATATGAATTTTCTATCAATTTTACATGTTGGAGTTTTTTGTACAATTATTTAATATTTTGGAGGTTTTACACACTTTCTCTCTCCTGATTCACCTTTTAATCAAACATATTCCAAATTGGATGAAAATTCACCCAAAGGCTATATTTATTATGTAGATTACGAATCCAAGATCATTTTCCTCTTTTGGAGTCATTTGCTATTTTATTTGATATTTTGGGGAAACATAGGTCTTTTCTTTCTAAATTGAAACAAATTAATTATCATTATAGGAATGATGTGAAACTTAACTCCCAAGGTAATTGGGACCCAAGGAACACGATTCATAACTTAGATTCCACTTTTGAGAATTATTTTAATCAGATATGTCATATAGCCCATTATCGTTATTATTCATCCATTTAGGTTCCTTATCTACTTATTACCTCCAATTGAATTATGTGACATATTAGATTACATTTAGATGATACATTCATGAATTAGATCATTAGGATTTTACTAAACATCATTTTAGGTCTAACCCTCAACCTTGTTTGGCCAAACCCAAAAGATCAAAGTTCTAGGGTAGGGTCCAAGATCTGATACGTTACACAACTATTCAAAACCTATCCAAAATAGGGACAACCAGTCAGTCGAATGGTTTTCCCTATTGGTTGATACTTCCATCTGAATATACTACTAAGGAAAGGTGTATAGTTACATTGGATGTAAATCTCTTATTTTTTCTACAACACTTGTTGGCTCAAGTTGTTTTACTAGTTACCATATCTCACTTTATCGCATGGTGTTTGTTATAGTATGTTATACATATATTAATATATATGTAATGCTGATTGGATACATACATACATAGATATGTCCCTAAATATAATATCAATACTAAAGATTCCATGCAAGTGCAATACACATGAAAACTTTCTTCCACTAAGTGTGTGCATACCAAGCGTGGTGCACCATACATTGGGGAAGTGTGATCATAAGTATGTGGGTCTACTCAATCTGGTGAATATCTTATTGTATTGACCTTAGGTCCACTTGACTAGCTGATCTTAAGAGGATTAAGAACCTAGATGCATAAAAATGGCATATAATTGATATGATGATTTATTGACACAAAGTTGTGCAACCATATATCCAAAAATTGCATAGGATGCAATTGGTAAGTGTTACCTATTATAATTATTAAGTTGTGAGTGGTTTTCCATACTTGACTCATAATGTAGTGTATTTTGGATCTTGGCTCACTAGAAGATTGCTTGCTATAATCTTCTGAATTAGTAGTGAGGGTTATTAAATTGAATAAAATAGTGGTACAACAATTGATTAAAGTCCAAATTAATTATGTCAAATGAAAATTTTGGAATAAAAATTCATTTTCGATCAATTTGGTGACTCTTACAAAATGTCTTGCATGTATATCAATGGAAAACACAAACAACAATCATTTATCACTTCAATTGGTCCTTGAGAAAGAGAAACTTAATGGGAATAACTTTAATGACAGATTTAGGATGCTGAGAATTGTTATCACACATGATAATAAGCTCTATGTCATGCACACACCAATACTTGATGAACCAATTTTGAGTGTTTCTAGATCCAAAAAGGAAATCTCAGAAGAAGCACTCTAATGACATAATGTACATCAAATGCCTCATTATATGCTCCATGAATTATCAGATTCATAAGATACATGAGAATATAGATGTTATTGAGATGATAACACATCTCAGGAATATGTATCAAGAAGAAGCAAGGTAAGAGAGGTATGATGTCTCTAAGGCATTATTTTGGTGCAAAATGGTAGAAGGTGATCCAGTTGGACCTCATGTACTCAAGTTAATTATGTATGTGGTAAGTTTGTAAGAATGTGATTTCTTTTAGGTTAAGAATTGTCTATAGATGTAATCATGAAATCAATTCTAGGTTCATAAAAAAAATTTGTCATGAAGTACAACATGAAAAGTTTTGTTAAGCCATTGACAGAGCTACTTAGCATGTTGAGAGCAACTGAGGGGAAAATGAAAGATAAGTGCAAATCCATGTTGATGGTCAACAAAGGAAGAGGAAAGTCCAATGGCAAAGGCAAATATATGAAAGGTTCTAAAACTGACCAAAATGCTTATGCACTTAAGGAAAAAGGAGGAATGGCTAAGAGAGGAAATTGTCACCATTGTCACTAGGTTGGATATGGGAAAAGAAGTTTCCCTCTATACCTTGAGAAACTAAAGAACAAGAAGTAGGGGGTAGAGATTTCCACTTTAGGTATACATGTTATAGAAATATACTTATCTACTTTACCACAAGTATTGAATATTGTATGTGGATTCGCATATTCTCAAATATGCATGATCTAAAAAGAAGTAGAACATTGGAGAAAAGGGTGGTGGAGCTACATTTTGCAAATGTATCAAGAGTTGTTGCCACTGCTATAGGCACTTGTTAGTTATCTCTGCTCAGTCGGCTTGTAATAGAGTTAGAGAACTACTATTATGTACCTTCAATAAATAGAAACACTATCTTTGTATCTTCTTTGGATAAGAATGGCTTTGGATTTTTGAAAAAGAATGGTTGAATTTCTATTTAACGAGATGGTATATTTTATGTCAGTGCCACTATGTGTAAAGGTCATTATTTATTAGATATTGAGGGACGTATAGAAAAAAATAGTAATAAGTTGGAGCTTAATGACTCAAATAGAATTTATTCCACTAGGGCACATAAATGAGAAATACATTTCTAGACTCCATAAAGATGGTTATCTAGACTCTTCTAATTTTGGAATAGTAGATACATGTGAATGTTTTTTTCTTGGGCAAGGTGACTAAAGAATCTTCCACTAGAAATAGTGAGAGAGAAAGTGACCCATTAAGACTTATGCATACTAATCTATTTGAACCTTTTAACACAAGTTCTAGAGGTGGATATTAGTACTTCATCACATTTATGTATGACATGAGTAGATCTGGCTATGTGATATAATGAAACAAAAGTAGAAATACTTAGAAAAGTTCAAGAAATTCATGAATGAAGTACAAAATCAACTTGGACAATTAACAAAATCACTTCAATTAGATTGAGGTGGAAAATATCTTAGTTAAGAGTTTGAAGACCTTTTGATATGCTATGGTGTTGTATTAGAAATGACTCCACCTAGAACACCACAACATAATGTGTCAAAAAGAAGGTATCACACCTTTTTATACATGTCATGATTAATGATGAGTTTATCTATCTTCATATATCCATTTGGGGACATATTCTTGAAACTATAGCACTTACACTTAATCGAGCACCTTCAAATTCTATTGGAAACACACCATATGACATACAAAATGGGAGATGGTCCAATATGTCTTTCATGGGATGTGTAGCTTATGTTAAGAAATGATGTGAAAATGTTGGACCCAAATTAGATGAATGTACCTTTATTGAATACCCTGAGAAAAATAAGGCTTACTACAACTATATTCCATTTAATAACAATATGTTTTTTACTAGAACTATTGTATTCCTCAAAAAGAAATTGTATATCTCGAGGAACTAGTGGGAGGGAAATAGAACTTGAATAAGTTCAAGACAACAAGATAACACTAAACCAATGGAGGTATATAAGGAACAAGAGGAACCAAAAATTATAGTGGAACCTCAAGCCCTTGTTTTAACATAGGAACCTTGAAGTTATGGTAGGGCACATCTTGAACCAGAGGGATATGAATTTCTTATGACTCAATAAGTAAATGTGTTGTTCATTGACTATTATGATCCAATAACCTAGAGTGAGGCTATAGAGGGACCACATTTTGAGAAATAGCTTGAAGCCACGAGATATTAGAAGGACTCCATGTTCACCAATAAGGTATTGATCTTAGTGGATCTACCTGAAGGGGTAAAACCCATAGGGCGCAAATGGATCTTCCAGGAGAGGATCAACATGGATGGTAATGTCCAAACCTATAAGGACATATTGGTATAAAAAGGTTTCAAACATGTTTATTGTGTTTTTTTGGTGAACCAAGACCTATATTTCTATTTTTGTAAAATTTTGTACAAGGAAAGAGAAAAAGGCATGTGAGATCAAGAGAGCTCACCAAGCTAACTGTACAGGCTAAAAGCCAAAGAGAAAAAGGAAGCAACAAAAAAGAAGAGAGGAGACCGTCAGCCACTAAAATGATTAGCATAGTCCTTCACTAAGTGCCAGAGAACAGAAGCATCCATAGATTTGTCCTCATGAACTCTAGAATTCCTTTCCATCCAAACCAAGTGAATAATAGAAATGCCAATACCATGGCTAACTCTGCTGGATAAAGCAGTAAGATCCTCTCTTCTAACAGGAATGCAATTGATTAACTTCTCATTGAAGGCAGAACTCCATAAGAGCATAGAGAAAGGACAATCAAACAGGATATGGTGAGTGAACTCGCATTCTTGTCTACAAAGAAAACACATAGTTGGGGTAGAGATGCCCATTCTTCTCACATAATCAGTAGTAAGGAATCTCCCATGAGCAGCTTTCCGGGAAGTCAGCTGAAATCTTCTAGGACACCTGAAGCTCCAGACCCAAGAGAAGACAGGATCCGTTGAACCACAAACTCTAATAAGATTCCAGACTTTCTTCAGGGTAACTTTACTCTCCTTATCAATACAAATGTTGTCCATACCACCAGAGGGAGAAGGAATATTAGCAAGGAATTTGTACAGAACCTCATGCAGTCTGGAATTAGAGAATCTCCACTGGTTACTATCAACAACAGCACTGACTTTACAAGTAAAAGGAAGACCCGATCTAATGATCTCCTTACTCCCAATGCAATCACATAGGAAAAGATTGTGAGGAATCCACGGGTCTTGCCACAGCCATGTGTTAGCCCCATCACCAATATTGTAACTAACCAAGTTTTTAAAGTCATCAAGATGCCTGATCAGTTGAACAACATACCAAGAAAGATTACCAGAAATTTCAAGATTCCAAATAGAATTCTTTGAAAGATACTTCTCATGAATCCATTTAATCCAGAGACTATCCTTCTTAGAAGCAATACGCCAAATGTTAAACACAACAGAAGCTTTACAGACCTCTTTGACTTTTTTAATAGCCAGATCACCCTCATCTTTGGGTTTAGTAATATCAGACCATTTGACCAAATGAAGATTACTTTTTCCTTCAGACTGACCCCAAAGGAAGTTCCTTATAGTCCTTTCAATATCCTCACAAATCGAGCTAGGAAGAGGAAAAGAGGAAGATCAGAAGTGATGAATAGAGGTCAAAGTGGAATTACAAAGCTCTAACCTGCCAGCTAAGGACACCTGCTTGGTTTTCCAACCATCAAGCCTCTTCTTCAATCTATCAATCAGAGGGAAATAGAACTTCTTGGACAGCTTGCCAGTAAAGAGAGGGATACCCAAGTATCTTTGAGGCAAGATATCAGGTTGAATGCCCAGGATACCAGAGATAAGATCTTTATCAGCATCAAGACTATAGAAAATGGAACTCTTCTCATAGCTGATACACAAACCAGTAATTTTAGCAAGCTTATCGAGAACACTTTTCAAAGAAGTAGCACCAAGGGCATCAACTTCCATAAAGATCATAAGATCATCAGCAAAAGCAATATGAGAGATACTCAAATCATTAGAAGCACACAAAGGTTTAATATTCCCCAACTTGACCTCCTTGTTAACCAATTGAGTGAAAGTTTCCATAACAATGGTGAAAAGGTAGGGGGCAAGAGGATCGCCCTGCCTAATACCATTAGTAGGCTTAAAAGGGGCAGTAGGCTCACCATTAAACAAAATCCCATAAGAACAAGTATCAAAAATCTCTCTAATCCAAACAATCCACTTCATAGGGAAATTCATAAGCTCTAAGATCTTGAAAAGAGCATGCCAAGAGACAGTATCATAAGCTTTAACAAGGTCCACTTTGACACACATCCTTCCTTTCCCTTTAAGTTTATTAAAATCATGGATGAGCTCATTAGACAGAAGAATAGCATCTTTAATACTTCTTTCCTTCACAAAAGCACATTGATTAATGCTAATAAGAGAGGGAAGAACAACCTGAAGCCTATTCGTGAGGACTTTAGAAATCACCTTGTAAACCACATTACACAAAGCAATGGGTCTCCAATTCTTAATAAGATGACAATCATCATTTTTAGGAATAAGGGTAAGAAAAGTATGATTGGCCTCTTTCAAAAGTCTACCAGAAGAGAAAAAGTCCAGGATAGCAAAGATAACAGCATTGCCAATAATAGGCCAACTAGTTTTAAGAAACTTTCCATTCATACCATCAGGACCCGGGAATTTATCCACATTAAGCTCATCAATAACAGACATAACTTCCTCTCTACTGACATATCTTCCCAGCTGAAGCTTTTGAACATCAGAGATAGCAGAAAAATTCAAATCAGCAAACTCTTCAGAGCAAGCCTTAAACTCGTTGTTGAAGAGATTGTTGTAAAAATCATAGATATAAGCTTTGATGTCCACAAGATTATGAACAAGAACACCATCAATATCCATAGATTTAATGTGATTTCTCTGTCTTCGAGTCTTCATAGTAGAATAGAAAAAACGAGTATTAGAATCCCCTTCACGGAGCCATTGAATATGAGATTTTTGCCTAAAGAAGGATTCTTCAGTAATCCGGGCTTCAATAGCAGCTTTCCTACTAATAAGAGCGGAATTACACAAATATTCATTAGTAGGGTCATTATCAAGAAGAACCTGCAAGTCAATAGCCTGCTTCTCAAGACTAATAGCCCTATCAGAAAAATTACCAACTACATTCTTATTCCACTCAGACAGTCGATTCCTCATCCTTCTGAACTTAGAATAAAGAACAAACATAGGATAACCAGCAACATCAATATCCCAAGAAGAAGACACCAAGTCCAGAAAATCATTTCTATCTGCCCACGCATTGATAAATCTAAAAGGAGAAAGAACTCTCCTTTAATTTCCAATAATAAGATTCATAATCCTGTGATCACTGGTGATATTAGGAATAAGAACACCATGAAAATCAGGGAAAAAATCCATAAACTTATTATTATAAAGCACTTTGTCAATCTTGGAAGTAGCAAAGTTCAAACCACTCTGATGATTATCCCAAGAGAAGAAAGGACCATTCATAGCAAATTCAAAGAGGCCACAATTAGCAACACACTCATTAAAGTCGTCCATAGATTTCTTTGTAGGTGGCTCCCTTCCAATTTTTTCATTGAAGTTCCTCACAGCATTAAAGTCTCCAAGGATGGTCCAGGGATCATAAACAGTATTATGAATGATCTCAATATCCTTCCAGAGAGCCTCCCGATCAAGATCAGGGTTATGCCCATAGACAGCAGTAAGATAGAAAGATTTATCATCCATAACAATTTGAGTATGAATAAGCTGATCCGACTCAAAAATTTTAGTTAAAGAGCAATAATTACTATCCCAAAGGATAACAACTCTCCCAAGAACATGACTATCATGATTCGAAACCCAGTTGAAACCAGCAAAGAATTTATTTAAAAGCTTATGAATCTTCCCAGCACGCACCTTAGTTTCATTAAGAACAATAATATGAGGCCTAAATGTTAAAATTTCCTCTTGGACTTTAAAGGCTTTATTATTAAGCCCCCTGACGTTCCAAGAGATGATGCTAAGATGTTGTTCATCCATGGAAACCAGTTGAGACTAGTACTTCACTGGTTTGAGACCTATCCTCAGACTGAGAATCAGAGAGTTTGTCAAATTTATTAGCTAAGGCAGTATTACCCTCTTCAGAAGCAATCTTCTTACCTTTACCTCCTCGTGGCTTTCTCTTCTTATTACCTTTGGGAAGTTCAAAAGTAAGTCCAGAATCTTTAAGTTCAACAGAGTTAGGAGGAGTATCTAAGTTTATAACTTCACCTTCAATAGATGTGGCGTCAGGAAAAAGCATAGAAGCATCTTCTAAGGGATCTTGAAAGACCTCTTCCTCTGTTTCGACACTTTCAGACATTTCATCATTAAGCTTCAGGGATTCATTTAGCTCACCATTTAGTAACATAGCAGAATTAGATTCATCAGACAATTGACTTGGACCATCCTTTATCTCACCAACCAATGGAACAGTACCAAGAACCTTGCCGGCAGGTTCCAGTCCAGCTTCATTGATTAAGTCAATCTGCACAGAAGCCTCAGAAGCGATGGGGGAATTGGAAGGAGATACATGTAGGTTAGCAGTAGCAACAGTAGTAGATTTCTTGGGGACCCACACCATTTTCTCCTTTGCCAAACCAGGGCAATCGTTATGACCAAATAAGTTGCAAGTCAGACATCTGCTAGGAGTCCATTCATACTCCAGCTGGATAGTATGTTTCACCCCATTACTACTAACAACATCCATCAACTCCGGAAAAGTGGAAGAAGAAGGAAGAAGGACCTGCATTCGAGCATATTCTAGCCTGCAATGATCATGTTTATTGTGTTGACTATGATAAAACTTTTCACCAGCTACCATGGTTAAATCCATCAAGATCAGGATTTCTATTGCAGATTATCATGACTATGAGATTTGCCAAATGGATTATAAAACTTCTTTTATTAATGACTATCATCCAAAGGATGTGTACATGACACAACCTAAAGGTTTTATCGCTCCAAATGAAGCTAATAAAGTATGTAACCTACAAAGGTCAATCTATGGATTGAAGCAAGCATCTTGGAGTTGGAATTTTAATTTTAATGCGATGAAACTTGTGTTTACAAGGATGTTAGTGGAAACATAATCATATTTCTCATATCGTATGTAGATGACATACTATTGATCGAAAATGACATGCCTACTTTACAATTGGTTATGAACTAGTTGGGGATACTTAATCCATGAAGGTCTTAGGAGAAGCATTGCATATTATAGGAATCACGATATATAGAGATAGATCTAGAAGGCTTCTTGGCCTAAGACAAAGTACATAGATTGACAAAGTGCTAAAGAGGTTCAGCATGCAAGATTCTAAGAGAGGAAACTTTCCATGTCTCATAGAATAATCTCTCTAGAAATCAATGTAATAGCTTATTGGAAGAGTGGGCATGCATGAGTTGTTGGTATGTATGCCCTGAGAGCCAATCATGGGATGATTGGTGGGATACATTAAGATTGATTTGATAAACATCAAAGGCAAGCTTCCAATTCTTTCTGGTTCAGTCATATAAGATAGTGATAGCACAAATTGAATTTCTAGAGAATGACAATACTCAATGACGTATGCTTTCAGGTTGAGGACCTAGACGATGAGATCATACGGATACTAAGAGTTTGTACATTCTTGTTATGTCCCTAGTCGGATGTCATTGTGGAAGGTAGATAGACAGTAATGATACACAAGACTAGATTGTGGTGTTGGTTGATGACAGAATCTCATTAGTCATGATATAGAGATATCAAACCAAACACATAGGTACTTGTTAGAGAACAAGTGTACCGGACAGACCCACCGTGAGTTTGACACATGGAACCATGACATGGTAGTCACAGTCAGTACTCACAGTGATGGTGGTGAATGTGATTCTTTGACCTGAAATCACTACACTCAACAAATGTCGTTGGGTACACTTTGACATCATCAAATGCAATCCTAAAACATGGGTTGTTATAAAGGTGATGATTGGGTGGCTTTGACACATGGGGCTTTTGAGTGGTGAGTGATAGATATGGGATTTGTCCCTCCTAAGGGAGTTTGATATCCAAGGCCACTTGATGAGTAGGATTGAAATAGGTATGCGCACGCATGTGTGAATCAGTATGTGATATTGATGTCATACATATCTCTTCCAATCTACTATGAGATCAAGAAAGTGAATGAACGTTGACAGGATGACTGTTCCATGCCTCGAGTTCATTCGGGATATCAGTGACAAAGGAATTATAAATTCGTTGTAACACCATTCACGGATTGTAGGATTGAAAGTTGTTCTCCAAATTTCTTTTTCACTTGGGTACCACTGATGTAAGGACCCTGACCTGCGTTTAGGGTTTACCCTGTTTGTTTTGCTTGATGTTGGTGCTTTGGTGCTTGCTAATCACCTTTGGTGGTGATTAGGGTTTTGTTGTGCTTTGTTGAGAGTTTGAGGGGCTACTTGCAAATAACCCAAGTTTAGGGTTTTGGGTGCAAGTTTGCCATCTTGTGAGGTGTTTCCCTCTCTCTGTGCTTCCTCTAGGGTTGAGAGGAAGGCTTGGGCTTGTTGCTTGAGTTCTTTGGGCCTTAGTTGAGCTTTTTTAGGCCTTGAGGTGCCTTGTTTGGGCTTGCTTGAGACTTGTGTCGGCCAAGTGAAGCTTGTGTCACCCAAGGAGGAGTTGTGTCGCCCAACATGGTGGTGTGTCGCCCAACAGAGCTGATGCATGTGTCGCCCATGTTGCTTGGTCTTGGTTGGTGGACACTTGGTGCATATCTTGGACAAGTGTCTCTTGGTGTGCTAATGTGTTGGTTTGAACCCTAGGACAAGTTTCCCTTGGGTGGACGACACTTAGCATGGATCTACCTTATTTTCTCCTCCCTTCCCTTCTATATAGGTGGCTCTTTCCCTTGCCTTAGCTTCCTTTGCTCTTTTGGTCTCCCCTCCACTTTGAGTGCACGAAACTCCTCTCCTTCCTTGCTTGTGTTGGCCGATACACTCCCCTGGAGTAGCAGTGGTGGCCGACACCCTCTTGGATCAGCTTTGGTGGATGACATCCCTTGGAGCTTGAAGTGCTTCTTCTTCCTTGGAGCTTGGAGCTTAAGGCAGGTTGCATAACTTCTAACCCTAACTTCTTTACCTCTTGTTCTTGTTCTTGTTCATAGATTAGTAGCTTAGACTTGTACTTTGCTTGAGTTTCCTTTGGTGTCCGATACCCCCTTAAGGTTTAGGGTTTCTAGTGTGCCTTGTGATCTAGGGTTGTGCCCCTTTGAGTGGGGGTTGATGATGACCTAGGGTTGGGCGATATCCCTTCTTTGTTGGTGTGTTGGACGATATCCTTTTGAGTTGGACGGCGTGGCACCTTTGTCTTTGAGTTGGACGATATGGTATCCCCTTTGATGGACGATATGTATGCCTTTGGTGGACGATATGATGTGTTCTTGTGGTTGTCCGATACCCTTGCCCATGTGTTGGGCGATAGGGTGAACTAGGGTCATGTTGGCCGATATGTTGGTGACCTTGGTGAACGATAGATGAGCAATGCTCTTGTTCTTCTCTTGAATGATAGGCATGTGTATCTTGGTGGACGACAGGGCCTAGTTGGATGAGTTAGTTGGGTTGCACGGCATGCAACAAGGTGCTGGCCGATAGCCCTGACGAGCGTTATCCCTTAGTGTGCCGCGCGATAGGATGGGGCTGTGACGAGCGTCACGCCCCTGGTTTGGGTGTGTGTCGGCCGATAGGACTGGATAGGTAGTAGCACGTTTTGAGGAGTTCTTCTCTCTCTTTCCCTCTCTCTCTCTCTCTTGGCCATTGTAGGGTTGTTAGCTGGGTGTTAGCCCATGTTGATCGCGTGTTGTGGTTGTCCTTGCATATCGGGTGTTGTGTGTGACGGGCGGTAGTGGTGCAACGGGCATTGCCCGATAGCACTGACACCCGACACCCCTCCTCTGTGACACCACGTCACGAGCAGAGTGTTGGGTGCAACACAGCGTTGCTGCCTTCCCATGTCCTAGCCGTGTGAAGATGTTTAGGTGAGGGTTGTGAGGTATTAGTGAGGGTATGTGGTCCTATGGTGACGGTTTCAAGTGTTATGGTAGTAAACGCTTATACACAACATAATGATAGTGATGCCATATGACAATGGTAATGATAACCATAATGTTAATGGTGCTATTGATAGAAAAGATGTGAATAATGTTGTTGATGGTAATAATGTAAATGATGGTGATGCCATGCTAGTAGTGAGGGAAATAATAATGTTAATGATGATGCTAAGTGACAGTTACATTAATAGTTTGCTTAATGACATAGCAATGAAGATAATAGTAGATGATGATAGAATAATCCTGATAATAGTAATGGTGGTAACAAGGGTAGTAATGGCATGCATGATGTAAGTCTTATGGTTATTTGTTAATGGCAATATTAAATGGTAGTTACATTAATGGTGTGCTTAATACACTTGATCACCAAATAGTGTAAGCCTAATAAATAGAGTATCTTGAATGGCATATCATGATAGTAGGTGTGGTCCTTATGTTGAAGCTATGATTATTGTGTATCTTAACCATGCAGGTGATGTTTAGCCATGAAAGGTCTATGTGACACATGTGATGAGTAACATTACTTTGATAGTTATTCTATGAGATTATATGTATGATGTGTTTGTCCCACGATGATGATGTGAACCTTGAGAGGCAGTGACAGTAAATGATGAGGGAATTGAGATCCCATGGTATGTGATGATCCTTGATATGGATCTGGATGGTTGGCAAGAGGCCAAGTGGTAACATGCGATATGGGATCCTTGTGATGGATCAGGTTGATGTGGTTTCCATAATAATATAATGTTGTTTACTTTCTATTATGTTTTGCATGTTATATAACTTGGTTGAATCCTACAATCCATCTAAAAGATACTAATTAATCACAGTGGAATTATATCATGTAGTTTGCCCTGGCCATAGATCCATAATCGTCAGGACTTGGTGATGGTGAAATGAGTTCTCCTACGGGTTAACCTGGAAGCGCATATTGTTGAATATGTGTAGGTTGCTCCTAGCCTGAAAATGAGGAGGTAAGAGTGTAACTTCGTCTACAGACTCAGATACGTATATAGAGCATGGTGAATAGGCCCATGGCTCAGGACATGTGATGTGAAGAGCATGAATGCGTTCATGGCTCAGAGCACGGTGAACAGGCATGTGGCTCAGTTTTTACTAGCACCGAGACCTGTACCAAGGCGGGCTAGGGTGAGGGTAGCCTATGGAGCTGACCCTATGGCTTAGACCACTTCAGCATGTGACTACGGTCCTGCTTGTGTTGTACTCGTGTACTGACCATGAGGTGGGAGGTCATGGAGTCCGGCTCTTCCATTGACCTTGTATGGCACCGGCTTTAGGCTTCGCAGCCAGAGGTTGGATTTGAATGGTACGATTCAAATCCTCGGGGCATAATAATACGTGATACTACCGTTTAGTATTTACTGCTTAGGATAAGCACGAAACATTGGTTGAGGCCTTATTTGCATAGTTATTTCTGTTATATCTGCAAGTTACTTCTATATTCATCAAGTGTGTGATAATATGTCGTATCTTGATAATCATGTTAGGTGGTAATATATCTTGTTCTGATAATCATGTTACATATATCTTATCTTGTCAATCCTGTTCCATTGAGAGATATCTGATTATATGCTTTTGAACAATTGGTAAGCTTGTTGGTAAGAATAGCTTTGCTTTATATAAACTGCTCATGTGGTATCTGTTAAATAGTTATCTGCTGTTATAGTTTATCTTGCTGAGGTTCTGTATTTGCGGTGGGGAGTTATGTTTCCCGCTGGGACAATTGTTCAATTGTCTCACCCTGCTGGTTTAACCCCTTTTTAGGTGGTCGATCTAGACGTGGTCGTGGTCGTGGTGTTGCGACCGAGCAGCTTGAGGAGCAGCAGAAGGCAAGCGATGGACATGCTGCTGTTTTGGATGTTTTATAGTAGAGTCTAGAGTCATCCCTGTACTCTCAGGTCCTTGGCATGTTTTGTCGATGTTTGTTATCCTACTGTTGGACAGGAGTGGGCCTTTCTGTATATGAACAGGTGGTGAACTCGTGTGATGGATGAACAGTTGTTTCTTGAAGTTGTGAACACGTATCAGATCCTATGTATGTATATATATGACATGTTTCCTTGCATGATGAGGACTGGAAAGTAATAGTTTCACAGTTTATCAGTTTTCCGCAATCAGTTTTAATTAACCTGTATTTTCGATAATATGTGGTTATGGTGATTTCTGCACGTTTTCGCGTAACACCTTGTTATCTGTATGATAATGGGATGTGTTGCCACAAGTTTGGTATCAGAGCCTTAGGTTCACTGAGTCTACAGGGATTTAGGACTAGATTGAGTTGTTCTTATGTGTGTCCAGGTTTTCTTACAATATCTTCTGCCCTCAGTGGAAGAATAGTCAAGATGTCTGGAAACCATGAAGAACACTCTGCTGAGTACAGTGATGCTACATCGGTTGATGGAGCAGATGGACAGGCACATGAAGATTGGGTGCCTGAGGTTCCCCAATTTAACCCAGCCATACTTGAACATCCTGCTTACCAACAGCTTATGGGGCAGTTGATGGCTACGACGAATCTCATGGTTGAGTGATTACCAGTGCCTCCTCCACGAGCACAGGTTCCCCATGGAGAAGCATCGGGTATTGGGAAGACCTTCGAGCGGCTTCGCCGAGTCGGAGCTTCGGATTATGCTGGAACGGCTGATCCAGTGGATGCAGATCTGTGGCTGACAAGTCTCGAGAAGGCTTTCCGGATTCTTGACATCCCCGAAGCGGACAAGGTAGAGCATGTTGTCTACCTTCTGAAGGGTAGTGCTGGTCACTGGTGGACCATTGAGGAAGAGAAGCGGCCTGGTGAGGTGATCTGTTGGGAAGTGTTCCGACGTGAGTTCATCACCAGATACTTCCCAAAGACGTACCTGGATGAGAAGGTGAGTCAGTTCGAGAATCTGAGGCAAGGAACGATGAACATCACTGAGTACGAAGCCAAGTTTATGGATCTGTTGAGGTTCTGTCCTCACATGGCGGAAACAGATGACGAACGGATCAGACGTTTCGAGAAGGGTTTGAGTGCTGAGTTGAAAACCCCGGTGTCTATGTTGGAGAACCGAGAACAGTTTGCTACGTTCGTGGAATCAGTTTGACGGATTGAGAGGACAGTAAGGGAGAAAAGAGAGTCTATGTCTCACAAAAGACCTGCTCAGTTTCAAGGATGAAGGTTTGGTGGTTTTAAGAAGCCCAGGTTTTCAGCACCGTTAACAATGAGAAGTTTTGGTGTACCATCTCAGTGGTCTCCGAGTAAGGGAAGAGGTTATGTTTCTTCACCATCTAAGGTGCACATTTCAGCTTCAGTGGCAGTGACAGGGCCATCTAGGCCACGGTTTGAGGACAAGGCATGTCATCTTTGTGGACAAGTCGGGCATTTCAGGCTTAATTGCCCGAATAAAGATGTTGAAGTAACGCAGCAGCTGAGGTAGAATTTTCAGAGGTCAGAGAGGCCGCAGGCTAGGGGTAGCAGAGGTCGAGGACGCGATCAAGCGTCTCAGGTTGGATCGTCTGCTCAAGGAAGCAGAGGTCGTGGACAGCAAGCAATGGCTCGATTCTATGCTATGAGTCAGTCGGAGGCGATAGTCAACCCGCGAGTGGTGACAGGTCAGATGGAGTTATTTCATTCTGATATGTCTTCTTCTTGCTTTATATCTGCTCTGGTTGACATGGGTTCTACACACTCTTTTATCACCTATAGTATGCTTGAAAACTATCGTTTACCTGTTAGCTATAAAGAGAATGGTTTGTTGTTAGAAACCCCTCTTGATGGTTCCTCTTTGCTTAGAGAAGAGTGTCCATCTTGTGTTTTGTCTTTTTTGGGACATCGTATCCAAGTGGATCTTATACCACTTGATATGCATGGTTTCGATGTTATCCTTGGGATGGATACCTTGGAGAAATATAAGGTTGTCTTGGACTGTGGTTCCAAGCAGGCAGTGTTTGATGTGGCTGGAGAGAAGTGGATCTTCTAGGGAGATAGGAAGATTCTTCCGACGTGTTTGGCGTCAGCTATGGTGGCAGATAAGTTGTTACGACAAGGATGTGAGGCATTCTTAGCTCACGTAGTGGATACCGTTGTGGTTACCAAGGCGAAAGGTCCTAGTCTTGAGGAGGTGTCAGTTGTTTGAGAGTTTGCAGACGTGTTTCCTGAGGAGTTTCCTGGTGTTCCTCCACCCCGAGAGATTGATTTCGAGATCAATCTAGTTCCTGGAACACAGCCAGTTGCACAGTCAGCATACAGGATGGCTCCAGCAGAAATGGCAGAGTTGAAGAAGCAGTTGCAAGAGTTGTTGGAGACAGGTTTTATCCGACTGAGTACGTCTCCGTGGGGTGCTCTCGTGTTGTTCGTTAAGAAGAAGGATGGTTCGATGCGGTTGTGTATAGATTACCGGCAGTTGAACAAGGTCATGATCAAGAATAAGTACCCGTTGCTGAGGATAGATGATATGTTCGATCAGTTGCGTGGTGCTACAGTGTTTTCGAAGATCGATCTACGGTTTGGATATCATCAGTTGAGGATAAAGGCAGATGACATACCAAAGTCAGCTTTCAGGATGAGGTATGGTCATTTCGAGTTCGTGGTTATGTCGTTTGGGTTAACCAATGCACCTGCAGCTTTCATGGATCTGATGAACAGAGTGTTCCGTCCGTTCTTGGATCAGTTTGTTGTAGTCTTTATAGATGACATCTTGATCTATAGTCGGGACAGTCTAGAGCATGAACAACATCTTCGTCGAGCGTTGACTCTTCTTCGTCAACATCAGTTGTATGCCAAGTTCAGTAAGTGTGAGTTCTGGATGGATGAAGTGACTTTCTTGGGTCACGTGATATCTGCTGAAGGAGTCAAAGTAGACCCAAAGAGGGTGGAATATGTTACAGATTGGGAATAGCCGAAGACACCGACAGAATTTCGTAGTTTCCTTGGTTTGGTAGGATACTACCGGAGGTTTATCAAGGACTTCAGTGTGATCGCGTTGCCAATGACGAAGTTGACCAGAAAGGATGTACCTTTTGTTTGGGATGATCGATGTCAACAAGATTTCTAGAGTTTGAAGGAGAAGCTGACCAGTGCTCCAGTGTTGATCTTGCCAGAGCCTGGGAAAGGCTATGTTGTCTTCTGTGATGCTTCCAAGAAAGTTTTAGGTTGTGTGTTGATGCAGGAAGATCATGTGGTTTCTTTTGCCTCGCGACAGCTCAAGAAACATGAGGAGAACTATCCGACTCATGACCTGGAGTTGGCAGCAGTGGTTCATGCGTTAAAGATTTGGAGACACTATCTATATGGGGAAGTATGTCAGATCTTTACGGATCATAAGAATCTGAAGTATATCTTTACACAGCAAGAGTTGAACATGTGACAATGACGATGGATGGAGTTGATCAATGATTACGATTGCACTATCGAGTATCATCCTGGTAAGGTGAATGTGGTAGCTGATGCGCTTAGCAGAAAGTCTTCTTCTCTTTCTTCAAAGAAGGCACAGTTGAGTTCTCTGGTATGCCATAGGCGGGATATGTTTGTTTCTCTGCGACAGATGAATGTGCAAATGGAAGTTTCTTTGTTGTCTGGTCTTTTTACACAGATGCAAGTTAAGCCTACATTGAGACAGCAGATCAAGGATGCACAACAAACAGATGATGTGGTACAGTTGATTAGATCAGAGTTTGGCAGCGACAAGCGTGATGGGTTTCATGAGTCCGAGGATGGACTAGTTTGCTATCGTGATAGGATGGTGGTTCTAGATGCTGATGATCTGAGGAAGTTGGTGCTTGAGGAAGCACATACGTCGATATATGCGATGCATCCAGGTGTCACCAAGATATACCATAGTCTAAAGGACTTGTATTGGTGGCCCGGTTTGAAGAGAGATGTGGCCGAGTTCGTGGCGAGATGTGCGGTGTGTCAGCAAGTGAAGGCTGAACATCAGAAGCCGGCAGGTACGTTGCAACCTTTGCCGATACCGCAGTGGAAATAGGATCATATAACCATGGATTATGTAGTTGGTCTACCCCGGACAACTAGGAATCATGATTCCATTTGGGTGATAGTGGACAGATTGACTAAGTCTGCTCATTTTCTACCAGTAAAGACGACGTATACAGATGAGAAACTAGCTTGAGTATATGTGGATGAGATAGTACGTTTGCATGGTGTGCCAGCGACGATAGTTTCTGATAGAGGTCCTCAGTTTACGAGTCGTTTTTGGGAACAGTTGCACAGAGCATTGGGAACGCAGTTGAGGTTCAGTACAGCTTTTCACCCGCAGACAGATGGACAGTCTGAGAGGACTATTCAGAATTTTGGAAGACCTCCTTCGAGCTTGTGTTTTGCAGTTTCTAGGCAACTGGGATGTACATCTGAGTTTGATAGAGTTTGCCTACAACAACAGTTATCAGCGGAGCATCGACATGGCTCCTTATGAATCTTTGTATGGAAGAAAGTGCAGATCTCTTTTGTGTTGGTATGAGTCTGGTGAGTATCAGCTTTTGGGTCCTGAGTTAGTTCAGCAGACGACCGAAAAGATCAAGGTGATACAACAACAGTTGAAAGTGGCACAGGACAGGCAGAAGTCTTATGCAGACAATCGCCGACGACCTTTGGAGTTCCAGGAAGGAGACAAAGTGTATCTCAAGGTCTCTCCATGGAAAGGTGTGATGAGGTTTGGTCGGAAGGGTAAGTTGGCACCCAGGTATATGGGGCCTTACTCAGTCAAAACACATGTTGGCAAGGTATCTTACGAGTTAGAGTTGCCTCCAGAGTTGCACAGGTTGCATCCAGTGTTTCATGTCACTATGCTGAAGAAAAGTCATCCGGATTCAGGTACAGTGATACAGCCAGTTGAGGCTGAGCTTGATGTAGATGTGACCTATGAGGAAGGTCCTGTGGCAATCCTTGACAGAAGGGTCAAGAAGCTGAAGAGGAAGAACCTGGCTCTTGTAAAGGTCCTTTGGCAGCACCGTGGCGTTGAGGAAGCCACGTGGGAGCTTGAGGAAGAGATGAGGAGGAAGAATCCCTCGCTCTTCTCTTCGGATTTCGGGGATGAAATCCCTTAAAGGGGGTCAGCTTGTAAGGACCCTGACCTACGTTTAGGGTTTACCATGTTTGTTTTGCTTGATCTTGGTGCTTTGGTGCTTGCTAATCAACTTTGGTGTTGATTAGGGTTTTGTTGTGCTTTGTTGCAAGTTTGAGGGGCTACTTGCAAATAACCCAAGTTTAGGGTTTTGGGTGCAAGTTTGCCATCTTGTGAGGTGTTTCCCTCTCTCTCTGCTTCCTCTAGGGTTGAGAGGAAGGCTTGGGCTTGTTGCTTGAGTTCTTTGGGCCTTGGTTGAGCTTGTTTGGGCCTTGAGGTGCCTTGTTTGGGCTTGCTTGAGCCTTGTGTCGGCCAAGTGAAGCTTGTGTCGCCCAAGGAGGAGTTGTGTCACCCAACATGGTGGTGTGTCGCCCAACAGAGCTGATGCATGTGTCGCCCATGTTGCTTGGTCTTGGTTGGTGGACACTTGGTGCATATCTTGGACAAATGTCTCTTGGTGTGCTAATGTGTTGGTTTGAACCCTAGGATAAGTGTCCCTTGGGTGGGTGACACTTAGCATGGATCTACCTTGTTTTCTCCTCCCTTCCCTTCTATATAGGTGGCTCTTTCCCTTGCCTTAGCTTCCTTTGCTCTTTTGGTCTCCCCTCCACCTTGAGTGCACGACACTCCTCTCCTTCCTTGCTTGTGTTGTCCGATACACTCCCCTGGAGTAGCAGTGGTGGCCGACACCCTCTTGGATCAGCTTTGGTGGACGACATCCCTTGGAGCTTGAAGTGCTTCTTCTTCCTTGGAGCTTGGAGCTTAAGGCGGGTTGCATAACTTCTAACCCTAACTTCTTTACCTCTTGTTCTTGTTCTTGTTCATAGATTAGTAGATTAGACTTGTACTTTGCTTGAGTTTCCTTTGGTGGCCGATACCCCCTTAAGGTTTAGGGTTTCTAGTGCACCTTGTGATCTAGGGTTGTGCCCCTTTGAGTGGGGGTTGATGATGACCTAGGGTTGGGCGATATCCCTTCTTTGTTGGTGTGTTGGACGATATCCTTTTGAGTTGGACGGTGTGGCACCTTTGTCTTTGAGTTGGACGATATGGTATCCCCTTTGATGGACGATATGTATTCCTTTGGTGGACGATATGATGTGTTCTTGAGGTTGTCCGATACCCTTGCCCATGTGTTGGGCGATAGGGTGAACTAGGGTCATGTTGGCCAATATGTTGGTGACCTTGGTGAACGATAGATGAGCAATGCTCTTGTCCTTCTCTTGGATGATAGGCCTTTGTATCTTGGTGGACGACAGGGCCTAGTTGGATGAGTTAGTTGGGTTGCACGGCATGCAACAAGGTGTTGGCTGATAGCCCTGACGGGCGTTATCCCTTAGTGTGACGTGCGATAGGATGGGGCTGTGACGGGCGTCACGCCCCTGGTTTGGGTGTGTGTCAGCCGATAGGCCTAGATAGGTAGTAGCATGTTTTGAGGAGTTCTTCTCTCTCTTTCCCTCTCTCTCTCTTGGCCATTGTAGGGTTGTTAGCTGGGTGTTAGCCCATGTTGATCGGGCGTTGTGGTTGTCCTAGCATATCAGGCGTTGTGTGTGACGGGCGGCAGTGGTCGACGGGCGTTGCCCGATAGCACTGACGCCCGACACCCCTCCTCTGTGACACCGCATCATGAGCAGAGTGTTGGGTGCAACGCAGCATTGCCACCTTCCCATGCACTAGCCATGTGAAGATGTTTAGGTGAGGGTTGTGAGGTATTAGTGAGGGTATGTGGTCCTATGGTGACGGTGGTAAGTGTTATGGAAGTAAACGCTTATACACAACATAATGATAGTGATGCCATATGACAATGGTAATGATAACCATAACGTTAATGGTGCTATTGATAGCAAAGATGTTAATAATGTTGTTGATGGTAATAATGTAAATGATGGTGATGCCATGCTAGTAGTGAGGGCAATAATAATGTTAATGATGATGCTGAGTGACAGTTACATTAATAGTTTGCTTAATGACATAGCAATGAAGATAATAGTAGATGATGATAGTAATAATCCTGATAATAGTAATGGTGGTAACAAGGGTTGTAATGGCATGCATGATGTAAGTCTTATGGTTATTTGTTAATGGCAATATTAAATGGTAGTTACATTAATGGTGTTCTTAATACACTTTATCACCAAATAGTGTAAGCCTAATAAGTAGAGTATCTTGAATGGCATATCATGATAGTAGGTGTAGTACTTATGTTGAAGCTATGATTATTGTGTATCCTAACCATGCAGGTGATGTTTAGCCATGAAAGGGCTATGTGACACATGTGATGAGTAACATTACTTTGATAGTTATTCTATGAGATTATATGTATGATGTGTTGGTCCCACGATGATGATGCGAGCCTTGAGAGGAAGTGACAGTAAATGATGAGGGAATTGAGATCCCATGGTATGTGATGATCCTTGATATGGATCTGGGTGGTTGGCAAGAGGCCAAGTGGTAACATGCGATATGGGATCCTTGTGATGGATCAGGTTGATGTGGTTTCCATAATAATATAATGTTGTTTACTTTCTGTTATGTTTTGCATGTTATATAACTTGGTTGAATCCTACAATCCATCTAAAAGATACTAATTAATCACAGTGGAATTATATCTTGTAGTTTGCCCTAGCCATAGATCCATCATCGTCAGGACTTGGTGATGGTGAAACGGGTTAACCTGGAAGTGTATATTGTTGAATATGTGTAGGTTGCTCCTAGCCTGAAAATGAGGAGGTAAGAGTGTAACTTCGGTTACAGACTCAGATACGTATATAGAGCATGTTGAACAGGCTCATGGCTCAGGACATGTGATGTGAAGAGCATGAATGCGTTCATGGCTCAGAGCACAGTGAACAGGCCCGTGGCTCAGGTTTTACTAGCGTCGAGACCTGTACCAAGGCGGGCTAGGGTGAGGGTAGCCTATGAAGCTGACCCTGTGGCTTAGACCACTTCAGCATGTGACTACGGTCCTGCTTGTGTTGTACTCGTGTACTGACCACGAGGTGGGAGGTCGTGGAGTCCGGATCTTCCATTGACCTTGTATGGAACTGGCTTTAGGCTTCGCAGCCAGAGGTTGGATTTGAATGGTACGATTCAAATCCTCGGGGCATAATAATATGTGATACAGCCGTTTAGTATTTACTGCTTAGTATAAGCATGAAACATTGGTTGAGGCCTTGTTTGTGTAGTTATTTCTGTTAAATCTGCATGTTACTTCTATATTCATCAAGTGTGTGATAATATGTTGTATCTTGATAATCATGTTAGGTGGTAATATATCTTGTTCTGATAATCATGTTACATATATCTTATCTTGTCAATCCTGTTCCATTGAGAGATATCTGGTTATATGCTTTTGAACAGCTGGTAAGCTTGTCGGTAAGAATAGCTTTGCTTTATATAAACTACTCATGTGGTATCTGTTAAATAGTTATCTGTTGTTATAGTTTATCTTGGTGAGGTTCTATAGTTGCGGTGGGGAGTTATGTTTCCCGCTGGGACAATTGTTCAATTGTCTCACCCCGCTAGTTTAACCCCTTTTTAGGTAGTCGATCTAGACGTGGTTGTGGTCGTGGTGTTGCGGCCGAGCAGCTTGATGAGCAGTAGAAGGCAAGCGATGGACATGCTGCTGTTTTGGATGTTTTGTAGTAGAGTCTAGAGTCATCCCTATACTCTCAGGTCCTTGGCATGTTTTTTCGATGTTTCACGATGAACGATCGATGATGTTTGTTATCCTGCTGTTGGACAGGAGTGGGCCTTTCTGTATATGAACAGGTGGTGAACTCGTGTGATGGATGAACAGTTGTTTCTTGAAGCTGTGAACACGTATCAGATCTTGTGTATGTATATATATGACATGTTTCCTTGCAGGATGAGGACTGGAAAGTAATAGTTTCACAGTTTATCAGTTTTCCGTAATCGGTTTTAATTAACCTGTATTTTTGATAATCTGTGGTTATGGTGATTTCCGCACGTTTTCGCGTAACACCTTGTTATTTGTATGATAATGGGATGTGTTGCCACAACTGATGTGTGACTAGGCACCGCTATTTGCTTGTGAAGTCATAAGTGTTATGGACTCTCACTGCCAACGTGAAATGGACCTGCAGTGTCACACCCCGATCTCACACTAACCACTAATCACGAGATTAGGGCGCGACGGAGGGATTATCACGTAAACAAATCACTGAAAACTTTTTCTTTTTTTAAAATCTCGTAATGATATCCGGATTATTGTTGTAAATTAAAACATAAATAACTATTGCGGAAGCATTTCAATTAAACTGGCTAGAGAACATAAACAGAGTTTACAACATGTAATATTGTTTAACAAAAAGTAAACATAGCAGTTAATTTACATCTTTATACACATTTGCCATACGTACTCTCTCTCACCCACGCCATGTCCCAAGGACCGAGGGGAAAGGACTAAGAGACCTCTAACTAGACTAGCTACAAACCTTCTGCTGATTAAACGTTGGGATGAAAAGATCCTTCCGATTCCTGGAAATGTCGCTGACCTAAAAATGTTTGAGTAGAGGGGTGAGCCTACTCGCTCAGTGAATAGCATTTCATTTAACTATCACTAAATAACTCATCAAGTTTATTAAATGAAAATAAACAGATATACAGTTCAAGAAGGGCAGTTCTATTGACATAGCAGATATACCGATAATAATCACATTTCTAAGCATCAACAGGTATTTCAGGTAAATAATCAGTTATGTAAATTTACTGTGAACCTACTTGATTATTTATTCATTTTATTATTATGCCCTAAATATATGCAGTGTACTCTGCATATAAAGATCCGCAGCAAGTTCATGCTACGGTCCCACCGTACAAGACTTAGCGACACACCCGGGAAATGCTAAGTCTGACGCCAGCCCTGCTCTGCCACAGGACCCCAGGCTCCACGGCCTCAATGCACAACCACGTGTGCTGCACAACCACGTGTGCTCCAGACTCCTCCTGACAAACCTGAGTACACAGGCGGAGAGTCTCACCGGGTTACCTCCGTGACACAAGCACGGATGATGTTGAATAACCCCCATTTCCCTCCAGTGCCACCGTGACTCCGCACGCGTTGTTGTTGGACACTGCCTCTTTGTCCTCGTGTCTCCATGACTCCGCACGGATAATGTTGCAACACGAGTTTCACCCCTAAGAAGCAGATCTGTCAAAGGGGTTCTACGGTGTTAGGGCACCTAAGTCTATTAACTGATTAACATATAACCATTTAAACAGGAAAATCACAGCTACTGATTTTATATCAGATCACAATACACTATCATTCTAAACTGACAGAGCAATATATTTTAAATCCTTGTAATTTCTGAGAAATTCTCATACCATGCATTCAGACAAATTAGAAATGCATAAATAACCCAACTTATTTCAATTTGGCACATACATAGCGAATTTACACAATTGAACATCTTATTGCACAAATTAAAGAAATTTACTTCACATATGAGAATCATACTCAACAATTATCAATTCTCTAAATTTCTCGAAAAACGTGCACATTAACCCAAATCCTGATTTGTGCATCACTTAACTCAATTAAGAGTTAATTACCTATCACAACACAATTTAATATCAATACTTGAGAATTTCTGGTAATAATTCAGAGAAATGTGCCATTTCATGTAAATATCAATTTACACATATTAACGTCAAAAGATATATGCAATTAGGGTTTTATTGCATATTTTTATTTATTCATATCAACTTTGAAATCGTAAATCTGATAATTTATCAGAAATCCTTATTGTCTGGGTTCATATCCAATCCATACCATTTTTAGACATGAATTTCTAATTTCAACATTCAAATAAGCAATTTAGGTTCCAATGAACCATATAAATCTACCGATTCAATCCACACTGATCAATTGCTAAATTTAATCATATAACAGCGTCTAGAAGCAATTTATGAAATAAAAAGTCGGGCGACGCCAAACGCCGCCCTACGCTTGATAACGCCTGTTATCAACGTAATTTGCGCATCAAACAGAAAATATTCAAACGCCTGAGTTATTTAATGATAAATGAATGAAATCCTACTCACAGCGATTTGGTCAGTCCAGATTCGTCCGGGGATGCGTCCAAGGTCTGATTCTGGGTAAATTTCCATTGTCTTCAACCTTGGATTTATACTGTTCACGGTCTTGTTAGATCAGGTTGCTTCAAACGCACAGCAGGTTGGCGGAATAGCATCAATTCATGGCTGCAACTAGCTAGAAGGTATGCACCATTGCTTGGTCCCCAAAGTCGAGCTAAGGGAAGCTTTCCCTGTTGTTGGCGCCCCAAGATGCCCCCCCCAGGTTGCTACCAAGCGTAGCAGCTTACTGCTGGACGGCCGCTTGGCCAAGCAACTGGGAGGATGGCAAGCTGCTGGTTGCTCGTGGCTAGGGCTGAAAATTTCGGATTTAGAACTCCAGACCGAGCTCAAAGGCACCTCCCCTACAACCCCGGCACGCCCACGGAGGCCTGTTGCTGCTGCACGCAGCTACGGCTGCTGCAGGATGGCCGCTCGGCCAAGCAGCAGGGCAGCTAGGTTAGGTGGATGGCTAAGGGAGGAAGGAAGGAATAGAGGAGGGAGAAGAAGAGAAGGCCAACGCTGATCAATCGAGCCAAGGAAGAAAATCGCAGATCGCCCATCAGGTCGCCTCTGCGCTCCTGTGCGCCGACTTCAAAGGGACGATGTTGGAGAAGATAAGCGTAAAGAAATAAAAGAAAGGAAACAAATCGTTTATAAGAAAAACTTTGGAAAAATTGCCAATTTGACCCCAGAAACTGAAAATCCTCATAACTTTTTCCTCAGAAGTCCAATTAGCATAATTTCTTTTGCATCCTTTCAAGAACTAAATCCTCTACCTTCTCAAGGCATGAAAGCATGCTAATTAGACTGTTTCACTGGTTCAAAACTCTAATTGCATTCTGTGATTACTTGATTCAACTTAATGAACTTAATAATCAACATTGTTGTCATCATTAATTACCTCATATGAGTAAATCTCAACTATTAATTCACATCTTAGCTTATCTTGATTAACCATGATGTTTAATAGGATACTCAGCACTAATCAAGGTACTTACTGATTAATTGAGATATTTACTGGTTAACCTCAATGTGGGTCATAACAATCTCCCTCCCTTATAAGAATTTCGTCCCGAAATTCCTAAAAGAGAAAAGGAAATTGGTTACGCATCTCTGACTCAAACTCCCACGTGGTTTCTTCTAGGTTATGATTCCTGCACAAAACTTTCACTAAAGGTATCGCACGATTCTTTAGTTTCTTGATCCTCTAATCAATTATTTGAACTAGTCCCTCAACATAGGACACATCTGATCTGAACTGTGCAGGTTCTGGGTCCACTGTCTTTCTGTACCAGAGTAACATTTCTTCAACATAGATACATGAAACACATCATGTAAATTGGCCAACTCAGATGGCAAATCCAACCTATATGCTACAAGTCCAGTCCTCTCAATGATAGGATATGGGCCCATAAACCTAGGAGTCAATTTGCCTCGCTTACCAAACCTCAACACTCCTTTCCATGGTGAAACCTTTAAATATACTTCATCACCAACCTCAAACTCAAGAGGTCTACGTCTTTTCTCAGCATAACTCTTATGTCTATCATGTGCAACTTTCAACTGTACTTTGATCATTGCAATCTTTTCAGTGGTCAAATCCATTATCTCTGGTCCAAGAATCTGCTTTTCACCAACCTCATACCAACATATGGGTGATCTACACTTTCTACCATACAGAGCTTCATACGGGGCCATACCAAGACTGGAATGGTGACTATTGTTGTATGCAAGCTCTATAAGGCTCAAGTGTTCTTCCCAACTTCCACTGAAATGCAAGCTGCATGATCTTAGTGTGTCCTCAAGAGTCTGAATAGTCCTCTCTGACTGACCATCCGTCTGTAGGTGAAAAGTTATACTGCATCTCAACTTTGTACCCAAAGCTCGATGCAACTGATTTCACAACCTGGATGTGAACTTAGGATCTCTATCTGATATAGTTGAAATCAAAATACCATGCAACCTGACTATCTCATCCACGAATATCTTAACCAACTTCGGGACATCAAAGGTTGACTTAATATGAAGAAAGTGAGCAGACTAAATTAGTCTATCCACAATCATTCATATCGAATCATAACCTCTAGGTGTCCTGGGTAACCCTATCACAAAATCCATTGTGATATGTTCCCACTTCCATTCTGGTATAGGAAGAGATTGTAAAGTACTTGTAGGTTTCTGGTGCTCAGCCTTAACCTGCTGACACACACTGCACCTAGTCATGAACTCATCTACATCCTCTTCATACCAGGCCACCAATACAACTCCTTGAGATTCCTAAACATCTTAGTGTTGCCTGGGTACATAACATACATTGATGCATGTGCTTCCTCAAGAATCTATTCTTTCAAATCATTATCTCGAGATACATGCAACCTGTCATGCTAATACAACACAACATCATCTGAAAACTTGAACTCTGGTCTCTTCCCCCTGCCATGTCATGCATGGTCTATTTTAACTCACTATCACCCTATTGTAGTTCCTTGATTTGATCATAAGAAGTAGGCTTGACTTGCATCTGTGCAATCAAACCATTTAGATATGTCACCCCTAAGTCTAAGTTCAACTTCCGCATTTCCACTAGCATGTCTCATTTGAAACATGCCATGGAAAATACATCCACTGTTGAACTAGACTTCCTACTTAGGGCATCAACTACCACATTCACCTTCCCAAGGTGACAATCTATCGTCACATCATAAAGATAGTGACGCTGTGTCATAAGAGCATGAACTACAACAACTAACTTCAGATCATGTATCGGGTAATACTCTGCTTTCTATGCTACTTTCTTATAATTACATTTCAAGTTTATGTCTTACTCTTTTCTCTAAATCATTTTATGTTGTTCATATACTGATCAAACTATCTACTTCAAAACCCTAGATCACTATCAAAGCCAGTTTACTTTTCATAGAACAAATCTCAAGATCTTATTTAACAAAGATACGGGTATACAAGGTTACATCACTAATGATATCCTTTAAACTACTACAACTTTAATCATTCTAGGGTTTTGGTCTATATCAGTAACATAGCTTTATTGTGTGTATGTGTGATCGATTATATAAATCAAATTGAGTTGCTTGGGTCAATAACATATTAACCCAACACTCAACTTTAATTACATTAGCTAAAAATTCAGTTTTCACAATAGTTTTCTGTAATTCGTTTATTAAACTGCTAACCGAAGCTCCAAAAATTCTGGAAATTTTATATGTTGTACCTAATGACGTTTTAGACTTCCAGTAAAAATTTGAGATCATTTCAAGTTATGAATAAATAATTAAAAATCAAACAGTGCACTGCTATATTGCAGTCTGCAGCAGGTTCGGCTGAGTTACAAACTCGGTCGACACCCTTACTATAGAGGTCAAAAGTCATCCAAAAATTACGCCAATTTTACAAAGTGTCTAAAATTGTGTTGTTCAAACACAGTTAAAATTTGAGATCAATTGGATATACCAATAAAAAGATAAAATTCAATTACCACACTGCTATATCATTCAGAAAAAAATGATCATATAATTGTAATTACTGAGAAATTCTTATATCATGCATTCATTTTCTAAGTTATGTGTTTGTTCTTTATTTTAAAAAAATTAATTTGTTAGTCTATAGAGACTTAGAATCCAAAGTAGTATGTATGAATGTATTTAACTTTATAATAAAGATATGCATTCCATACTCTCAATTATGTCTTATAATTCTCGTTCCTTAATCAAGTCATCATTTTTAACATTTCCTTTAATCCAACTAGGTTTCCTGTCTTGATCTTATGATTTTCATAAGACTCTTTATTTCTATGTACTTATTGTATGCTCAACTTATTTTCTTCTATTTTCCCTTCGCCTTAAAGTACATAAAGTATTGTACTCCATTCCATGATCCAACCCAAATTTGATTCTTACGTCCTAGCCCTTACATGCTTTTCTCATATCCTTTCTATATTCTTATATTTAGAGTTCATATAATACAAATCATTGAATTTAATTTGAACCTTATATTATTTTCTTTTATTTCCAATTAAGGATTGCACATATGAGGTTCCAACATTGGCCTCTGATATCATTTCCAGCAAATTCTTAGCTGTTCTAATCTTTCTCTTACATCTCAACGTCTTATCGTATGTACATTTTTACTATGATTCAGGTCTAAATCATTCAGAGTCTACTCTAATTATACTGTTAATAGGAGTCATTAGATCCCAGTAACGCATCCTGCCAGCCGGACCAGGCCGAACCTGTAGTCCTGAAGCCAAGAGCTACTCAGGATTAACCAACTCCTATTGATTTCAAACATGTGGAATAAATATCCACTTAAGGCAAACTCATTTAAACATAACTTTTGGTCTACTTGATACAAAGAATTTAAACAATAAATAAATCATTTCATGACATACAACAACATTAAAGAATCATGTTTACTTTACAAACTGAAAATCTAATTTCATGCATATAAAAGCATTTCTAGTGATTTTAAATCAAATAAATAATATAAATCAAGAATTGTATCGCATCCTATATTTGATCTCTTATTCCTATATTACTTTCTGATTTCTTAACCCTAAGATTTCTAGGGTTTCTCTCTAGCCTATCCTTCCTCTGCATACCTGGCCAGGGCATCCAGAGAAGAATAGACAGAGTAACTTGATACTGGTCAATCTAAGTATTCAGACACCTGGCCAGGGTATCTAAACACTTAGACCTTCCAGAGCTAACGACATGTCACTTATTATGTACCTCACTTATAACTTTTATCTTTTGATCCTAATGATCTCTGATGACTCAGCTTAAACTCTCAACTTGATTCTCGTAACCACGTCCTCTTCCTGCCATCTACAATAGTATAACAGAACATTTCCTGTTATAAAATTGCAGTTAGAAGGAAGACACCTAAGTCCTAATCCTATTGGTCTCTTGTCGTCCCCTGACCTTGACTTAGAGTAACTGCATACTCAACCTCGCTCTGATACCAAAATGTCACACCCCGATCTCACACTAACCACTAATCACGAGATTAGGGCGCGACGGAGGGATTATCACGTAAACAAATCACTGAAAACTTTTTCTTTTTTTAAAATCTCGTAATGATATCCGGATTATTGTTGTAAATTAAAACATAAATAACTATTGCGGAAGCATTTCAATTAAACTGGCTAGAGAACATAAACAGAGTTTACAACATGTAATATTGTTTAACAAAAAGTAAACATAGCAGTTAATTTACATCTTTATACACATTTGCCATACGTACTCTCTCTCACCCACGCCATGTCCCAAGGACCGAGGGGAAAGGACTAAGAGACCTCTAACTAGACTAGCTACAAACCTTCTGCTGATTAAACGTTGGGATGAAAAGATCCTTCCGATTCCTGGAAATGTCGCTGACCTAAAAATGTTTGAGTAGAGGGGTGAGCCTACTCGCTCAGTGAATAGCATTTCATTTAACTATCACTAAATAACTCATCAAGTTTATTAACTGAAAATAAACAGATATACAGTTCAAGAAGGGCAGTTCTATTGACATAGCAGATATACCGATAATAATCACATTTCTAAGCATCAACAGGTATTTCAGGTAAATAATCAGTTATGTAAATTTACTGTGAACCTACTTGATTATTTATTCATTTTATTATTATGCCCTAAATATATGCAGTGTACTCTGCATATAAAGATCCGCAGCAAGTTCATGCTACGGTCCCACCGTACAAGACTTAGCGACACACCCGGGAAATGCTAAGTCTGACGCCAGCCCTGCTCTGCCACAGGACCCCAGGCTCCACGGCCTCAATGCACAACCACGTGTGCTGCACAACCACGTGTGCTCCAGACTCCTCCTGACAAACCTGAGTACACAGGCGGAGAGTCTCACCGGGTTACCTCCGTGACACAAGCACGGATGATGTTGAATAACCCCCATTTCCCTCCAGTGCCACCGTGACTCCGCACGCGTTGTTGTTGGACACTGCCTCTCTGTCCTCGTGTCTCCATGACTCCGCACGGATAATGTTGCAACACGAGTTTCACCCCTAAGAAGCAGATCTGTCAAAGGGGTTCTACGGTGTTAGGGCACCTAAGTCTATTAACTGATTAACATATAACCATTTAAACAGGAAAATCACAGCTACTGATTTTATATCAGATCACAATACACTATCATTCTAAACTGACAGAGCAATATATTTTAAATCCTTGTAATTTCTGAGAAATTCTCATACCATGCATTCAGACAAATTAGAAATGCATAAATAACCCAACTTATTTCAATTTGGCACATACATAGCGAATTTACACAATTGAACATCTTATTGCACAAATTAAAGAAATTTACTTCACATATGAGAATCATACTCAACAATTATCAATTCTCTAAATTTCTCGAAAAACGTGCACATTAACCCAAATCCTAATTTGTGCATCACTTAACTCAATTAAGAGTTAATTACCTATCACAACACAATTTAATATCAATACTTGAGAATTTCTGGTAATAATTCAGAGAAATGTGCGATTTCATGTAAATATCAATTTACACATATTAACGTCAAAAGATATATGCAATTAGGGTTTTATTGCATATTTTTATTTATTCATATCAACTTTGAAATCGTAAATCTGATAATTTATCAGAAATCCTTATTGTCTGGGTTCATATCCAATCCATACCATTTTTAGACATGAATTTCTAATTTCAACATTCAAATAAGCAATTTAGGTTCCAATGAACCATATAAATCTACCGATTCAATCCACACTGATCAATTGCTAAATTTAATCATATAACAGCGTCTAGAAGCAATTTATGAAATAAAAAGTCGGGCGACGCCAAACGCCGCCCTACGCTTGATAACGCCTGTTATCAGCGTAATTTGCGCATCAAACAGAAAATATTCAAACGCATGAGTTATTTAATGATAAATGAATGAAATCCTACTCACAGCGATTTGGTCAGTCCAGATTCGTCCGGGGATGCGTCCAAGGTCTGATTCTGGGTAAATTTCCATTGTCTTCAACCTTGGATTTATACTGTTCACGGTCTTGTTAGATCAGGTTGCTTCAAACGCACAGCAGGTTGGCGGAATAGCATCAATTCATGGCTGCAACTAGCTAGAAGGTATGCACCATTGCTTGGTCCCCAAAATCGAGCTAAGGGAAGCTTTCCCTGCTGTTGGCGCCCCAAGATGCCCCCCCCAGGTTGCTACCAAGCGCAGCAGCTTACTGCTGGACGGCCGCTTGGCCAAGCAACTGGGAGGATGGCAAGCTGCTGGTTGCTCGTGGCTAGGGCTGAAAATTTCGGATTTAGAACTCCAGACCGAGCTCAAAGGCACCTCCCCTACAACCCCGGCACGCCCACGGAGGCCTGTTGCTGCTGCACGCAGCTACGGCTGCTGCAGGATGGCCGCTCGGCCAAGCAGCAGGGCAGCTGGGTTAGGTGGATGGCTAAGGGAGGAAGGAAGGAATAGAGGAGGGAGAAGAAGAGAAGGCCAACGTTGATCAATCGAGCCAAGGAAGAAAATCGCAGATCGCCCATCAGGTCGCCTCTGCGCTCCTGTGCGCCGACTTCAAAGGGACGATGTTGGAGAAGATAAGCGTAAAGAAATAAAAGAAAGGAAACAAATCGTTTATAAGAAAAACTTTGGAAAAATTGCCAATTTGACCCCAGAAACTGAAAATCCTCATAACTTTTTCCTCAGAAGTCCAATTAGCATAATTTCTTTTGCATCCTTTCAAGAACTAAATCCTCTACCTTCTCAAGGCATGAAAGCATGCTAATTAGACTGTTTCACTGGTTCAAAACTCTAATTGCATTCTGTGATTACTTGATTCAACTTAATGAACTTAATAATCAACATTGTTGTCATCATTAATTACCTCATATGAGTAAATCTCAACTATTAATTCACATCTTAGCTTATCTTGATTAACCATGATGTTTAATAGGATACTCAGCACTAATCAAGGTACTTACTGATTAATTGAGATATTTACTGGTTAACCTCAATGTGGGTCATAACATGCAGGGTCACACACATAGGATTTAACCTGGAAGAGGAGTTTTGTCCACAAATAATGTTTAGATTGATTACTAAAGGAGTTTAGTAGTTCAATTAAACACCCAATTGATTGATAGCTCAAAATCAGAGTGTTCAAGGTGTTGGACAGATTGATTAGAGTATTGGATTGATTAAAACCGTAATTGATTGTTTCTGCACAATCTGCACTCCCAACCGATCGGCTCATGTGATGAACCGGTCGGCTCAGCTTGGTGAACCAATCGGCTCAGGTGGTGAGTCGATCGACTCATGGACAGAGTGAAACAATTGCTTCAAATGTTGAAACGATCGGTTCAATTAATGCAACCGAGCAAGTTGGGAAAGTAGGATTGGTGAGAATTTTCCTTTCTTTTCACTTGCCCAATTTGATTGGAACAAGGATTGGTATTTGATACCAATTAGAAACAAAAGAGAAAAAGTCAATTGGGAACTGACCAGGGCCACGAACCGACCGGTTCAGAAGTGAACCGACCAGTTTAGGTGTCCCAACCGATCGGTTGAGGTGTCAACCGACCGGCTCAGGTCCCCAACCGACCGTTTCAGTTGTGAAGCGATCGGTTCAGGTTGTGAGTTGGTTGTTTTTGTAGAAAATCTCGAACCCTTCTACTCCTGCTTTAGTCCTGCATTGCCCGGGATAGAGAACCATGTCCCATGACCCTCCTATATATAGGGGTATTGGGGGCTTCTCAAAGAACAACTCAGTGCAACCAGTTGCTCTGTGAAGTTGTCGTTCTCTCTAGTTTTGGTAACCGAGAGAGCCCGAGCAAGTGCTACCCGATAAGGGAGGCACAACAAAGGAAAGACAACTGTAGAAAGCGACTGGTGGCAGGAGAGTGTGTTGGCGTCTAGTACGCCGACAGGAGGGTGTGACTCCTTCCAATTCCTTGTGAGACAAGGAGATTGGAGTTCCAGGTTATTCATGTGGACTACTTCAGAGGCAGGAGATTTCTGCCACTCGGAGGATAGCTATCAATCCCGACAGTCCCGGTTAGACCAGGAGTTATCAGTCCCTGTGCGACCGGGAGCTGCACAGACACCATCCAAGACCGAAGGTGAAGACCACGCAAGCCGTGAGGTATTTTTGTCGAGCAAGCCGCAGGACAAGGTATGATTCCACAAACCATCCTTTCCTATTGTATAGACGTTGACGTGTTTCCTTGTTCCGGGTTTGGGGGAGAAAGTTTTTGTTTCCGCTGCCTTCTCTGCCTCCCCTAAAACCCAACAGTGGTATCAGAGCCACGTCAACTGCTCTATACTTTAGAATTATCGATATGATCGATTTTGGTTTGTCGCCTTTATTTATTGCATACGATGTGAATAATATTGACTTTATGCATGTCCAATCCTAAATCCACAAATCCCAATTTACATATATGATATGTATTATAAATGCACTCGATACGCGTAACCCTTAAATGATTTTTGTGGTGGATGTATAGCATGCTTATGGCCAATAAACCCTATCTATGTATGGTTGTATGTGGTTGCTTGCATATCGGTCTGCGCATCGATCTTCCTTCTCTTATTCCTGATGTAACTCGAAATAATTCGAGATTTCTTTCCTACCTTTGCTCCCCTCAAATGTAACTCGAGGTTTCTCCTTTTACAATGTAAAATAGGATAGAATTTTATTTCCTATTATGTCAAAGAACGGAGGACATCTGACAACAGCTGATATGATCGGTTCAAGGAGTGAATCGATCGGTTGACGTTTGAGACGATCGGTTCAAGGAGTGAGCCGATCGGTTGATGACCGGTTTGAGGAGCGAGACGAGCGGGTGGCGGCCATGATGAGATGTACGATGACTAGGCGAACCGATCGGTTGGAGGAGCCAACCAATCGGCCAATGGCACCCACCCGACCAGCCTGATGGCGAGCCGATCAGTCATGTGATGAGTTGATCAAACCTAGAAAGGAAAAGTATAGAGTTCATCTTGTACAGGTTGCATGTGATGTAGACCTAGATGACCATGATTCCTCTTGGCTCGAGGAATCACATTAGGTTGTCCATAATCATCGCTTTTATTGATTTGCATGTTTTCTGTGGGATATAGCATGTATATGATATGTACTATGTATTGTGATGATTGGATATGTATATGTATATAAAAACCAAATCCCTCATTAAATATTAAGTTTTAGATGCCTTCCAAATGTGACACACGTGAAAAGCTTGATCGACTAAGTGTGGGCACGCCCTAGCGTGGTGCACCATCTATCTCATGGAAGCGTGAAGGATGAATGTGTGGGTCTGCCCTAGTAGGGTGCATATTCATCGTGTTTGCTTTGGGTCGGACTTAACAAGGTGATCTAGATGGGATCTAGTACCTTGAGGCATGGAGATGATCATGGTAAGGAGTTGCATACGACATCTTATCAAGAGTTGCATATGATGCAATTGGCAAGAGTTGCCTACCTAAGAGATCTAAGTTGTGGGTGACAGCCCTAGCTGGTTCATGACTTAGAGGATTTCAGGATCTTGCCCACTAGAAGGTTGTACGCTGCAATCTTCCGAATTGATGGTGAGGGCTATCAATTTGAACTAAAATAGTGGAATCAATAATTAATTAAAGGCCTAATTATATCGTCAACTTTTCAAATCAATCAAATAAGTCAAAATTGAGTTTTGGACTAAAATTGCATATTTCCTTTTGTAGTACAAATGGCAACAAACAATAATCACTTTATTTGCGATCGGTCTTTGAGACCAACAAATTAAATGGGATTTTTTTCATGAATGGTTAGGACATTGAGAAGTGTTCTCAATCGTAGAGTGAAAGCTCTAAGTCCTAGTTATACCAGAACCAGCTGAACTCAATCCCACCACATCAATGGCTGAAAGTATGCTTATGGAAGCATACCGAGGATGACATTGATGAGGAGTGCTTGATGTTGTGTTCTCTGAACTATGAGTTGCAGAGACAACATGAGACATATGATGTCTCAAGGACACTGTCCTAGTATGTCATGACAGAAGGAGATCCAGTAAGGTATTCATACACTCAATGTGATTGGGTATGTGGAAAACCTGACTAAGAAGGATTCTCTCTGAGCCAAGAGTTGGCTATTGGTATGATACTACAAATGTTGTGAGGATCATACAATTCATGATAAGCTACAACATGAACAACTTTGACAAGCGTTGATAGAGTCATTGGACATGTTGAGGATAGTAGAGGCAAAGATGAAGAAAGACAAACCATAATCTTTGATGTGATCAAAGAAAAAGGTAATTCTTAAGGGCAAGGATAAGGGCAAAGCAAAGAAGTGTTCTGATGCTAGCCAGCAATCCAAGCCGTCTTCAGCCTCAAGGCACATGGGGAAAGGGTGTATGAGGGATTGTCCTCTATATCTGGAAGAACAAAAGAAGATGAAGGAGGGGATGGAGATCTCCACCTAAGGTATCATGAAATGAACCGCTTCTTTATCTGAGGCATATGATACCAAGATATGGATATGTCATATATGATATGCAATATCCACAAAGAAGTAATGGCCTTTGTGAAAGGACCAAGAAAGGAGTACACATCATTGGAGCAAGTGTTGCTGCCATAGATAGGAGTACCTTTCAGTTTATTTCAGCCTAAAGGGCATGAAATAGAGTTGAGAACTGTTATTTCATATATTGCCAATATATAGAAACACTTTATTTTTTGCATAGTGTATGACAATGATGGCAATTAATAAAGTTGATGTTTCAATCTTAAAGATATGATCTTTGTGGCAATACCTTGTTTATCTTGTGATACATGGTATGCATAAGATAAAATGATACCTAAAGTTATTGATAACTCAAACAATCAAATTAGCATCAATCATGAGAAATTCATTTCTAGTTTCCATGTGATGGATAAATCTAGACTCTTTTGGTTAGAGAACCAGTAAGAGACATGAATCTCTTGTACATGATTAATCAATCTTCACTAATGGTAGTGGGAGAATGATTATCCAATTAGGTATAATACATGTGCTGTATTTACATACCTATTGGAATAAATGCTAATACTTCAAAAGGTGTTTAGAGAAATACCAATATGAATATCTTGAAGTGTTCAAGAATATCATAGATGAAGTATGAATTTGGTAAAGTGTTAATTCTTGATGAGATCAATGAATGAAATACTTAGACCAAAATGTTTGAGATCCTTATGAGTGATAATGATAGTGTATCATAGTGAGCTCATGATTAAGGCATAGTGATGTCTAAATCAAAAGGGAGTCATACTCTAAGGAGTTAGAGAATGATTATCAAATAACTTAATTCTTCTTAAATTAAGAATACCCTACACTAATAAATAACATTAAGAATCACAAAGGTTGTGAGTTCTTATATCCTTAACAGACACACCTCGATCATCTATATGATGAGTTGTTCATGAGATGAGTCAACTATCCAGATGAATATGAGGAACCGGATTTTGAGTTATGGTAGATGACCATTACATCCTAAATGACTTTCATGTAAACCATAAGGTATGACCTTGATGGTAGCACTCATTGGGATGAAATCCATAAGTGTGAATAATTCTTAAGTGTTAAGACACATGGATAACATTTTGAGAAGGATGATGCTTGTTGATTTCAACTTAATGACTAAGACATTTGGCATATGGATACTAAAACTGCATTCCTATGAGGAATAAAACAAGGATGTGTACGTGACACAACCTATAAGGTTTATGAATCCACTAATGCAAATGAAGTCTATAAGTTACAATGGACTAATCAATGTGATTGATTGAGTACAAGCAACTCAGAATTGGATCTCTACTTTGATGATATAGTCAAAGGATTTGACTGATATGTCAAAGATAAAGAAGGGATATGTGATTTAGTGGGAGCGTATTCACATTCCACATATTGATGTGAAATGGAAATGTTCTAGAATGGAAATCCAAAGTGGAAATTGTCTTTAAGGAAGATAGAGATGTTTCCTATGTGATAGGAATAGAGATCTATAGAGATAGTTCTCGAAAACCTCTTGACCTGGAAAAGAGAGAGCATACATTGGCAATCTGTACTGAAGGGTTCAGTGTACACAGATTCAGTGGGAGAAAACTTGTCCATGTTACATGGAGTTAGTATTCCAAAGCCAAGTGTCCAATTCTTATGAAGAATGGGAACACTACAAATAGATATGGATCTATCATGTATGTAATCATCCCATTATCTTGCATGTATGGACATGGCAAGAATAAAATGCACTCATCATCTTGTATGTAGGACATGACAATATGATGTGCTCATCCTGATAACTCATATGTGGGACATGACGAGTGGATGTATGTCTACAATCAGTAAGGGTTACTGGAATACCATGAGAACTTGATAAGTACTTGTGAAGTACTAGTTCTATGGAGATAAGTAAGAGTTCAATGTAAAGAGTTACATTGATGTGAACTTCTGAAAGGACAAAAAATTAATCACAAAATATATATATAGGATATATAAAAGTGAAAATTTTGTTGATAATTGGAAGTGTTCCAATAAAACCATTTAAAAGGAAATGTCGAGTATCTATGTGATAGAGAACAGCAGTGGATACTATATGGATCTGGAAGTTCATGAGATGAACTTATAGATATTGAACTCATTGATGACAAGTATGGAATCCTTGATCATGCAATGTGGCTAAAGGTTAGCAAAGGAATAATAGATCGCATATTACGGCAGCTCCATCTCATATGTGTGACGTCCAGCGGAGAGATGAGAGACATGCATTTAAAACTGACTTTGGCAAGGTGTTGCCATAACTCACTATGTTGGCACAAGAGCACAGTAACATGTGGGACATGTTTGAAGATCACTATGAATACGATTCAAGGGTGATTGGCTCGTAGTGCAAGTGGGAGTCTGTTGGTATGTATGCCCTGAGAGACAATCATGGGATGTTTGGTGGGATACATTAAGATTGATTTGATAAATATCAAAGGCAAGCTTCCAATTCTTTCTGGTTCAGTCATATGAGATAGTGATAGAACAGATTGAATGTCTAGAGAATGACAGTACTCAATGACGTATGCTTTCAGGTTGAGGACCTGGACGATGAGATCATACGGATGCTAAGAGTTTGTACATTCTTGTTATGTCCCTAGTCGGATGTCATTGTGGAAGGTAGATAGACACCAATGACACACAAGACTAGATTGTGGTGTTGGTTGATGACAAAATCTCATTAGTCATGATTTAGAGATATCAAACCAAACACATAGGTACTTGTTAGAGAACAAGTGTATCAGACAGACCCACCGTGAGTTTGACACATGGAACCATGACATGGTAGTCACATTTAGTACTCACAGTGATGGTGGTGAATGTGATTCTTTGACCTAAAATCACTACACTCAACACATGTCGTTGGGTACACTTTGACATCATCAAACGCAGTCCTGAAACATGGGTTGTTATAAAGGTGATGATTGGGTGGCTTTGACACATGGGGCTTTTGAGGGATGAGTGATAGATATGGGATTTGTCCCTCCTGAGGGAGTTTGATATCCAAGGCCACTTGATGAGTAGGATTGAAATAGGTGTGTGCACGCATGAGTGAATTAGTATGTGATATTGATGTCATACATATCTCTTCCAATCTACTCTGAGATCAAGAAAGTGAATGAACGTTGACAGGATGATTGTTCCATGCCTCGAGTTCATTTGGGATATCAGTGACAAAGGAATTATACATTCACTGTAACACCATTCACGGATTGTAGGATTGAAAGTTGTTCTCCAACTTTCTTTTTCACTTGGGTAGCACTGATGTGTGACTAGGCACCGCTCTTTGCTTGTGAAATCATAAGTGTTATGGACTCTCACTCCCAATGTGAAATGGACCTGCAGGGTCACACACATAGGATTTAACCTAGAAGAGGAGTTTTGTCCACAAACAATGTTTAGATTGATTACTAAAGGAGTTTAGTAGTTCAATTAAACTCTAAATTGATTGATAGCTCAAAATCATAGTGTTCAAGGTGTTGGACAAATTGATTAGAGTATCGGATTGATTGAAACTGCAATTGATTGTTTCCGCACAATCTGCACTCCCAACCGATCGACTCATGTGATGAACCGATCGGCTCAGGTGGTGAGTCGATCGGCTCATGGACAGGGTGAAACAATTGCTTCAAGTGTTGAAACGATCGGTTCAACTGATGCAACCGAGCAAGTTGGGAAAGTAGGATTGGTGAGAATTTTCCTTTCGTTTCACTTTCCCAATTTGATTGGAACAAGGATTGGTATTTGATACCAATTAGAAACAAAAGAGAAAAAGTCAATCGGGAACTGACCAGGGCCACGAACCGACCGGTTCAGAAGTGAACCGATCGGTTGATGTGTCCCAACCGATCGGTTGAGGTGTCAAATGACTGACTCAGGTCCCCAACCGATCATTTCAGTTGTGAAACGATCGGTTCAGGTTGCGAGTTGGTTGTTTTTGTGGAAAATCTCAAACCCTTCTACTCCTGCTTTAGTCCCGCATTGCCCAGGATAGAGAACCATGTCCCATGACCCTCCTATATATAGGGGTATTGGGGGCTTCTCAAAGAACAACTCAGTGCAACCAGTTGCTCTGTGAAGTTGTCGTTCTCTCTGGTTTTGGTAACTGAGAGAGCCCGAGAAAGTGCTACTCGATAAGGGAGGCACAGCAAGGGAAAGACAACAGCAGAAAGCGACTGGTGGCAGGAGAGTGTGTTGGCGACTAGTACGCTGACAGGAGGGTGTGACTCCTTCCAATTCCTTGTGAGACAAGGAGATTGGAGTTCCAGGTGGTTCGTGTGGACTACTTCAGAGGCGGGAGATTTCTGCCGCTCGGAGGACAGATGTCAATCCCGACAGTCCTGGTGAGACCAGGAGTCGTCAGTCCCGGTGCGACCAGGAGATGCACAGACACCGAGCAAGCCTTGGGACAAGGTATGATTCCACAAGCCGCGAGGTATTGTTACCGAGCAAGCCTTGGGACAAGGTATGATTCCACAAACCATCCTTTCCTATTGTATAGACGTTGATGTGTTTCCTTGTTCCGTGTTTGGGGGAGAAAATTTTTGTTTCCGCTGCCTTCTCTGCCTCCCCTAAAACCCAACATGAGTAGCATTCCATATTACAAAAAATTAAGATATGTCATCTATTAAATGATATTTTTGTTCCCATATGTCTCGTATGATTTGAGCATGAAGATAAGGTATTAGTCATATTCTAGTGATGGTCATTGAATCGTCGTAAAGAATATCCTTAAGTACTTAAAAGAAGTAAGGATTATTCCTAATTCATTGAGGTGAGGAATAATTATTTGTATAAGATTAAACTATAGAAGCTTCCAAGCCAAGAAGGAAGATTATCAATCACAATCAGCATTGCTATTTTGCCTAAATGGAGGATCTATAAGTTGGAAGAGTTCTAAGAAAGAAAGTGTGGTTGATTCTATAATAAAAGTAAAGAAAATTGTTTCCTCTAGTGTAGTAAAAGGGGTAGTATGGATCAATCTGTTCATTTGTGAACTTTGGGGTGTTTCCAACCATTGAAGATGTAGTAGAGCTTTACCATGACAATAATAGATCCATTACACAAGTTAAGGAACCCATATCTCATCAACAACTCAAAGATCATACTCAATCATTGCCAACTCATATGTGAGATTGTACATCTAGGAGATATCAAGATTTGTAGAGTACCAACTGAAAGTAACATTTTTTATTCTTTCATGTAAGTACTTTCACAGCAAAAGCATGATGGTCATGTTAGATCACTTGGAATTAGATTCAGGAGTGATTGACTCTAGTGAAAGTGGGATACATTGCATTTTATTTGATTGTTAATTAAAGGCACTTTGACATATTAAATTTATTTCAATATTAATATAATGAATAAACCTAATAATGTCCTATGGATATTTTGACTCAATGATGTATGGTTAGGTTGAGGACCTGAACATGATCATATGTATAACTAGAGTATTCATTCATGCTATGTTCCTAGTCAGTTATTGTTTTGGATATTATAGGACAACAATAATACACAAGACTACCATGTATGGTGAGTGATGACTAAGTATTTTTAGTCATGATATTGGATATCAACTCAGATAAATGGGTATTTGTTACATAACATGTTCTATTGGCCCAACCCACCTAGAGATTGACATAATGATGTCTCATAATGACATGTTAGAGTCACATATCAATGTGTCAGTGGTGATTGTGATCCTTAGACATGAAGTCACTACAATAATCACATGTTGTTCTACATGCTTCGACAATTAGCCTAATGTGCTCTAAATGAGAGTATCCAAAAAGGTAGTGATTGGGTGCACTGTGACACATGTGTATCATTGTGAGTGGTATAGATAGATTTTTCCCTCCTTTAATGTGATGTCCCGACAACTTGATAAGAAAGAGTATGAAATTAAAGGCGATTCTCAATTAAGTCAACATATAATATTGACCTCACAATATCACATATAGTCTTCTCTAGTTGAAGGAACATAGGTTGAATGATAAGTGAATGGCAACCCATGCATCTATTTTCAATCTAGATATTCGTGAAAAAGGGAATATATGGTCATGGTAGCTGAAGGAGCCTCCACTCGCATGGAGTTGCGTGCACCACTAAAAATCCTAGAGATAGTAAGTCTCTAAGTTTAGCCTTGTGTGTGCTATAATAAGATATCCACCCACGTATGCTAAGGTGCGTGGAAGTCTTATCGTAGTACAGTTGAGGGTCGAATCCATGAGACAACGGTCTTGTTAAGGATTAACAAGATGGAAAACGTTATAATTCTATTTATCTACTTAAGAGTTGATATTTAGATCGAAGAGTTGGGTTGATGATTAAACTGAAATGCAAATGTAAATTAAATGGTAGGAAAGTAAAATTAAGGTTGTAAACAATATTTGGAAACCACTAGGATGTGATCGAGTTTGACCACCACTACACATGGATCAAAACATACATCATAATAACATGTCATGCAAAAAGGGTCTAATTAGTTAGTATCTTTGTAGACTTAGCTTTCTTTCGAATAACCAACTACAAGAAACGTGGAAGTATCACAATGCCAGCCATCCCCGAACGAACGGTCACTTTGCATTACTCCCTTCAAAAAGTGTGTTTGTCGACCTATCAAAGTTGTACTTCCATACACGGCTAGTCCCTGTACCCCAACGAAAGGAAACTACTCACTCATGGTGAGAGAAACAAAAAGGACAAGAGAGAGGGAAGAATCCACCATGAGCATGGTGAAGAAGACAATCACAACTTGATGGAGAGGCAGTCTTCTACACAACGTCAGGGCACATCTGGACGAGGAAGGACACCATAGAAGACGAGGCAGGCCTTCTCTCTCCACCTTCCTTCTCTTCTCGTCCTCCTTGCTTGTAGTTGGAGGAGCAGCTTGTTGATGTGATGGCGTATGCAAGGTGTTGGAGATGTAGATGGATGGCTGCAGATCTGGGTTTCCACCTCAGATCTGTATGAACAGAGGCACAAGAATGCCACAGAGGTTGGCTCTTGTCTTCGGAGATCAAACTCCCCAGGTCGGGGCACAGAGCAACAGCCTAGTGGCGGGATGAGTCAATGCTTTGACAAGACAGGTTGGTGGCCTATTTATAGGCACACTCCACTGACTTACTTCCACGGTCATGGTACTGGCCATGATCAAGGTTGTATACTGTGGTCGCGGTGTGGTGCAGATCGTGGTTGAAGTCAGGTTGTGGAGGATCACTGACCGCGGTCATAGTTAGCATTGATCTCGGTTGTGGTCCTCAGCAGGTCGCGGTCCTCAACAGGTCATGGTCCCCATGTAGGTCGAGGTGTAGGCATCTTCTAGCACCACGATCGTGATGTCTCCTTTGGGACCACAGCCGTGGTCTATGTAGATCATGATCCTCCTTTAAGATCGCAGTCACGATCCTTCTTTAAGATTGCGGTCGCGGTCCTTCTTTGCTTGGTCGTGGTCGCGATCATCATGAATCAAACACACTCCCGCAGGGGGGTGTGTATTATTGAGGGTCGAATGGCTTGCGTTAATGAATCCTCTAACGAATGAGGATGCATTCTAATGAAGGAACTGGCCATCAAAAAAGGGGTACAAATTATCAAAAGTTTTTGTAGCATTGTGATGAAGGACCACCGTCCCCGACACCTCCTACACTAGCACACATAGCATGATGTTCAATCATATAATGGAGATGAATAGATTTGATCAAAACTCTAAATAATGATATGAAACTGAGGAAAATTGTATATGAGCATATTCAAGGGGTGAATATTAGAATTCAGTGCAAAATTGGGCCAAAGATGGTGATTGAAACTAAGATGAATATGCATTCATCACATAAAGAGCCTCAAAATACGTAGAGCTAACCTTCAGTTGTTCAGGATGCTTCAGCTTATTCTCAGGCTTCCCAAAAAGAGTGTTGAACTGAGGTCTTTGGTTTTCCATAAGGTGAGCTAACAGAGCATCAATTGTTTTCTAGTGATCCTACGGTGAAAGGGTGATTTGTTCTAGAGTAGTTATACTATCATCAGAAGGGGGGTGTGAGTTGTGTTGCATTTGTAGTTTGTGGTACAAATTCTGGTACTTCTTCCCTTGGTAAACACCAAGCTTTTGTAAATTACCCTAGTAATTCCCTTGGTTCATAATATTCCTTTGGTTGTTATTATATTGGAACCCTGGGGTTGGACGGTTTGAGTTGTTAACTTTTGGAGGTCTTTGTTGGGATGTAATTTCCACACCTGTCAGATTTCCAAATTGGAACCCATGGTGGTCCTTGCCTGGTTGGTATTGTAATAGGCTTGACCAGGTATATTGTGAATTGAGTTGAGGTCCTTAGTTTGTTGTCCAATGTTGGGTTGCATGGAGACATTATATAGAAGTTAGCATTGTTGAGTAGTGTGTTCATAACCTTGGCAAGTTCCATAGAGAGAGTCAGAAAATTTAATTTGTTGGGTTTTCCTCTCCTTTCATAGGAATTGAAGGAAGACTCTAAACAATATTGTTTTAATACAAGGAGCTTAAAAACTCTTAAATATATCTTTATGTCAAAGTTTCTTTATCCTTTTCTACCTTAAGGACCCCTCTGGACCATCATCATGCTTGAGTCTCAATATTGTGTTTAACAACCTCTAATGTGCTATCTAAATTTTGAAACATAAAATTACCTACATATGAGGTATTAAGGAAAACCTTAGTGTAATTGTCAACAACGTGATAAAACAATTTGATTAGTTGGGATTTCGGGGTGTCATGGTGTGGGAAATGATGGAGAAGATCCTTGAACCTCTCCCAACATCCGCCTAAGGTCTCACCTGGGACCATGGTAAATTGGGTTATTTGTTATGTGATTTGATAAGTGAGAGACAGGGGGTATTACTTTTCTATGAACTTGGACTAAAATGCATCCCAATTAGTGATGTGATCTCCCTACATGTCATTGTACTAGCTAATATCATCGTTAGACAGTGAGTTTTTGAACAACCTTATGTTATGGAATCCTCAAAATCATATGGGATCTTATGCAAATAACATAGATCAGAAAAATGTTGGAGATAGTCCTAAAAGTTACCGCCCTTGTTACCGACCCAAGGGTTGGATTGGAGCATAGTGATCCAATGAATGTGGATCTTAAAGTTTAGAGTGATGATGTTGGGTGGCATAAAGGGATGTTGTGCATATGCAGTCTTAGGGATAGAGAAGTCCTTAAGTTGTTATTTCATTAAGTCTCACGTAGCTTGGCTTCACAACCTTCTTGTTTGGACAATAAGGCCTTATGGAGCATGGCATCTCTAGTATCTTTATTGTCTAAAAGGGCTTCTCTTTGAGCGGAAAGGGCTCTCTCAATCCTACGCCTCACTTATTGTTCATCCATCCTATAATGATTTGCATGGTTTAAACAATGGAAAGTCCTTCCTATTTTAGGATCAAATGTGGGTGGCATAGAATCAATGTTTTGTGAGAGTGGCATACACCGTTTTATTCCTTGAAAGATTGCAAATCTTTTTTGAACAAAAGACATTTGATTCAAGAAATATAAGTGAGATTGAAGGAAAAGCTATATTATCAGATTGGAAATTGATAGAAGGAGGAGTAGCACTATTGGAATGGGATTTGGTAGGTATAGGGAAAATAAATAAATTTTGTTCATAGTAAAATGGTATTCAAAAAACAAATATGTGTCCCCGGTAATGGTGCCAACATTGATATGAGTCATTTACACAACAATTCACTAAGGATTGATTCCTAGATTTTAACCTTTTTAGCGGTAGCACAACCACCTTGACAGTTGGTTATTTATTAGTATATAAAGGGTTGATCCCTTGAACAACATTTTTAAGATTGGATTTTAGAACTACATTGCTTTGAACAAAATTAACAAGATATTTAAATTCTATTGATTTGAGAATGATTATGCTAGGACAAAATGAAATAATTACACTAAGAACAATAATAAAGGAATTGTACTAAGAATAAATTAACAAAATTGCACTACGAACATGAACAAAATTATGTTAGGAAAGAAATTTTTGCTAGGGTAGTAAGGAAGTGCAACAGGTAAAGGTGATTGAAAACAAAGATCAAGTAGATAATGGGAAATACCTAGGTTTTGAGTTTCACATCCATAGCTTGTATAGAGACTTAGATCGATAAAAACTTGTGAATACAAAACCGGTTAGATGAGGGAATGCAAAACATTTCCCAAAACACGTCGTAAAAGATCAAGCTTCTTGCAAACTTGTTGATCATGATGCTTGAGGATCCTTTCTTGATCATCCCAAACAAGACCAATCTGAGGTTTCTTCTGGAGCTTGATGTGTTAATTGGGTTATTCTTCCCTTGGGGTCAGAGATATATTCACCTGAAGGTTAATAGCCATAAGGGGGAGGGATCAAGTTGTCAAACTATATGATAGATTAATCAAAACACCATCTATCATGCTACATCTTGGAGTTAAATCAAATTGAATCATCTACGGGCTAGTAGTCTAGTTGTTGATATATGAAACTACTCACACATCATACGAAGACACATACGAGTAAAAGAAGTAAGAAGGGAAGTCATGGACTAGTAATTAAAGAACAATAAAAAAAGACTTTATTCTAGAAATCATTAAATGACACCCCTCTTATATCCTTTCTCAAGTAAGGAAGAAGTGTACTCTATTTGGGGCAAGCAATTAATGTTGTCAAAGTTTACTCCCATGACTAGACACAAAGGGAAGTTTCTCAACGCGTACACTTTTGTATAAAGGAAAGAATTTAATTAAAGCCTCCTTTGACCGAGCACAAATCATTTGGAAGTCTACTGAAGCAAGCTCCCATTCCCTCCTATAAAGGGAGGCGGGAAAAAGCACAAAGGGGATCTCATCTCATCTCATATCTCATATTCTATCTCCTCCCTATCCTTGTTCTTGATTATATGGAGTAGTCTATCCAATGTAGGGACTAGCCCCACGATCCTCATAACTTGTATTAGCAGACTATAATATCCTTTAGGATATTAAATGTGTTTCAATTTATTTAAAATTGTGGAATATGAATGGATCATTTGTACTCCATGACCGTTATCATCTACAATGATATGAACTTGGATTTGTGGACCAAGACATTAGATAGAACTCACATGTTCCTTGATGAGACCATAGATAAGAACATGTTAGATGATTGATCCAAGACCTGCAAAACACTAAGATCATGGGTCTACATGTAGTTTAATCCATGGTATCTGGTTCTAACATGAGCACATCTCCATGGTAGTAATTTAAAAAGTATCTAAAAGAAATTAAAATATTTTAAGATAACTATGAGGTTCATGGTGGTGAAACCAAATAATGGTAATTCCATTTAACTAAATTAATCTTTGATTAATTTACTTCTATTTTTCTTTAGTTATCTTTTGTTCATAGTTTTTGTTTTGCTCCTTAGTTTAATTCCTCTTGATAACTTAGTCTTTTCTTCACCTCTTGTTTGTCTTTCTTTTGATAAATAAGTTTCATTTCCACAAGTTTACTTTATCATTCTAGAATAACTACTCTCCCTAAAATAGGTTTCAATAATGTTCATCGCATTTGATTTGAATTAACTCCTGACACACTATTTTTGGGACAGATGCCTTATATACTAACATAAATACTCTTGTTTACATATGGACTGATATCCACTAAAGGTTAAACTATAGAGACAATTTATGTGGTGAATTTTTTGGGATGGCGAAAACACATCAAATTTTGTCTCTATTGCTAGTTTTGGTAGACAGAGTTATTTTGGAACCCAATTGCATTGAGTAATTAGGACCTCCCTCTTCTAGTTTATTTTTGTAATTTTATATGGTATCATAATTTTTCATTTGTTTTATAATTTCTTAGTTTATCTTTATAATTTTTAGTTTTGTTTCATAATTTTGTTTTCTTTTATATTTTGTTTTCCTTCTTAGATCTTTGCAAATGTTTGTTATTGTTTCCCAAATAATAAATATAGTGGTTGGTGGCATAGAGTGCACCATGTGTAAGATGTGTCTCCTATCATGACATATTGGAGTGCCCCAAGATGTCTCTATACAAAGAACACATGAGAATGTGTTGCCTTGCACATAATATTACAAACCCACAAGGAGAAATATAATGTGTTTCACCTAGTAAGTGAGGAGAAGTAAACTATCAGATAGATCAAGATATGGACAATCAAAGAGAGGCCATGATGGCTGAGGCAAGAGAAATTGAGGGTTTTGGGTGGAAGTAGAGATGCAACACAGGGTATATCTGGCTGTTAGAGTAGAGAAAGACAAATTTTTTGAAGAGTCCAAGGCCGCCTAGAAGGAATGGTTCAAACCAGCCCAGGAAGCAGCCACATGGGGCCCCGATGACAATATAAGAGTGAGACAAAGTAGATGGTTGCCAATTGGGAGAAATTCATAAGATAAGAAACCACAAGAAAAATGGTTGTAACTTAGTTGGCTCAGAGAATCTCTCAAGAGCCTAAAGCTCCACCACCCTTTCCTATTGCAGGCCCAAATCCAAAAGTTTACAATGATCAACCAACCTTGATTGAAACTATTGGGGACAATGTGCCATCACTCTCCCATGATTAGTTGGTGGATTATTTTGATGAATATATTCCTCATCAAGATATCTACACTCCACCACAACCACATCTTGTTCCATATTAGGTTGAACCCGGTCAAGTGATTCCACCTCCACAAGAACTACCAAGGACAATTTTAATCGATGAGAAAGATGATGATACCATCATCATTTCATCTATACCAAATCCAATAGAAACTACCCCATCTCTGTCTAGCGTTCTATATTGTAGGCCCAGATCCATACATTTGTAGTGGTCAAATAACTTTGGTTGAGCCTACTCTGATAATGTACCTCACCTTCCCATAAAGTACCAATGGATCCTTTTGAAGAAGGGATTCCTCATCAAGAGCCCTATACACCACCTCAACCACCCCTTGATTCATATCAGGTTGAACCCAATGAGTTGATTCCACCACCGTAAGAACTGTACATGCCTCTGTTATATTGCAAGGTGATCCCTTCTGATCCTATTGAGTGGGGAACATGTTCAATGAGGGAATCAGATCACCCTTTTGGCATAGTAATGACCCTCACTACAAAAAACTGGGCCATTATTCACGGGAGAGTCCTGTCACAAACCCCTCTCTACAGGCCCTCAAAAATAGGGACGGTTGAGGGTCTGGCCCTCACAAATGGTCCGTGAAGAGAACTCACGTGACAAATACCAGTGGCCCTCACGAATACAATTGTGAGGGACTATTTAGCCTTCATAAATACATTTTTGAGGGACTATTTAGCCTTCATAAATACATTTTTGAGGGACTATTTAGCCTTCATAAATACATTTTTGAGGGACTATTTAGCCTTCATGAATACATTTTTGAGGGACTATTTAGCCTTCATGAATACATTTTTGAGGGACTTGATGGTCCTGGAGAATATATTTTTGAGGGGCTATGTGGTAGTCATGAATGCAATTTTGATGGTCAATCTGGACCTTCATCAATATATTTATGAGGGACTACTGTAAATGATTTGGTTATTGATTATTGAATGATTTATTAAATGTTAATTAATTGTTACTATAGTGAATATCAAATTTTAAATGAAAACTTTGTATATATAACCTCAAGCAATATTTTTATACTAATTCACATGACATCATAAGAAGATTCAACACCAAAATGACACATAAAAATGTTAAATCACCTCAAACCAATTTTTGATATTGAAGCAAAATATTATCCATACATTGTGTGCTCAACATTGATATAAATAAAGAGTACATATGGTTTTAAAATTTGAGATTGATGACAATCAACATATCATGCTAGAAACTCTTAAGATCTATAATGTCTCCATATTCCTTCAAATGGTGTTGTGTTCTTCATCAATGCCACGCCTCATACGGTTAGGTGCTTGAATATTCTTCTCCTAAAAATGACAAATCATTATATTAATAGAATTTAAAGTTAATACATAAATCATAGTACAACAAACAACTTACCCTTATATTTTGGTTTTGGTCTACTCCAAGGTGAATTGTCCGTTGAAATCCATCATTAAAAGTAATTCTACCCTATTAATATAAATACAAAAAGGAATCATAAGAAACATATAATTAGAAAAAGTAGATAGGTATACATGCAAGTTATATGAAACCATCCTCAATATAAGCAAGCCAATAGCTGGATGTGGAAGAACATCCTCAATATAAGAGATAGATATCTCTATAATGTCCAATTCCACATTGGAAAGGGGACTGATGTGAAGTGTGGAGTGTGGAAGCTCCCTGAGATCAGAGGAATTGAGCAGATTCAAAAAATCTGTAGCAGCGTTGAGCTGGGAAGTGGAGATGATATATGCATGCTCGGGAAACTAAAAACTATCTCTCTAAAAGACGCTTGGGAGGTCTGCAGGTCTAAACATGAGGTCTTGCCTTGGACCAAGTGGTTGTGGAAGAGTCGAGCACCTAAAAGAGCAATACTTTGCTGCTGGAACAGAAATGAAGTACACCTGCTAAAGAACAGAAATGAAGCTCTTCTTTCTACTCTTATCATTTATCACATATGGCCACAAACCAATTCAGACCCATATTACAACGCAGAATAATAAGAATAACAAATATATGTTTTTGAACAATTCCCAACAATTTGGAGCAGCTTGGACAGCCAAAAGTTAAAAACAAAGTAGATAGAGTTAGCCCATACAGAGAGTAGCCATTCCCAAGGTTATTAATATCAATAGCCCCTTAAGAAAATGACTCAAAAGAAGGGGACAAGCAGGGGACAAGGGCATCTGGAGCAGAAATAGTAGGCAATAACAGTATTCATCATCACAATTACTGCCATCTTTAAATTGAATTGATAACTATAGGAGAATCAGGGACAACAGAATTAACATGAAGAAAATGAAACAACAGTAAGAGGAAGACAAGTATGAATTGGTGAGAGAAAATGGGATAAAAAGAGCATGCAAATGGTAGAAGTTCTGTAGGAAGAAGTCAGAATAAGACAAACCAAGGGCAGTAAAAGGAGATTGAAAGAGGAAGAATCAACAAAACAAAATAAAAAACAGCAGTAGCAGGTGCTGAATTAGAAAATATAGAGGAAGGAATAGGTCAGTGAAAATAAATGGAAACATGCAAACAACAGTGGCTAAGAGAGGAGATTTAGGAGGAAGAAATCAGAAAAAGAAAATTAGATATGTAAATAGTAGTAGTAGATTTCGTAGCAGGATGTATAGGACAAATTTGAAAAAGAAAATATGCACATGCTTGCATAGTAGTAGGAGGGAATATAGGATGAATAACTCAGAAAAAACATAGCAGCAGGACGCAGGAATAAGATGCAGGAGAATGGATAAAAAAAGAAAAGAGAAAGAAGCAAGAACAATAAAAATATGAAAAAGTAGAAAAAACTTAACAAATAGCACTATGAGGACATACCAATTTGGCCCAAATCAATCCTCATTTCCCCAAATCAGACCTGATTTTCCTCAGACCAGACCTAATTTGCCAAAATTTGACCTGATTTACTCTAAATCAGACCTATATCAACCATGCAATGACTGAAGGTGATCTAATTTGACCAAATCTAGACTCGATTCATGCTAGTTTAGCCTTTAAATTGTATAATTTGGGCCTAAAACGCCTTAAACGCCCACTTCATGTAGATAAGCTGAATTGAATTACTTACAGGATTTAAACGCTGATTTCTTGGTGTAAAAGACACCGATGAAGATGTGGTTGGTGTGTTATGCATTTGAGGATAACTTTGTCGATTATTACCATAAGAAGGGGACCAACTTTCAACTGCAGCCTTTAATAAAGTGTACATGTTAATATTCTTATGTGTATGAATATTGAAAATAATCTATAGCTGTAATGAGTTACCTGTGGCGTAAAGATCCGTGGATGTCCATTGCCTTGTATGGAAAGCCTGCCTACTCCATTCTCCCTTGAATTGGCTTTTATGGAAAGTCTGCCTACTCCATTCTCCCTTGAATTGCCTTGTATGTAAAGCATGCCTACTCCAGTCTCCCTTGAATTGCTTGGTCTAGAAAGTCTTCCTAAGCCATCCCCGCTTGAATTATTTTGGCTGGGAAACATGCCTACATCTGCACCATTACTTGTATTGTCTTGTATGTGAAAAGAACCCACATCCGACCTATTTGTTCCACTTTGCATGTGTAAGACACTTGTAGTATTATGATTGGGGTATTCAGCTGCACAATCAACATTAATACCGCCATCCTATAACAAATACATCAACAATGTCAAAAAAAATTATATATTACATTGACATAGACAACTGAATCTGAGTTACCTGTGATTGATTATACCAAGTCATTAATTGGGAGACGGAGTTCTTCAATCCATTTACTGTTTCTTCAAGTTCCTTAAGTTTATCCTGAAATAGAAAACAAATTACAAACATCAATCTAATAGACTAGTTGTAACTAATAGTTCAAGTTTAGATTCTCTCCAACATACATCCTTTGCATTGCTTTCCTCAAGAAGCATTTCATATCTTATACGGGCAGCTTTTCCCCTATGTCCTATCTCTTTGTGCCCAATTCCAACACCTCGGATCCTAGCCTTTTTGGAAGGATTTAAAACTTGCAAATAAGCAGCACGTGTTAGATTATCAACACTTCTAGGATCTATTTCTTCTTGGTTTGCTACTTGGTTTTCCACGATATCAGAGATTTCAAGCTGTAATTAGAAAGCATCATAAAAGGAAAGCTTAAATTGAGATATCTAAGCATATGTAGCTTTGTAGACATCATAGGAAAGCAAATATCCATTTTCTAACCACTTGTCGGCTTTTGTCGTAAACGTTTTCCAAAAATTTGTTAAGAGGCACAACGGGTTGATCTTCACTGACCTACACATGATAGATAACATAATAATTGTCCATGTTATATGTTCAACTCCTACTAAGAAAGACAAGTGTCCATTATCAATACCATTTCTGCCCGATAACAACTCCATGGCTTTGATCCTGTGGTATGATCCATCACTTTTTTTTCTCTGTTTTCCTTGTTGATCTCGGAAATTTTCTAAACCATAAGAAACATATAATTAGAAAAAGTAGATAGGTATATATGCAAGTTATATGAAACCATCCTCAATATAAGCAAGCCAATAGATGGATGTGGAAGAACATCCTCAATATAAGAGATAGATATCTCTATAATGTCCAATTCCACATTGGAAAGGGGACTGATGTGAAGTGTGGAGTGTGGAAGCTCCCTGAGATCAGAGGAATTGAGCAGATTCAAAAAATTTGCAGCAGCGTTAAAGTACACCTACTGCTGGAACAGAAATGAAGTACACCTGCTAAAGAACAGAAATGAAGCTCTTCTTGCTACTCTTATCATTTATCACATATGGATACATAGAAACATATGTGTTTTTGAAGACAGTAGGAGCAAACCAAACAGTGTGTGGCATTGCATAAATACTGATTATAGAAGTTTGCATAGATAAATTGCATCCTTCTTTTTGACTTTTGATATCTATCTTTATAGATGTATTGAGCTTTGCTCCCCTTTGTAAATTTTGTGAGTAATGAAAGAGAAACGCGCTTATTGATCAAAAAAAAAGTTATATGAAACCATTGTACCTTAGACTTCTCGGTTCCCCATTCTTTAACAAGATTTTTAAACTGGTCCATATCTATGGAAGCATTTTTCTCAACTTTCTTCATCATCAATTCTGGTTCAATCTTGTACTTTTCATAGTAATCTTTCTTTACACGTGCCCTCCACACTGATATCCCTTTGCTAGTGTGTTCATCAATGTGATTCCATGCATTAGGGTGACTGCCTAAATCAAAGTATTTCTACAAAAACATAGAAAATATTACTTTAGATATAACAATCATACAATTTGTTGGTCTTTTTATGAAAAAGATTACCTCAATAAATGATTTTCTATCTGCAAAAGCTTGTTCTGGTTGTTCATTCCACTTCAAGTCTAGATGCCATATGTGTGGTTTCCTTGCTAGCATATGACAATAACGATTCAATTTGGCACCATTCTCCCCAATAGCATTTCCTTCATCATCCCATTGGACCTTGTGACGTGGCTGCCCTTGCTTAGGAAGTAGGCTTTGCTCACTTGCAGGCCCACGTCCATACTTCCTATTCTCCTATTCATCCTCAACATTTTCTTCAACTATTACATCATTTTCAATATTGTTGGACAGTAGAGTAGGTTCATCCTCACAATTTTCTTCAATTGTGGATGGAGGGACAGCAATAGCTTGACTGGGTGTGTTGTTACAACTAGATCTAGTGAATCTTCTTCCTGTCATCCTTCAATTGACAAGGAAAAAAAATTAGATTATTGGCGCAGAAATGTCAGTAACAAAAGTAGTAGCTACATTTGAAAAACAAATAAATTGCGGAGAATATGAGACACTAACATATGAATATTCAACATTTGAAAAACATATAACTTGTAGAGTACCTTGGTTTCATATCCCAAAAAAGAATAATGATGTCCTACTTGCTGGTATATGAAACAAGACTAAATAAATTGCAAAGAATATGCCATATAGTAACAGTTTGCCAAAAAAATGCAATACAACATATTCCCCAAGTAAATTATTCTAGACTTGCAAACAAAACAGACAGATTAATGAACTAAACATTAGCCCCATCATTCTTTTTTTTAGTTCTATCAACAAAAGATCCCCCGGTGTCACTCCTCGTCCAAGACACATCACTAGTTACACCACCATCAGATTGTAAACTAGTCAAACAATTCTCAATAAGAGGTACTTCAGAATAATCTTTAGGAGGATGCTTTAGCACTGTGCACCAATCATCATCATTAGGATCCTTCACATAAAAGCATTGCAATGCTTGAGAAGCCAGGATAAACGGTTCCTCCTTTTTTTTATCCTTGAAGTGTTGATTTGTGTGAACCCATACTCATCAATTCGCAACCCGTTAGAAGTGCTTTCATCATACCAAGAACATCTGAATAACTGAACTTTGACTCCTGGACCATAAGTTAGCTCAATAACCTCCTCTAAGTAGCCATAGTACGTGACTTCAGCATTTATAGGATTTCGATCTCTACCACTTGAATAACTTGAAGTGTCAGCACACAAATACACTCCACTATTTTGTGTAGTACATGTACTTTCAATGGGCTTTGAACGGAAACGATATCCATTAACCGAAAATCCTTCATAAGACATTCCCTCAGCACAAGGGCCTTGGGATAACCATCTCAAATCATCACTAATACTGTTCGGCCTAATCTCTCGCATTTGCATTACCTTCATAAAAAAGTAAAACATTAATGTAATCTACACTAACTTGAACATTAAGAGTGACAACAATATTTATGTTTGAGACTTACATGCTCTTTCAACCACTTAGAGAACTCCTTTGCATGTTTTGTTTCTAGGGTCCGTGGGGCAATGTTGGGTTCCATATCTTGAAGAATACACATGTGTTCACTGCTTTATAAGAAGTGTCTAAATTAATGTACAACATATATACAAATATCAGCAAGAATTTTAGGACGTAATTAAATCTTACCTTCTGTAAACATCCAATTCCTCTTTATTGAAAAGGACATAACGATGGGCTTGTTCCAAAGTGTGGATGTCGAAATTTCTTGACACTCCAACTCTAATTAGAGATCCATCAACATTATGAGGAGTGCGGATCAGTTTTGTCTCAAAATTATGCAAGTACCTACCACAAAATGTCAAACTTTTTTCAGCTAAATAGCAACTAGCAATACAACCAGCCGGTTTAGCTTTGTTTCTTACATACTTCTTCAATTTCTTCAAGTATCTCTCTATTGGGTACATCCACCTAGTTCGGACAGATCCGGCTTGCCTGGCTTCATAAGCTAAATGAATGGGCAAATGCATCATGATGGTGAAGAAAGAAGGAGGGAAGATTCTCTCCAACTGGCAAAGAGTGACAGCAATTTCTTGTTCCAATTCTTTGAATTCCTCCACATCAATAATGTTAGAGAAAAGCTTGTTGAAAAATGAGCACAAATTAGCAATAGGCTTGTACACATCTAAGCTTATGCAATGTCTCAAGGCAACAGGTAGAAGTTGATGCATAAGAACATGACAATCATGACTTTTCAGCCCAACAAGTTTTCTATCAGATTTTCTAACACACCTAGATATGTTAGAAGAATAGCCATCAGGAACTTTCAACTTTTCTAACACATATAGGAACTTATCTTTCTGCGCATTAGTCATGGTGTAAGATGTTGGAGGCAAGTAATAGCAGTCACATGCATCTACTGGCCATAAATCTCTTCGAATGCGCATTTTCTTCAAATCTTGACGAGCTTGTAAGTTGTCTTTACTTTTCTTAGAATCACCCAATAATGTGTTTAAAATATTCTCGCACACATTCTTTTCTATGTGCATCACATCCAGATTGTGTCTAACAGATAAATACTTCCAATAAGGTAGCTGAAAAAAGATGCTTATCTTATTCCAACCAGGAGGTAATGGTTGAATTTGATCTCCAAGCCTCTTGCGCTTATTCATTTTTCCAAATGTGATATTTTCATACCCATCAAATTGCCTCAGTATATCTTCTCCAGATAGTGGCTTAGGTGAAAGTCGAAAATCTTTTTCACCATCAAAATTTTTCCTATCACGTCTATACGGATGATTCATTGGAAGAAAATGTCGATGGAAACCATAGCATTGCTTTTTCCCATACTATAACCATTTTGATACAGTCTCCACATTACAACAAGGACATCCCAAATCTTTCTTACCTTTAGTGCTCCAACCAGATAAGTCACCATATGCTGGGAAATCGTTAATGGTCCATAAAATCATTGCTCGCATAGTGAAGTTCCTTTTTCTATATGCATCATAAACTTTGACTCCAAGCTCCCAAAGTAGTTGCAACTCCTCAATTAATGGCTCCAAGTATACATCAAGGTCATTGCCAACCATATGTGGACCTGGGATTAATAGGGACATCATAATAAATTGTTCTTTCATAAGAAGCCAAGGCGGAAGATTGAGAGGTGTCACCAACACAGGCCAGATGCTATGTGATGCACTCATATTGCCAAATGCATTAAATCCATCTGTTGCTAATGCCAATCTAACATTGCGTGGTTCAGCAGCAAAGTCTGGATACCTGGCATCAATAGACAACCATTCTGGTGTGTCTGAAGGATGATGAATACGACCATCCTTGCCTTTTACTTCTGATGGCCAAATCATGTCTTTAGCAATAGATGAAGACATATAGAGCCTCTCTAACCGAGGTATCAAAGGGAAGTGATACATGAACTTAGCAGCTACCTTCTTTCCCTTTGTTTTGTATTGCTTTTCATTCCATCTTGAAGCACCACAAGTATCACAATTTTCTTTTGAAGCTGCATCTTTGTGAAAAAGCATGCAATTATTTGTACATACGTCTATAGTATAATGATCAAGTCGTAAATCCTTCACGATCACATTTGCTTCATAGTACGTCTCCGGGAATAGACAATTTTCTTCCGAAAATCCTGAAACACTCAACTGTAACAACTTTGTGAAAGAATCTTTGGACCATCCAGATTCCTCCTTCAGAAATAGCAAGGCAACCAAATACGATAGCTTAGAATGACTTGTGCAACCTCTATAGAGTGGTTGATCTGCCTCTTTTAGTATCTTGTAAAATCTTTGTGCATCTACATTTGCAGGTTCCTCGGTAGCTTCAGTAGAGTGGTCATTTGTTGTGTCACCCATACCAAACAAATCCTCCAACATCTGATGCATATTGTCGGTGCTAGGCATGTTTGGTGCCACAACAGGATTGCTCCTACCAATCACCTCCCCATGAAACGTCCAAACATCATAGCTATGCACAAATCCTTTTTGTAATACATGTAAGAATACCTCCTCCTCTGTTTTAAGGTATCTGTTCAAACATACCTTGCAAGGACATATTAATTTCCCCTGTCTAGTTGGTCTCTGATGGATAAGAGAAAACTCAATGAACTTTCGTAACCCTGCCTTGAATACATCACTGTGCACTCTGTTCCCAATATACATCCAACTCCGGTCTATTAGAAAATCCATCTACATGAAGGAAAATATATAATAAGTAGAGGAACAGCTGTTTGAGATGTAGTCATGTAGGAGATGTAGTCATGTAGGAGCAAGAATAAGTAAGAAAAAGTAGCAATAAGAGGGGACATAGAAGTAACAAAAATTTAGATGCAATAGCAGGAACAGGAAATGAAGGAGAAATTGCAAAAAAAGAAAAGAAAAGAAGCTAGAATAGGAGACATAAGAGGAAATAGAAAAAAATCAAAGAAACAGTAGTATAAAAGGACTGATTTTTTTGCAACAATTGCAGCAAAAGGGGGTCGAATATACAACATGAAAAAGGAAAAAGAGAAAAGGGGAGGGAAGGGAGAAGACATACATGAAGTCTATCAATATACAAGAAGCAAAAAAAGAGGCAGAAGAAACATCCTTCAAGAAAAATCCTTCAAGAACTTCAATAGCATAGGTACCCACCTAATCAATAATAGTTCACAGATCCATCCATTAACTTTTGCTCACATGTCTCAACATATACTCGATTACAGGGGCTACTTATACTGTCAGACTAGCTACACTGCTTCTCTTCTCAAACTAGGCGATCTCTCTACTACAAAGGAGTATTTTGACACATGGCTATTTAGACTCTACCAAAGGAGATTCAAAGCTATGTGTGGTCCTGATGCTATGGGTTATGTCCAACATATCCCATAGAATCTCAATATTGTAGCAGATCTCTATGCATAAAGGCACTGACAGTCTATTTCTTCTTAGATCTGATATCAACATATTGTTATTACTTATAACAAGCATTATGAGACAAATACCTAATTGTCCCTATAAGTCAGCTGAAATACTTAAACATATAAGTATATGATATCATGTATAACATCTCATAAAATTAAGAACTGAAATACTTAAAATAAGTCAGCTGCATAAGACTTAACACCAACCAAGATAGAACATATGACATGCAGACCAGGACAACAGGGACAATTTCATTGTTTGGTATCTTGTTAATAACACAACACTCAAATTATGATAGTAGGAGACTGTAAACCAGCAGAACAATAGACTAGCAGAAGAAAACAGTTCATATATACCAACCACTACAGAAGAAAAGAAGTTTCCTCCCAAGAGAAACATTGTAGAAGTGTCTATCCCATCTAAAAAGATTACTTTCATTGATAGCTGCTAGATATCAAAAGAGGAAAATACCCACTTCCGAAAAATGGCAATTTGGATACAGAGATGAGTAGCAATAGCCTCCAACCTGGGAGTACAAAACATACCAAGAAAGTTGACCATAGATATCAATATTTTAGATGGAATCCTTAAGAAGGTATTTCTCATGGATCAATTTGATCCATAGACTACCTTAAGAAGATGGTTACATCATCCCACTTAAGAAGATGGATATCATTCTTGCCTTCACACTATCCCCACAAGAAATTTATAATAATTATTTCCACTTCATCACAGATAGAAGTAGGAAGTGAAAAGGAAGAGGACCAGAATTTTTGATTGGCGGACATAGTAGAATTACAAATTTCTAGTCTCCAATGGAAACTGAAATGATATGTAAATAAGTTTGGTATCTTTAAAAATCAAATGATGGGCATAGAAGCACTAAAGCATGGGCGTGAAATGAATGTAACTTCTGGTTCACTTGTATGATATGTATCATTATAAGTTAGTAGCATACCATCTTTGTGCACGCTTAGCATCAATAGAATGTCTGTCATGACCATGGAAAGCTTCAGGCATGCATTCAACAAAAGGTCTGCTCTGGTTGAGAAGTCTAGCCAGAAGCCTCAAGAACGAATGGGTGTTCTTAGTAATGTGGGTTCCTCCTTGATCCCTTTGTTGTTAAAACAACATTTGTATATTTGTCTTTTTTCATTTTCCCCCTCCATCTAAAATAATTCCCTTTCTTTAACATGTGGTTGTGATGCAGGCCCTAAAAGCCAATAACTATGATAATGATCCTCTGCTAAGTGCAGCTCTGTACCTGGAGATTAATTAAAGGCCGACTGCCCAGGGCTCCCATGGCACACATCCATTCCTAATATAATAGTTGGCTCTTAGGAGATCTTTGGCATGGATGGAAGATGCAGAGAAGTTCACCACAGCTGAGCATCCTCCATCCATGCCAAAGATCTCCAAAGTGCCAACTATTATATTAGGAATGGATGTGTCCCATGGGAGCCCTGGGCAGTCGGCCTTTAATTAATCTCTAAGTACAGAGCTGCACTTACCAGAGGATCATTACCATAATTATTGGCTTTTAGGTCATACATCACAACCACATGTTACAGAAAGGGTATTATTTTAGATGGAGGGGGTAAAGGAAAAAAGACATATAATATATCCAATTGTTGTTTTAGGAGGAACCCACATTACTAAGAACAGTCATTTGTTCTTGAGGCTTCTGCCTAGACTTCTCAACCAGATCTGAGATGCTGACAATGACTTAGTGTGCCTCTGCAAAATGCAAAAACACCAGGCTATATTATACTTACAACCAAAAACAAAATTAAGTGGTGACTAGACTCTTACATATTCCATTTGACCCATATAATTTTAATAAATCATTACACTTAGCTTACTACATGTCTATTTTTAAACATCAACCCATTCTCAGTCCATAGTAATATTACCCATTTATCAAACATCACAATGTGAGTTCCGAATGAAGGCTATAAGGTTTGAGATTTAATTTATATGGCTATTTTATGTAAAGAGGAGATACGTTATAGGAAACTCAAAATTTGGATACGCAAATGAAGAAAGAAGCAAACACTGGCAGTAATTAACAGATTACAGTAAACTATTGGGATACACATATGAAGAAATAAGCAAGCATTGGCAGTGAACAGTACATTACATTGAACTCAAATCTGGGATACACATGAAGAAGGATGCACATTGGAATCATTACCTAAAACTAAATGACCAACACATGATTGAATCAAACAGCATAACAACAAGCAAGCACAACAGTTGCAAGAGAATAATAAAACAAGTAGCACAGAAAAAGATGCAGTTTTAGTAGCAGTACCTTTTCCCACGCTTCCGGTCAATGGACAGAAGCAACGAGATTAAAACTGAAGAAGAAGAACAATGGACGTTGCAAGAGAAGAACTGGAGCAGAGGCGGTTGGGCAGCTTATGGGCGTCAGATCAAGGAAAAGAGACCAGTAGCTTGATCCAAGGTTGAAGTATTCTTCAGAGCTCCTGCTGGGCGTCGCCTGAGTCGGGTGTCGCTGGTTTCGCTGGGATCTGGCACGATATGGCTACTCCTGGCCGTGGAATTGGAAGTCGGCCGACGATTGGAGTTACAACCTGCTGCAGTTGGGGTGGCAGGAGCAGTTGGGGCGCCGTCCGGGAGGTAGGCGCGGTTGCAGCTGGGTGCGACCGGTGGGATTTGGGAAATGCTAAGCGGCTGGGGTCGTGGGGTTGCTGAGGCTGGGCGGCATTAAGCTGGAGCAGACCCTGGCCGTGGAGTGAGTGAGGCCTGGTCGACGGACTGAAGGTGTGGTCGATGGAATCAAGGAGGTGTCGAGGACGAGTGGCAGGTGATCAGTGCTTCCCTAGTTCGTCATTGTGCAGAGGGACGAGTGGGGAGGGTTTTTCTTTTCCTTTTTAATTTTGATATCCAAATGTTGTATTTTAGAATGGAGGGAAGGGAAATGAGATGGAGGGAAGGTATATGAGATGGAGGGAATCATTTGTCATGGTATTTTTCAAGGAATGATTAGTGACTAATGTATTTGTGAGGGATTAGTATTTGTAAAGATGTTAAAAAAACAGTTGAGGGATTTGGTCCCATATTTGAAGGATGAGCCCTTACAAATAGCCATCATTATTCACAATCTATGGTTCCTCACAAATGTTCTTCAACAAAGGCCAAATTTTTTGTAGTGCCTGATCACTCCATTAACCTTCAAGTTGATGGAGTGTCAAATAAAGAGGACACACAGATGCATACAAAGCTACACTAGACTAAAAAGATGGTTCCTCCCATGCCAACACCATGTCTACTACATGTAGATATAGGTGATGAGGAGAAACTTGATCCATACACTTTACTTGATCTACCACAACTGACATTATACAAAGTGGATTCATCTTATACCATCTTCTCATTTGAAGAATATGATCAACCTCTGGTCTCTAGGGAAGAGTTAACCCCAAAGACAACCAAGGAGTAGTCACATGTCCCCCATCCACACACATTCATTAAGGAAGATCTATGGATCCTACAGGAGAGACTGTGAGATTAAAATCAACATCATTTTAACAAGACAGAAAGCCCCTTGAGATTCCACGACCACCCAATTATTGGGTATTTCATGAAGCTCGTCAATTCAAAGCTCTAGCTCTCATCAACATTCCCTTCAACTGGACTTTTTTTAGCTACTAGGACCACATGGTTATCTTAGAGAGATTCTACCCTCCACTCAGAATTTAACTTTTTCTCAAGACAAAAAAAAATCTATTTGAAGTGGAGGTGGGTGGTACATACCTATTCCATGCACTGTATCTTCTTTTTCTAGCATTTTTTATTATGGTATGTAGTTTAGATTTAAACTTCTCAAAATTTTCTTTTTATTTCCATAGTTTTGGCCTTTATGTAGTCTCCCATTTATGTATGTAAATCAAGAAACACCCTTGAATAAGTGAATCATCTTGGAACATTTACAAAAAAAGTGCCCTTGCTAGAAATCTTTTGGTCCCCTATGACCTCTAATTGCATTACCCTTGGAAAGGTTGGCAAGCCATAATGGATACATAGGAATAAAACATAGTGTGTCCTTACTTAAGAAGTTGTAAGTAGCATGTAAAATTTCCTGATTGCCACAAGTTATAGAGAAAATTGAATTCCATGTTGATCCTAATGTGTTAAATTCCAAAACACAAGTTGAACAAGTCCAATCTTTTCTACACTTATTCCACAACCTTCTTACCCCTCCATTCACAAAAAATACCAAAAATATAAAAAATATTTCAAACTCTAAGTTCGGGGTGGCACACCCTCCCCCCTCTACCACTTCTTCCACACCCCTCATAAATCGTACCATCAAGAAAAGATGCCAAAGAGTACATAAAAATGAAATAAATGTAATTGCAATATATAAAATAAAAAGATCTCAAGTCAAATAGAGGACAGACCACTTTCTTTTGTACCTCACTTTACTTCGTTTCTTCCCAAGGAAATCTATATAACCTCAAAACCATCAACATCTTGAACCATGTTCTTGTGCAGAACTTGTGAGAATTTGTGGGAATACAAAATGCCAAAAAGATAAGAAAATGTTCCTTTACTGGTCTTTAAATGAAAACAAGTCGTGAGCAATTTTGAGTAGGGAGTTAGAAAATTGTGTTCCATGATTCCAAGATATATGGGTCACTTGGTCATGCAAGGTGGTAAGGATTCAAGTAGTGATAGGTAAGAGAGGAGGACTGGATAAGACTATTATTTGGCATTGTTTGTAAATCAATGTTTCTCAGGGTGAGCAATATTCAAGTTCAAGTATATGATAAATTCATATTGTCCTTTTTATATGCAACTTTTATATTGATTCTTAGAGGTGATTTTTTTATTGTTCCATAGTTTAGAATTTGTTGTCTTATTTGATCTTTCCTCTCTTTCATTAGAGGTTTTATTAGATTTTCTTGGATTTTATAGGAAAATGTTTCAATCATTCCAAAGATCAAGATCTTTCAAAAATACTCTAAGAAGCTATTTGCACAACTTCTCGTAATGCAAATATATATAACCCACACAAAATTGGTCATATATTTTGCATACAAAGGAGTAATTTTATGATCAAGTATGTGTTGGAAAGGGATTTTAATTTCTACACAAAAAAAAGTATTTTTGAGCGGTTTTTTATTTGATTAACTAGATTTCCATCCAATAGACTCATTTGTAGATTTTCTGACGATGTCTGATATATCCCACACCAACATTGTCATGTCATTTGAATCACAAGGGGGGTTAATTTTCAAATATTACATGGAAAGTGAATTTTATCACCTACAGTCGCAATGCATTTTTGGACAACCTTTCTAGACGGTCAACTGGTTTTCTAGCTGACAGACTCATCTATAGCAATAATCTGCAACAAAGAGAGTCAAATGGTCAAAATGTTAAAGGAACAATAAATTTCTCCATTTGGGGCAAGTAATTATTGTTGTCAAAGTTTACTCCCTTGACTAGGCACAAAGGAAAGTTGGTTAATGTCATATGCTTTTGTATGAAGGAAAGAATTTAACTAAAACCAACCCTTTGGCCAAGCACAATCAATTGGAAAACTACTAAAGAAAGCCACCATTCCCTACTATGAAAGGAGGGGGAGTCCAAGAACAAAGGGGATTGATGTGAGTCACTTACAAAACAATTCACTAGGGGTTGATTCCTAGAGTTTATCCTCTTTTTTACAGAAAGGAAACCACCATGACGGTTGCTTAATTTATTAGTATAGAAAGGCTCAACCCCAAGGAACAACATTTCTAAGATTGAAATTTAGAACCAAATTGTGTTGACCAAAATTAATAAGAATTAAATTCCAACAATTTGAGAATGATTATGCTAGAATAGAATGAAAGAATTACACTAAGAAAAAAAAAGTAAAGGAGCGACACTAAGAACAAAGTAAGAAAATTGCACTAAGAATAGCAACAAAATTATTTTAGGAAAGTAATTTTTGCTAAAGTAGAAGTAAGGAAGCACAAGAAGTAAAGGCAATTGAAAATAGAGATCAAGCTGATAATGAGAAATATCGAGGTTATGTGTTTCACACCCATATCTTATGTAAAGACTTATATCAATACAATTGTGACTAAAAAACCAATTATATGAGGACATGTAAAACATTTCTCGAAACACATAACAAAATATCAAGCTTCATGCAAACCCATTGATCCCAGTGTTTGCAGATCCTTGCTCGATCATCCCAAAAAAACTCTTCCTGAGGTTTCTTCTAGAGATTGATGTGTTTATTGGGTTGTTCTACCCTTGGGGTCTGATATCTCTTCACCCAGACTTCAACAAGTAGAAGGTTGAGGGATTAAGTTGTCAAACCATATAATAGACCCATCAAAACACCATATAATAGTTGGATCTATTAGATCTAGAGGGAGGTGGTGAATAGAGATAAAACACTTAAACAAGATTTGTTAGACCTTCAAATTATATCTCAAAATAAGGTTGCTTATATAAAATGTGAGTGAAACTAAGCATCATAGCAAGGAAGAGAGTGATTGAACGAGTACAAGAACACAAGCTATGTATAGTGGTTCCAAACTTCAAACTAGGAGAGGGTACATACACTACCTATAAGGGTTAATCTCTAGGATTTGCAACCATTGCACACTTCTTATATTCCATTATACGAGATAAAATATGACCACCATGTTCCAAGGTCAAGGGTACCTAGCATTCCTTTTAAAGACCGAAGGAGCCAATAACCTTACAAAGGACTTACCTATCCAACAAGAGTCATATACCTTCAGAAGGACTTGCCTACTTTTGCAATGAGATAGTAGCCTTCACAAAAGGGATCTACTCATGAAACCAAGTCTTTGGACTTGAAGGATTTACCCACTCTCCTCTTGGATCTTATACCTTCTTCTTCACCTTCACCAAGGAGAAGCTTTTACCATCTTTTCTTGAAAAAGGAGATTGGAAAAAGGAGTTGAGAGGTTCAGAAGGTGTACAATAGAGCATCTCTCTTATAGGGAATCTATATCACTCATAATGATGTATATTAATAGATAAGCATGAGAGAGAAAGAGGCTCTGAGTAGATAAAACCACTCAACCATAACTAGGAACATAGAAGGAAAACTTGGAATGAAGTCCAAGGGTTCTAATTTATAATTGAGGGTGTATACTAGCCAGTAGATGCACTTAGAATTGAATTCTAGCCATTTGGAGTGTTGCAATGGATATTCTTTTCTATTTTTGCAACATTTCTATGGTTAAAAACACTTTTTCTGCACAGTTTGTATATTGTTTTCGGTCGAGTTTCTATAAAGGTAATTCAAATGATAGCACTATGCAACAAAGTAATTTCGAGTTTATCCTATATGAAACTCGGGCTATGTCTTTAAATTGTTTATTTAGTGCAGGGTATCGTCGAGTTGTCACTACAAAAAAAAACTTGGTTGGCACTAGAATTTATAAAACTCATTACATTTTTTCGATCAAGTTGTCTCTAGGACGAACTCGAGTGACAAGGCATCCTATAATTGAATTTAATAAATGCTTTAAAAGTTTAAACATTTGATTTTAATGCATTTTATATTTTTCTCATCTTAGTTACAAGTCATAACATCAATACAAATGAATTACAAAATTGTCCTAATTGATTTAAGGCATTTTCCATAAAAGTGCATTTGCATTGATTTTGACTTGTTTTTCTCCAAGATAGGGTTTTCTTGAATTAATTCTTATCATGTACCTAATACCTCAAATTTATCTCAAATAGACATATTAGATACATATCATTGGAATGGTTGAGTCATCATCAAATATGGATAATGTGTAACTGTTAGGTCAAAATTCTCCCCCTTTTTGAAGATGACAAAGCATTCTTCAACATATTGTAAAGAACTTAGAGTTTTAAACTTTTACCTTGTCAATGTAGGGGGATGCATGAATGTATTGTAGCACTTGATCCCCCTGAGTTTGTTCTTAATATTACCTATATGGTTAGTTCCTAAAAAACCATAACCATAACATATATGTGCTATTTCAATCCACTTTCATAGTTACAAGATATTCAGAAAAAATAACTAGAAAAGGATTAATTAAAATATTTACCTAACTCATTTCTCCCCCTTTGTCATATCAAAAATGAGGGGGTAGAAGAGCTAAGTCAGGTATTATCTAATGCACAAACACTAAAAACAACCACCACATGTAAACACCACATAGATGCAAGAGATAGAACATATAAACTGAAGTCCTAATCAAAATATGGAAGCACACACCAATAATTCATGAAATATAAGAAAGCATAAAGTTAAAATAATGCACAAAATAAGGATTACAACCAAAGTAAATTTTTCTATGATGAATAACAAGACAATGAGGAAAGTTACTAAATGTAAATGTAGTAGCCTCACATTATAGGTTATCCATGCATAGTAGTATGGTAATATAGTAAAATGACAAGTACAAGAACACCTATAGACCTAAGAACTAAACATCAAGCTCATCCAGTTATCAGACTGGTAGTCCTCTTAGTGATTGACTTGGTAGGCATAGTAGTGGCAAGAGTAGTAGAGTCCCCATCACCATAACCATCACTATTAGAACCATCATCCTCATCACTGGCATCCTCATCACCATCCTCATCAACATCATCATCATCAGCCATCTCAACATCCTCATCAACAACAAAGAAATGAGGACTAGGCCATAGGTGGTTTTCTTCTGCCCCAGAGATGCCACACTCGATCAGTGCCTTGGATTGCACATAGTTGAGTATAGAAACTCAATCATAGTCAACAAGAAAGGAAGAAGAAGCTTCAGGTGGAAGTTCTAGAAACTGAGTGGTAGGTGGCTGGGAATGAAATGAAACTGATATAGGTCCCTCGCCATAGGTAGGAAGTGGAGAGGAAGATGTATGTTGGTGAGTAGGGTAGAAGTGATCATATGCATAAGAGGCATGGTCAGCAGTTGGATAGGGATAGTAGGAAGGATAACGATTGGAGAAGGACAAGTTCATGTTTGGAATTATTTGTACTAAGTCCTGGTGTAGGTGATCCTAGACCTGCATGTTATAAGCCTATTGGTGCATCATGTAGTCCATGAGGGTTTCATTTGACACTAAAAAGCAGGCACGGGTAGGTCTTGGAGGAGGCGGATGTTGGGTAGATGATGAAGTTGTAGGGGTAGGGGTAGTAGTGGGATGGAAGGATTTCTTGATAGTGGTTCCACTGATGTAAACACATTTCATATTTGCTTTGAAACTAAGATCATGGAAAAGAGATTTCTAATTGTGGTGAAGGAACATTCCACAAATCAAGTTTGGGTAGGGTGGGTGGGAGTCACGAGTATTCTTCTCATTGTCAAAATAGATCATGTGATGGAGAATGTAACAAGCCCCTTTGACTTTGACATTACAAAGGAGATAGTACATTAGGACAACAGAGTTTTCTACAATATTTATTTGGTTTTTATTTGGGTGGATATTACAATTGACTACAATTGCAATGAAACGAGTCTTAATGTCAAGAGAAGAATAAGGAAGGATAGCTTTCTTCATATAGTATACTTTAGTCTTCTTTAGGATCTTATGGATGTTGGCTAAAGAAAGATGAGGTTCAACGCTTTTGTAAAACTCTTCTGGGTAAAGAAGGTCAAGTTATTTGGAATAGTTTGACATACATGTGTATGAGATTGAGGAACCATTGAAGTAAGTATTCAAGGAATATTCATAAATGGTAATCTTAGTTCTGGAAATCATGGATGCAAAGATCACATAGGTGTTGGGGGTGGCACTAAGAAAGTGTAGTTCCATGTAAGATTGGTATATAATTTATGGACTGCTTTTGTGTTGGATTGAGAGTTAGAATAGCACAATCACTCTACACATAGTTTACAAGGTGTTTCTTAAGAAATCTCAACAACCTTACTCATCATCCCAATGCGAGACTCAAGCAAAGGGTGAAAAGGAAAAGGATTTGTAGGATGAATCTCATTAAACCTATTTATAGATTGAGTAGAGATGAACAAGGTACCATCATACCAAACGAGCCTAGAAGTGGTGGAGGAGAGAACACCTGTTGGATTTGTCCTCTTTCTCCTATTGGTATCCATGGAGAAGAGAAAGAAGAGATAAAGTTGGTTGCCCAAAAGGAAGGAGAAAGGGAGCATACAACTATCCACTTGGCTAGATTAGGCTAGGGAAGGTGAAACAAAGCTGGAGAGGGCTAGGAAAGGGATGTGGAAGACATAGGGTTCAAGGACGAACAAGTAGGAAGGTTGACCAGTCGAGTTTTCTCTAGTTGAGAGGGAGGCAATTGGTCAATAGTCCTTTTATATTTAGGCGTAACAATGTTGTTGGTTGAGTTTGCAATTTGGGAAACTCAATCGACCCTCAAGTCAGTTCAGACCTTGGGCATGTTATCGACCGCGTCCCCCCAGGACAAACTCGTTTGACATGTCAGTCTATCTAAAAGGTAAGAAATTTAATTATAGAGTCCTAGACATTTTTACAATTGCATTTGGTTGGCCTATCATGTATTTAAATCATATATATACACATTTGACTCATCAATGGCTACTATTTTGCAATAAAAAAAACTCATTTGAGAAAAATAGCCAAAACAAGAAAAATAAAGCATTAAAATTTGGCATTTGTAGCACAAATAAGCACATGATAACCATTTTGTGAGAAACAATATGGAGAAATAAGAGCAATCTTGCTAGATAGCACATAGATATCATCAAGATCAGTAATAAGAAATTTAGATCTAATAAAGGTAAATTTCTATCTAGCTAGAGGTTTAGTGAAAATGTCCACATGTATGATATAGATTCTTTCTTAGTAATGTGTTCATGGAGGAAATGATGGTAGACCTCTATATGTTTGGCTCTACTGTGAAATATAGGATTGTATGATAAATTTATTTCACTAGTATTACCACAAAAGATAGGAGAAGCATCATAATGAACATTAAAGTCTTGGAGCATTTGCTTCATCCATAGGACTTGGGCTCAACAACTTGCAACTACAATGTATTCAGCCTAGGTAGTTGAAAAAACCACAATGTTTTGTCATTTAGAGGCCAAGAAACAAAACATGGTCCTAGGAGGAATCAAGTTCCGCTTGTGCACTTTCTATCGACCAAGAACCCGGCATAATGTGCGTCACTATAAGATGTAAGAGTAAAGTCTCTTGACTTAGGAGACCATAGACTAAAATTTGGAGTTTTGTCTAGGTATCCCAAAATCCTCTTAACAACTATAAGATGGGATTTTCTATGGCTTGATTGAAATCTAGCATACAAGACAACACTAAACATAATACCAAGTCCAAAGACAGTTAAATAAAGCATGCTACCAATCATACCTCTATACATATTCTCATCTACCTTCTCACCTTCTTCATACTTGTCAACTTTGGTGAAGTTGGGCATAGGAGTATCCATAAGCTTTGTGTTCTGCATCCTAAAGCGCTTTAAGAGTTCATTCATGTATTTTCCTTGGTTGATGAAATTTCCATTCTTTGTTTTCTTGATTTGAAATCCTAGGTAGAATATGAGCTCCCGCATCATTCTGATTTCAAATTCACTCTAAATGAGACAACTAAACTCCTTGGAAAGATCAAGATTAATCCCACCAAAAGTGATATCATCCACAAAAATTTCAATAATCAAGAAATTGTTAGAATTGTGTTTTAGAAAGAGAGTAGATTCAATATTTTCCATGACATAGCCATTGAAATTAAAAAGTTTCTTAATTTCTCATACCAAGCTCTAGGGGCTTGTTTGATACCCTAAAGAACCTTTTGTAATAGATAAACATGATTAGTATGCTTGTCATGTTCAAATCCAAGAGTTTGAGCCACATAGACTTCCTTCTCTATCTCTCCATTAAAAAAATCTAGTTTAACATGCATTTGATAAAGCAAGAAATATTTATGACTGGCAAAAGAAAGTAGCGTTTTTAATAGATTCAATTCTAGCAAGGGAGCATAAGTTTCATCAAAATCAATACCTTCCTATTGATTGTAACCTTGTTTTACTAACCTTTCTTTGTTTCTCACTACCTTACCATTTTCATCTAGCTTATTCATGTAGACCCATTTGGTGCCAATGATCTTTCTATCACTTGGTCTTGGCACTAAAGTCTACACCTTGTTCTTTTCTAATTGCTCTAGTTCTTATTGCATGGCTAGGATCCAGTCATCATATTCAAGAGCTTCTTTTACATTCTTTGGCTCAAGTTGTGAGATGAAGACACTATTAGATCGTTCTTTGTTGAATACAGTCCACATCTTCACTCTTTTAAAAGGGTTTATGATAAGCTCTTTTGGATGATCTTTAGTAAAACTAGGAGCAGTATCCTTATTTTCATGCTCTTTGGGTCCTTCATCTTCAACCACCTCTTTTCCTTTGTTGTTGATGTTGAGCACTTCCAATCTAGGAATCACCTCATCTACAACATCATCATTTACAATATTCTTGGAAATAGTGGGGTCAGTTTCAATAATATTAATATTGATGGATTCTTTTACTTTAGACAGTTCAATGTTAAAAACTATATATGATCAGCTTGTAGTGCTATAGCCGAGAAAAAAAGCCTTAAATAATTTTGCACCAAACTTCTCAAGAGAAACTTTGGTGTTTAAAACAAAACAAAGACAACCAAAGACATGAAAGAAGTCGATAGAAGGTTTTCTATCACACCATAAATTATAGGAGGTTTTCTTTAAAGAAGGATGAGTGAAGACCCAATTTTGCACAAAGCATGAGGTGCTAACAGCTTTGGCCCAAAACTTTTTGAGGGTATAATATACTATTTACCATATTAAGCACGGTCTGGTTTTATACTCGTTACCGTCATGCTATGATCGTCCATTAATTATCAGACTCTTGAAATTTTTGCCTATCAATATCCTTATTTGCGACTCTCCAAAATACATTATTAATATATGTATCACTTACAAAACTTGAACTCTTGCATAAATCTCTTCTACTTCCGTACATCATCTATATAAACAACTTCAGCTCTTGCTTTCTCAATTTTTTCCTCACGTAAACTAGGCTATTTTCTTGCGCCATCCTTTTCCGAGAACAAATTGGGTTCTTCACGCTCTCCAGGTGATGACCAAACACAAATTCAACTTAGCTTCTATTCAGCAACATTGTGGAGCGGCATGTCTAGATATGTCTGATCCCACACAACAACAGTTATTAGGGTTCGGCGTTGGGTAGCGGAAAAAAACCCAATTTTCTCATTGTGGAAAATCAACGAGGAGTTACTGTCTGGGGAGTCATAATATAAGTAATGTAACACTCTACTAAACAACACCTCAAGTTTCCTGGACGATTGGAGATTATACACATCCAACGATGGCAGCCTAACTGTGGTCCCCTTGCCAAGCAAAGGATATGGGCATTGACGATCGTCAAATGTTATCTTTAAATAATCAATAGCATGTGAACATTTTACAACTATTCAGAACAGAGTTTCTGCATCGACTTGGTTTGTCTTGACATGGTAGAGGATATGATAGGGCCAACTCAAGGATCTGTGTTATTAATACTCACACAATAATACCTTAGTGTACAACTCTCTCCAAAAAAGGGTGGAGTTGGCCCTGTCATCTATTGTGCTCGTGCAATCATGTCCAGTCCAGAATACATTGTCATCATGCTTGTGCAACAGCATATATATATGATCGACAAGAGAAATTTATATGTATGCCAAGATGGACAAACACAGTGTGGTTGTCAACCAAAGGTGTGTTATATTGTTGGTTCAGACATTATTTATTGTCAAAATAGATGCATATCTTAATCAACAATGTTTCATGAATGACTTCACATCTCTTACAATGTACCAAAGTTTTCCTTCATTTACATGAAGTCCAAAGATGGAATCAAATTTGGTCAAAGTGCAGAGCCTCTTTGTTTAGTCATCATTAAGACGGGAGTTTGAAAATTATCTTGTGGTAGTAGATGGATCCTTTCCATGCGCCAAAATGTGGGTTCGATTTATCCATCAAATTTGGGACCTATGAGATTCCTTCCATCTCAGGTTTTCAACATTGATGACTTCTTATCCTTGTGTAGTGATCTTTCAAGGTTTGTTTTTATTTTTACAAACATTTTATTTGAAAAATAATTATGTAGAAATTTTCCAAAACTTACTCTCAAAATAAGTGATAGTATTGTGTAACATTCAACCGAAGGAGCTTACTACATTGCACGAGTAGTTAGTGTGTATTTTTCTATGTTACTTGTCTCCTTATATTTATCTATTTCCATCATCATTATCTACTTCTCATATTGGCATAAATCCATATGTGTGGTCAGAATATGAGTTACATTGTCATGTGCTCTCAAAGAGTAGCATGAGTGATAAAGTAATTTCAAAAGAAAAATGAAGTTTCGTTATTGCTTTGATAGAATTCTTGCATTTTATTGCATGCTCACGTGAAAATTGTATGTAGTTGAAATTTCTAACTTGATGGCATGTGGTTGATACCATAACGTCCATATTTATGGTATATTTTTTTTCTACAAAATTGTAATGATCATTAGGCTAATTTCAGAGAGACACCGTATCTGATCATGGATTCTAATATCATTTAATTAGAATCTTATGTATTCATATATTTTTTTCACTTAAATTAATAAATGTAAAGTTGATAGATTCCTAAGACATCATGCTTTATCATCACAATAGGCATCTAATTAAATCTCTCATGAAAATGGAAATTTGTATAGTATAAATCTAATTGGAGGACTATACTATGTTGTTGTCAAGCATACAAACCTACCTCATGTTTGAATTTGGCATATATAACTCCTTCAATAAGTTTAAGTTTAGTTTTATAATTATCATTGTCAATTCTTCTTTTCTGTTCTTGTGATGTTGAAAATATGAATATGCAAAATACAAAAGGAAAAGACTTTTAGAATCATTTCTTTTCTTAGATTAACTCATATCTATCTTGATATTTGGTTCATTGTAAGGTATAAATGTCTATAATTTCTATGTTTAGAATGACTTGTTTAGTGTCATAAGTATGCTCAAAGAGAGGTTAGAAATTTAACCCATGATTTTTTATGCTATCCAAAAAAAATCTTAGTCTTCAAAATTGGTTTGTATTCTATGTTTGCTTAACTTCTATGTAGAATATTTCAATACCAACATTTTAGTGCCTCTTTGTTCTCAATGTTACGCCAAATGTGATATACTTACAAAAGAGCACTAAACATTGATATAATTTCCTATATATATCCATATAATCTAGATGTCAGTATGTGTTAAAATACGAAGTTTGAGAAATTCCAAAATCATATTTTTGTTTTCCTTACCTTAGAAAACTATGTTACCATATGTGTGTGTGAATATTGTCTTGTGTGTGTGTGTGCATTTTTGTGTGTGCGTAATGCATATATTTGAAACTCTTTACCTTATTTTTAATTATATTTATTTATTTATTTATTTATTTATTTACTTATTCACTAATATAGGGAAATACAATACGTACTTAGGGTCTTTAGGACTCAATTTTTTTTCATCTTGAAATAACCATTATATGAAACGCACAAACACTTTAGCATTATAAGGGGATTATCTTTGTCATCATTAGTGTGAATTTCTAATAAATGAATAAAGTGTATAAAAATGTGATATTTCTAATGTAATTATTTCTAATTAAAGTATCGTACATACAATGAGCTCTAAGATAAATAATGAAACTTATCATCGTGAAGTCTATTGAAACCATAGGTATTAAACAGTACATCTTTTAACATAGGACATTACAATTAAGATAATATTGTATACATTAAGAGGAAAGAACTCACATGATCATATACATAAACCAATTAAATTAAAAATAAAGTTTGATGAATAATACTGGGTCGAATGTGAAGTACAAAATAGAAATTGTGTAGTCACTATTTAATGTTAATTGATTTTAGTAATACTTCTATTCTGCTAAAAGTCTCAGAATGTAATATTGGTGTGATAAATGTGTGTTACTTCATGGAAATGTATACAAATGTTGTAAGAAGGATAAAGAATAATAAATCAAGAGTAATTATATAATGAAAATTTAATTGATGGCCTCTGCGGAGCGCCTAGGGTTTGGGTGCGGAGGCGGCCGCGGCCGCAGAGGAAGAGGACGCGGAGGAATCTACGTCCATGGCAGTACGCCCATGAATGAAGACACCCGCACCCCACATGCTAACGGTGATCTGATCCAACCAAATCGTGAATCCACGACCGACGGCGTCGAGACATAGGAGAAATCATACAAGGATGCTATGATGGGCCGCAAGGCTGCTGACACCATCAAGCTCGTTTCTCCAGACACCCTACGCACGGAAGACATACTGGTGGATCGCAGTGGAGCCCTACCAGCGATTACAGTAAATCCGGCCTCTCTCACACCGCTCTTAGAGCCATGGAAACATGATGTTATTGTGAAACTAATCAGAGGTAACATCGGTTTCCAGACCCTTGTTAACCGGCTGGCTCTGTTATGGTCGCCATCTGACTCCTTCAGAGTCATCGACCTTGAACTTGGCTATTATATTGTCCAACTCACGAATGAAGAGGACTTCATCAATACCATGACAAAGGGGCCCTGGACCATCTTCGGAAATTATCTTTCAGTCCAGTCATGGTTGCCCAATTCCGACCTTCAGACCCCATACCCCGCAAGCTCGTGGTTTGGGCTAGGGTAGTTGATCTGCCCATCTTCTTATTCCAGAACCAACTTCTCTCAAGCATAGGAGATATGATAGGGAGGACAATCAAAATCGACACCACTACAACTACAGGAGACTGCGGCAAGTTCGCTCGCCTGGCGGTGGAAGTAGACACCGCCCAACCCCTTCTTCCCGGAATCTTCTTGAACAGTGAACACTACCGTCTTGAGTACGAGAACCTACCAATGGTGTGTCTACGTTGTGGCAGGTTGGGCCATGCTGACGCCGACTGCTCCTTCATCAAGCCTTTCACATCAGCAGAAGCCACATCCTCGAACGTTGTCGTTCTGCCAGCACCCTTCTCCTACTCGGCGTCAATCCACGCTCCGAAGCCAGTAAAGAAGACGCAGTCGCAGAAGGAGAAACCACGCAATGAAGGAAGAAACAAAAAATCCATAACAACCCAAGCCCAAACAAAAACCATTCAAGAGCCCGCCCACACATCTGCAACGCAGGAGGAGGATGGCGGATGAAAACAAATTCTCCACAAGAAGAACAAAAAGAAGCAGAATAACCCACCACCTAAAAAGACGACAAGCAATGAACATCCACAGGGTGCCAACACCGCAGTGCAGGACGACACTGTCGTCATCCTAATCGACGATCAAATCTCTGAAGGCTGTGACAAGCTCCCTAACAACGGGGAGGCCTTTGTCTTCACTGGGGCAAACACTGAGCCAAGGTCGGACATCCCCCCTGATAAATTCAGTTGGGGGAACACCACGAACGATAGCGGCGTCCTGCTCAGGAACAGACGCGTCGTCTATCAGAATGTCATGATCAGTCCCGGGAGGGAACGTAAGAAAGGAAGGTTGCCCCAGATGTTCACCAACCCAAACCCAGGCCACACAAAGAAGCAATTAGAATTTGACAACCAGAATTAAGAAATGGACATCTCAGACGCCAACGCCGCTGAGGGGCCAAAAGCTAAAGAAGGAGGCGAGAAGCCTATCGGGTTGCAGGCAGCCTTCCATTAATCAACCCGTCTACATCTCTATCCAGCTGTATTAATGGTTAATATCCTCTGCTAGAACATCCAAGGAGCTTGTTCCAAGGATAAGATTTGTCTAATTCAGGATTATAAGATCAAGTACCATATCCACATTCTAGCACTCATCGAGACCCGATGCAGTGGTACCTCAGCAGACACAATAATAAAAAAGCTCGGCTTCTCCTCCTCCCATAGGGTGGAAGCACTTGGTTTCTCTGGTGGCATCTGGATCCTTTGGGATAGCAACCGCTGCAACATTGAGATCAGTCTTAATCACCGTCAGCTTATTCATTGCAGAGTGAACAACATGTGGCACCTTACAGTTGTTTACGGCAGCCCTCATCCTCTGAAGAGGAATCTACTGTGGACCAGACTTACTGAAATCTCTACTACCATTACCGGCGCTTGGGTCGTGGTTGGTGATTTCAACACGATGCTCGACAAGTCAGAGAGGAAAGGAGGTAAATCCTTTGACCGCCGCAACTGTAAACTGTTCAATAAACTGCTACTAGATACTGGACTTACCGAAGTCCACACTAGCAGACATTATTACACCTTCAAACGAAAGCAACTCCTCGAGAAGCTAGACCATGTCGTCGCCAACGATTGCTGGCTCACAGTGGAAGGAGGGCTGCGTACATCGGTGTTGCCCCGCCTCTACTCTGACCACAACCCCATCCTCATCTCCAACCCTCCCAATACTGACAACAAGCCACATGTCTTCCGCACCAAGGCTAGCTGGATTGCTAATCCAGAGTTCAACAACCAAATCCTTCCAAAGTGGGACTCCAAGGCGTCATTTCTCCAGGCCTTACCGCCCTTCTCCAAATCTGTGCTTAGCTGGGAAAAAAAGACAAACAAGAATAGAAGGAAGACGAAGGAAGACACCATGAGACACCTCAGCCGCTATCAGGTACAAGACTCTGTTAATTCGAGCCTTACTAACGATTTACTAGAAACTTCTTTGCAAGAACAATACAGGAATATCCTTCTTCGTGAGGAGATGGATTGGCAACAAAAAGCACACGTCAACTAGCTTCAATATGGTGATGGCAATACAAGCTTCTTCCATGCTTATGTTAAAGCCTGTCGCCACCATGCAAAAATAACCAGACTACGAAACGAGGAGAATGTTTGGACTGAGAATCCAGAAGAGCTCAAACATCTCGTCTCCAGCTACTTCACACGCCTGCTCATTGACGACGGACTGAACACAGCCAGGCCGGACGCGACCGCTGGATATGTCGGGCATTTTATTCAACTCTCTAGTCATGCGCTCAATTGCATTGCTCGCACACCTGGCGTCGAGGAAGTTAAAAGCACCCTTATTCAAATGTCCCCTCTGAAAGCCCCTGGCCCAGACGGGGTATACACTAGCTTTCTCCAAAAATATTGGCAGCAAGTCAGACATTCTGTCACTCTCACAATCCAAGAGGCATTCAACACTGGCAAGATTGATGCTCGTTTATCAGACTCATATATGGTCCTGATCCCAAAGTGCAGACAACCCCAAAAGTGCAGTGAGTTAAGGCCGATCTCACTCAATAACACTTGTTTCAAGCGCATTTCAAAAATTCTAGTGGAACGTCTCAAACCACACCTGAGCTCGTGGGTAAAGGAGACTGAAACAAGCTTCATCCCTGGTCGGTGTATAAGTGACAACATCATCCTTGTTCAAGAACTTATACACTCCATGAGACAGAAAAGGTCAGGCAAGCACTGTGTTTGCATCAAACTCGATCTTTCCAAAGCTTTTGATCGAATGAATTGGAGCTTCATCCGGGATAGAATCGTCAAAACTAGACTCCCAAATATTACTGTTAACCTGATCATGGATATCATCTCAAGTGGCAACACATCTATTCTGTGGGATGGAGTACCTCTCACCCCCTTCAGCTCAACCAAAGGGGTCCGTCAAGGAGACCCACTAAGCCCATACATCTTTGTTCTTTGCATGGAACGCCTATCACAGGCAATATCTAAAGCTGTTGAAGACACCCGATGGAAACCTATCAAACTCACAAGACACTGCACACCTCTCTCACACATCTTCTTCACTGATGACATCCTCCTGATGGCGGAAGGGCATGTGGACCAGGCGAGTGTCATCACCAATGTACTATCGGAGTTCGCTACTGCGTCTGGCCAAACCATCTCCAAAGAAAAATCACATTGTTTCTTCTCCCCCAATACTCCACGCAGCAACAAACGCAGTTTATATAGGAAAATTGGGATCGAAAGCACAGATGATATGGGGCACTACCTAGGAGTACCTGTTCTGCACCACAGGCTCAATAAGACGACCCATAACCAAATTGCTGCCATGATCAGAGGAAAGATGAGTAGCTGGGCTGCAAGACATTTCAACCTTACAGGGAGGATCACTCTCGCAAAATCCACCCTCCAAGCCATCTCGGCTTATACCATGCAGATCGTCCGTCTCTCACCCTTGTTGTGCGACGACATAAACAAACACATAAAAAACTTCATTTGGTCTGGGAATGATGACAAGAAGAAGCTCTCCTTAGTATCTTAGAAGAAGGTCACCTCCTGCAAATCTAATGGTGGCCTTGGAATTAAAGATGCAAGGCACCAAAATATTGCACTAATGATGAAAAATGTCTGGGATTTCCTAACTGACCGCCCGGTTCTATGGGTAAAGATCATGAAAGAAAAATATATGCGAGCCGATAAACCTATTAACACTCCCTGCTCCTCTGTGTGGGCCTTTATCAAATGCAATCTGGACATCCTTAGGGCAACCTACCATAAGTCGATTGTCTCAGGATGAAATACCTCAGTTTGGAAGGACAAATGGATCCTGGGGAAGAGTATCAACGATATTAGACCATATTGGCCAGTACCAGACGACTTATCTGATCTTTTGGTGCACTCAATGAGACTGGAAACCGGTCTCTGGGACTTCAATTTCATACAGTCATATCTGCCACCGGAAGTCTGGACAATCCTGCATTACCTACCCCCTCCTACTAGCAATAATGAGCTGGATAATTGGACTTGGCCTCACAGCACAGACGGCTCATTCTCAGTTAGTACAGCTTACAAATGGATCCGCGAGGACAAGGACATAGCTACACCTAGTCACTGGAATCTGATCTGGAAGTTAAAGGCCCCTGAACGAATCCACACCTTCATGTGGATCCTCCAACATGGCGCGCTCTTAACCAACGTTGAGAAGCAACGACGCCACATGGACGTCGACCCTCTCTGCCCACGGTGTAATAACGCACCTGAGACGCGCATGCACTGCCTACGTGATTTCCCGATGAGTAAAAACATATGGAGACCACTCAATATGCAGAATAGCTTCTTTGAGTATGATGAAGATACATGGAGGAATGCAATCACCAATATAAACAATAGCAGCGAACTCCAGACAGTTATTGCTTTCTGGCGACTCTGGCAGGTTCGTAACAACACCGTGCACCAACAGCTGATCCCCAAGGTCCATGAAGAGGTGTGCTTTATCAAAGAGAGGGTTAACTTGATAATGAACCTGCCCAAGATTACTCCAACTGCACATCCCAGGAAATATGTTCCTCTATTGCAAGTATTCAGCCCTGATCACATTGTCTTTGTGGATGCTGCCTTCCGGGAGTCTTCCAACATGGTCGGAATAGGACTCCATATTATTAATAGCGCTGGCGCTTGTTTTCTCAGTAGGGGTCACCTCTGTATGCACAATCAGCGATGGACGCAGAGCTCCATGCCATTTATAATGCAGCTGCCACTGTCAATACCATGAATTTGGGAAGAGTCATCCTTTTCTCCGACTCCATCTCCTCGGTTATGATGGTTAACCAGGCGATGCCCCCGGGACCCAAGCTCCAAGCTATTTGGAGGAAAATTCGCACCATCGCGGCTTCTCCCAACCAGCTCTCTATACGTCACGTCCCTTGGGAGTTAAACGGCGTAGCCGATGCTATTGCAAAAAACACTCTTTCTAATTTCAGTCTTTGTTCTTTTACTACTGTAAGCCCATCGTGGTTAGACCAAGCCATTGATGTGAACATTTCCAATTTCTGGCCTGCACTAGAGAGCAGGATAAATAATACTTAATCTCTAGTTTTCCCAAAAAAAAAGGATAAAAAATAATAATAAATATGAACAAATTAAAGTGATGATACATAGTATTGTGAAAGAATCTTTAACATCTTTTCTCATTGTAGTGATTTCCACAAAAAATTAGTGTATTATTTTAGTTATCTAAAATATTTATTGTTCATTGTATACATTCAAGAGAATTTTTATTGATGATACCAAATAAAAGGCTAAATATATCTAACAACTATCTACAAGGTAGCAGCTCAAAGTTGTTAAATTGGTGACCATATTTTCATGATGATGTTTTTCTATTTAATATGATCGACCTATGGATTAGAATTACATTGTGTATTTCATTTAAATAAGTGTTTTAACATTCATCTCTTTTCTAAATTTAAACCCAAATATTTAGTTTTGAACTTAAAATAGATAATTTCTTATTAGTTTTTTCTTCTACAATATCCAATGAAAATTCTAGAAAATGAACTTCTAATGATTATGATAGACAACTACTATGAATTTACAACCAAGCATATGAGTAATAATCGTTGAAGTATGATAAGGAATTTCATAGAATGACGCACAAACAATGTTAATATGAAAATATTAAATCTAAAATTTTGAAAAGTATGTCCAACGCATGTCCTAAAAAATATATTTGTATCTTGGTAATGATTAAAAAAACAAGAAGTAGACCACCTTTTGAATGAACTTGTTTTTCTTATTTTGTAAATTTCAATTTTACTGGATAAATAATTTGATAATATATATGATATATGGTTCACATGATTTTGGTTAATGTTTGTATTGTTTTACGTTCACAAATGATTCTATAATTCAAAATTAACTAATTATTTTAAAATGTTTTTGAATGCAAACCCATCTTTAGCATTAAAGGACAACCATGTGGAGTGTTTTTGGGTCCATTAATTCCATTATTTAGAAAATTTTACTACTAATGGAGTAAGATGATGTAAGGTGTACACAAATGTAGTTTATTCTATGTTGTGCCTAGCGAACAAGGGATAGTATAGTTGGTGAATCTTGATAGTCCTCAATGAAATGACCTAGATTCAAACCATATGGCCAACCATTTCTTGATTTACCACCCTCTAGACGTCTAGCGTCCGCCGTTCTGGGAGAGGGGGCAATTCTCCTCTCTTAATTTCATATTTTATTTTGTACCTATAGTATGGGTAAAAGACAAGTTCTATTCTTTCAATGGAATAAGAATCTATTATAAGTTATCCCATACATCCAATACAAAATTTTAATGCATATTTAAAATATGGATTAATAAATCATATACAATAATGATTTCCATTATTATTTTTATTAAACTATAATAGTGACATCTTATGTGTGTAATTTTCAAGTTTCATTCAATCATAAATAATATACCTACTTTCAATATATTTCATGTATGTTGAAGTGTTACATCTAAAATTAATAATAATAAATTATTATACATGTATTTATTTTCTTTGTAAACATAAAATGACTAAGTTAAAAAATAATGTACTTAAATATACTCATGTATGTACCCCCAAGAGGTTACCAATTAAATTCTTAAGTATCTGTGAGTGAAAACTTAGATACATTGACCCTTCATATTGAAGTGCTTACCAATTAGGACAAATAAAAGTAAGCACTAAATTTTAGCAATCCATTCATTTAATATCATACAAGCTAATGTGAAAATTAATATTTATTATATGTATTTATTTAGCATCATAATCTTCACAAAGAATTTGAAACAAAAGTAACAATTGGGAACATATAGCATATTGTTTAAGTGATGGGGTGCCAATGTAGCATCTTTTTACAATCCCTCCAAACCATCCCCAATTTACCTCTACTATGAACATCCTAGGGTATTATGATTCTTAGAACCATAGAGGTGTTTGCTTATGATTGCTTTAAAAATAGAAGTTAACAAAATTGTTATTTTGTGTCAATACACATATTTACATATATATACATACAATGAGAATAAATAGGCATATCAAATATATGACGTGTGGAGCACGTGCACTCACTAGTACTCTAAAAAGCATGGTCCTGGCCATTTCCTATACAGACCTATTCTTTCTCTGTACAACCCTAGTTTGTTGAGGTCTACGAGCGCAAGAAAAGTTGTGTGTATAACCAGATTGCTCACAACATTCTCCCCCACGGTCACTACGGATAGAAGTGATTTGATAAGAAACTTCATTTTCAAAGTCTTTGCAAAAAGTAGAGAAAACATCAAGCGTATTGATTTTTGAAATCAAGAAGAAGTTCCAAGTATAGAGAGAGATCATTAACAATCACAAGGCAATACTTGCTACCATGAAGCATTTGAGTTATCATTGGTGCAAATAGATCAATATGAAGAAGTTCAAGAACTCTCTTTATACTACAGACTCCTTTGGATTTAAAGGAGGATTTGGTTTGCTTTCCTTGTTTGCATGGTTGGCATTCCTCATCCTTCACAAAATCTAATTTAGGAAGTCCATCAGCCAATTCCTTTTTACTCAACTTATTCAACTGATGCATATTTACATGACCAAGCCTACGGTGCCATAAATATATATCATTTTTCTCAACAACTAGGCATTTCCAAGAATAGGCTTAAGAGAAATAAGAATAATAAATAATCATTTCCATTTTTAGTTCTCTTATATATAACATTGTAAGTGAGGGAATCTAGAAGAAAGCATTGAAGAGAGGTAAAAAGAACAAGATATCCATTGTCACATATTGACTAACAATAATAAGGTTATGATGCAGTCCATCCACAAAATAAGCATTCTTGATGTGTAGCAAATCACCTACAACTTTACCTTTCTTGTTGTCCCCAAAGGTCACCGAACCTCCTTTCTTTTTTGTGAAGTTGTTGAAGTGGCTTATCTCATTGGTCATGTGCTTGGAGCAACCACTATCAACAACCCATTTTCCTTTTACCTACAACAAAGGAAAATGGCAATGCCCAATTCAAACATTGGGATCTAGAGTTCTGAGGGACCCATTTCATATTTGGGTTGGTCTACTTTTTCTTGTAAGGACAAAAAGTGGAATAGTGATCATAAATCCTACAATGAGACACACCATGTTTGTCTTAGAGTTAGAAGTCTCATGGTATATTGGAGGTTCCTTGCTCTTTTTCTTACCTTTTCCCTTGCTCTTAGGAGCTCCCTCATATCCCAAACAACTACTACCCACTTGTTTGGTTGAGTGCCCTAGGACTTCATATGATTATCATCACTATGTGTAATGATAGTAGAATAAAGACTAGCAAGATCATCTTGAGCATATAGAAAATTGACCTCCAAACATAGGGATTTACTCAAGTAATAATCTCATTCAAGAGTTATACTAGATACTTCATTACAAGAGAAGATAGGCATAGATTCAAAATCATTTATCTTAGCAAGAATTCTAGCATTTTCAGCCCTTAACACAACAAGTTCATCAACATAGATTTGGTTTTCATCTTTAAGATCATTCATTTTGTTTAGATAAACATAATTTTTAGTGTCAACTGCCATAATATTAAAGTTCAAGATTAAGAAATTTGTCTTGCAAAGAATCAATGTTATCAAAATTAGTTTTCTCATTTTGTTCAAGAATCTCAATTCTAGAATACAGACCATCAATGATTTTCCCTAGTCTCTTCTTTTTAGCTTTGCTTTTGGAGTAAGAAGAATACGAAGCAAGAATCATTTTAACAAGATAATCTTTAGGAAGTGCATTTGAACTTACCACGCTTACCTCATAAACCTATTCAATTGGGTATGCCATGAGGGAATTGTGGCACTCTCCTTCATTTGATCTAGAGTCACTAGAAGAAGACTTCTCGCATGTGGCATTGGTTGCATCTTTTCCCCTTCTTTCTTTCTTCTCTCTCTTCCTGAATTTGCTTTTCTTATTGTAGTCCTCCTTCTTCCTATGGTTGCTCTTATGGTAAGACTTCTTGGATTTTGGGCACTCATTCTTATAGTGTCCCTTTTGACCACATTCATATAATCTTGGAGTGGAGGAGGAAGGTTTACCCTTAAATTTCTTTCCCGCACTTTCTTTCTTTAACCATTAAGTGAAAAGGACATATTCCTTTTTCCACTTACCCTTCTCCATAAATTGAATATAGAAGGCTTCGACTTCAACTTAGCCTTAGAACCTTTCTTGGCCTTGCCTCTTCCCTAGGACTCACTTCTGCTGATCACCATCACAGATTTGTCCTTCTTCTTCCTTGCTTTGGCATCAACATGCTAAGCATTTGATAAACTGACTATATGATTCATGCAAAAAAATTAGAATCATATATATGGTCAACTCTTGACCTAAGATAAATCCCAGTCACTCCATATGCCCAATCATATTGATAACATGGGGTTCTACTAGACCTCCCTTTGTCATTTTGCACTCAAATTGTGCTTTAAAGACATTATACCTTGTTTACTTTGCACGGTTATTAAGATGTATTACCATCTTGAGAATGTCCATGTTTTCATGTTATTCATGCAACTCATAGTACATACAACATAGCATTAGGAATTAAAATTGATATGGAATCAATGGCATGCTTCATGTAAGCATCCATTTCAGTCTTAGGCGCATTTGGAGTGGGTTCCTCTGGCACTGGTCTTTCAAGGACATAGAGCTTTTGCTCATTGAGAACACTTGTCAAAGTCCTAAACCAGTTGTGGAAGATTATATGGTTTTGTCCTTCTTAAGGAGTGATCGTAATTCTAATGCATTTGTGCTTGTCTAAAAAGAAATATTGCTACTAATCAAAACATTTTTTATTTGGTTTGATTTGATAAATTTGATGATATTAATTAGGTTTTTAATTAACTATCACTCCCACTATATTATTCAAATTGATTTCCCTCGCATATCAATTCGGAATATTGCAGTGTACAATATTCTAGTGGGCCAAGATCCAAGATAATTCTACTATGCCCCAAACAACGTCGCAATACATAGTAATTATCAAGGTAGGCAACTTTTGTCAATTGCATCATGTGAGATTCTTGGATAGATGATATGTGCAACTCCTTACCATAATTGTTTGTATGCCTCTAGGCCTAGATGCTCTAAGAATTACCAGTTAAGCCAGACTCAAAAGTTAACACAAAAATAATGCACCCCACTTGGGTGGAACCTACATTATTACTATCACACTTCCAAGAGATAGATGGTGAACCACGCTTGGGCATAACCTATGCTTAGTCGATCAAGATTTTCATGTGTGCTGCTTTTGAAAAGCATGTAAGGCTTAATATTTCAATTTGAGGGAGTTTGTATTGATAAATACATATACTTTATCCAATCACCACATATATAGTATGTATCATATACATGCTATATCCCACAATGAAAACATGCAACAACCAAAAAGTGGTGGTTATAGCCAGCCTAATGTAATTCCTTAGAGCCACAAGGAATAACCACAACCTAAGTCTACATCACATGTAGAAACTTGTTGTTGATGAAAATTTATGCTTGCCAATCCAGGTTGATCGATTCAACCTTTAAACTAATCGCCTTGTCTCTTGGCCAACTATTTGATAATCTCACCGATCATCTAGTTCTTGTATCCACCATCATATGGATCCTCTAGTCGATTGGTTGGGTCCATCAACTAATCGATTCGGCTTGTCCATCTGGTCCTCCTCGATCCTCCAGTTGGTCAGATCGTCTCCAAGATGGTTAGTTGGCATCGTTAAGACATCTTTTTTCTTTGTCATAATAGGAAAGTAAACTATCCTACTATTACATGATTATAGAAAAACCTTGAGTTACATTCGAGGGGAGCATGGGTAGGAAAGAGTTAACTTTACATTGGGAAGATAAGATAGAGGCTCGGTACGTAGACCGAGATAAAATAGGATTAACCAACCATACAACCATGCATAGATAATAGGGCTTTTTGGCCATAACCATGCTACACATCCACTATCAAAACTCATTTTTAGGATGACAAGTGTAAATTGTATACATACATATATATTAGTTTTGAATTTAGTGGTATTTTATTGGACAATAAATTATCTGCATTGCATGCAATAATTAAGATATTAAAAAAAATTGATGATATCGAATATCCCAAAATATAGTAGATCGACATGGCTCTGATACCACTATAGGGATATAGGGTGACTGAATAGGTAGAAAAAAAACATTGTTATATTCCCTAAAAATAGTGGATCACGTCAACAAATATATAATGGAAAAGATGGTTTCAAAGATATACGTAGTCCTGGAGCAAGTCCAACGACATACTCCTCATCATTGTAGATGAACAATTCTCTTCTAGTTGCATTGGGACTCATCTACGGTTCCTTCATGGATAGCAAACTCAAACATCATCATGTGCATTAGCTCCTCTCAACATAGACTATTGGCTGACATTGTCCTCCTAGCGACAGACAACGGCCTCCCTCCTCTAGAGTAATCCACACAGACCATTGGGAACTCCACGTAGGGCTACCAGAGCCAACGAGTAGGAGTTGTCTCCTTTTGTCAGCATACTAGTCACTAACATGCTCTCCCACAACTGATCCTCACTTGTTCTCTCCCTTTCTATCCCTTCCTTTGAGGGGTAGGACTTGCTTGAACTCTCTATTGGTTACAACAACCAAAGAGGGCAACAATTGTCAGAGTAATTGATTCTCAATTGTGTGTCTTAGGAAGCCCTCAGTACCCCTCTATTTATAGTAGAGGCTAGGGTCAGGGTTCAAGATCGGTGTGTGAGTAGAAGGCTCTAGAATCATGAATGTTCTAGAACTTGAGTAGCACGAAACGGTCATCTCACACTCCCAAATGGTTTTTGGTGAGTGAAACGGTCATTTCACAAGATTCCAATTCTAAATCAAATTGGTATTCATTTCCCGATTAATGTTAAACATGACATCAGCATCAGTCCTTGTTCTAATTAAATCAGCAACTGAACCGGGTGACTTGGGAAATGAACCAGTCATTTCACATTGTGATACGGTCATATCACAAGTGAGATGGTCATTTCACTTGTCCATATTAGGAAAAGTTCAATGAATGTTGATTCCAATTGACTTGACACTCCAACCGATCATCTCAACACTTGAACGGGTCAGTTCAGAGTCCAATCAATATATTTTGAACCTCATTTGTTTAATTGAATACCTAAACACCTTTAGTATTCAATTCAAACATCATTCATGAATAAACTTTTTTAATCCAAGTGTATCCTATGTGTGTGACCCTATAGGCCCAGAATTACATTGGCAATGAATGTCCATAACCATTTATGACATCACAAGAAAAGAGCGATGCCTAGTCACACATCATTGCTACCCAACTAATTTAAAATGTTGGAGAACAAATTCAACCTACAATTTGTTATTAGTGTTATAGTGATCATATAGTCCATTTGTCTCTGATATCTGAATTTAACTCAAGGCGTGAAATTGTCATCCTCTCAACATTCAATCCATGTTCCTTAAACTAGAGAAAATTGTCTGAGTTGTGTGTGAATTCATATATCATATATTTAATAACATGAGTACGGTCATACATTTCTCAGTCTCACTTATTAAGAGGCCCTGGATATCAAATTCTTGTAGGAAGGACAAATCCCTACATAACATACACTCCAATCCCCATGTGTCACAGCTACCCAATCATCACCTTTATGGAAACCCTTATTTTAGGATTATGTTTGATCATGTCAAAGTATACCGAATGACATGTGATGAATGTAGTGACTTTAGGTGTAAGAACTACAATCACCACTATCACTTTAAGAGATGATATTGACTACCATACCATGGTCCCCATGCATCACTCTCATGGTGGGTCTATCTAATACATTGTTCTCCTACATGTACTCGTGTGAGTGACTTGATATCATATACCATGACTAATGAGATTCTATTATCAGTCAACACACACTCTATTCTTATATATTATTGTCATCTATTTTGCTTCCACGATAATATCTGACTAGGGACATAATAAGAAGATATGTACTCTTAGAATCTATGTAAAGAGTGGAATAAACCACCCTCTACTAAAATACGGTAAACAAAACACATTGGAAAGCAGCAGAATAAAAAATTTCTGACTAAATCGATTTCATAAAAGATTGTACAAAAATACATCAAAAATCTCCCCTTTAGGGTTACATCAACATACATAAACTAGGATCTAGATAGAGGGAAGTCTAACTACCACAGTCTTGTCTACAAGAAACAACTCCATCAACTAAGTCCATGCCAAAGCTAAGATCTTCAGGTTTTATCCATCAACTTGCTCATCACCTGGGTGGTTGGGAAGGCACCCAGCAAAAGGGAAAGGAAAAACAAGTATGTGTCACAAAACTATTCTAGGATAACAAGATAAGAAAAATATGTAAAAATAGGCTAGCGTTCATCATAAAATGAAGATAACAAGATAATGAGGCCATATACAAAAGAAGCTTTCAATAGATGATTTCCATAAACAAAGTATAATAAAAGAATCGCATGCATGATTAATATTGACTACCTTAATTAAGTAGGGTTGAGGCACCTACCGGACCTTCAACCAAAAGGTGAGGGGAGAATAAGACATTCCCAATCATCTACACACATTTTGTGGGGGGGGATAAGATGTTCCCAGAGGAGAAATAACACATTCCCCAACTATGGGTGGTTGTACATAAGTACTGCTACTATAGCTAGTTAGTCTAATAAAATAATCATGCTATAATTAATGGCAAGTAATAGCATCAATCAAATATATCATGGAAGAGGGGTACCATGACCCAAGAACAATATTCCAAAATAGATTATGAGGCAAGTATAGCAAAAGAATCATGAGCATAGGATATAGGGTTCAAATAAACCTCATTGTGGACAAAGTAGGACATGGCACAAATATTTCCCAACTTAAGGTGTAAATGCACATAACTTTAATATTGATTCCAAATATCCACTTGCACCACTTAATCGATTACATGTTCCACTTTTCCTAATATCAACACCATATTTATGTATTAAAACTATATTCATTCATTAAACGCTTAAAACACTAAAGTTACTAACTTTTTACGCAAACCTTTGAATTAGATTCTAAAAACATCACCATTGTCTTAGTTATGGTTTTCTGATCAAAATAATATATAATATTATGTATTTTGAAGATATAAACTTTTAGATGCATTTTTGGTGATTTTTAGTTAATTAAATCATTCTCAAAAACACCTACTCAAAAAACTAAAAACCAGGCATTGAATTTATTTTTATTAGATATCTTACATTTTTCTGATTCCAAAACATATCTTACTTTTATTTTTAGATGTACAGTTTAGGAGTTATGAATTTTCGAATATGAACCAATAAGAAATTGCCACGTAGGCACTTCGTACCAAAAAGAAGAAGAAAGTGGGGGTAAAATAGTAAAATGATGAGGAGTTATCTCTCCCAAATCAGCCCCATGCCATGGTTGCAGGCTGTTTCTTGCTTGCTTGGGGGAAAATTGGTCGTTTGCACAATTCTTCACAAAAATCGATGCTCAAGTATGCGAAAGAAAAAGCAAGAAGAATCGAACCTAATGGTGTCTCCAATTTGCTCAGAGATGAAGTGAGGATAGAGAGATAGGTGCTGCAAGTCCTGCTGCTTCATCTGCTCTCTGGAGGGTCAAACAACGATAATTCTCAAAATTAATGGGTGTGTTGAGTTGCAAAGTGAATGGGGATGCTCGGGGTATAGTTATTTATAGGCAAAGAGGAGTAAAGTAGGGTTTTCGAACTTGGGTGAGAGAGAGATTTTGGCTAGTTTGGGAAAGCTCGGATACTCAATAAAAACATGAAAAACTTGGGATAATGATGTGTGAAATCTCTTAAGGAATCCAACGAGCCTAAGAACTCGTGATTTGGTTGAGAAACAAGTGAGATAATGGCAAACGAAAATTGCCCAAATCCGTTTTTGTTTCTTTGTCTGAACCAAGGTAGAAGACGACCAGCAGCCATTGAATCCAAGATCCACGGTCAACAATGAGCGCACAAAAAGCCAAATCCCGCACATTAAATCCTTATCCAACTATATTTTTGACTATAGTGATATATGCATTATTAAATGAATTTCTCTCTCATCTTTTGAGGGCCCAAACGATTTCTAAAATTAACCAAAATTGACACCTTGACTAATTTTGACATATAAAATCCGAATATGAAATTTTTTTTTGAGGTAAAACCGCTTGCTATATTACTAATAAGAAGATGGTTCAAAAGGAACTACATTAACAGAGGGGAGGGAACCGGAAAAGGAAAAAACACTACTACTACTTGAGACAGCCTTGCGTGCAAGCGTATGTGCTAGCTCGTTAGCATGCCTCCTACAGAAATAGAAAGACACTTCAGAAAAGGAAGACTTGAGAAGATGGATGTTGTCTAGTAGTGTTCCCAGTAGGTCAGCTCTCCATGTTCCCTTCACAATGTGCTTGATCACCGTCTCCGAGTCGGATTCAACTATCAGTCGTTGTATTCCCAACTCCCTCGACAACTTGATTCCTTCCAAAATGGACCAGGCTTCGGCACACAGGACGCTCTGGAGCGTCGGCTTCCTGCATCCCGCCATCTTGATGGTCTCGCCGTTTCTGTTCCTCCACACGATCCCGGCCCCGTCATATCCATGCCACTCTACCGCTGCGTCGCAATTCATCTTCACCATTCCCGGATCCGGTGGTGACCACAGCTGCGCCACCCGTGCGTGCGTCTGCTGACTGCCGCTGAGGATTGTTGTTCGGTGCCCTTTCAGTAGCTCTAGCAGGGAGCGGTGAACAAGGGAAGGTGGTCTCATCTTGTTCCCAAAAACCCGATCATTCCTACGCAACCAGTTCGTCCAAAGTGCAGCAATCAGTACTTCGTCCTCCTCAATCGAATTCGTCCAAGTAATGTCGGCAACTGCCTCGTCCGTCCTCTTAAATTCTGCTGCTCTCACCTTGTTTTGGATCTCCGGTGAGCAGTCCTTCCATAGCTCCCAGGCTTGTGGACACCGAAAAAGCATGTGATTGATGTCCTCCTTCTCTCTTCTGCATATACCGCAAATCCCATCACCGTGGCAGTGTCTGTCGAACAAACGCCCCAAGGTGGCCAAAGCACCGGTTGAACACCGCCAAAGGAAATGCGCCGCCTTGGGTAGGATGCCTCTCTTCCAGATAGCTTTCCACCTGCGATCACCACCCATGCGAGTAATACTAGCTATGTTGGACAGTGGCAGGGACCCCATTCAATATGCCGACTTGACCGAGTATTGAGCCGACCGGCTGTGTTTCCAGAAGATCCCGTCAACCTGCTGTGAACTGCCTAGAGGAATAGCTAGTACCTTACTCGCTATCTCGGGGGTTAACAAGTTGTTTACTACCTCCTCGTCCCACTCCTTTGTCTCCTGATTTATGAGTTGCCTAACCTTCTGGACTGTAGTACAACTGATTCCGAATATGTCATGGATGCTGCCATTTATATTAGGAATCCAGTTATCCTTCCAAATGTCAATGTCTGAACCATCTCCAACTCGCCACTGCAAGCCTTCCAAGATAATGCTTTTTGAGTTCCAGATGCTGCGCCATGTAAAGCTCGGGTTGAACCCCCACCTTGCTTGGAGAACTGAGGATGAGGGGAAATATCTGGCCTTTAGAACCCTGCTGACTAGAGTATCTTGTCTATGGAAAAGACGCCATACTTGCTTTGCTAGGAGAGCTTGATTGAAGATGTGCAAGTTCCTGAAGCCCATGCCTCCCTGATTCTTTGGCTTGCATAAATTCTCCCAGCTAAGCCATGCAATTTTCCTCTCCGTATCCTTTGCTCCCCACCAGAATCTCGAGATGATACTGTTAATGGAATCTAGGAGATAAGCTGGGAGTTGGAATATGCTCATTATGTAAGAAGGAATAGCTTGTGCAACGGCTTTTATGAGAACCTCTTTGCCTGCTTTAGATAAAAGTTTTTCCTTCCACCCCTGTAGTTTCCTCCACACCCGCTCTTGGATATATTCGAACACCTGTTTCTTGGACCTTCCTACCGCAGTTGGGATTCCCAGATACCTGCCATGTCTGTCTACCTCCTTTACTTTCAGCAGATTTATAATGTCATCCTTCCTTCCTCGTTCAACCCCTTTACTAAAAGCAACCTCAGTTTTGGATAAGTTAATTTTCTGTCCGGATGCCCGTTCATACTGGCTGATGATGTCAGCTAATTTCAGGCATTCTTCTTTAGTTGCTTTGGTGAAAAGGATCGAATCATCTGCAAAGAAAAGGTGAGTAATACGGGGGCCATGACGGCTTGCCTGTATTCCGTGAATGCACTTCTGCTGTGAAGCAAGGATAAGAGAAGTAGAAAAAGCTTCCGCACACAAAATAAAGAGATAAGGAGAGAGAGGGTCACCCTGGCGAAGTCCTCTGGATGGTTGATTCTTGCTGGTACATCCCCCGTTAATGGTGAAAGAGTGACTTACAGTTGACATGCAGTCCATAACCTTTGCTCTCCACCTATCTCCAAACCCCAACTTCATCTGAACATAATCCACAAAGCTCCATTCTACACGATCATAGGCCTTTGACATGTCAAGCTTTAAAGCTATATGTCCCTTTTTCCTTTTCTTCTCTCCCTTCATTGTATGAAACAATTCATAAGCAATCAACGCATTGTCAGTGATGAGCCTTCCCGGGATGAAAGCGCTTTGATTCTCCGAGACGATTTTATCCATGAGGGGCCTAAGTCTGTTTTCCATTACTTTGGATGCAATTTTATAGCTGACGTTGCATAGACTAATGGGCCTGAAGTGAGAAATTTCTATCGGTTTCTGTATCTTTGGAATGAGAACCACCAGAGTTGAATTTATATCGGAAATGCTCCGCTCAGATTTCCACCAGCCTTTGATATAGTTGGAGACGTCCTCACCTACAATGTGCCAATATTTCTGGAAAAACAGGGCTTTCATGCCATCAGGACCCGGGGCCTTATTAGGATGCATCATCTTTAGCGCCGCCTGAATCTCCTCAGTGGAAATGTCCCTTTCTAGCTCCTCTCTCTCTTGTGTTCCTATTTTTTCAGCAAGGCCTCTGGTCGCCTCCTCCCATCCCGATGGGTTAGAAGACTGGAAAAGACCTTGAAAAAAATCTAGGATGGCTTTCTCAATGTCTTCCTCCTCGGTTACCCATTGATCATCTTCAATTTTCAGCCCTTCTATTCTGTTTTTTTTTCTCCTCTGTGATGCTTTATGGTGAAAGTATGAGGTATTTTTGTCCCCGGATTTCATCTCATTGGTCCATGCCCTTGCGTGCCAGTAAGCTTCATCATGTCTATGCCACTGTTGAAGTCCAGCTGCTAACTGTGTGCATCTGTCAAGATTTCCTCTGTCCGGTGGTAGCTGTTGGATTTCCCCCAACTGTGCTTCAAGATCTTTGATTTTCTTCTTCATTTTCCCAAACCTTTCCGAGGCCCATTCTTTTAATTTGACACTGCAAAAGTTCATCTTTTCTTGCAACCCAGAAGTATGGCGTTCCTCCCACACTTTCCTGACAATCTGTTCGCACTTCTCATCTTCCGTCCACATAGGTTCAAAGAAGAAATGTTGTTGTCTCTTCGCTCTCCCTTTGCTTCTCCTCTCAGTATGAATTACAATTGGCACATGATCAGATTCATATTTGGTGAGGTGTACAACTCTGGCCTCGTGGAATTTGGCTGCCCAAGCCGGACAAGCAAGCGCCCTGTCAAGTCTCTCCTGGATAAGAGTTTCTGGTGATAGACCTCTCTGCCATGTGAAATTGCTGCCACTGTACCCCAGATCTGTGAGATCGCAGTCATCAACAACATCCCTGAAGTCCTGGATGAAACGAGCCGGCTTAGGTGGTCCCCCCTTCTTTTCTGTGTTCGACAGTATCTCATTGAAATCCCCAAAGAAGACAGTTGGAAGGTCAGATTCTGCCTTCACTTCTCGAATCAGATTCCACGTTTTATATTTTTGTTGTTGGTCAGCCCAGCCGTAGATACCCACCGCCCTCGTAACTCCCTCCGTGCTTCCCCCAGAAATTTCGCAGCTGCAATGGTTTTGAGAATATGACGTAATTGTTAGGTCAATGTCCTTCCACCATAAACCGACTCCCCCTGCTCTTCCATTTCTGTCTATGCATATGCCTTGTGTAAAACCACACTTCCTCTTTACTGCTTCCTGATCAGAACTAGACATCATAGTCTCCATGAGAAAGACTATGTTTGGGCTCTCCCTCCAGCACCAAGACCTGAGGGTGTTCACCGTGTCAGGACGGCCCAGGCCCTGACAGTTCCAGCTTAAGATTTTCATTGGCCTTCGCGGGGCTGGTTTGTTCCAGCCACCGCTACTTGGACTGACTTAGCCCCTTTGGTGATTTCGCTGTCTGCAAGAATTTTTGCTTTCTTCCCTCCGTCTCCTCCGCCGTCTGTGACGTCTAACTCCATATCACAAGCTGATTGTCTGTCCCTTTTTCCTGCCACTGACCTCCAGTTAACTTCGGTTTCTGGTATACCCAGCCTGTGTGCCCGGTTCATCTTGTAGACCCAAGGTGATTTCTTCCTTGCCTTCCTTGTTACTTCTTTCCCTGTACCCACCAAATTTCTGCTGTTCGATCTTTCTATTTGCGCCCTTGTTTTGGTATAGCTCTGCCCCTTGTGTTGTTCTTCGTGTCTTGATCTGTTCTGCTGACTCCCCCACTCTTCGATAGCTACCTCCGGAATCTTCTCTAATAATTCATTGTTGCCGTGTGCTTCTGTAGGAGCCTGTCGTATCTCTCTCAAAGAAAGTAGGTCAGCTTTGGTATGGGTAACTTTTCCTCCTTTGGCCTTAGGTGCAGACGTTGCTTCTTCTGTGGACGCCTCAACGGCCCTCCCGTCGGGCAGAACCGGTCCGCCGTCAAGCGACTGTCGCCGGTTGTCAGTTTGGTTCTCCTGTCCGCGCTCCCTGAAAACTTCGTCGAGATTAAAGTCCATGCCATTATTGCTTCCGTTGTTGCTTCCTGCTGGTCCCTACGTTTGAGCTTCGTCGTCAATGTGCCCCGCTTGTCCGTGTACTCCTGTATGCCCCCTCTGCCCCTCATTCCTGGACTGCGACGAGCTCTTCCCATGCTCAGTCCGCGGCCTGTTTATGAACTGGACGCTTCTATTGATTCTTGTATTTCCATAGATTTCCTCCTGCAGCGACACTCTTGGCTTCCTTGGGGACGCCTTGAGCCAGGCCCCCCATTGATTGCCGTTGTCGTCTCCTTCCTCCCTCCCCTCACAATCTTTTTCTACATGCCCTAATCTGCCGCAATGGTGACAGAAGTTCGCCAGCCTCTCATATTTTATCTCCAGGTCCATTAGCTTCCCCTGGTTACCCCGGACTCTCACAATTCGTTTGAGCGGCTTTGTGATGTCCAGTCTGATTCTCACACGCGCCGACGCGTCCCAGCCCAGTTCGTCCACGTCCAGATCGACGACGTCTCCGACCCTTTCTGCAATCTTCCGGATAGCTTCCTTCGACCGGCTCCCCATCGGTAACCCGTAAATCCGTATCCAGAACAAGCTATGTTCAATCGTTATCTTCCCCGGTTGTTCGTCGGCCTCGATGTCCTTGAGAAGCAGCAGCCTGTTATCAAAATTCCATGGACTCCCGTCCATTACCTTCTTCTTATCCCTCCAATCAAGGAATTGTATAACGAAGTTGCCTCCTTCCAGTTGCTTGAAGATCACTTTACCGGCCAGCCCCCATGCTTGTGTGAATGTACGTTTCATGGCCCAGAAATTATACGATCTACCAGTCATTAGGCGAGCGACCACCGCCAGCCCGAGGTGTGCCGCTCCCTCTTCGTCCGCCTGTTGCTGCAAGTCCACCGGTTCCTCTTCCTCTGCTGTCAACTGAAGCCGAGCACAGCATTCCGCTAGCTCCTCTGCCATCACGGGGAGAATACCAGCAAGATCGCCTGATCCTTGAACCTGCAAGAGAAAGACCCGTACGGGAGGAAGGTGTCTCACGCGCGGAACCCTAATCGCCGGAGCGGTTAGGTCAGAGCCGCGGGGGAGAGGTTCTTTATGCCCCCTCTGCCCCTCGTTCCTGGACTGCGACGAGCTCTTCCCATGCTCAGTCTGCGGCCTGTTTATGAACTGGACGCTTCTATTGATTCTTGTATTTCCATAGATTTCCTCCTGCAGCGATACTCTTGGCTTCCTTGGGGACGCCTTGAGCCAGGCCCCCCATTGATTGCCGCTGTCCTCTCCTTCCTCCCTCCCCTCACAATCTTTTTCTACATGTCCTAATCTGCCGTAATGGTGACAGAAGTTCGCCAGCCTCTCATATTTTATCTCCAGGTCCATTAGCTTCCCCTGGTTACCCCGGACTCTCACAATTCGTTTGAGCGGCTTTGTGATGTCCAGTCTGATTCTCACACGCGCCGACGTGTCCCAGCCCAGTTCGTCCACGTCCAGATCGACGACGTCTCCGACCCTTTCTGCAATCTTCCGGATAGCTTCCTTCGACCGGCTCCCCATCGGTAACCCGTAAATCCATATCCAGAACAAGCTATGTTCAATCGTTATCTTCCCCGGTTGTTCGTCGGCCTCGATGTCCTTGAGAAGCAGCAGCCTGTTATCAAAATTCCATGGACTCCCGTCCATTACCTTCTTCTTATCCCTCCAATCAAGGAATTGTATAACGAAGTTGCCTCCTTCCAGTTGCTTGAAGATCACTTTACCGGCCAGCCCCCATGCTTGTGTGAATGTACGTTTCATGGCCCAGAAATTATACGATCTACCAGTCATTAGGCGAGCGACCACCGCCAGCCCGAGGTGTGCCGCTCCCTCTTCGTCCGCCTGTTGTTGCAAGTCCATTGGTTCCTCTTCCTCTGCTGTCAACTGAAGCCGAGCAGAGCATTCCGCTAGCTCCTCTGCCATCACGGGGAGAATACCAGCAAGATCGCCCGATCCTTGAACCTACAAGAGAAAGACCCGTACGGGAGGAAGGTGTCCCACGCGCGGAACCCTAATCGCCGGAGCGGTTAGGTCAGAGCCGCGGGGGAGAGGTTCTTTAAGAGATTAGAATCTGAATATGAAATTAGTTGTACCTTTTGGGGACACCTTTGATTTTATATATATTTTTCAAATTGAGTCAAAATTCATCCAAATATATATTTTAACATTTAGAACATGAATTTGATATTAATTTATTTTTTTGAAGACTTTGATTATTTTATTTAATTCATTTAAATTTTATCACTTATTTATCCTTTTAATTTATTAGAGGCATCTAGAAACTTTCAAAAAATGTAAAACTTGTCCTATAAGCAACACTAAACGTGTGAAACACGATTTTGGCATTAATTAATTTTTTTCGACATATATTTAATATTTTTGGTCTTTAAGTCATGTTCTCTCTCCTGAATAAAATAAAATATTAAACATTGGCCAAATTAGATGCAAATTTTTCCAAAAGCTTATTTTCATGCTTAGATTACGAATTTGGAGTTAGCTTTCCAATTTTGGAACATTAGATATTTTATTTCACCTTATTGGCTTATCTCCTATTTTCTTTTAATAAAGACTTTAATATATGTTTTTATCTTCCAAATTAGGTGATACTTGGCCCTTAAGTTTCTTTTAAATCAAGAAAACGAGATTGATATCCAAATTATCTTCATTGGTTTCCACTTATGATTTTTGAGACAATATATTCCTCATTATCTCCTTTTATCCATTATATCCCATATTATCTCCAATTATTACATGTATCATCTCCTTTATGTATATTTCGGGATTTCCTTTCTTTTTCATATTCTAAAAAGCACTAGAAAGTTCTAGGATGAATTTATTTATTCTTTTTATCACTTAAGTGGACATTTTACATATTACACCCATTACTAAAACTTCACTGAGGTATTTGTGCATAAACCCAAATATTGATAAGAAAGGTGAACAAATGTTCATTGAACCATCATATTCTTTAGAGATTAAATAGAAAAGCCAAAGAGGATAGAAATGAAAGAAATATATGGGAAAGAGGGTCAAAAGACAAAATGTCTAAGATTAGATATGTTACAATCTGTATGATCTCATTGTTCAAGTCATGTACTCTAAGACATACGTCATCAAGTAACATCATTCTTTAGACATCTACTTACATTTGTGTCATCATCTCATGGCTAAGACAAAAATAATAAATAGAATTAACTTGTATTATTATCAAATCATGTATCTAATGCCACATTCCAATCATTATATGACTGGCTCTCTGGGTATATATACCAACACCTTGTGACTGGGCTGGTTGCATGATCCAATGTGGAATAATGGTTGTAACAGTCATATAGAATCTCTATTAGAGGAAGGGCAATGTGGGAGATGACACACTCTTGATCCCTGATAAATGGCCCACTCCCTCTTCTTCCTCCTTCAGTTTCTCATGTGAGAAATGCCCATTTCTCTGCCCTTGTCCTACAACTCTTGTCGGTGCCCGAGTTTTGATCTCACTGTCATGTAGCCTCACTCCCCAAGTACTAATCTAGAGAGAATGGCATACCCATCCTCTACCCCACGGGTGACTCAATTGTTCTTGGAGTCAGCAATGATGTGCAGTCGTGCTTGAGTTTCATTATTGCTTTCTAGGGTTCCTCTATGAGTGTCTACATTAGTGGAGCTTGATTAATTTCTAGGTAACCATCCTCAAACATAAAACTGCCTACATGTCACCTCCATTCACCTAAGTTTTTTATGGTTTGTCACTTTGACAAATTGCAAGCCACCTGCCTCTCTGACGAGCCTCCCTGATGCCTACTGACTTTGGAAACCCTCCTTGATCAACAGAAAATTCATGGTGATGGCCTTGAGTGGATCAAATAGCTAGTGTGGGTCTAGTCCTAGCACTTTTTGTGTGGAGTTGTGTAGCTTGGGTTGTCGAGATTCTTTCCTATATTACCATGGGTTGCTGTCTATGTTGATACCGGTTGACTCCCAAAAAATTGTTCTTGACTTCACCTTAACAAACCAATGTCAATCGCGTCTTTTGGTCCCTCTCTGTGTGGTCCTGATCACCTCCCTTCTGTCATGACTCCGATCTTCTCTCCACACCCCTAGTAGAGGATAACTAGATCTATTCTGGTAACCTAGTGACCTGACCCTAGTCGCTACAGGTTTCCTGCACTCCAAGGAAGGTGTTGGGCCAACTTCCCACACCCGAGGAATACCACTAGATAGGGGATCTCCCCCTGGTGTCAAGCTCCCATGTTCATGGAGAAGCTCCCATGAGGGAGTGGGAGGTAAGGGGTAGTAGTTCGTGTGTTTGGACCCTACCATCCCTTCTTTGCTGGTTTTTGGTTGAAGGGACAGAGGGCATAATCATCATTGTGTATTTTCTCATTTATTTAGATTTCTACAAATTAGCCTAACTAGTTAAATTTGTAATAATCAATAGAGGGTCAGAAAAACATAAAATTATATGGAAGTCAAAAAATAATCTTTATTTATTGAGATGGATTTCAGGGTCTGATTCTGAGGTTTCTGTAAAATGATTTTTAGGGTTTAATGAATTAGATGAAATAAATATGACCCTAATTCATATGTATAATGTTTAGTGGATGAAATTCCCTAAACCCTGATATTTGGAGTTTCTAATTACTTGTGACAATTGAATTTAGGTATGTTCTGTTCCCCATTTAATCTTGGACATTAACCTGACTAAAATATTTCTATAATGAGGTATTATGTTAATTTTTCTTTTATTTGTTCCATGATTAATAAATATCTTTTTGGCTCAGGTCATGACCCCACCTACATTGCTATTTGGACTTGAAAATGTAATTGGTGACTTATACATTATCTTGCCACTCTATTTATGCATGTTTGATTATTTAGCTAGAAATTTATTGCATGATGCATGTGCGATTAGGATGCGTCTATCTGCCCGAGTGCATCTTTACACCTCTTCTATATATAGGGGCACATCTTTCCACTCATTTTATTTAGGTAAAGATCCAGTGGTGTCTTAGATGTACCATAGCTATATTAGTCTAAATATACTTGCATGTGAATATATATGATTGTTGTGTTATTGTGAATTATGAAAAGCTTTTCACCTCAAATATTTTACTCTTAAATATAAATACCACATTCTCTTGACATTCATCCTTTTGAACTAAACTAACTGTAATGGCCCCTCTTGACAGAACACCCCCTTTTGCACTTGAACTCTTTAAACCCAAAATATTTTATATTGTGCACATATACAAATTGTTACTGAGGCATACCCTTTTTTCTATTTTATGGGTGTCTCTAAAATTACCCAAGTATAGGTGCCTTGAAGGATAGGGACACATGAAGGTTGTATATGTGAAGTTGGCTTGAGGATAGCTTGCTATGGTTAGGCTTCCCTCTACAACTGGGGCTCATGTAGAATTAGATGTAGTATTTTTATTTTTATGTACCTCCCTTGAATGGAGGAACTTATGTATATGGAACATCTTGTAAATTTGTAAATGGTCATGTTTTCCACTGCTAATCATTCATGGTCTTACGCTATACTATTTAAGTGGGACCATTATCAGGTCCCACTCTTTAAAGTATGGTAGCACATGTATGACCGTTTTAACCTTGGAATTAGTGGAAAGTATCACAATGTCTTACCATGAATCTTTTTGGTCCACTTAAAATTTTCCTTTGAGCATTGTTATCTCTGACTATGCTAACAACATTGCTAAATTTTCACCTACAAGCACCACATTTGGAATAATTTCTATCTTTCAATTTGTCCTTGCAAACAAGAATACATTGTCTTGCACATACATCTATATTCATTTAGTCAAGTTGTAGCTCAATAATATAATTTCTTGCATCACAAAAAGATTTTGGCAACCAAAAACCCTTGAATGTGTTTGATAACAATGAAATCAATTTTTTTTTAATATTTATTATTCCATAAACCCATTTAGTTGTAATAATGTCATTGTGAAGGATAAATTTGAGTATCCCGATGAATGCATATTCATCCTAATTTTAGTGTATGCTTTATCCCAGTTTGGCATTCAGATCTCTTAGAATGACTTCCACTAGTTCCAATTAGGCTTTATCATAATTTGTAGTATTTTGATACTTTTCTTGACTCCTTTTGCAGATTTTGAGTCTTATCTCATTGCACCTACGAGACCTAGGGGTTCCCTCTACCTTCAATAGGATGGATTTGAGAGGATAATGCCTCTTGTTGAGTGAGGGGAAGCATCTCATATCAAAATAGATTTTTGAGCATCTCTAGAAGGCTAATCAATCAAAAAATTTGGTTCAACATTTTGGTCGATCACCCTAGCTACATGGCAATCAACCTTCAAGGATCAACCTTAAAGGCAATCGAGATCCAATGATCAATCAATACAGTCGACCTATAGTTCAACCAAAACTACACCGAGATCTCAAGAGGGTAATCGACATTCATTCTAGAGCCTCCAATCTATCGACCTTCATCTTGATTGGAAATAGATCGGTCAGTAGCTCATTTGATATGCCCTTACAATAAACCAATTTCAACAACTATAGGGAAATTGACCTTCACATCCTTCGATCTCTATCAATTGAGAACATACAGAGCTAGAGTGGCCTCAATATCAATTGAGATCCTCCCAATCTACCTTCAGGTTTATAGCCAAAGACCGAAAGAAATTCTTGACCACTTTATCTCAAGAAGTCAATGATGGACATCAATGATCGATCATCAAGCTATTGACCTCGCCCCGATTTCTTAGACACCAAGAAATAATCTCGACTATCCATGTGGTGCAAATCCATCTACTACCTTTCCAGTATAGACACTTATATATACCCATCATAAAACCACAAAGAATCTCTCTTGGACCCCACACCAATCAATTCATACTTATTTCTCCATGAGAGGACATGTCAGTGACCTACTGCTTCTTAGAATGATCAACCTATCTAGTGAGAGTGATTGACCTCTGACGGTTTTTAGGCAATTGACCTACCTTATTGCCAAGAGCAATTGACCTCTCTGCCGACCTTTGGAAATTTAACCATGATCAATCATCATCACCTTTGTAGATATCGACCTCTAGGTGATAGATCTTTGTATGGATCGACCTCTGGAATCCAATAAGGATTGACCTCTTGCCCAGATTGATCGAACTCTTGGTTGAGCTTCTATTCATACACCATCAAAGATGGGAAATGATGAATCTCCAGACTAGCAGGTCAGTCTACCTCATGTAATTGACCATACCATTTGTCACCTATCTATAGTGACGTCTAAGATTTCCCCCTATGATACCAATAGTTGTAAAAATCTCATGATGAGGAGTGATTACTCCTTTCAATTGGGTTCATGAACTAGCCCCGCTAATCCTTTCTTGCAATTTCATTCTTATTCCAAGTTTTGTATGAATTCATTTAATTTATTGTTAATCAATTAATGTATGTTTTGTACGTTTATCACCTGCTCTACATATTTTTTTTGTAATCTTAGTCTGTGAGAACTTCAACATTTGAGATTTGAATACCAAAAAGATTTGGTTAAAGCCCCAATGAGAAATTCTAATGGGATGTTCTTGAAGTAGTGGATATATGTTATGTAAGTAATAAGACATTCTACTTATAGTGATATTCACCTAAAGGAGTTGTAAACTGAAAAGGAAACTTGTGATCTCTAATTAGATCTTCATACAAGTTTGGATATAAATCAATGCACGGATGCTAGTAGTGCTGGTGAAACTCAATTCCATCCCATGTTTTCCATCATTAATCTAGAACCAATTTTGTTCTGCACTTTTACATCTCCTTGCAATTAGTTTAACTCAACCCAATCAAAACTTGGTTTTAGATATTAGTCTTAGTTCAATTGGAAAAAAGTTGGCAAGGTTATTAAAAAGGGTACGGCTTGGGATTAGATCCTTCACTATACTATGATAAGACTTGTCAGCTTGCTAATGGTATTACTACATGTTTGTTTTGGTAAAAATCTAAGGATTCCCCCTAGGTGAATTTTTTTCTGCGATAAAAATCACATCAAATTTTGGTGTCATTGTTGGGAAAATGAAATTAATCAGTTAACTCTATTTATATTACGATTAAGTTTAGGTTTTCTTTCACCACTAATATTATTTCATATTCACTTGTAGTCAATCTTTCGACCTCCACCTAACTTGTGAAACATTTCCATCTTAGGGACTAAAACTTTGTGCATGTGACACACCACCAGCATTCTCCTTGGATTGATTTTTTATCTAGAGATAGATCAGTCCTTTCACCATTAGAATAGAGAGAGCAAAAACAAAATGGATGGGTAAAAGATTGCACAAATTGTGAACTTCGTTGTTGTATCACAAAGAGAGAGGCTTACATTAAAAGCATAGTATAAGAAGAAATCCAAACATGCTAAGCTATTGTACAGGGGACCGAGTGATAGAAGGATCTTAGGGAGTTCTTATTTCCTAAGTCTATTGATGTTCAACACTCAGTAGAACCACCTCTAATTAATACCCCTAACTTCAAAATCAGGGCACATTGGATCTCATTGTTGCAAAGAAGTCCCTTTATGGGTAAGCAGGTAGAGGACTGTCTAGAGAAAATCTTGAATATTTTGGATCAATGACCAAGAAAAATGGAGTTTCTGATGATGCTATTAAGACTCCATCTTTTCAAATAAACTGAAAAAAGGAAACTTGTTGATAGAGTAGGGAGTTGGTATAATGCTTCGTCAAGTTACCCTATCACCACATGGGAACAACTCCAAAAACATTACTTGATAATATCTACCTCCTTCACTCACATACCAATAGAGGATAAATAACCTAGTCTGCACAGGTCCCTGGTGATCCTTTAGCAAAAACTTGGGAGAGGTACAATGTACTCTTATGCAAGTTCCCACACCATGGTATCTCTACAAATCAACCGATCGAGTTCTTCTATAGAGGTGTGGATGATGATATTAAGGGATTCTTATATTTCTCATGTGGAGGACACTTTATGCATTAGAGTTGTGATAGTGCATGAAAGGTAGTTACTCTTAGAGCTGAGAATCAAGCCAAATGGGAAGATCTATTGGCTTAGGAGTGTTAAAAATAGATGTGGGAGAAAGTTGCTATGAATTGAATTCTATTTCAGAATCTCTAAATTCATTAGAATCCAAGAAAGATAGTCTTTAAACATCTTTTAATGCTTACAGAAAGAATAAATTGACCACTATGTCAGCAACAGGTGAAAGAAGTGACACAAATCTATGAAGCATGAAAATGTAGAGACCTCTCTACATTGGGTTGTAATATTCTTTATGATATGGTAATGAATAATGCAGTTGCTCAAGGAGACAACAGCTTGATAGAATATTTGAATCCATCCATAGTATCCATGGTCAGAGGTATCACACTCCAAATTAAAACAAAAAGCATCCTGGTTTTCAATGTGGTAATCCTATAGAAACAAAAAGATTCAACAGTCGTACAAGATAGAAATCAAGTTCAAATCCTCCAAGATTTCATAAAATCAGCAATGATACTTTAGAACTTAATGTAACTACATAGGCAACTTCCGTAATGGAAACTACAAATAGGGTATAAGTTTTAGAATCCCAACCAAGTCCTACAACAACAACAACAACCCCAAGGATAGTAGACAAATGCACCTTCATCTAATGATAAACTTGCAGCCATGGAAAGGACAATGAACAATGATTATCAATCAACAAGCTCATCAGAAAACCAATCAAACTCATTTAGCTAAACTTTTAGCTAGTCATCATCCATCTGTAGGGTCTTTTACATGATAGTCAAAAGATAACCCCAAGCATCAGGAACAATTGAAGGTTGTTTCCCCACGTTTATGGAGAGTCTTCCCATATACACCTACTAAAATTATCATGCTTGACATGGACGAAGATGTTTGTGTGATTTCTCAAAACCTTGTAGTATCATATGAGTTGCATAAGAAACAATGACAAAGGATGTAGAAGCACAAAATACAAGTCATTGACAACATAGAAAGAGTCAATTTAAAAGAACCAGTGACTACAAATTAGTATATGCCCAAGCTAGTTATTCAAATCTATGATCCATGTCCTCCATTCCAAGCCTGGCTAAAGTAGATGTAGTTAGACACTCTCTTTATGAAGTTTGAGGAATCCCTAAAAAAGATCCATGTAAAGTTTTCGATCTTGCATGCCCTGGAAGAGATATGTGCATGGTCAAAGTACTTAAAGATGTTCCTCACAAGAAAATACACAATAGAGGAGTTGGAGACCATTAACTTCTCTAGGAAAACATCTGATATAATCCAGAATTAGATTCCAAAGAAGTAGAAGGATTCAGGTTCCTTTGGGATAGTGTACCACATTGGCGATTCTACATGTAAGAAGGGACTAGATGACCTCAATGCTAGAATCTCTATTATGCACCATATCCTATGCAAGAATCTAGGATTCACGTAATTACTCCCAACTGGCATGACGATACATCTCGTACTCTTCAATGACGGTCGTGATGGGAATCATTGAGGATGTTAAAATCAAGGTAGGAAAAGATTCTTATGTCCCATTCCAATTTTTTGTCATGGACGTAAAGGAAGATCTCAAATATCATCTTATTTTTGGCTAACCATTCCTAGACACAAGAAGAGCATTAATTGACGCCAAGGTAGGGACCTTAAATCTAAGATTTGGAAAGGTGAATCTTGAGTTCAAAGTTTTTATAGCATGATGAGCCAAGCATGCATGAGAAAGTATTCATGTTAAATTGCATAGACAATATGTCACTTCTCACAAGAGAAAACTAGGAGTCTGATGACCCTATAGAATCTTCCATTATCGATCCAGAAGCTAGTGAGTATATTGAAGAATATGTGAAGTAGTGTGTACTCCACCTTGATTAAGCAAAGCAAGACCCAGAAACTGAATTTGAAGAACTGAATGCAGTCTAACATACTAAAGAATAAGACAAGACACCAAAATCCCATGAGATGAAATATGTACCATAAGGATCAATTTACGACTTCCTAGATGATCTGAATGTTTATCCCATTGTAATAAATGTTGATCTCACATCTGATCAAGAAGGCATACAATTATCAAAATTAAGAAGAAAAAACAATAAGTTATAAAATGAGTGATCTCACACGAGCTTGTCATACTCTATGCATGCACAAGATCCTTACGGTAGAAGATTGCAAACCATCTATGGAACACCATTACAAATTAAACCCAAATATGAAGGAAGTCATTATCTCAAAGACGTAAAGTTACTCACCTCTTCCATCATTTATCATTTCCCCATTCTAACTCACCGAAAGTGAGTCTTGTACAACTCGTTGTAAAGAAATGAGTCACCATTGTGGTGTGAAATGAAAAGAATGAACTCATCTCCATCCAAACTATCACTGGATGGAGTATGTGTATCAATTAAAGGTAGTCAAACAAAGCTATCAACAAGGATCACTTTATATTACCTTCCTAGATCATTTTCTAGAGCACTTAGCTCATCAAGAATACTTCAGTAACCTTGATTTTTATTTTGTATATTATCGAATCTTGATTCATCCATATGACCAATAGAAGACTACTTTTACATATTTCCTCACAACCTATTCTTTTAGAAGAATTTCATTTGTGATCTACAATGCACTGGGCTATTTCCAACGTGGCATGGCATCTATCTTCACTAGATTAACTAAAACTAGAGTGGAATTTTTCATGGATGGTTTCTCTGTCTATGTAGATTCATTTGACTCTTACCTATTGCATCTCTCTCTAGTGGTCCAACATTGTCAAGATGCACATTTTATTTGTTAACTAGGATAAATTCCATTTCTTGGTGAAGGCATTGTTCTAGGTCATGAAGTCAGGAACAGAGGAATTGAAGTAGGCAAGGAAAAAATAGAAGTGATTTTCAAGCTTATTCCTTCGATCACTTTGAAAGAAGTCAGATCCTTCTTAGGTCATGTAGGATGCTATAGAAGATTCATCAAAGGTGTTTCTAAGATAGCTAAGTCAATGTCACTCCTATTGCTTATAGACATTGAATTGTACTTTAATAAAGAGTTCCTAAATAGTTTCAATAGTTAGAAGGATGCTCTTACTTAAACTCTTATTATTCAAGTGCCATACTAGTCACAACCTTTTGAGATCATTTGTGATGCCAATGATTACACTCCATGTGTTGCATTGGGTCAACCCATAGAGAAGAAACATCATGTTATCTGTTATGCTTTTAAGACTCTTGATGAAGCCTAGAAAAAATATGCAACTACTAAGAAGGAATTACTAGCAGTGGTGTATGCCTAAGTTCAGGTCATATCTTGTGAGATCAAAGATTATAGTTTATACTTATTATGCTACAATTTGATATTTGCTAACAAACAAGGATGCAAAACCAAGGTGGATCCTTATTCTACAAGAGTTTAATCTAGAAATATGAGACAAGAATGGTAATGAGAACGTTGTTTCGTGTCACTTAAGTTGCCTTCACATTCTTGATACATACATTGTTCCCATCAATGACTCTACTAGATGATCATATGAGTTTTAGCTAATTTTCCCTTGTATGCTGATTTTATTGACTATCATTCTTGAGGTATTCACCCAGAGTGCATTGGTAATACAAGGAACAAATTCATGCATGATGTTAAACAATATTATTGGGATGAGACATATCTTTTAAAGTCAGGAATACAAGAATTGAAGTAGGCAAGGCAAAAATAGAAGTGATTTCAAGCGTACTCCTTTTATAGTTTGACCACTTTGAAAGAATTCAAATACTTCTTAGGTCATGTAGGATGCTATAGAATATTCATTAAAGGCATTTCTAAGATAGCTAAGCCAATGACACACATATTTCTCAAATACGTTGAATTCTACTATAATAAAGAGTTCATAAATAGTTTCAACAATCAAAAGGAAGCTCTTACTTCAACTCTTATTATTTGAGTACCAGACTGGTCACAACCTTTTGAGATCATGTGAGATTATAGTGATTACATTACATTGTACTTCATCAACCCATACAGAAGAAACATCATGTTATCTATTATGCTTCTAAGACTCTTGATGAAGCCTAGAAAAACTATACAACTACTAAGAAGGAATTACAAGCAGTTGTGCATGCCTAAGTTTAGATCATATCTTGTGGGATCAAAGGTTATAGTTTATACTTATTATGCTACAATTTGATATTTTCTAACAAACAAGGATGCAAAACCAAGATTGATCAAGTGGATCCTTGTTCTACAAGAGTTTGATCTAGAAATATGAGACAAGAAGGGTAATGAGAACATTGTTGCATGTCACTTAAGTCACCTTCACATTCATGATATAGACATTATCCCCATCCATGATTCTCTATCAGATGATCACATGAGTTACATCTGATTTTCCTTGATATGTGGATTTTATTGACTATCATGCTTGAGGTTTTCACCCAGAGTGCATTGGTAACACAAGGAACAAATTCATGCATGACGTCAAACAATATTATTGGGATGAGAAGTATCTTTTCAAGATATGTTTAGATGGTCTATATCAAGGATGCACTCCTGAAGGGGAAACCCTATTAATTCTTGATCAATGTCACTCAGGCCCCACCGGGGGTTATATGAGTTCTAATAAGAACACATTGAAAGTCTTACTATGTGGATTCTTTTGGCTGACAATAATAAAAGATGCTTACAAATCTTGTGATAAATATCAAAGATCCAGGAACATCACCAAAAGAGATAAAATGACCTTGAACCTCTAGCAAGAAGTCAAAATCTTTAATGTCTAGGGTGTGGAGTACATGGTCCCATCCCACCTCATATGACTTCTCTTACATCCTAGTTGTACTAGACTATGTCTCAAAATGTGTAGAAGCTATACCCACTGTGACTAGTGATTCAAACTTGTTATCAAACTATTCAAAGACATTATCTTTCCTCACTTTGATGTTCCTTGAATGGTCATATCCGATGGAGTTTCTCATTTCTTGGAATGACGTTTTGAACCCTATTGAGGAAATATGACATGTATCATAAAATGTATACTCCATATCGTATGTAAACTAGCTAGAAAGTGGAAATATCTAATAGACAACTCAAAGCCATTCTAAAGAAAACTCTTGGTTGTAATATGATGGATTGGTCTGACAAAATCAATGATGCTCTCTAAGCTTATAGGTCAGCTTTTAAGAAACCTTTGGGCACAACCCCATTCCACTTGATCTATGGAAATTCCTATCACCGCCATGTCAAGATAGAACATAAAGCCTGGTGGGCCATCAAGCAGTTAAACTTCAATTTGAATAAATTAGAAATAGTAGATTGTTATATTTAAAAGTGTTGGTAAGGTATGCCCATAAATCAAATCATGTGATGATTGACATGTAATATACCATAAAGAATTTGATTAATACTAATAAATAATATGTTTCACTCGATTATGAGATAATGAGGAAATATTATGAATATATATATAGAATAATATTACTAAATGATGTATGTCTTCAAGTATTAGCCTTGAGGAAATGAGATCATACAAATGTTAAGAGTACATATGCATATTCTCATTATGTCCCTAGTCAGTTGTTATTGTGGAAGGTTGATAGACAACAATTACACATAAGATCAGAGTGTGGGTTGGTTGATGATAGAATCTCATTAGTCACGATATGGCAACATCAAAATAAGCACATAGATACTTGTTAGGGAATAGTGTATCAGATAGACCCACCTTGAGAATGACACATGGAAACCATCATTGGTGGTCATAGTCATCTCTCATAGTGAAGGTGGTGATTGTGATTCTTAGACCTGAAATCATTGCACTCGTCATAGGTTGTTGGGTATGCTTTGACATCATCAAACGCAATCCTAAAACATGGGTTGTTATAAAGGTGAATATTGGGTGACTTTGACACATGGGGATAGATTGTGAGTGATAGATATGGGATTTTCCCATCCTACTGGAGTATGATATCGTGGCCACTTGATACGCGAGTTGGAGAAACACATGTGCATGGACATGTGAATCAATATATGATATTGAGGTCACATTATCTCATACAGTCTACTCTTGGTTCAAGAAACAAGGATTGAACGTTTAGAGGATGAGGATTCCATGCCTCAAGTTCATCCTGGATATCAAAGATAAAGGAATTGTACAATCACTATAACACCTTACAGAGATTGTAGGTTGAAGTTGTTCTCCAACTTTCCATTGACTTGGGTAGCACTGATGTGCGACTATGCATCGCTCCTTGCTTGTGTTTGTCATAAGATAGTTATGGACATTCACTACCAACGTGATATGGGACATATAGGGTCACACACAAAGGAGCTCTTATAGAAGAGGAGTTTATTTTGAATGATGATTAAATTGATTACTAAAGTGTTTAAGTATTCAATTCATACAACAGATGAAGTGATTGGATGAACACTTCCATTCAACCATCTCACTAAGTAAGATGACCGTTTGAGTAGCCATACGGGTGTCTCAAGTGTTGAGATGACCATTTGGGTTGTCAGGATGATCAGAGTTCAAATTTATCCAAGTTCTACTCTATGAACCGACCGGTTGAACCGATCAGTTGGGCTCAACTCACTAGATGGGTGTCCTACTGAGTGAGACAGATGTCTTTCCTGGGTGAGATGACTCGTTTGGGTCGAATGAATGTTCTAGAACTTTACCGAACAAGTTTTGATTGCACAATACTTGAGGTGCAAGGAATTAATATGTGATATTAATTGGAATTGAAATTGCCAAATTCGTATGTGATTGAGAAACTACCATACGGTCGTATGGCAGTGCAAGATGATCATCTCGTGTAATTAGATGACCGTAGGGGTCACCATACAACCATTTTGGCTGTTGTAGGTTGTGAAAATTCAAGATCTTCCGCTCCCTTCCACTCCCTCACAGATCTCGAACTGATTAGGAACCCTGGACCGAACCCCACCTAAAAATAGAGGGGTATTGGGGGCTTTCCAGAACATAGAATCAGTTTCTCTGATAGTTGTTTTCCTCTCTAGTTTTGCTAACCGAGAGAGCTCAAGAAAGTCTTACCCGATAAGGGAGATATAGCTATGGGAGAGAACAACTGAGGATCATACTTGGTGGGAGAGCAAGTTGGTGACTAGTACGCCAATAGGAGGGACAACTCCTTCATGTTTATTCTAGTTGAACGACAAGAGTTCTAGTTGGTCCGTGTGGACTACTCTAGAGGCAAGAGTCCTTTAACTACTACTAGGAGAGTAACTTCAGCCTATAGTCCATGGTGAGACCATAGGAGGCTCTACAAAAGTTGTCGAGTCAGTTGTTCGTGGAAAAGATTGGGAGTTGCACAGCCATCGTCTAAGAGAAACTAGTTGACAGTTGTGCTAAAGAGAGTTTTGTTGCTGGAATTCCTCTAGCACCAGGTATAACTCACTAAACCATCTTTAAAATTTCATAGTAGTTGATGTGGTCTTGCTGTTATGGGAATATGGATACATAAAATTTTTGTTTCTGCTGCTATACTATGTGCATGTATTTCCCAACAGTGGTATCAAAGCCACGTCAATTTATTATGTTTTAGGATAACTGATACGGTTGGATTTTGTTTTGATTGTTTATTTATTACATGCAATGTGAATATTTAAATGGTCTCATATGTGTATCATATCAAAGACCACATAATCCCAAACTTATATATATATATATATATATATATATATATAAGTTTGTGTGTGTGATATGATAGATATGCAATTTACACGTCACCCTAAAAGTGGTTTTGATTGTGGATATGTAGTGTGGTTATTGCCAATACCCAATATCTTTGTGTGGTTGGATGGTTTGGTTTTATTCGTATTTACCTCAATCTACGTACTGAGCCTCTACCTCCCTCTTCCATATGTAAAGTTAATTCTCTCCTACCTTTCCTCCCCTCGAATGAAACTTGAGGTTTCTCTTTATTAATGTAATAGTTTAATAGCAATAGGATAGTTCCTTTTTTTACAATGATGAGGAAGACGATCATCGATGGATGAGATGACCAGTTCATGAGAGGAGTTGACCATCATGGAGGACCGTCGAGGACAGAACGATGGAACCTGATGACTGCCTGGTGGACCCAACTGACCATTTGGAAGGAGTTCAAACATTGGTTGGATTGGAGGCCAAACAACCATTCGTGGTGACCAACCGATCGGCCAAGAGGCGAGACAAATGGTTCAAGGGTTGAACCGGTCTACCCAAATTGGCAAGCACAGATCTACACCAATAGTAGGTTCATACATGTGATGTGATGATTGACCTAGGTGGTAGTAATTCCTTATGGCTCCAAGGAATTACAATAGACATGGCCATAACCATCACTTTTTATTTTATATTGCAAGTTTACATTGTGGGTATAGCATGTATATGATATGTAATGTATATGTGGTGATTGGATACAATATATGTATATATATAATATATATAAATCCCTCAATCAAACATATTAAGTCTAAGATATTTTCCAATAGAAACCCTTATGAAAAGCTTGTTCTACCAAACGCAGGTCACGCCTTTGTGTGGTGCATCATCTACCTCATGGAAGTGTGTTGATAGTAATGTAGGTTCCGCCTCCATGGGGTGTGTTGTTATCGTGTTAGTTGTTGGGTCAAGCTTAACTAGTGATTCTTAGAGTGTCTAAGCCCATAAGAATGCAGATGATTATGGCAAGGAGTTGCACATATCTTCTATCAAGAATTGCATATGATGCAATTGGCAATAGTTGTCTACCTTGGTATTTAAATGTTGTTTGTGACATTGGTCAGGCCATAGTTGAATTATCTTGGATCTTTATCATTAAAAATGGTTTGCTGCAATTTTTCAAATTAATACTTGAGGGTTGTCAATTTGACAAAATAATGAGAATGATAATTAATTAAAGACCTAATTATTATCACCCAAATTTAATCAAATAAAAATCAAAATGAGCTTTTGACAAAAATTGCAAATTCTTTTATAGAATAAAATTTCAAAAAACAACAATCACTTTTCTCTATGATATGTCCTTGAGATGGACAAACTAACTGGGAACAACTTCCACAATTGGTTCAAGACATTGAGGATGATTCTCACACACGAGTGTAAGATTTATGGTCTTGGAGATTCCAGAACCAAAAGAACCACCTCAAAACGCACCTCGGGCTGACAGGGATGCATACAAGAAGCATACTAAAGATGTCATAGATGTCAAGTGTCTGATGTTATGTTCCATGAACTATGAGTTGTAGAGGTAGCATGAGAACATAAATATGATTGAGATGGTCACACATCTCAAGAACATGTTTCTGGTAAGACAAGAGAAATATGATATCTTTAGTGCACCCCTCGCCCAGCCCCCCCGAACCCCCTATGGACCCCCACCAAGGCATTTTTCAAATGTAACATGACAGAAGGTGACCCAGTAGGTCCTCGTGTACTCAAGCTCATAGGGTATGTGAAGAACCATAGCTCGAATGGGATTCCCCTTGGGTTAATAGTTGGCCACTGATCTGATTATGCAGTCTTTGTCGAAGTCATATAGTCAATTTGCCATGAACTACAACATGAATGACTTTGACAAACCATTGTCATTGTTTTTGGGCATGTTGAGAATAGATAAGACACAAATAAAGAAGGACAAGCCCAAGTCTGTGGTAATGATCAGAAAGACAAAAGAGAATTCTAAAGGCAAAGGCAAAGCTAAGAAGGTTCTAAAGCTAGCCAGAAGCCAAAGTCTTCATATCTCAAAGTAAAGGGAGGTGTGAAGAAATTAAGAGGCAATTGCCACCATTGTCACCAACTTGGACATTGGAAAAGGAATTTCCAACTCTGGTTAAAGGAATTAAAGAAGAAGAAGGAAGGCACTGTGGCTATTATAAAATAAATTTGATTACTTCTTAGAATTTGGTATGTGATACCAAACAGATACCTGACATACTTGATGTGCAGGATCTGACAAGAAGTGAAAGCCTTCATGGAAGGGCAAGGATGGACAAGGCAGAGCAAGTGTATTGGAAGCTTTGGTCTACATTTAAATTTATCTTAGCCCAATGAGTATGTAATAGAGTTAATATAGCTCATATTTCATTATGCTATCAAATAAAAACATTTACTTTAAAGCATCTTGTAAGATGAGGATGATTATTCAATAAAGTGAGATATTAATGTTTCTTTTTCAAAAGATATGATCTTGCATGGAAATGCCCAAACATCAAATGATCTTCGTACAAAAGATTTTGAGGTGCATGTTTATAATGTTAATACCAAAGGATCATAATTGATAACTCAAGACTATCATTAGCAACAGTCACATTAGATGTATATATATAAGAAATGCACACATTGATGTTGATCTAGACTCCTTTGGTTATAGAACCCAAGGAAAAGTGAAATTCTTGTTTATACATAACATGATACAACATCCTTCACTAGATGTAGAGGAAGGATAAGTCTATCGTCAGACCTCATGCATATGATGCATAAAGATCTAATGGAAAGAATACTCAAGATAATTATTCATACTTCGTATCATGTACTGGTAATATGATGATATGTACTCAGTAAAATGGAAATTTCTTGAAATGTTCAAGGTGATTATAAATGAAGTATGAATTTGATGAAAGTATTAAGGAACTTTGATGAGATCAAATGTTAAAATACTTTACATCAACACCTTGAGAACCTTTAGGAAAGAACTATGATAATGTATCACAAGTCAGATCCATCTAAACATGATGATGTGTTAGAATGAAGGAATTGTACCATAATAAATCATGATATAATTCTCAATTAATATAATTTTCGTATATGCTAATAAAGATATCAATAAATAATGTACCATCTGAATGGTTTATAAGACATCATATATGATATGAATTGGGAATGTCCCAATACGTCTAAAAGAATTGAAACCTACATTGAGAAAGCAGTTTCTTGAAAAGTTTATCCACAAACTGTAATGGTTGAATCTTACTATTAATCCCAATCCTATAACAAAATTTGTTTTTTTGTTAGAATAATAGAACTCCTAGAGAATCAGTGGTAGTAAAAGAAAAAGAACTCAAAATGTTCGAGATCAACAAAAGAGATACAATGAGAACTAAGAGAATCACAAGTTGTTGTGGAATCTCAAATTTGTCATGTAACACAAAATAAAATAGTTCTAGTGGAACACGTATAAGATTGGAAGATTGTGAATACAACAATTCATATATGCTGGTCATAACAGGATGAGCCAACTACTCAATTAGAAGTTGTTGAGTACCATAATTTGAGTAATGGCTTAAGGCCATTATGTGGTCCATGTAAGCTAACAAGGTAGGACCTCGATAGCGCCACCTATAAGGGTAACATCTAGAAAGGTGCAATAGGGTCTTGTGCCTGAGACATACATGGATAACATAAAAGGACAAATTGGTTGAATAAGGTTTCAAATCAGTTCAAGTTGTTGAACATGACAGAAATTCATTTTACCAATTATCAAGCTTGTTATTACAGTTAAAATGGACTAAGAGATTTTGCATATGAAGCTAAAATCGGATTCCTTAAAGAGAATGCATCAAAGGATGTGTACGTGACACAACCTAAAAGGTTTAATGACTTCAAGAATGCAAATAAAGTCTATAAACTACAAGGTTCAATCTGGGATTGAAACAAGCATCTCAAAAATGGGATCTTTTGACTTGTGACAAGATAGTCAAAGAGTTTGACTTGAGTCAAGATAAAAGATGAAATCTATTATTACAAAAGATTTAGTGGGGGCATGTATGAATATTTCACATATGATGAGGAAAAACATCTCAATATTGTGAATATTGAGAATCGGCATGAAAAGCACATTCAGGAATGAAGGATAAGACGAAACATCTTATCAGATAAGAATCAAGACCTATGAGATAGCTCTTGAATGTTTCACAATGGAAGTTTGAGCACATAACAATAGCAATGTGTTGAAAGAGTTCAACACAAGAAGGATTCATTGAGAGAGAATCCATATTAGTCTGTCATGCACCATAAGTTCCAATTCTTATGAAGAACGGAAATGACATGACTAAGTTGCCAAAGGTTGTAGCAATGGATCTGTCATGAAATTCTATTATCGCATATAACATTGTATGCATTGGAAATGACAAGTTGATGGTAAATTTTAAAAAGGGTTATTGGAATGTCATTGAAGATATCTATTAGTACTTGAGAAGTATCTAACGATAAATTGCTAGTCAATAAGGATAGAAATAAAAGGAAGGTTGGATGTAAAGGGTTACATCGATGCAAGCTTCCATAATGACAAAAGTGATCGCAAATTAAAATATGTTTTATTTAAAAGGAGAAATGTTGTTAGTTGGAATGGTTTCGAACTAATAGCCATTAAATCTATTCTATAATAGAAGTCAGGTATACCTGTGTTATGAACACAAACTGATACTATATGGAACTAGAGGTTCATATGATGAACTTATAAATGTTCCAACCATTGATGACTTAGTAGTGATACTATGACAACAATGGAGCTAATTGTTACGCAAGGAATATCAGATATCATATTATGGAAGTTCCATCTCATATGGGAAATCATATAGCAAAGAGAGAAGGAAACATGAAATATACATACTATGAGAAAAGTGTTGCTAACCCATTGTTTTAGCACTAGCACAATAGAAACATGGTGGACATGTTTAGATCACAGAGAATATGATTCATGGGTGATTAGCTCTAAGTGCAAGTGGGAGTTTATTGGTAAGGTATTCCCATAGAGTAAATCATGTGATGACTTACATGGCATATACCATAAAGGATTTGATTAATACTAATAAAGACAAAATTCTAATTTATTATGTTTCCCTCAATTATGAGATAATGAGGAAATATTCTGAATGTTTAGAGAATAATATTACTCAATGACGTATGTCTTCAAGTATTAGCCTTTGGGAAATGAGATCATACGAATGTTAAGAGCACATACACATATTCTCATTATGTCCCTGGTCAGTTGTTATTGTGGAAGGTTGATAGACAACAATAACACATAAGATCATAGTGTGGGTTGGTTGATGACAGAATCTCATTAGTCATGATATGGAAACATCAAATTCAGCACAGAGATACATGTTAGGGAATAATGTATTGGACAAACCCACCTTGAGAATGACACATGGAAACTATCATTGGTGGTCATAGTCATCTCACATAGAGAATGTGGTGATTGTGATTCTTAGACCTTGAATCAGTACACTCATCACATGTCCTTCGGTATGCTTCGACATCATCAAACACAATCCTAAAACATGGGATGTTATAAATTTTATGATTGGGTGACTTTGAGACATGGGGATAGACTGTGAGTGATATATATGGTATGTTCCCCTCATGCTGGAGTATGATATCATGTACACTTGATAAGCAAGACTGAGAAATGCATGTGCATGTACATGTGAATAAATATATGATATTGAGGTCACACTATCTCAGACAGACTTCTCTTGGTTCAAGAAACATGGATTGAACATTGAGAGGATGATGATTCCATGCCTCGAGTTCATCTTGGATATCAGAGACAAAGGAATTATATAATCATTGCAACACGTTACACAGATTGTAGGTTGAAGTTATTCTCTAACTTTTCATTCACTTGGGTAGCATTGATGTGTGAATAGGCACCACTCCTTACTTGTGATGTCATAAGATAGTTATGGACATTCACTGCCAATGTGATATGGTAGCTATAGGGTCACACACAAAGGAACTCATCTAGAAGAGGAGTTTATCTTGAATGATCATTGGATTGACTATGAAAGTGTTTAGGTATTCAATTCAGGCAACAGATCAACTGATTGGATGACTACACTACCAAACGACCATCTCACTAAGTAAGATGGCTTTTTGGGCAGCCAGATGGGCGTCTCAAGTGTTGAGATGGCCGTTTGGATTGTCAAGATGATCAGAGTTCGAATTGGCTAAATTCTACTTTATGAACCAATCTATCTGGCTCGACTCACCAAACAGGCATCTGGGTGGGTGAGACAGGAATCTCTCCTAGGTGAGATGGCTCGGTTGGGACAAACAAACATTCTTGAACTTTCCCGAATTAGTTTTTATTGCACAATACTTTAGGTGTAAGGGTTTAATATGTTATATTAATTGGAATCAAAATTGCCAAATTTGTATGTGATTGGGAAACTTCCAGATGGTTGTCTGGTAGTATGAGACGATCGTCTCGTGTGACCAGAAGACCGTCTGGGTCACTAAACAGTCATTTCGTTTGTTGTAGGTTGTGAAAATTCAAGATCCTTTTGTCCCTTCCACTCCCACACACATCCCAAACAGACTGGGGATCATGGCACAAACCCCGCCTATAAAGAGAGGGGTATTAGGGGGCTTCCCAGAACACAACAACAACAACTGAGAATCAGTTGTTGTAACAATTGTTGTCCTCTCTGGTTGTGGTAACTGAGAGAGCTCAAGAAAGTCCTACCTGACAAGGGAGGGATAGCTATGGGAGTGAACAACTGAGGATCATTGTTGGTGGGAGATCAAGTTGGTGACTAGTACGCCGATGAGAGGGACAACTCACTCATATCTATTCTAGTTGAATGACAGGAGTTTTAGTTGGTTTGTGTGGACTACTCTAGAGGAAGGAGTCCTTTGATTGTTGCTAGGAGAGCAATGTTAGCCTGCAATCCATGGTGAGACCACAGGAGGCGTTGTAAAAGTTGTCTAGTTTGTTGTTCATGGTGAAGACTAGGAGCTACACAGTCACCGTCCAAGAGCAACTAGTTGACAGTTGTGTTGAAGCGAGTTGTTGTCACTAGACTTTCTCTAGGACCAGGTATAAATCGCTAAACCATCTTTCCTATTTCTTAGTAGTTGAAGCAATCTTGTTGTTATGTAAATACAGATAGATAAAATTTTTGTTTCCACTTCTATACTATGTGCTCATATTTTCCAAAAAAAAAGAGTTTGAGGGGCTTAGACTGACTGCATACAAAAATGCATGCATATACAAAGATCAAACAAAGTTATGGATCAAGGGTCATTTGAAGAGGAAAGACATACAAGTTGGAGATCATGCTTTGCTTTTTAACTCAGTAATTAAACTTTTTCAGGTAAACTCTAATATTCTTGGTCCAGACCGTACATCATGGAGCATATTTACCCACATTGTGCCTAAATACTATGGAATGAGAAGTCTAATGAGTTTATGGTGAATGTCCAATGCTTGAATAGATATTTACAATGATAGGCATGAACATTGGATTGCCTCTCATCCTTACAAAATGTGGTTAATCAAAGATTTGAAATCAATGTGTTGGGTCAATGACATAAACCACAAGTGCTTATTGGGAGGCAACCCCATTACTATTGTAGTTTTTGTTTTCAATTAGATTAATTTTTCGTCCACTGGATAAGCATCTCAAGATACAATCTTAATTTCTGATAATTTCTTCTTAGATTTTATATGAAGGAAACATTCATGACAAGAATGCAACAACATCTAATGGCCCAATCAATAAGACATTTCCCCTACATCTTGGATTAAGTATTTTCTCAAGATGAGAAAATTTCTAAGTTTGAGGTGGAGATTGGGTGGTATGTATTCTACATTATACCTACACCAATCTATTTCTGAATTAACATTCCATGTTTGAATTTTTAGTGAAATTTTTCAAAAAGAAAATCTATTTTAGAATAATACAGCCATTACCTAGCCCACTTTGCATTAGTCAATCCCTCTTATTTGAAGAAACACCTTAAAAGGACCCAAATTTTGAAACTAATGAATGGCTAGAAATTATCCTTTGTGGCCTATAATCCAAAATTCATGTTTACTTGGGAAAGACCGCAAGCTCTAAAGGAACTAAGAGGGATCAAAGTCATTATTCTTCTTACTGATTAGTGAAACAATCTCATAAGATTACCACCTTCAGGTCGTTATTTGAGTGTAATGGGATAATAGAACAACTTGGTGTATTGAATTGTAAATCAAGTTACATGATAATCTAACCCCTCTTCTGCACTTCTTCTTTCATCTTTTTACCTTCCATTCAACAAAAAAGAAATAAAAAGCCATAAAATTGTGCCAAATCCTAAGTTCAAGGTGGAACACCCCCTTGTTTTTCTATCCACTTATTCCATACCCTTCTCTATGTAATAGGGGCATACCACCAAAAATAAAGAAAAGATGCCAATATACACACAAAGAAAAGAAAGAAAAATGTTGTGATATATGTATTCATGCAAATAAAATGCAACATGAAGTCAGATAGAGAAATGATTTGCTCCTTCTTACCATACATCCACTCACTTCCTTTTCTACCAAGGGGTATCAACAATGTCCCAATTCTACCATTCTCTTGACATACAAAAATGTCAATCACATGTATACTTGTTGTTATGTGGGTCTCTCTAAACCCTCGTGAACTCTTAGACATGCTTTTGTTGGGGATGGTAGTATGGATTTATTTTGTGTGAAGAGAGTCAAGAAAGAGTTATGTGATACCAAGAAGTTGGGCATCTTGACCATACTATATTGTAAGGAGAACAACATGATGGGAGAACAAGGCAATAACATGGGCTAAAAGTATTAATTTTGTGATTATTTTAGATTTTGGGTTACTCGAGGATGAGAAAGGTTAAAGTTTGGGGTGGTTTGATGAATGCATATTTGTCCTAGTTCTAGTGGAAGTTTTAGCCCAGTTTTGCATTCAGATCTCTTACTTTTCACTTGAAATAACTTCCTTTAGTTCCAATTAGGTTTCATGCTAATTTGTAGGATGTTGATACTTCTCTCAACTCCTTTTGTAGATTTTGAGTCTTATCTTAGTGCATCAGGCAGGCCTAGGGGGTCCCACTACCCTTCAGCGGGTGGGAATTGAGAGGAGGATGCCTCTAGTGGGGTGTGGGGCAGTGTCCTGGACTGAAATGGATTTGTGAACATCTCTAGAAGGTCGATCAATCAACAAAATTGGTTCATCACCTTGGTCGATTGACCTAATTTTCATGGAAATTGACCTTCTATGCCATCAAGATCCAACCAACTGACCTTCATGGTTGAGCCTCCAACCAACTGACCTTCAAGTCGATAACAAAATGATCAATCAATAGCTCAATCAAGATTCCCTCAGCAATCAATCAAGTCCTAGTGCTCCAGGTCAACAAACATTCACATCCATTGAGATCTATCAATCGAGTATCTATAGATCTTGATCGGCCTCAACATGATCGATCTCCTCCTTATCGACCTTCAAATCTATTTCCAAAGACCAACAACAATGCTCGACCACTTCAGCTTGAGAAAATGATGATCGCTCTCAATGATCGGTCATCAAGATATCAACCTCACCCAAGTTGCTTAGCCACCAAGCAATGATCCCAGCTGTGTATGAGGTGCAAATTTGGATATTGACACTCAGGTACGGAGGCCTATAAATACCAAAAATATAACTACAGAGAATCTCTCTCAAACTCTATGTCAGTCAAGTCATATTACTTTCTCCACAAGAGGACAAGCTATTTGCATACTAATGCTTAGAGAAATTGACCTCTCTCATGAGAGTGATTGATCTCTCGAGGTTCTTGACCAATTGACTTACCTTCTTTTCAAGTGCAATCGACCTCTTCACCAAAAAAAGATTGACCTTCGATAGTTTAGCCAAGATTGATCAATAGCACCTTTACATCTATCGACCTATAGGTGATCGACCTCTCCATGGATCGACCTTGGGAATCAAAGAATTATCGACCTCTTGCCCAGATTGGTTGACCTCTCGGTCAAGCTGCTATTCATACACCATTATTGAGTAGAAATGATCATCCTACAGTCCAATAGGTCAATTGACCTCCTATAAGATCAAACCATCTACCGCTCACCTATAGAGATGTCTAAGATTTCCCCCTCTACTGTCACTTGTTGTAAAAATATTAGCAATGATGAATGAGTATCCTTCCGTTGGGGTGAGGGGACTATCCATGCTACCTATTTCATGGGATTTCATTCTTATTCCAAGTTTTGCATGAACTCATTCAAATCATTGCTAATAGCTTAATGTATGTTGTGTGGATTGTGTAGGGATTTAGGGAAGGGGTGTAGAAGAACAAAAAAATATTCCCTTTCTACCAAAGTCATTAAATCTGACGTAGATATAAAATGCCAGTGAATAAAAGATATAATATGGGATACAGGTGATACCTTTTCACACACCACTTGTTCAAGGAGTATACTCTCAATATTCCAGATCTAGATTCAGAACGACCACCAAGAAATATGGATACATCTCTAATAGATCTTAATTGACTGCCAAGAAGTAATCTTATTATTGTCTTATAAAATGTGTTCTCCAAGCCTCTACACTTGTTCCTCGTCCTCTAGTTTGTCCATGTGGATTGTGGAGAATGTCATGCACCACATTGCCCACCAAGTTGAATAGAACATGAGTTATCAATGTCTTAGTAATCCCAACACTCCCTTTCTTCTCCTATCTTGGGTAGTAGTCCCTTAGGATTCTTTCTATCTCCAAGAGAGAAGTTTAATGGACAATCACCTCACTAGTTTTCTTCAAATAGTTGTAACACCCTTTAGGATTTTCCCCCTTTTATAGGTTGCCCATGGGCTCATGAAACCCTAATTCCAATCAGTTTCCTATTCAAATTCCAAAAATAGTAAAATTCCAAAAGACTTGGACGTGATTGAGATCTCCCAAGCTGCTTTGCAGATGACCCAATCTCATCCCTGATCACCCCATCTTGGAAGCAAACTGACTAATCATGAGATTTAAGATCTAGATCAGATATTTGAACCTTTCTCTGTTAAAGTGAGATCGCCCGATCTTATAAGTAGATCACAAAATCTCAGATATCAAGTGGAAAACTCATTCGATCAGTTGACAATCAATTGATCTATCGACCCAGTCATCTAATTGGTTGATTAGACAATCTGATTGCCTAATCAAAGGGTTAATTAGCATGTTATATGATTTAAAACCATTTTAATTATACATTTTATTGGAAACTTCATGCCCCTTATGCATCCTTATGTGTGTGACCAGGTAGGTTCCTAATTATGTTGATAGTTATGTTCCAAACAACACAAGCAGATATTGGTGTCTATCCACAAATCATTGCCACCCAAGTAATAGGAATGTCTTTGAGAACAACTATAACCTATGAAGTGTCCAATGTTTAAATGATCATATTAATCCTTTGTCACATATGCCCAAATTGAAATTGAGGCATGGAATGTCATCCTCTTATCATTCAATCTATGTTCCTAGAACTAAATCAGACTAATCGATATATTGTGAGCTCAATATCATATATTGACTCACACGAGAATGACCATGCATTTCATAGTCTCTCTTATCAAGTGGTTAGGGATATCACTCCAATGTTGGGACAAATTCCATCTACATCACTCACAACATGCCCCATATGTCATAGTGTACCCAATCACCACTAGTTTTTGCAACTCCTATTCTGGAGCATGTTGGGCTAGTGCCAAAGTACATTTCATGACATGTGTTACTAAAGTGAGTCTGGGTCTAAGCATTACAGTTACCATTCTCACATTGAGATATGAGTCTAACATGTCATTATATAACTTCCATGTGTCAATCTCAAGGTGATTCTACATAGTACAACTTATTCTCTAATAAGTACCCATGCATCTAAGTTGATATCCAGTATCATAGCTAAAGGCACATAGTCCTCACTCACCATACATGCTAGTATTGTGTATTATTGTTGTCCGACATAATAAGAATGGTACTCATATTATACATATGATCTCATGTTTATGTCCTTAACCCAAACCATATGTCTTAGAGATAAATCATTTTTAGGACATTCATAATAAGTCGAATTGCCTTTTATTAATAAAAAATCAAGTAAAAAATATCTCTTTTACAGTCATCACATGATGAGTCTAAAGGCATATAACCAACAACCTCCCACTTAATATATGTAACATGAGCATCATGTTTCCATTGTGAAAGTGTAACGACCTCATTTTTTAGTGTCCCCCAATTAAGAAAGGACCTTAAAGTTGAGAGTCATTACCTAAACTCCCAAGATCCATATTACATAAATAAAAAATGATATCAAATAGTTTCCATTAATTCACGATATTGTTTACATTATGTATAATGATGCCCCTCTAAGAAGCTACATGAACTTTCAACATGAGAACTATTACATATGAGAAGAAGCATCTAACTTATACTCCTCTACTTAGCTTTAATGACTTTGGTCTGATTCATCATGAAGGTCATTATGTATTGCAATTTCCTAAAACATTGACAATCCAAAATGCAGATCAGTATATTGCATACAAAAATATGTTCATATAGGTGTAACAACATAAACAACCATAGAAAAAATTATCATTATATAAATGAACATCCATTTTTTGTTACAATTTTCAACCCATAGGTGCTCAATCTTTATGGTATACCCTCTCACTAGGGGCAATTTCTATGGGGTACCCTCTTGCTAGGGTTTTTTTCCTAGAGTTGACTTCTCATAACCTTCCCTATCCTGGGATTGGTATTATATCATCCTTCCTTTCTAAGCTTGATCTTTTAGTGACCTTCCTTTCTGATCTTGATCACTAGTCATCACAATGACTTTATTTCTCCCACATGTACATTCAACCCTCCAGAGATGGCATCTTTGGTTTGAGCAATTTATGCTCATATATGGTGGTACACATAGGGTTTTATAGTTTTTAGGAAGTAAATACACAACCATGCAGGTTAAATGATAACACATTTGTGAAACTTTGGAAAACATCAGAATTTGATAAGAGTGGTTATTCATGAGTAACCATGTAACTTATTTCCATGTAACTCAAATAATTCATATCCCTTTCTCATTTTTACTCCAGTCGGTCCCCAAATTATATATGTTCCTTATAATCCTATAATATTTCATTGAGTAATGTTTTGTGTCAAAGTAATGTTTCTAGATATCCTTTTCTCTCTCTTCAAACAAGGGAACAACATTTAGATATTACACATAGGTCCCTCATCCTTCATGATTTTCTATAAGCTTCTAGGAACATCCTTTTGCTATGAAACTTGGAGTAAAACACATTAATACATTCCTCACTTATATCTAATTTTTGGGATTTATTGGGATAACTCTCATAGGAGAAACTTGTCCTTTATGTATCTCCTTAAAACAATTACCCACATCATATGGAAAGTCCTTTATATCTCAAATTCTAGAATATTCTTGGTTTCCCTATTTTATTCAAGTATTCAAAAACTCAAACCTAGATATCCTTAGTTGATGCCTTAAAACGTGTATTGTCATTCATGGTTAGATAATTACTCCCTTAATCATCTAAATTACAAATTATCTTAGAATATCTTAAAAACTTGCATATTATTTCATAATTCAGTTATCTAACAATTCATAAAGTCATTATAATTTAGTTCTACATTAAATCTCTTATTTATTAAACTTGTGCTATCAGGATCTATTTGCAAAGCAAATAGTCTCATGGGCCTCACTTGGGCCATGTGTTGCACTCATACCTCGAGGATATCATTATCATTCTATCAATTACAATTTGGGAATTTTCATATTAAATCAAGCCTTATATTTATAGAATACAAATTTACAAAATTTGAGGACACCCCTCCTTAAAAGAAAGTTTGTCCCCAAAATTCAAACCTAGTATGGTTAAGGTGAATGATAACTCAACATAGCTTCAAACTTTGGGGTTAACAACCTTTCTTAGATATCTTTTTCTAGATTGTCTTTAACAATATTTATTGACATGCAAAATTCTTACATTATTAAGGTTGAAACTCAAATTTAATTCCAGGGTATTACACATTGTCATCGACTACATGATATTATCACTTGATGATTACTTATGACTTCATTTTTTCACTTTGTGATTACCTTTTCACCTAAGTTTCTGAACTATTATTCATTTTATTTTTTTATAAGGGTGAGGTGACACCACAAAACCCTATATTACGCAATTAAACTTGACTTAGGGTATTCATGATTATATGTCAATTTTTAAGCATAACATGTGTCTACCTAATCTCTCTTACTCATAATAAGATGAAATGAGCATTTGGTTGCATCCCAAACACAAAGCTCATCCCATTCCAAGAATATAGATGGTGTACTCACACATTATCTTCCAATTTCAAACTTTAGGTTGAAATATTCTCAACATGACCCCAAAACCATGTATACTTTTGAATTCCACAATTTTTGTAACTTTCATGCCCTCACATGGAAAATAATTGTATTATTATTCCTGATACTGTGTGAAACTCCAAGTAAGCTTCTATTCAAACATCATTACATGTCTACTTGTATTCTTTACATCTACATCTCATGTCTCATTAGCCTTAGTCATTCTTTTAAGATCTCTGGGGGTATAGGTACTTTTAGAGTGATCCCTTCTTGTCCCACAAGGTCTTATGCACTTATGGAGTGCCTCTCACATTGACCCCTTAGGCCTCATCAACTCATGAAGGTGACCAATCTCTTGATCCCATGGGCCTTGGGTACACATGGATGACTATCTCCTGATCTAATAGTCTTATGCACGTAGGGCAAGATCACCTCCAAAAATCATAAGTCTTACGTACCTTTAATCATCCCTAATTGATCTTAGGGTTGACTTAGAGCTATACCCTTCCCAAGGGTTTTATTGAGATGTCATAATTCCATTACACATTTTCTTGAGCTTTTTCCCAACAATTTTTTAGCACTTTCTTTCTTGTATAATTCTTTAACTTTGATTCCCTCCATCTCTTATTATGTGCATTATTCAGTTTATGTCCCTACATTGGGCTCATTACGACCTTCCCTTCTGGGCTTGGTCCCATACTATCAGCCACTTCCACAGTGACTTTTCCTCATGTCCCTCAGAGATGGCATTGATGAACGATTATTCATCCCATTTTAATTGCATTTCTAAGACTAATTTTACATTCTTTTGTAGCATTTTATCCATAATTAGGTTCGTGCAGCGTTGCACACCCATAATTGTTAATATTTTAATTTTCCCATCTTTTTAGACAATTTATGGATTGTTTTGGTTAAATCCGAATTTTTACTACTTTTGTCACGAGTATAATGATTTTGTTAATGATATTGCTTTTATTTTGTGCAGGGAGTGTTACAATATCAAGAATTTATTCATGACCGCTCACAATTTAATCAAAGAAAAAGGCAGACAATTAAAGCTCCAAAAAGAATTCGGTTGTGTTATTCTTTAACGTGATGCCAAAACAACGGATTAAATGGCTTTCCTGTTAAGCGGACGCGATAAGAAAAATAAAGCACCAGTTCGTGACTTTTATTCTTCATGGAAATGTCACATCAGCAGGTCTCTCAAGGCAAAGGAAATCGGCCCAACTTACCTTTTTGTAACAGCACTTGCCAATTGACACAATAGCAACTTCGTTAGAAATCAAGTAAATGCTATCGACGCAAGGGAATTGGAAGGGTGATATTTGCGTGGCGGAATAACCTATCGAGCACATGTAAGATACAAGGCTATTGATGGTTTGGGCAACAAGCAAACATGACAGACCGTAACCATCATTGCTTATCGACCCATTAAGCTTCCAGCCCAGGATATGGCCTTTCACACGGCAACGTCTCCGCTCCATAAAAAGATATCGACCACGAAGTATTACCACAGCCATCGGCTCCCTGACTTCCACCATGCAGCCGTTCGGAGTCGCAACTCGACAGGCAGTTGTCAACCCCATCCATCGGCAAGCAAAAAGGCATCGAGCACCGTCTAGATGACACCAAGCTGTCGACAGCCACCAAGGGACAGAGTTGTTGTAGACCTGCCTTCTGTCGACTTGCCTTCTATTGTCCGGGACCTATCGAGATGCATCTGTCGACCTGCGTCTGTCGACTTGAATCTATCAAGCTGATTCCTTAGACCTGCGTTTGTCGACCTGCACCTCCTATATCGATGGCTGAAATTTCAAGAGTCAAACACAAGTGCTCGATAGTCAGATCCTATAAATGGGACCCAAGGCATCAGTTAAAAGGGATCACTCTTTTTCCGACCGAAAGGCAGCCTCTCCGCCGCTCCGCCAATGCCCAACCTCCTATCCTCGATAGAAGAAGGTCGACGGCGCCTCCATACCTTCACCTGCTCTTCCTTGTTGGCATACCAGATCCAAACAAAGAGGATGATAAATAAGAAGGGTCACCTGACGACAATCATGAGCGACTCTATTGCTACATCTCTTCTACCCGCTGAGATGATGGCTATCTCTTTCCTTTTTCTTATTTTTTATTCTGATCTCGCTATGAGTTGTGAGTAGTTTCTTACATTAGGACGTGGGGAGTAACCCTACTATTTGATTTTGTTCTTTTATTGCATCCATGCATGTATGAACTCTTTTCATGTTAAATCAATCGTTCTATTTCTTGTATTCTTATTTGGCCAACAGGTTTACATGTTTATCATGATCTCGGGTGTAGAGAACTTCAAACCCAAGATCTAGGATATCGATTGGTTTTTGTTAGATTCTTGATGAGATGTTTTTCGAGACGATGGGTACATGATCCCTAGGTAAAGCGATAGGGGCCTAGAGGGATATATATCCAGGCTTAATCCTAACACTGAAAGGAGGATTTACCTGGCCTCCATAATATTGTTTATGTGTGTTTGAGATGCAGTGACAGAATAATCATAGGTAATGGTGGTGAAACCTACTCATACTAGTATATCCATCCATCTGATAATCTTACATTTTTATTTTAGTCTTTTATTCTTGCACGTTAGTTATAATCAACTAAAATCTGCCTTTTGTGATAAATATTTTTTCTAATTCAAATTAGATCGATCAATCAATTCTTTAAAATTTTATCTCTTGGGTTTGATCCTTAACTATACTATGATAAGACCCGTCCGCTTGTGGGTGATAATTATTGCACATTTGTTTTGATAAAAACTAGGAATTTCCATTCCTAGTGAATTTGTAGTTCGATAATATTCACATCAAATTTTGGCATTGTTGCCGGAGATAACAGAATTTTTTTATTAATTTATTTTAATTAGGATTGCTTAGGATTTTTTTCTATCTTTTAAAAATATTGAAAATCTTCTTGAACATAATTTTTATTGAAAATCGACTTGATTAAAATTTTCTTTCAGCCTGATAAAAGATTTCCATATTTTTCAGGTACCATAAAAAATGGATTGGGCGGCACAACATTGTTTACCATGTCAGTTGTGTGTTTTTATAATCATACATCAAAATATTGCCCCAATATGGCCGTCAGGATCACATTAGCACTCCGCAGAAGCATTGACAATCAAGATGCCACGTTGATGTCGTAGTGCATACGATGCCAGATGTATGGTTATTATGGCCATACATCTATAAACTGCCACATCACCTCCCCAGAACTTAGAGCACTAATGCGAAGGATTCATGCCCACCATAGTGACATGAACTACCAATGTGGATATAATGACAATTTTAATCCACAATACTCGGGAAGACACAATGAGGAGACTTGCTACACAAGCCAATCATATAATGAAGGAAGCCTCAATCAACAATATTATACAAACTTCTATGATCCGCCATGGTATGAAGATCAATATGATGTGAGTTGCGGGTTACATGCACAAATGACCGAGTTCATGCGGCCCACCATAACAGCTAAGGAGCAAGAAAGTTACCAAGGATAGATGGAGCAGTGAAAGATGATGTCTATTAACAATGATGAAGATAATACCATCTTAGTGTCAACAATGCCAGATTCATCCACAACTGCACAGATTGAGGAACTACAGCCAGAATGTGATACTCCATCCTTTTCTATGATTGAGACTTTAGTACGTCAATATGAAAAGTCACATCAAGAGGACGGCTCCTTTATGTCTGTGGAACCTAAAAATCCACTATTCTTCCCTATTGCAGATCTTGATCTAGATGTTGCCAATGATCAACCAACCATGGTTGACCATATCCCAGAAGAAGAACAACCAACAATTAGTTCCATATCCGGATATCCCAGATGAAGAAGTGTCTTTTCATCAAGAGTTGTACACTCCATCTCAGTCATTTTTTATCTCATATCAGGCTGATCCAGATGAGGAGATTCCACCTCCACATGAAGTTTACATGCCTCATGAATTGTTTGTCAGCAATGCTGATTTTTTGGAATCCATCGACAAATTGGGTACATCATGCATGGAGGAATTAGAATGGCATGTTGATCCCATGCTCCCCATTGACTCTAGTATTAATTGCATGATTTTTCATGAGATTCCACAACCACATAAAAACATTTATGATGATGATTTTACTATTGAGACGCTTCCTCCTATGTCAGCACATGTCCTCTTGCATGCAGATCTAGGTGATGAGGAGAAATCGGAGCCAGATCCTCCACCTGATCCACCACAACCACAAATGGAGAACCCATCACCCACTACCTTCATGTTTAAGGGTGATTCACCATGTGCCTTCTTGTATGAACCACTCCTAAAGACCCCAGACAGGCATAATCATATTATGTGCCTCCTCTTGCTAATCCACACATAAATACAAGATTTTCTTTTATTGAGGGAGGAAGATTTGTGGATCCTTCTGGATGGGCTGCGAGGAGAAAAGCAACATTATTTTACTCATCCAAAAAGTCCCTTCGAGCTGCCAAGACCACCCAATCATTGGGTTTTCATGACACTTCTCTCTTTAATGTTTCGGACCTTGTCAACATCCTATTCAGTTGGACCTTCTTTGAGCTTCCAGGACCGCCTGGTTGAGCCTTGCCGATTTCTTCCCCTCCATTTTGAATTTAGTATTTTATCAGAGAAAATATTGAAGTTTGAGGTGGAGGTTGGGTGGTACAAACTTTACTCTACCTGCACCCTTCTATTTTCAAATTCTGCATTTTTACTTTAGAATTATATCATTGTATACATGCATTGCATTTATCTAAAGTTTTTCAACTTTTTCCTTTTTTTTCTTAGAATAAGTAAAGACATTACCTAGTAGGCTTAGATTTAAATTTCTTGATTGCATACATATTCACATTATTAGACCCCACTTATTCAATGCAAATCCTTAAAAGGACTAATTTTTTAAACTAACCAATTGCTAAAAATTATCCTATGTGGCATGTGAATCTGAATATTATGTTTCCTTAGAAAAGATGGCAAGTAGAAAGAAAATGAGAGGGATTAAACGCACCGTGCTTCCTATTGACTAGTCACACAATTGTATGGAATTTTCATTTATTTTTTCATCTTGTCATTATAGTGTGATAAGGAGAAAACTCAACTTGTATTATGATCCAAACTCTCTTCTACACTTCTTCCTCCATCTTCTTACCTTCCATTCCACCAAAAAGAAAATAAAAGGCCATAAAAATGTGTCAAACTCTAAGTTCGAAGTGGCACATCCTCTTTCCCCTCTATCACTTCTTTCATACCCCTTGTAAATTTAAAAGGGGCGTACCAAAAAGAAAATATGCCAAATCGCACAAAAAATGTGGTCAATGTAAGAGCAACAAAAAAATATCTCGAGTCGAATAGAGGAGAGATCGCTTTCCTCCATACCTCCATTCAGTTCCTTTTTCTACCTATGGGCAAAATGAATGCCTTTAATTTTTATCATTCTCTTGACATACACCACTGCCGGATCATAGTGCATACTTGTTGTTCTGCGAGTCTCTCTAAACTCTCATGAAACTTTTTAACTTGCTTGATGTTGGGGATGGTGGCGAGGAAGTGTTTTTAGAAACGGAATCAGGAAAGAAGATGTGGAAAGATGTCTTACGTGATCTCAGGAATTTTGGATAGCTTGGTCATATTTGGTGGTAAGGAAAATTACATAATCCAAGGATGAGGAAATCACATTAGCTGAAAGTATTAATTTGATAAATGTTCAAATTTTGTGTTACTCGAGGACGAGCAACATTTAAGTTCGGAGTATTTTGATGAACAAATATTCATCCCATTTTAATTGCATTTCTAAGTCCAATTTTACATTCTTTTGTAGCATTTTATCCATAATTAGGTTCATGCAGCATTGCACTTCCATAATTGTTAATATTTTGATTTTGCCATCTTTTTAAAAAACTTATGGGTTGTTTTGGTTAAATTCGAATTTGTACTACTTTTGTCATGAGTACAATAATTTTGTTAATGATATTATTTTTTTTGTGCAGGGAGTGTTCCAATATCAAGGATTTATTCATGCCCGCTCACAATTTAATCAAAGAAATAGGTAGACAAATAAAGCTCCAAAAAGAATTCAGCTATGTGTTATTCTTTAAGTGGATGCCAAAACAATGGATTAAATGGTTTCCCTATTAAGAGGACATGATACAAAAAATAAAGCACCATGCATTTTATTCTTCATGGAAATGTCACATCTCAGGTCTCTCAAGGCAATTTGATAAAGGACACGGCCCAACTTACCTTTTTGTAACAGCACTTGGCAATTGACAGAATAGCAACTTTTTTAGAAATCAATTAAATGTTATCGATGCAAGGGAATTGGAAGGGTGATATTTGCATGGCGGAATCACCTATAGAGCACATGTAAAATACAAGGCTATTGATGGTTTGGGAAACAAGAAAACATGACAGACTGTGACCATTATTGCTTATCGACTCATTACGCTTCCATCCAGGGGCGGAGCTAAGGAGGGGCAAGAGGGGGGCCATGCCCCCCCAAATACAAATTAATTAACATATATGTATATATACATATGTTTATAAGTATGTATTAATAATATATATAACATTTAACATATACACGATAGGAAACTGGTCCTAGCCTACTGGTATGGTGCTTCATGTTGTACGCATGGGTTGTGAGTTCAAACTTGCACGCTCTCATATTTTGTCCCCTCTCCCATATGTTGGCATAGTGTATGCATAATGACTTTATATTAAATTTTATAGTGCTTTAAACAGCAAAGCTACTAGTGGTTCAGTGGTAATTTATTTGCCATAGTACTTGTTAGTCACAAGTTCAAGTCTATGTGAACACATAATAATATTTTGACCCCCCAAAGATCAAATCATGGCTTCGCCACTACTTCCATCCTAGGGTATGGCCTTGCACACGACAATGTCTCCTCTCCATAGAAAGATATCGACCACAAAAACCTATCAAGATGATTCTGTCGACTTGGACCTGTCGATCTCCTATATCGACAGATGGAATTTTAGGAGTTAAAAACAAGTGCTCTACATTCATATCCTATAAATAGGACCCCAAGGCATCAGTTAAAAGGGATCGCTCTACTCTTCCTTATCGGAGGACCAGATCCAAAAAAAGAGGACAACAAAGAAGAAGGGTCACCCGACGTCAGTTCTGGGTGACTCTATGCTATATCTCTTCTATCCGCTGAGATGATGGTTATCTCTTTCCTTTTTCTTGTTGCTTATTCTAATCTTGCTATGAGTTGTGAGTAGTTCCTTATGCTAGAACGTAGGGAGTAGCCCCACTATTTGCTTTTGTTCTTGTATTGCATCCATGCATGTATGAACCATTTTCATCTTAAATCAATCATTCTATTTCTTGTATTCTTGTTTGGCCAACAAGTTTACATATTTATCATGATCTCAGGTGTAGAGAACTTCGAATCCAAGATCTAGGATATTGATTGGTTTTTGTTAGATTCTTGATGAGACGTCGGATAGATGTTTTTCAAGGCGATAGGTACATAATCTCTAGGTAATGCGACAGCGAGCTTAGAGAAAAATCTTTCCAGGCTTAATCCTAACCCCGAAAGGGGGATTTACCTGGCCTCCATGATACTGTTTATGTGTGTTTGAGATGCAGTGAGAGAATAATCGTAGGTAGTGGTGGTGAATCTTACTCATCCTAGTGTATCCATCTATTCGATAATCTTATATTTTTATTTCAGTCTTTTATTATTGCACATTAGTTGTAATCAATCAAAATCTGCCTTTTGTGATAAGTACTTTTCCTAGTTCAAATTAGATCGATCAATCAATTCTTGAAAATGATGCCTCTTGGGTTTGATCCTAAACTATATTGTGATAAGCTTTTCCGCTTGCAGGTGGTAATTATTGCATGTTTGTTTTGGTAAAAACTAGGAATCTCCATTCCTAGTGAATCAAGCATACTTGGGTCCAAAGCATTATACCCAATATATGTTCTTTCATGCTTCATATACTAATTTTTCAAGCTTTAGGTGACATTCAAGGTTACCTCAATTATTAAAATGATTTGTGAACTCACCCCTCTGGGGGAGGTCCTAACCCAGGGCAAGATAAAACTAATACTTTTAGTAACAAAATATAACAAAAGCATACTTGAACAAGGATGTATATTAGCAAAAGAGAACATATGTTTTAAGCATATTTTCCATTATAGCACCCATACATTTACTACCTGACTACATTAAGGCCTTATGATCTACTACCAAAGTGTTGGATCACTACAAGTACTTTACTACCAAAGAGTTGAATCACTATCAAGTACTTTACTACCAAAGAGTTAAATTACTTTACTTTCCACCACTTTTCTACCAAAGAGTTGACGTGCTTAGATATAATGGAACAGAGATATGTTTCATGTGTTCAAGAGTATATATGTTGAAAATCAAGCAAGGCAACATATAAGAGAAATTATTTCATCCTATATCATATGCCAAGTATTTTGTACACACTTAATACAACCATACTATATAGTAGGCCAAGTAAGAGGTAAAGCATACATTGAAAAAGATAAATCTAATAACCACATATTCCTCATGTCAACTACAACCACATTCAATGTTAATCATACATATTATCTCATCTCACTTTCTCCTATTAGGTTGCAAACTTTATTAAAGGTTCATGTTGAGATTAGCTAGTTATTTTGCATTATTGTAATACATGCATATGGCTATCCAATTATAGATAAAGAACTATTGAATCACTTATAAGTCTTCCACCATGTCATTGCTATTTATCACGTCTCAATGTTAGATTAGTTTCATACATATATTATGTTATGGTTGAGCTAAATAGGCTTGTCAAACATATATCAAAAATTCCTATTGAGGCTCCCCTAAACCATTACTTTAGGGTGGTTCCATGATCAAACTCTATGACCTCACTCGACTCCATGAGTATTATATGCATTAGATCTATCTTCCCTCTTTGGTATAGAGTTCTCAGGTCTACCTCATTGGTATCGATCATAAACTTCACAAGATCTAGCCATTCAAGCATAAACCAAACCAAAACGTGATATGCCATTATTCTTGCCCAACTTCTCTCTTTCTCATAAATAACCACTAGAGTCTTATGTAGTGAACCACCAACCTGATCGGGAGGCCTCACATCATACTTACATTCCTTACCTCCTCAGGATCTTAGGACTCTCTCTCTCCATCACCTAGATGGTAGGTACTCATATCATATTCACATATATTTTAGCAGCCTCTTTCTCTATCTCCAGGGTTTGATGTTCCTAGGAAATCTTGGGTACAACAACACTATAGGGAACATGCATAAAACTCAATGCATTTACTTAGTAGTAGTCTAGTTTAGGACATATCACATAGATATTTCTCATAATTTCTCATTTCTTGGCATCTAGTTTTTGACCTTCTCCTCTGGGTCTCGCTCACTCTAGAGTTAAACCTATAATTGGTCCTAACACTAGAGGCCATCCTTTGTAGAATAGGTTGAGGCTCTTTCTGATTCACATCTTATCTTAACTTAGTTTATCTTATCTTGGAGAAGCACCCATACTTGCATCATCAAGTCTTATGACAAATCCTTAAGCTGAAATCTAATTCTCAAATCTAGATGAGATCATTATAAACCATTTTATCTCATTATATAAAACCTAGATCATATCATCTAAACCTATTTCATATATTCCATCTATCATGTATTCCAATAAGGATTTAGATATCTGATCAAGAACTAATACCTCTTCAAAACTGATGTCACTCACTTTTACTTAGGTGCATGACTACCTCCTCCTCGTACATTTGTAAGGACACATTTTCCTATTAGGATGTCTAACATGAGGAGGTTAGAGTTTCTAGCCACAACCTAACCTCACGGGTTTAGGGTTTTGCCTCCCCAATAGGCCTTTTCCTATTCTTGGGTTGATCCACCCCAGGTCGGGACACCAACCCTAAAAGTTGAATTGAGGGTTTCATATTTTTATTTTTATGTAACCATTGATTGCCTATGTTTCATATGTATACGTAAACTCATAATAGAATCATGCATGCATTACTGCATGTATGAGTATTCAAATTACTTGTATTTCCTCTTACCTCTTACCCCATTAAGGTTCATGTGGGTAGGATTACTATTTGACTTGATGTATTTCTCCCATTACCTAGGATTAGGACTTAGGGTTAGGGTAAGGGATTTCACCATGCACCTCACCATTTTATGAATCCCTTGATCACACAAGGTTTTCTTAAGCCATCCCTAGTTCCATGTAGGTTTTACCCTTACAAGGAAGAACTCATAAACCGTTTTTAGCCATTTCATTGTTTTAACCATTTATGTACATTCACTAGCAGATGAAGCCTTCATCCTACTTCTTATTGAAATCCAAAATTGAGATGAGGAGGGAAGTACTTTTTAGGTTTTATTAAGAAAGAGGATGAGAAGTTGATACAATTAGGGATGAGAAACTTAGAGGAAATATTACTTCAGGAAAACCCTAGGTTCTGACCAGGAAAGTATCAACTTGGCCAAGGGAGTCCTCGTATACCAACTTAATGGTGCGAAGGAAAATATTGTCATCCCCCAAAGTCATGATCCTTATAGACACCATTACCCTTATGTTATGCCCTAATAATTCTCCTTTTATTTCTATGGGTTATTTGAAATTATCAACTACTAAATATTATTTGAAAAATGTGTGTATCTGATACCAAATGTAGCGAACTAACTTTTTGGTGTCTCCCATTCAAGAAAGGACCTTAAAGTTGAGAGTCATTACCTAAATTCCCAAGATCTAAAATTATCAAATAGCAAATGATAGAAAATAATTTCCATTGATTCACGATATTGTTTACATGATGTATAATGATGCTCCTCTATGGTGTTACATGAACTTTCAACATGAGAACTATTACATATGAGAAGAAGCATCTAATTATTCCTCCTCTACTTAGCTTTAATGTCTTTTGTCTGATTCACCATGTCTTGAGGTCTTCATGTATTTTAATTTCCTAAAACTTCAACAATCCAAAATGTGGATCAATATATTGCTATACTATGTGGAGTGCATAAAAAATATGTGCATATAGGTGTAACAACATAAACAACCATATAAGCAATTATCATTATATAATTGAGCATACATTTTCTATCATAACTTCTCAACCCATAGTTGCACAAATTCTAGGGTATGCCCTATCATTGGGGGCAATCTATGTGGGGTACCCTCTCACTATGGGTTTTGTCCCTATGGTAGACTTCTCAAAACCTTCTCTATTTTGAACCAGGTATTATATCAGTTTCTTTATGGGATTGGCCTGCTAGTGACCTTCCTTTTTAGGCTTAATCACCAGTCATGTGAGAACTCGTTACACTAAATGAGATTACTCAAAACATAAAACACAATCAATCACTAATTAATCACATACCCAAAAATATGGGTAAATTAAAGCTGATTTTAACATCAACACCCGCTCAAAAACATTTGCATAAGAGCCCAACATCTTTCTTGTATCCATACTATGCCAAGAATTTGATACAAATTGGTTTATCACCTTAGCCACAACATATATACACGGGAGAACAATATTCGTATATGTCACACAAATAAGCATTAACATGCTAACAAAATTCCAATTTATTTGAAACACCATATACAAACTTTTTCTGCCCGAACCTAAGAGTACAGGGATGACTCTAAGACACACTAGACATCTAATCAACTTTCTCACAGATTCATTACTATAGCTCCTCTTTTCTGCCATAGGTTTGTTTTTGTCACTTCTGATTACCTAAAAACAATGTGGCGAACCACAAGGGTGAGACACATGTCCCAGCAAAAGATATAACCTCTAACAAACATTTATTGATTACAACATTTTAAATAGTAGATAACTGAGCAGTTGGAGCACTTAATAATCAATTTAACAGATTGAACATTTTAAGTATGCTAAACAGATTAAACAAATAATCTTAGCAACAAGTATGATCGTCAATGCATATATAGGTAACAAATAAATCCATTTCTCTAGATAGATATCTAATAAAATATCATCAAATTGCATCTAATAACAATCATTATCATTAATATGACTATCATCATATTCCTTGATAACAGCACAAGCAATCTAGCAGCATAAGCATCCCTGACATCATGAATATGTCTAGTAACATAACATGGTTATCAATATTGGCATATCAAATAAAGGGAACAGATCTATATCATAAGTAGAACTAACATCATAACACAATGAACTGCATAGGTATGATTAGTAGCTTAAGAATTTCTAATTACATAGGCATGGCTAGAAATATTAAACATAGCTAGCAGCAGCATCTTAACCATCAATATCAGTATATTTAACAACATAAGCATGTTTACAACATGAGTATAACTACAGCATAAGCATATCTATTATCTCTTATTGTACTATACATAATCTCAGTGAAAAGAAAGCAAACAAGGGTTATCATCCAATATTAAGTGTTGTGTATAACCCTAAATAGATATGCTACACGGCTGTCTTACATCTTATATTATGCCCTCGGGAATTTGAATCATACCATTCAAAGTCCAACCGACCCCTGCGAAGGCATATTCGGTTCCGTACAAGATCTAGGAGTGCTGGTATCCTAAGAACGTTTCCCTTGGTCAGTATGAGTAAAAAGGCAGTGACATATCAGTCAAAGATGCCACCACAGTGACATATAGTCAAGATGCTAACTACTAGTCCGCCCTTGGTACAGGTCACGGCACTAGAAACCAGGGTATACAAAACCCTCTAATATGAGGTACAACCGCAGTTGTCCTCAATCACATCATATGTATGAGGTGTGACTATAGCCATCCTTCACAACTTGCATTGTGGATGACAAGGATATATTCTCAACTTTCCACCCCCACATAATCAATAGTATGCGCTCCAAGTTTTCCTTAGGAATACTTGTTTCATCATCCAACAAGTTCTGACACTGAAGATGGCTCTACGGCATAGGGCACTACATGATTAGAGTTGTACTTGATTAGATATGCCAATTGGGTGAATTAAGGCTACATCAAGCAAGTGTACATACAAACCCTAATTCACTTCTAGCAAACATATAAATATCACCACTTTTAAAAGATATAAAATGTGTGGAAAATAATTTCTCATGTCATCATCACATGGCACTATTCACTTGCCATTCATGAGACCACACTAGTCATCATACTATCACAAGATATAAATCCTTTTCACAATATCACAGGGTATCAACCCCTATCAACACAAGAGGATTACACCTCATTCAGGGCTCAACCATGCCCAAAGGTCATTAAGACCATCATACTATTACCTATAAGATCATCATTATCTTTGCATGCCTTATAGCAAGGCTCACCAACATCACTTACATATACACCAGATCAGCACAATATTGCATTAATGAGCTAGGAGATATTCATAAACTATCATAGAAGGGTTATATTAGCATTAAGAATATTCCTTTATTACATCAACATGCAAGGAATCTAGATATTTTTAACCCTCATCATATTCATAATGTACATGTTTAGCATAAGAAAGTATCAACCATGTGGCTATGATAACCACCAATTAACATATTAAGGTTATGATCATATTAAGGAGGTTATTCCACCATCATTCCATCATATAAGAATGTTAAACATGAATACTTTTCTTTATCTATTTGCATTAGAGTTAGGTTCAACAAGATAAATTATATTGAAGTTACTAACTAGCACTTATACCCAAACCCTAACTCACAGCATCCCCAGGATCATGGATGTATAAGGTGAAGCATCACCATCACATTCCATAGTATTCTCAAGTATGAACCCACACATAAATCAAGGTGTAACCATCGGGTTATAGCATAATAGGGTTTCAACAATAATAAGAGAGTACTCCATGATTGTATTAGTCATTCACGGACTATTCATACGCAATTACCATCATTTAGTTATATTAAAGCTAGGTATAACAAGCTATACCTCATTAGAGTTACCCATTAATTCATTATGGTGATTATAAATCAATAATCATATGAGGTCAAGGGTAACACTACAAGATTAAGGCATTGAACCATCAAATTCTCATCATTAGAATCATAACATTACACTACATGCTTCACCCAAAACAATGGGAATATTGAGGCATCAACTTCTAACCATGAAACGTTGAAAAGGTAAAGCCATTGGTCGTTTACATAAGTAAACACTTCGAATGAATCATCTATAATGTTATTGAGTTGTGATCTATAAAATTCACCATTTAACGCTAGACATCCTTTGATTAACAACAGTAAGGGTTATGTTTAGAGTATGGTAAAACCCACAATCGACTATTCATTTAAAACAAGCCATCCATTATGAACAAGTAAGCTCCTTAAGTTGATCATATAAAGGAAACCATCTAAATCACATTATTAAGACCAACATATTGCATTAGCCATCATTCCACTTTATTGGAGGAATAAACATTAGATCATGACCATTGGGTCAAGTTCATATGTTAAAACCATCAATACAGTATAGGTCCGACCATTGCATCAAGTGACCCAAGAAACCATTGCTCTAAGGCTTACTTGATGCTAAAAAATATGATTAAATAACCATAGGTTGTGGATACCTGATCCACCATATTAGTGACCATTAAGTCACCATAGGTTGTTAGATCAGCACTATATTCATTAATCACCCTCGAATATCAAACTAATATCACCATTGATTAATAGCATCATTAGGGTACTTAGTGGTTAATCACTAAGATTCTAATTAGGCCAACACCTGACCTAAAGGGTGAACATTATTTGACACCATTTTTCACCACCATTACTTGTCATGAAGACAACACCATCGATTGTTGCAATGGTACCACCATTGAGTCATGTGTTTATAGAAGAAATCAACTTTAAACCCTAAAATTGACCATTGGTTGATAGGTGTTTAGCACCATTGGTTGTCAAACCAACCTGGTACAATTCATATTATACCTTTAGAATAATGTACACAATAATACAGGTTCATCTAGAACTGAATCAGAATAGGGAACATTATAAAAATCAAAATCCAAGTCAAGCATAGCTTTTTAGTGCATGGATTATCATTTTCAAGCAAGAACATGAGCTAGAAAGCTTATGGTAAGCAATAAATGTGGAGAAAGTTATAAAGTGTTCCTTTATTTGAAGATAAACTACAAAAAAGAAGAAAACACGGGAAGTTAGGGTACAAAATCCAACCATAAGTTGTGAACTCGTCCATCTAGCACATTTCTTCATTAAATGAGCAAACCCTAAGCATAAGGAGCAAGAAAGGTAGGGTTTTAGAGCTTTAGAGCAATTTCTACCATGGAACAGAAAGGTTCCAACCTGGAGAAATGTAGGAGGAAGGATAAAAAATAAATAAATGGAGTAAATACGCGAATTCTTACTCTTTTAATTCAAGATCACTAGAAGGAAGCTTTTCAAACCCTAAAAGGAAGTCAATTGCAATCCTAGATTCTTTTTCCAAGAAGATCCCCTCTTTCTTCTTCCTTGGACGAGAAATTCACAGAAGCACAGAGGGAGAACGAGGTTCATAGAAGGAGGGAAGTGGTGAGAGCAAATGGCTCATTTGGGTGCTTAGGGATAAGTATATGAAACTTTAAGATAAAGAAAAAGAAAAAGTTGAAGTTCTAGCATCTTTCCAAGTGTCCATGGCCTTAAACTATTAAGAATATACATGAACACACACAAGAAGCTCCCCCACCATCCATATATACCTGGTTATTTTTCCTTTGTCGAATTTCCAATCCAATCAAATAATCCATTAGTTGATAGCTACTAAAGGTAGCTCATCCATGAAGGGTTAAACCCTAAAATACCCTTGAGGAAAACACCTTCAAACCAAGGTTTAAATAGGTGCCCCATGGCTCAACAAACTCAAGAATGATGATATAATATCCAAGGAACATAATTGAAGTGATAAATTGAAAATAAAACCTCTCAATTTGGTAAATTGTAGAAAAGTCCAAAATGTGCATAAAATTGCATAACTTGCTCAAACAATGTCCAAATTTGACCAAATTTGAAAATTAAGTTTTATTATGATTTCAAATCATATAAAAAGGTTATATTAGGTTTATAAGAATTCAATTATGATAATTAAGCTTATTCAACTCATTAATCAAGTTTAGGGGCCTTACAACTATAAACCCCTAACAGGGATTTCGCCCCCAAAATCCAAGGTAAACAAAGATGGGTACTTCCTTTGCACCTCATCCTATTACCTTCAGATAGTTACTTGAATATCATGGTTATGTCACATCATTAATACGTATCTCATCTTGGGTTAGCATAAAAAACCCCACCTAAGAAGACATTCTCAATATAGAATGTAGAAACTTGTTGTGTCATCTGTACAATTCTAGTAGTAATCTTCAACTTTAAATTCTAGCTATCATCCTAAAATTATATCTATTGTATCAACATATTACTCAAAATTCATACTTGCTAGCTTTTTACCAATCATGGCATGTGTCACATACCATTCCTTGAAGTATAAAAAAAGGCGATGTATCCATCCTTTTTTTCTAGATGCACTAACATTGGAACACTTGTCAGTTCCTTTTCAACATCAAAAGAAATGTTGACGATGGCACCTGTCATTCCATACAAGGAAACATCATTTCTAGTCAACCTTGTTAGGGGTGAAACAAAAACACTATCTTCACCTTACTAGGATTTACACAACCAACTTAGAAGACATATCATGATCCCATAAAGACACTTAATCAACCCCATCTCACTCTTGTTCAACTAGTCTCATAGTTATTGCTGCTTCAGCAACCCTAAGCTTTTTGAAGAAATATTGATCATATTTTTGACCATATTTGACAAGTCATCATTCAAAGTTGTATATAACTTGTATGACATGACTGGAACACTCTATTCCTCATATTCATAATTCTATTGGTACATTAGTTAGTCTAAAGGGCATAACCATAAACTCATCACGGTCATGTAACTTGTGTCATCTACTCTAACTCTTATGCATTGATATTTGATCCTAGGTTTATCTTAAAGGAACACAGTAGTACATGTCTACTTATCAACAAACCATCTATCCTTGATAGTGGTCTTGCCCAGCTATCACTGAACCATACATAATATCGTAGAATCACTTTTGTTTTTCCTTCCAAACAAAATTTAGAGGGTCATCATCAACTCTCTCTCTCTCTCTAAGGGGGAGGAACACTTGGAATGTTCATTTAATAAACATTTCCAACCTTCACATACTTCCCATACATTTGATACATCTTGGATACTAAGATTCATTACCTTGGTATCCACCTCATGTGCTATATAAGGAACTCACATCCTTATCTCATCTACTCTTACCAGCATAACAAATTTCAAGACATATAAGAGAAGTCTTCCTAATTATTGGAAGGCTCAAAAGCAAACTCACACAAACTTTATGATCTTAGAACCATATTCCAAGCAACCTTATTCTATAATAAGCTATCCACCCTCATGTTTAAAATGAATCCACACATACCAAGTGGAAATGATCCAATTGAAAGTTGTTCCTTAGAAAGGAAAGACACAAAGGGAAACACACTTCCCACATCATAGCAACATTTTTCAAGGGTCACTAGCAAAAAGGTAACCAATTCTATTTTCATTATGCAGGTTACATCTTCTTATGTATCATTTTACCTTTTTCATTTCAGGTTCCTTGCCATTAACAGAGGAATCATCATGATTAACATATCTCATTACTCCTTCCTTGATGACTATTTATCTTACTTGGGTGTGTTCTCTTATTTTATTATGTTTTTTAGCCACTTATCAATAGGTAAATCATCATATTCCACATTTTCTTCATTAAACTGGGATCATATCCCTTAATTTCTTTCAAATGCCATGCTTATTTTATATTAACACTTTCTTACACACGTAGGTTGGTATGAGATTAACTTAGGCTCCACCTTATTCCTTTGTCATTGTTCTCATTTATATTCTCTTTTTATACTTATCATTGGAGTTCTCTCCATCTTATGTGGATTTCATACCTTGAATCACTTTATAAGCATAGACTTATATGTCTTTTACTTTATCCTCTTCTTGAATCACATCTTCAAGAATTCCTCTTTTGCTTATTTGTATTCAGATTTAGATTTCTTGGTGTTGTGTCTTTCTTTTATAGTTACCAACAATTCAAGTTTTGATAGATAATGATGTAATCCTCACCTTCTCTTGAGGTAATATTGAGTTTCTACACCATGATTTCTAATTCATTATGCTCTTTAGATTGTTTCAAAATGACTACTTGATCAGAGTAATCAAAAAGATAACAATCTAAAAGTTCTATACTTACCTTTTCTTCAATAATTGAATACCTGGCCAGGGCACCCAAGTATTGAGATTAGGCAGTATGTGTGGGCTCCGATCTCCAAACGACGAATTAATCCCGATTTAATCATGTGCGGAAGCAATCGGTAAACAGCGGAAGACAAAAATCACGGGAAATTAAAACTTTTCGAGACAAGAGCCTGAAACCACAAACCTTTTCCATAGAAAAAGGATTTAACTGTCTACATCACTGACAATTACTTCTTGAGTAATTATATACATCATGATACCAAAATTCTCAAGGATTCATACTCCAAAACACTCCAGGACCTGAGAGTACAGAGGACACATAGGACTTGACTCTAACTACACCATGAAGCAGGCTAGATCTCCACCTGAGATATTTACTGCTCCTGATGCTGCTGTTGCTGGGATTGGTCACCTGTGTTCTTGTTCCTCCATCTTCGACGACCACCTAAAAAGTAGAAGTCTACGGGGTGAGACAATTATACATAATTTCCCCAGCGAGAGTTATAACTCTCCACTAGGCTTTATAAGCAAAGCAAGGAATAACTAAAGCAATAAGAGCCTTCAAGATATTCACTAGCAGTTCTGATGATGAGCAAGAGTTCAATCAATATTAAAATATGAGAACATCTATGCTATTCAAGATAACATCAATCAAATATCTCGTAGATAACTCTAACAGATATACTACGCTGTTGATTATGTTTTTCAAACATTATTGTTATGCCCTGTGGAGATGAGGCTTACCACTCATACTCCAACTGATCGCTAAGAAGTCACATCAGTATCATACATAGGTCATTAAAAGAGCCGGATTCTTATGACCTCATCTTCCTCAGTCAGTTAGAGGATCGAATGTTAGATATCTGGCGGGATATCTTTTGTTATAGCTCTCCAGGGTAAACTGGACCTTCGCTATTTTAGAGTTACAGTGGCGTTCTGTACTCTCTTCGTCATCGGAAGATTTCTTGTTTATCTTTTATCGATGCGGTGTTTGTGTCTTTAAGGGAGTGTAGATATACATCTCACCTTTAGGACTTTATGGTGGGGTCTGATGGACTACTAGAATCTACATCATCCTCTCACCTTTTCTTTTATAGTGAAGGTATGACGGACTACAAGAATCTACATCAAATACCTACACTAGGATGTAAGGTTCTACACATCCATGTACCCCACATACTCAAAAGTATGTGATCCAGGAGTTCCCTGAGGAAAACCTGTTTCACCATCATTTAGACTCTGACAATGATGGATCTATGATCAGGGCTCTACATTTCACTTGATTAGTTAGGTACATTCAGTATTCTTATCATCATACAACAACACAGCTATATATGAGAATACTAAAATGTAGCAGGCCTAACTCATTTCAATTACCAGTTCTCAATTATCTCATCACAAGTCATCTGTCAAGCATGACCTTGATGGTGTTTATGGCTCTTACAATCCATAAATCACAAAAGATGTCACTTAGCAGTGCATCAAGATGATTCACTATTCATAAAGCTTAAGACATGCTTTCAATGAATATAACATGGTATTTCATACCTGGGTATGACCATTATCTCATAATAACCTGCACGGTTAGTTCAACAGATAATCATAAACAATTCAATAATTAGGGATGCATTCCCAATTAGGGTTTCACTTGGAATCACCCTCAACTAGGGTTTCACATGGAATCACCCTCAACTAGGGTTTCACATGGAATCACCCTCAACTAGGGTTTAATTCAATAACCCTGTCAATCAGGGTTTACTGTTCATCTTCCATGTCATCACCCTAAAGTTAGGGTTTACTATTCACTCCATGGTGAATTGTACTCATTACATCATTATGTAAGAGAAACATCATCATTAAGGCTCTTAATTAGAATTAAGATCCATTAGATATTATAAATAGGGTTTCCATGACCTCACATAGGTGGGTCATTCCCTAATCATGCACATTCATGTGTAAATGAAGTATGTCACTAGAGTTTCCTCCTAAAAAGGGTACTTTCTCTCTCTAAGATACTTTCTCTCTCTAGAAATACTTTCTCTCTCCTCTCACTGGTAGATGGTGACAATACCACTCTAGATCAGGTTGAGATAAGTCTCCATTGACTAACATGATCCAAAACATCAACATCATGTGATTAGGGTTTGATTAGAACAAGGTTTTACCCCTTTAGACCCCTCAAGGGTATTTTGGTAATTTGCCACATGATTACCATCATGGGTTAACTCACTAATCACATAGTCCCTTAATGACCTAGGTTACCATTAGGGTTTAGATTGAATCATCATTGAACTAATTACATCATCAAATGATTAAGTACAAACCATCACCAATCTCCAAACGGTTTCAACCTTCAAACGGTTTCAACCACCCAAACGGTCTTGAGACCGTTTGGATCCAAACGGTCTTGAGACCGTTTGGAGGTGAAGACCGTTTGGAAGGGTTGACTTCCAAACCATTTGGAGCTTCAATCGGTTTGAGACCGTTTGATCAAACTTACTTGAGATCGATTGGACCAAACGATCCTGAGGTCGTTTGAGCCCAAACGGTCTTGAGACCGTTTGGCCCCAAACGGTCTTGAGACCGTTTGGTCCAAAAAGGGCTCAAACTGTTTGGACCTCCAAAGTGGTTCAAAGGTTACCAATGTTCATGGATATGTGTGTTGAAGTCCTCAAATGGTCAAAGCTATGCTAACCACTTATAATTTGAGTCAGTTAGGGTTAGCCTTAACCACTTAGACATCCAATTGACCCTCAATTGCAAGCCAATTAGGGTTCAATCCTCCTCAATTAGGGTTTTAATTCGATTGGTCATCAATGTTCAACAATGTGAATCAATTCGAGGTTGAACCTATCAGTTGACCTCCAATTGGGCTCAAATTTGGACCAAACGGTCTTGAGGTCGTTTGGACATCATCCAAACGGTCTTGAGACCGTTTGCCCAAAGTTTGACCAAAGTCCAAGTCATTTTGACTAAGGTTGAAGTCCAATTAGGTCAAAATCAGCAATTTTCATCAATTCATCAATTTCCTACAATTGGACCCTCAAACCATTAGATTAACTTAACCCTAGACCTTCAAACGGTCTTGGGTTGTGCCCAAACGGTCTTAGGACCGTTTGGAGAAATCCCCAAACGGTCTTGAGACCGTTTGGGTCCCTCAACCCAAAACTCAACGAGATCTATATGTCAAATCAGCACTTTTTCACCCGATTAGGGTTTCATGTTGAAGTACCTTCAACTCTCAATTGGTTAAGGATAGACTTTGATTCTTTGCAGAGATGAAATTCAATATGTTAGGAACAGACCCTCAAACGGTCGTCCCTTGGTCAACTCTTTCAAACGGTCTTGAGACCGTTTCAATCCAAACGGTCTTGCAAGACCGTTTGAGAGCAAACGGTTTGAAACCGTTTGAACCCAAACGGTTTGCAACCGTTTGGACCGAAAGGGTCCAAGGTCGTTTGAAAAAGTAACATAGGGAATCACGCCCCTCATCTTCAACCTCTTGCAAGGTCGGTTTCTCCACTGATTTTCTTGCAAACGTGCAAGGAAGAAGGGTGGTAGAAGGAGAATTTACCAAGTAAATTGCAAGAATTGAGCATACATATAAAGCATAAGTTTAGAGTTATAAAACCCGCCTAAAGGTTGATCTTAGAGCTCCAAGCCTTCAAGCTCCAAGCTTTAATGGCGTCCTTGAGCTTCCACAACTTGGTCAGAGGTGAATTCTCCAAGGAAACGTTGCTTTGGTCGGCTAGAACAAGAAGACTAAGTAAGCTAACCATAAAACCAACTTTAGAAAGTGAATTCCTCCATGAATTCGAGCTAGAAGGTGGGGTTTTCTTACCTTGAACAGGTTGGTTGCCCCCCCCTGAGCTCCAGAGCTACCCTTGGTCGTTTGAGCAAGAAAGGAAGAGAAGTGAAGGAAAGAAAGTCCGTTCACTTAATTGCAAGGGAAAAGGGCTTATATACTTTAGCCTCTTTTACACCCTAAGGACCTCACAAGATTGGAAATCACATCTAGGTCCCTCCTTGCTCAAAGGCACGACCAAACCTATCTATCCTTATGCAAATCTCATGAAATCTCAAGATCTAGGGGTAAAGGAATTCAACCTTCAACTAGGGTACATACATGAAAGGGTTTCATACCCATTTTAGGTGATTTCTATCACAAAGGTCATTTTTCTCATCTGATTATTAAATGATGTATCCCTTTCATCATTTTTACTCTAAATGATGACAAGAGTCATAAAAGATGTTCTAGATATTAAGAATTACAACTTGGACCCCTCAATTTGGGTAATTTGCACTTTACCCCAAATTAGGGTTTCTAAGGATGGGAATTGCTTCCACAGCTGCACCTTGGTGCTCAAGCTTGGGAAATCCCTCAAACTTTACCATAACCATTCTCATGATGTCTCAACATTAAAGGAATATCTTATCTTGTGAATTTTGCAAGTTCAACCCTTAAACTGGGTAATTTGCACATAGGTCCCTGCATACAACACAATGCTACAATTTTATACAAAAAGGAGAAATATTGATAGTAAATGTTCCTGAGGAACTTAATTACATGCCAGGGAGTGTTCACAAGTATATTAATTACATATTTAGGCAAAACTTCCAGGGTTAGGTCATAACCCAGGTCAGGGGTGTTACAAATTCTTTACCCCTTCAAAAGGATTTCGTCCCCGAAATCGATAAAGCATATTATAAGAAAAGAGCAGGATATTTTCTTCTCATTTCATCTTCTAGTTCCCAAGTGGCTTCTTCAACACCACGATGGTTCCAGAGGACTTTTACAAGGCTTATATCCTTCTTCTTTAACTTTTTAGTTCTGTTATCGAGGATTGACACTGGTCCCTCCTCATACGTTATATCTTCATTCAATTCTACTTCCATAGGTTGTAGAACTGACTCGGTATCTGGATGACATTTCCTCAGCATGGAAATGTGAAACACAGGGTGCAGCTTCTGCAACTCCTGAGGTAACTCTAGTCTATAGGCCACCTTTCCAACTTTTTTAACAATTGGATAAGGTCCCATAAATCTAGGAGCTAACTTTCCTTTCTTCCAAAAATGAAGGACTCCTTTCCAAGGTGAGACCTTGAGATACACTCTGTCTCCAACCTGGAATTCTAGGGGTCTACGACGTTTATCGGCATACGACTTCTGCCTATCTTGTGCAGTCTTAAGTTGTTGTTGTATAACTTTAATCTTTTCTGTAGTTTGCTGCACAAGATCAGGGCCTAACAACTGGTGCTCACCAGTTTCATACCAAAACAAGGGTGGTCTACAACGTCTACCATATAAGGCTTCATATGGTGCCATATCAATGCTATGTTGATAGCTATTGTTATAGGCAAACTCTATCAAGCTTAGATGTAGATCCCAACTCCCGGTAAACTGGAGAACACATGCTCTCAACAGATCTTCTAAGGTCTGTATAGTTCTTTCTGACTGTCCATCAGTCTGGGGATGAAAGGCTGTACTAAACCTTAGCTTGGTGCCTAGGGCTCTGTGTAACTGTTCCCAAAAGCGAATTGTAAACTGGGGACCTCTGTCAGAAACTATAGTGACAGGAACTCCGTGCAAACGCACTATCTCTTGGACATATATCTGGGATAACCTTTCAGCAGTATAGGTTGTTTTGACAGGTAAGAAATGCGCTGTCTTTGTCAACCTATCAACAACTACCCAAATGGAATCATGTCCTTTGTTTGTCCTGGGTAGGCCAACAACAAAGTCCATGGTTACATGGTCCCACTTCCACTGTGGTATGGGTAAGGGTTGCATTGTCCCTGCAGGTTTCTGGTGTTCAGCCTTGACCTGCTGACACACAGGACACCTCAGAACAAACTCAGCTACATCCTTCTTCATCCCAGGCCACCAATACATATCCTTCAAGTTTCGATACATTTTGGTGCTCCCTGGATGCATAGCATACATCGAAGAATGAGCTTCTTCCAGGACTAACTTCCTCAGGTTGTCCACATCTGGCACTATCATCCTTCCATGATAGCATGCCATCTGGTCATCTGACTCATGAAAACCTTCTCGCTTCTCATCTCCAAATTCAGATCTAATCTGCTGTACAAAAACATCTACTTGTTGTGCCTCCTTTATCTGCTCTCTTATGGTAGGTTTAATCTGCATCTCAGCTAACAGACCAGCTAACAATGATGCCTTCAACTGCACATTGTCTTGCCTTAAAGAGATAAGCATATCTCTTCTAAAGCATACTAAGGAACTTAGTTGTGCCCTATCCATGGTTGATGTTGTTGATTTCCTACTCAAGGCATCAGCAACCACATTGGCTTTGCCCGGATGGTAATCAATTGTACAATCGTAGTCCTTGATTAACTCCATCCAGCGACGTTGCCTCATATTAAGCTCATGCTGAGTGAAGATGTACTTAAGGTTCTTGTGGTCTGTGAAAATCTGAAAAGTTTCTCCGTAGAGATAATGTCTCCAGATTTTCAAAGCATGGACCACAGCAGCTAACTCTAGATCGTGTGTCGGATAATTCTCCTCGTGTTTCTTAAGCTGTCGGGAAGCAAAAGAAATCACTTGTTTATCCTGCATCAACACACATCCAAGTCCATTCTTGGAGGCATCACAAGAGATTATATATTCCTTTCCTTGCTCAGGTAACACAAGCACAGGCGCACTTGTTAACCTCTCCTTCAACAGCTGAAAAGACTGTTGACACTTATCACTCCAAGAAAAAGGAACATCCTTTCGGGTTAACTTGGTCAAAGGTAAGGCTATAGAACTGAAATTTTTAATAAACCTTCGATAATAACCAGCTAACCCCAAGAAACTTCTAATCTCCGTCGGTGTCTTCGGTTGTTCCCACTGCAGAACAGACTCTATCTTTGCAGGGTCAACACGAATTCCCGAGGCAGATACCACATGTCCAAGGAAGGATACTTCAGATAACCAAAACTCACACTTGCTAAACTTAGCGTATAGCTTATGTTCCCTTAGCAAGGTCAAAGTCCGGCGAAGGTGTTGCTCATGCTGCTGAGCATCCTTACTATAAATCAGTATGTCATCTATGAAGACGACAACACACTGATCAAGAAAAGGTCGAAAGACTCTATTCATGAGTTCCATAAATGCAGCCGGTGCATTGGTTAGTCCAAACGACATAACTGTGAACTCATAGTGACCATATCTTGTCCTAAAGGCAGACTTGGATATGTCACTGTCCTTAATGCGGATTTGATGATATCCAGACCTTAAGTCTATCTTGGAAAAGACTGTTGCCCCACGCAACTGGTCGAAAAGATCATCAATCCTCGGCAAGGGATACTTATTCTTTATTGTTACTTTATTGAGTTGTCTATAATCAATGCATAACCGCATCGATCCATCTTTCTTTTTAACAAACAAAACCGGAGCACCCCAAGGTGAGGTACTCGGTCGGATGAAACCCTTCTCAAGTAACTCTTGAAGCTGTTTCTTGAGTTCTGCCATCTCAGTAGGCGCCATCCTATACGGAGTCTGGGCTATGGGTTTCGTATCTGGGACCAAATTGATCTCAAAATCAATTTCCCGGGGTGGTGGTATACCAGGAAGTTCTTCGGGAAACACATCCTCGAATTCCCTGACTATCGGAATTTCAGCAGGGTTGGAACTCCCCTTGGTAACATCTACCACATGGGCTAAGAATGCGTAGCATCCTTGCCTCATCAACTTATCAGCAACCATAGCTGATACAAGACAGGTGGGCAGAATCTTTCTTTCACCTTGAAAGATCCATGTGTTGCTTTCATCAGCAAACACAGCCAGCTTGGACTCACAATCCAAGACAACTCGATACCTTTCCAAGGTATCCATCCCTAGGATTATATCAAATCCTTGCATATCAAGCGGTATAAGATCCACTTGAATGCGATGCTTAGAAAAGGAAAGTACACAAGGAGAGCATACTTCTTACAGAACAGCAGACCCACTCAACGGAGTCTCCAACAACAACTTATCTGCCCTATGACTAGTTATCATATTGCAGTTACGAATCACTCTTCGAGTGATGAAAGAGTGCGTAGCACCCGGGTCAATCAAAACAGATACTACACAAGATTTAGACATATCAGAATATAAAAGTTCCATCTGACCTGTCACTACTTGTGGATTGACCACTGCCTCTGGTGGGTTCATAGCATAGAACCTCGCCGTAGCCTGTTGTTGAGGTGGTGCTGATGATCCAGCTTGAGACGCTTGCCCGCGTCCTCGACCTGTTCCTTGAGATTGTCCTCCCTGTGATCCCTGTTGTCCTTGTCTCGGAGGCTGTGTCACACTGACATGCCTAGATCGGCAGTCCTTCATCAAATGTCCCACCTTACCACAGTTGTATCATCTTCCTTCTTGCGGTCTTTGTGGTCCGGTAGCAGACATTGATGCAGAACTCTGTGTCCCCCGAGGTGGTTGTCCTCTTCCTCTACCTCTACTAGGAGACCACTGAGTCTGAGGACTAGATCTAGATGGTGGGGGGTTAGGTGCAGAGGATCTAGATTTCTTAAAGTCCATAGATGAAGAACCCTGGAACTGTGGATACCTCTTCTGTGTTTGCCTCTTCTCAACCACAGATCTCTCTATCCTTCGGACTGACTCAACGAAGGTAGAGAATCTCTCTCGGTTCTCTAAGGCAGACACTGGGGTAGACATGTCAGCATTCAACCCCTTCTCAAATCTCCTGATTCTCTCTTCATCCGTAGCAGCCATGTGCGGACAGAACCGCAACAACTCCATAAACTTAGCTTCATACTCGCTAATGTTCATCATACCCTGTCTCAGTCTCTCAAACTGAGAGATCTTCTCATCTAGGAAGGTCTTTGGGAAATATCTTTGGACAAACTCCCGCCGAAAATCTTCCCACGAGATCTCTATTCCAGGTCTCTTCTGCTCTTCCATGGTCCACCAGTGACCAGCACTTCCTTTGAGAAGATAGACAGCATGTCTAACCTTCTCAGCTTCAGGGATGTTGAGGATCCTAAAAGCCTTCTCCAGCTCTGTCAACCACAAATCAGCATCTGCGGGGTCAGCAGTCCCATGGTACTCGGTAGCTCCGACACGACGTAGTCGCTCGAACGTCTTCCCGATACCTTGCCCCTCAGGCTGGACAGGTGCCCTAGGTGCAGGCATAGGCAACCTGTCGGTTATATGTGTCATGGCAGTCATGAACTGCCCAAACATTGTCTGGACTGCTGGGTTACCCATGTCAGCTGGGTCAAGCTGGGGTGGCTCTCTAGGTTGTTCTGGTACAGGCTGTTCCATCTCTGGTACTTCTGCACCTCCTTGAGGTGCACTGGCACTACTTTCTTCCACATACTCATCATGTGGCTCTGACATTCTTAAGTATCTTCTTCTCCTGAGGAGCAGAAGATTCTATTAGATGAGGAAGGAGTACTAAAAGTAGACTCGACATCCCAAGTCCTATGCCTCTGTAGACTCGACTGAACCTGGAGCTCTGATACCACTTAATTGTGGGCTCCGATCTCCAAACGATGAATTAATCCCGATTTAATCATGTGCGGAAGCAATCGGTAAACAGCGGAAGACAAAAATTACGGGAAATTAAAACTTTTCGAGACAAGAGCCTGAAACCACAAACCTTTTCCATAGAAAAAGGATTTAACTGTCTACATCACTGACAATTACTTCTTGAGTAATTATATACATCATGATACCAAAATTCTCAAGGATTCATACTCCAAAACACTCCAGGACCTGAGAGTACAGAGGACACATAGGACTTGACTCTAACTACACCATGAAGCAGGCTAGATCTCCACCTGAGATATTTACTACTCCTGATGCTGCTGTTGCTGGGATTGGTCACCTGTGTTCTTGTTCCTCCATCTTCGACGACCACCTAAAAAGTAGAAGTCTACGGGGTGAGACAATTATACATAATTGCCCCAGCGAGAGTTATAACTCTCCACTAGGCTTTATAAGCAAAGCAAGGAATAACTAAAGCAATAAGAGCCTTCAAGATATTCACTAGCAGTTCTGATGATGAGCAAGAGTTCAATCAATATTAAAATATGAGAACATCTATGCTATTCAAGATAACATCAATCAAATATCTCGTAGATAACTCTAACAGATATACTACGCTGTTGATTATGTTTTTCAAACATTATTGTTATGCCCTGTGGAGATGAGGCTTACCACTCATACTCCAACTGATCGCTAAGAAGTCACATCAGTATCATACATAGGTCATTAAAAGAGCCGGATTCTTATGACCTCATCTTCCTCAATCAGTTAGAGGATCGAATGTTAGATATCTGGCGGGATATCTTTTGTTATAGCTCTCCAGGGTAAACTGGACCTTCGCTATTTTAGAGTTACAGTGGCATTCTGTACTCTCTTCGTCATCGGAAGATTTCTTATTTATCTTTTATCGATGCGGTGTTTGTGTCTTTAAGGGAGTGTAGATATACATCTCACCTTTAGGACTTTATGGTGGGGTCTGATGGACTACTAGAATCTACATCATCCTCTCACCTTTTCTTTTATAGTGAAGGTATGACGGACTACAAGAATCTACATCAAATACCTACACTAGGATGTAAGGTTCTACACATCCATGTACCCCACATACTCAAAAGTATGTGATCCAGGAGTTCCCTGAGGAAAACCTGTTTCACCATCATTTAGACTCTGACAATGATGGATCTATGATCAGGGCTCTACATTTCACTTGATTAGTTAGGTACATTCAGTATTCTTACCATCATACAACAACACAGCTATATATGAGAATACTAAAATGTAGCAGGCCTAACTCATTTCAATTACCAGTTCTCAATTATCTCATCACAAGTCATCTGTCAAGCATGACCTTGATGGTGTTTATGGCTCTTACAATCCATAAATCACAAAAGATGTCACTTAGCAGTGCATCAAGATGATTCACTATTCATAAAGCTTAAGACATGCTTTCAATGAATATAACATGGTATTTCATACCTGGGTATGACCATTATCTCATAATAACCTGCACGGTTAGTTCAACAGATAATCATAAACAATTCAATAATTAGGGATGCATTCCCAATTAGGGTTTCACTTGGAATCACCCTCAACTAGGGTTTCACATGGAATCACCCTCAACTAGGGTTTCACATGGAATCACCCTCAACTAGGGTTTAATTCAATAACCCTGTCAATCAGGGTTTACTGTTCATCTTCCATGTCATCACCCTAAAGTTAGGGTTTACTATTCACTCCATGGTGAATTGTACTCATTACATCATTATGTAAGAGAAACATCATCATTAAGGCTCTTAATTAGAATTAAGATCCATTAGATATTATAAATAGGGTTTCCATGACCTCACATAGGTGGGTCATTCCCTAATCATGCACATTCATGTGTAAATGAAGTATGTCACTAGAGTTTCCTCCTAAAAAGGGTACTTTCTCTCTCTAAGATACTTTCTCTCTCTAGAAATACTTTCTCTCTCCTCTCACTGGTAGATGGTGACAATACCACTCTAGATCAGGTTGAGATAAGTCTCCATTGACTAACATGATCCAAAACATCAACATCATGTGATTAGGGTTTGATTAGAACAAGGTTTTACCCCTTTAGACCCCTCAAGGGTATTTTGGTAATTTGCCACATGATTACCATCATGGGTTAACTCACTAATCACATAGTCCCTTAATGACCTAGGTTACCATTAGGGTTTAGATTGAATCATCATTGAACTAATTACATCATCAAATGATTAAGTACAAACCATCACCAATCTCCAAACGGTTTCAACCTTCAAACGGTTTCAACCACCCAAACGGTCTTGAGACCGTTTGGAGGTGAAGACCGTTTGGAAGGGTTGACTTCCAAACCGTTTGGAGCTTCAATCGGTTTGAGACTGTTTGATCAAACTTACTTGAGATCGATTGGACCAAACGATCCTGAGGTCGTTTGAGCCCAAACGGTCTTGAGACCGTTTGGCCCCAAACGGTCTTGAGACCGTTTGGTCCAAAAAGGGCTCAAACCGTTTGGACCTCCAAAGTGGTTCAAAGGTTACCAATGTTCATGGATATGTGTGTTGAAGTCCTCAAATGGTCAAAGCTTTGCTAACCACTTATAATTTGAGTCAGTTAGGGTTAGCCTTAACCACTTAGACATCCAATTGACCCTCAATTGCAAGCCAATTAGGGTTCAATCCTCCTCAATTAGGGTTTTAATTCGATTGGTCATCAATGTTCAACAATGTGAATCAATTCAAGGTTGAACCTATCAGTTGACCTCCAATTGGGCTCAAATTTGGACCAAACGGTCTTGAGGTCGTTTGGACATCATCCAAACGGTCTTGAGACCATTTTCCCAAAGTTTGACCAAAGTCCAAGTCGTTTTGACTAAGGTTGAAGTCCAATTAGGTCAAAATCAGCAATTTTCATCAATTCATCAATTTCCTACAATTGGACCCTCAAACCATTAGATTAACTTAACCCTAGACCTTCAAACGGTCTTGGGTTGTGCCCAAACGGTCTTAGGACCGTTTGGAGAAATCCCCAAACGGTCTTGAGACCGTTTGGGTCCCTCAACCCAAAACTCAACGAGATCTATATGTCAAATCAGCACTTTTTCACCCGATTAGGGTTTCATGTTGAAGTACCTTCAACTCTCAATTGGTTAAGGATAGACTTTGATTCTTTGCAGAGATGAAATTCAACATGTTAGGAACAGACCCTCAAATAGTCGTCCCTTGGTCAACTCTTTCAAACGGTCTTGAGACCGTTTCAATCCAAACGGTCTTGCAAGACCGTTTGAGAGCAAACGGTTTGAAACCGTTTGAACCCAAACGGTTTGCAACCGTTTGGACCGAAAGGGTCCAAGGTCATTTGAAAAAGTAACATAGGGAATCACGCCCCTCATCTTCAACCTCTTGCAAGGTCGGTTTCTCCACTGATTTTCTTGCAAACGTGCAAGGAAGAAGGGTGGTAGAAGGAGAATTTACCAAGTAAATTGCAAGAATTGAGCATACATATAAAGCATAAGTTTAGAGTTATAAAACCTGCCTAAAGGTTGATCTTAGAGCTCCAAGCCTTCAAGCTCCAAGCTTTAATGGCGTCCTTGAGCTTCCACAACTTGGTCAGAGGTGAATTCTCCAAGGAAACGTTGCTTTGGTCGGCTAGAACAAGAAGACTAAGTAAGCTAACCATAAAACCAACTTTAGAAAGTGAATTCCTCCATGAATTCGAGCTAGAAGGTGGGGTTTTCTTACCTTGAACAGGTTGGTTGCCCCCCCCTGAGCTCCAGAGCTACCCTTGGTCGTTTGAGCAAGAAAGGAAGAGAAGTGAAGGAAAGAAAGTCCGTTCACTTAATTGCAAGGGAAAAGGGCTTATATACTTTAGCCTCTTTTACACCCTAAGGACCTCACAAGATTGGAAATCACATCTAGGTCCCTCCTTGCTCAAAGGCACGACCAAACCTATCTATCCTTATGCAAATCTCATGAAATCTCAAGATCTAGGGGTAAAGGAATTCAACCTTCAACTAGGGTACATACATGAAAGGGTTTCATACCCATTTTAGGTGATTTCTATCACAAAGGTCATTTTTCTCATCTGATTATTAAATGATGTATCCCTTTCATCATTTTTACTCTAAATGATGACAAGAGTCATAAAAGATGTTCTAGATATTAAGAATTACAACTTGGACCCCTCAATTTGGGTAATTTGCACTTTACCCCAAATTAGGGTTTCTAAGGATGGGAATTGCTTCCACAGCTGCACCTTGGTGCTCAAGCTTGGGAAATCCCTCAAACTTTACCATAACCATTCTCATGATGTCTCAACATCAAAGGAACATCTTATCTTGTGAATTTTGCAAGTTCAACCCTTAAACTGGGTAATTTGCACATAGGTCCCTGCATACAACACAATGCTACAATTTTATACAAAAAGGAGCAATATTGAAAGTAAATGTTCCTGAGGAACTTAATTACATGCCAGGGAGTGTTCACAAGTATATTAATTACATATTTAGGCAAAACTTCCAGGGTTAGGTCATAACCCAGGTCAGGGGTGTTACAGTATGCACCATGTTTATATGTCATGTTCCTAACTTAGACACCATCCTAGTCCTAAGTCCTAGTGTCCCTATTGACTCAACGAACCTAAAGCTCTGATACGAACTTGTGAGAACCTGTTACACCAAAAGATATTACTGAAAACATAAAACACAATCAATCACTAATTAATCACATACCCAAAAATATGGGTAAATTAAAACTGGTTTCAACATCAACACCCGCTCAAAAACATTTCCATAAGAGCCCAACATATTTATTGTATCCATACTATGCCAAGAATTTGATACAAATTGGTCTATTGCCTTAGCCACAACATATATACACAGGAGAACAATAGTCATATATGTCACACAAACAAGCATTAACATGCTAACAAAATTTTGATTCATTCGAAACACCATATAAAAACTTTTTCTGCCCGGACCAGAGAGTACAGGGATGACTCCAGTACACACTAGACATCTAATCAACTTTCGCACATATTCATTACTATAGCTCCTCTTTGCTTCCACAGGTTTGTTTTCATCACTTTCGATTACCTAAAAAAATATGGCAAACTACAAGGGTGAAACCCATGTCCCAGTAAGAGATATAACCTCCAACAATGTTTATTGATTACAACATTTTAAATAGTAGATAATTGAGCAGTTGGAGTACTTAATAGTCAACTTAATAGATTGAACAGTTTAAGTATGCTAAACAGATCAAGCAAATAACCTTAGCAACAAGTATGATCATCAATGCATATATAGGTAACAAATAAATCCATTTCTTTGGATAGATATCTACTCTAATATCATCAAATTGCATCTAATAACAATCATTATCATTAATATGAATATCATCATATTTCTTGATAACAGCACAAGAAATCTAGTAGCATAAGAATCCCTGACATCATGAATATGTCTAGTAACATAGCATGGTTAACAATATTGTCATCTCAAATAAAGGGAACAGATATATATCATAAGTAGAACTAACATCATAACACAATGAACTACATAGGCATAATTAGTAGTTTAAGCATTTCTAATTACATAGGCATGGCTAGCAATATTAAACATAGCTATCAGCAGCATCTTAACCATCAGTGTCAGTATAGTTGACAACATAAGAATAACTACAGCATAAGCATATCTATTATCTCTTATTGTACTAGACATGATCTCAGTGAAAAAAAATAAAACAAGGGTTATCATCCAATATGAAGCATTGTGTATAAACCTAAATAGATATGCTACACGGTTGTCTTACATCTTTTATTATTCCCAGGGGAATTTGAATCATACTATCCAAAGTTTGACTGACCCCTGCGAAGGGCTATTTAATTTTGTATAATATCTAGGAGTGTCGATATCCTAATATCTCTTCCCCTCTGTCAGTATGAGTAAAAAGGCAATGACATATCAGTTAAAGCTTCCACCACAGTGACATATAGTCAAGCTACTAACCACTAGTTCACCTTGGTATAGGTCACGGCACTAGAAACCAGGGTATACAAAACCCTCTAATCTGAGGTACAACCACAGTTGTCCTCAATCACATCATATGTATGAGGCATGACCATAGCCATCCTCCACAACATGCACTGTGGATGACAAGGATATATCCTCAACTAGCCACCCCCACATACTCAATAGTATGTTCTCCGAGTTTCCCTTAGGAATACTCATTTCACCATCTAGCAAGTTTTGACACTGAAGATGGATCTACGGCACAAGGCACTGCATGATTAGAGTTGTACTTGATTAGTTATGTCAATTGGGTGAATTAAGGATGCATCAAACAAGTAGACATACAAACCCCAATTAACTTCTAGCAAGCATATAAATATCACAACTTTTAAAAGATATAATTTCTCATCTCATCATCACATTGTACTATTCACTTGCCATTCATGAGACCACACTAGTCATCATACTATCACAAGATATAAATCATTTTCACAATATCACAGGGTATCAACCCTTATCAATACAAGAAGATTACACCTCATTCAGGGCTCAACCATGCCCAAAGGTCATTAAGACCATCATATTATTCCCTGCAAGATCATCATTATCTTTGCATGCTTATAGCAAGGCTCAACAACATCACTTACATATAATACACCAGATCAGCACAATATAGCATTAATGAGATAGGAGATATTCATAAACCATCATAGAACGGTTATATTAGCATTAATAATATTCCTTTATTACATCAACATGCAAGGAATCTAGATATGTTTAACCCTCATCATATTCATAATGCACATGTTTAGCATAAGAAAGTATCAACCACGTGGCTATGATAACCACCAATTAACATATTAAGGTTATGATCATATTAAGGAGGTTATTCCACCATAATTCCATCATATAAGAATGATAAACATGAATACTCATCTTTATCTTTTTGCATTAGAGTTAGGTTCAACAAGATAAATTTTATTAATGTTACTAATCCGCACTTATATCCAAACCCTAACTCACGGCATCCCCATTGGATCATGGATGCATAAGGTGAAGCATCACCATCACATTCAATAGTATTCTCATGTATGAACCCACACATAAATCAAGGTGTAACCATCAGGTTATAGCATACTAGGGTTTCAACAACAATAAGAGAGTACTCCATGATTGTATTAGTCATTCAAGGACTATTCATACCCAATTACCATCATTTAGTTATATTAAAGCTAGGTATAATAAGCTATACCTCATTAGGGTTACCCATTAATTCATTATGGTGATTATAAATCATAATCATATGAGGGCAAGGGTAACACTACAAGTTTAATGCATTGAACCATCAAATTCTCATCATTAGAATCATAACATTACACTACACACTTCACCCAAAACAATGGGAATATTGAGGCATCAACTTCTAACCATGAAACGTTGAAAAGGTAAAGCCATTGGTCGTTTACATAAGTAAACACCTTGAATGAATCATCTATAATGTTATTGAGTTGTGATCTATAAAAGTCACCATTTAACCCTAGACATCCTTTGATTAACAAAAATAAGGGTTCTGTTGAGAGTACAGGGAAACCCACAATCGACTGTTCATTTCAAACAAGCCATCTATTGTGAACATGTAAGCTCCTTAAGTTGATCATATAAAGGAAACCATCTAAATCACATTATTAGGACCAACATATTACATTATCCATCATTCCACTTTATTGGAGGAATAAACATTAGATCTTTACCATTGGGTCAACTTCATATGTTAAAACCATCAATTATAGTTTAGGTTCGACCATTGCATCAAGTGACCCAAGAAACCATTGGTCTATAGCATAATTGATGCTACAACTATATGATTAACTCACCATAGATTGTGGAGACCTAATCCACCATCACTAGTGACCATTAAGTCGACATAGGTTGTTAGATCAGCACTATATTCATTAATCACCCTCAAATATCAAACTAATATCACCATTGATTGATAGCATCATTAGTGGTACACCCCCATCTCACAATTTTCACTAATCATGACATTAGGGCATAAATTGAGGATTTAACGTAATACAAAGATCACCCTTAACTTTTTCTTCTCTTTCAAAACTCTTTGTTTTTTCGCATTGAACCACATAAACCAACTTTACAAGGGAATCTAAACATTGATTTCTCTAATCTGATTTCAACAGTAAAAATGCATGTATGAACATTCATTATGTTCCTCATACTTTTAAGCACATAAGACTTGTTGATTTGCACATATTTCTAAAAGAGGAATAATGTTATACATAATCATTTCCAACTCTCTCTTATTTCTTTACAAGGACCTGATGTGACAAGGACCGACTGAACTTAACTATACTCAGACTTAACTCTTGTGGCATATCTACTCTGATGCAATGATATCTCCTTCAAGTCCATGTGATTTTCCTAAAAATTGTGAGTAGAGGGGTGAGCCTACTCGCTCAGTGAATGAGTACTTCAAAGAAACAGTCTAAAGCACTGATATAATCACAGATATACTTTTGAGCAATTGATATCAATTATAATAGCAGTAAGCTTTAAAGAGTCTAATAAATTACAATCATAAATATGGCAGGATACTCTACATATCTATAAGAGTGAATCAATATATGAAATTCTTGATTGATCATAAAGAGAACTAATAATTCAAAAACATACAAAGAATAATTGAATAACTGTACTCACTTGTTTGACCTCTCATTCATTTTATAATGCCCTGATCATATGTAGTGTACTCTACATATGAAGACTCATAGTGCACAACTATCACACCATACAAGACTTAGAGGACACACCCAGGAAATGTTAAGTCTGACTACTCTCCTAGTCTGCAATAGGGAAATGGCTCTCTGGCATAAACTGGACTCCTCCTCTAATGTGAGCACACAAGTGGAGAGTCAAGCCACCTCTTGGCTTTTCTGTACTCTAGTGCCACCAGGACTTCTGGTTGATGTTGGGCAGTGCAAACTATAATTTAAGGAGACTTCCACTAGGGCTTCATCCCCTGTGCCACCTGATAGCATGTTTTGACCCTCATACACTGGATGCTTTCGGGTTTAGGTCATTTCACCCCTAAGGCACAGACCTCACATAGGGGTTCTACGGTGTTTAGGGCTCCTAAGTCTATTATTTTATTATTCCTAGAAAGCTCTTTCTAAATTTGTACCCTTCTTTTACTTATACTTGACTCTGGTATCTCTACGGTGTCGCATCTACTTATTTGAAGTTATAATACAACATGTATATCATTCTAAACTTGGCAGAGAAGCTGAGTAATCAACATACTATACATGCAGGCAGACTAAAATTCTTAAATAAACAGATTACATGTCCACTTGGCACATACACACTAGAATCGTGCAATTTATCATCTTATTACACTGATCAGAGTTAATTACTTGACATATGAGTAATCGTCAATATCACCTGCAACTTATCTATAATTTCTCAAAGAACATGCATATCAACCCAAATCTTGAGTTATGCATCTCATAACTCAATTAAGAGTTAATTACTTATCATGACAAGAATTATTAATAATAATTGAGAACATTGATATCACAATACTTGATTCATTGAACACCCTACCCTTAGGGTTTCATTTAATCACAAGAAATGCTACAAAGAAAGGTGTAATACATCTATTATGTACTTTTCAAATCTTTACAACACATGATACCTGGGATCTCAATCCCTTATCACATTACTGGGAATTCTCATCCCTTCACATCATTATCATAATTACTGGATCTGGGTATTCAAACCCTTAGATCATCACATAGAATTGTTACCTCAGTAACAAGTAACTATTACCTCTAGGTCCTTAGACCAAGGTATTCATTTCACTGGTTGTACAAGTATTCTCATGGCTCCCATAAAGATTTCATGTGACATAAACATTCACTGAGTAAAGACTACTATCAACAAATCATATAAAATCAATATATTTATGAAACTTTGGAACTTAGCTGAATTTGGGTTTCCATGCCATTCACTGGTATATCATACATCAATAATAACATTGAATAAATAAAGTCTATCATGTTAAGAAAATCCCTTCAAATGGATTTCACGAAATCTATTGGCAAATATTCAACTTTCCTCGCATCTAGGGTTTCACCCTCTTCACTGAGATACCAAACAAACACTGCTCACTTTAAACAAAATCCAAGATAGTATCTGACATATATGTACTATGAATTTAGATAAACAATCATTCAAAACCAAGGGGATCTAGATAAGAAACTTTCTCTATTTACTTATACAGCAAATTTCATTCATAGACAAATTCCCTATATTTTAGTTTACTCTTATAACCTCTATGAATACTTAGGGGATTCTCATTAGAATGCATTTTATACATTTATAATATGATTTTATCATCTGAAATTCATTCAAACAAAGGAAGAATCCATTTCATATCATTTTGCGACAACTTAGAACAAATAGACAATTCAGGCTTTGTAATCGCATACTAAGCAATTAAAGATTGTGGTTGATTTAACCAATTTTCATGCAATATATTGTTTAAAGGAAGTTCCCACTCACCCTAAGGTTTTAAAACACCTTATGAACGTATCCCATATCTGAAAATCTTGAATCCATACCAAATCCCTAGCAATTCTCCCAATTCTTCTTCCTTTCAACTTGGAAACCCTAAAAATGAGGGATTATGAAGAAAGAGTGAGAAAAGGGAAAGTTTTGATACCATTTTGGATCAAATCAGAGGAGGGATGGAATTTTGACATGTGAGAGAAGATCCACCATGAAACTATATCTGAAGAAGCTAAACTTACATGATTTCATCATTCCTCGGACTGTAAAACCCTAGGTCAGCATCTGCATCAATTTCTCCTCTCAAACCCTAACTCTCTCTCTCTCTAGGATTTCATTTCTCTAGATTGAATCACGAATTATGATAGCTCCTTGTGTGTTAGGTTGACCATATAGAGCAATTGAGCTTCTTGGGTTAATTGCACATTGACCCCTCACTAAAATTTTTCTTATTTCAGCAGATTTTTCTATCATAAAAAGGTTTCTATGAATTCGTGTATTTCATAGATCAAGCCTTCTCCAAAAATTATGAGAATTTAGCATGTTGTGTACAATTGAGTTATAAAGCTTCAATTAAAATTGGGATCATTCCAAGCTTCCATTAAATAATTAAAAATCGAATAGTGCACTACTATCCAGAATTTTGCAGAAATATTAGTTTTCATAATTCGTCTACTGATAAGGTCTAGACACATCCGAAAATTATGAAAAATGTATATGTTGTTTATGATTGAGTTTCAGATCTCCAGTTAAAATTTCAGATAATTTAGAGTTACCAATAAATAACTAAACATAAAAACCTACACTGCTAAAAAGCACTCTATTAGCATTTTGGTTGAAGTATAGTTTGACCAAGAACCACATTCAAAAAACACTCAAATATTCTGAAATTTTTCTTGAATATGAATGATTGAGTTATACATATCATATACAAAATTCAATTAAATATAAAATTTTTATAAAATAATAAAAATCGTTTACCACACTGCTATCCTAATCAAATTCCATACTCATGTACCATCAAAACCCTAATTTCAGCCAACTAGGGTTTATATTTCTCAAACCCTAATTTCTCAAACAATAGAACACTTAACATTCTTATTAGTTTTAAAACATCATAATTTAATTATAATTATTAATTATATTTAAGCAATGATCAATCCAATTAAGCATATTATCATCTAGGTAAAGCCTAGTTTACCAATTATGCTCAGATGCGCTCATAACAATTTGGGTACTTAGTGGTTAATCACTAAGCTTCTAATTAGGCCAACGCCTGACCTAAAGGGTGAACGTTAGTTGACATCCTTTGTCACCACCATTATTTTTCATGAAAACAACACCATCAGTTGTTGCAATGGTACCACCATTGAGTCATGTGTTTATAAAAGAAATCAACTATAAACCTTAAAATTGACCATTGGTTGATAGGTGTTTAGCACCATTGGTTGTCAAATCAACATGATCCAGGTCATATTATACCTTAGGAATAATGTACACATGAATACATGTTCATATAGAACTGAAATCGGAATAGGGAACATTATAAAAATCGAAATCCAAGTCAAGCATAGCTTTTTAGTGCATGGATCATCATTGTCAAGCAAGAATATGAGCTAGAAAGCTTATGGTAAGAAATAAATGTGGATAAAGTTATAAAACTTGCCTATAATTAGAAGATAAACTCCCAAAAAAAAGAAAACACAAGTAGGTAGGGTATAAAATCCAATCATAAGTTGTGAACTCGTCCATCTAGCACATTTCTTCATCAAATGAGTAAACCCTAAGCATAAGGAGCAAGAAAGGTAGGGTTTTATAGCTTTAGAGACATTTCTACCATGGAACTGCAAGGTTCTGACCTAGAGAAAGGTAGGAGGAAGGATAACAAAGAAATAAATGGAGGAAATAAGGGGATGCTTACTATTTTAGGTCAAGATCACGAGAAGGAAGCTTTTCAAACCCTAAAAGGAAGTCAATTGCAACCCTAGATTCTTTTTCCAAGAAGATCCCCTCTTTCTTCTTCCTTGGATAGGAAATTCATAGCAGCACAGAGGGAGGATGAGGTTTATAGAAGGAGGCAATTGGTTGAGAGAAAATGGCTCGTTTGGGTGCTTAGGGATAAGTATATGAAACTTTTTTTTGGTCGGTAAAAGCATGTTACTATAAAATTGAGTCCAAAACTTTGGGAACAGTGTATTGCGCCCCTTACAACCTGGATGAAGACATCCATAGAAATAAGATAGAGGTTGTATATAAGGGAACCTCCAGAAAGGGAGACGAAAGGAATTTAAAGATAGCATACAAATCCTTACAGACTCCAGCCCGACAATCTAAAGGAGCACCTTCCTGACAACCAAAAAAACACTAGCATTTAAATCATCTCATAAATATGTGTCGTCTTAGTCGGTAGTTGGATGACATAGCAACTGTCTTGGGGTTCAATAGAGATTAGCATTGCTAAACATCAAATACATTCCCTCATCCAGACCAAAATTCTTTCCAAACTATAGAAAATATCATCCAACAGGATCCATCAAAATACTGAATCAGTCAATTCATATCCATGAACCAGCTAATCTAATTAACCTCCACTGGCATTATAACCATTCCTGAAATTATGGAGAGTAACTTGACAACTAGACCATGTCCATCAACCAACATTCATCAGATCTTCGAATCCTAATGGACAATCAATCCAACAACATCAGAAGCGAAACAACACCAGCAACAAGAATACACTGGGAAAGGGTCTGAGTTAAACCCTTCCCATTTTTTCCTTTGCTGACTTATTTTTCCTCTTGGACCATGATTGTTCGAATTCCAAGGAATTAGAATCCCACTGATCAGGTTCAGTTCCAAAATCATTGGAATCTTCCACCTCCTCAAAGAGATTTTCCTTCCTTTCTTGATATTTGATTGAGAACCCACAGCTCTCCCAGATCTTATTGATCTTCTAAGAGTCAGATCCTTTATCTTCCTTACAGCTTCTAGCAATCTCCAGCTCCCAATCCAAATTAAGACTTCCCACATTGAACACTGGAGATGTCCCAAACATGTCAGGTTCTTCCAGTTGTAGGTGTGAATTAGTGGATTGGCATTGGTGACCAGTTAGTTCGCTGTTGAGGATTATATCTTTAATCTGTTAAATAATGAAATATCGCAGATTGTCATCTCCATCAGAGTGGTCAAGGTTGGCATCAGTTGGCTACTTCTCGACCATCTTATCTTGAACCACCTTAGATTGCTCTTTGGCGGTCACTTTGGCAATACTTTGAGCACCTGAAGATTTCCCCAGCCTGACTTGTAGGTCCATCTCTGGTGGAGGTTTTCTTGCTTTCAATGGACAAGAGGTAGCTTTGTGCCCAAACCTCTTACACTCGGGGCATGTGACAGGCTTTGACACTACCTCAATCTTCAGAAGCATGGGTACACGGTCTACTTCCACAATGGTCTCCTTAGGTAGCTTCGAATCGTTGCACATCTCAATGCAAGCCAGGGAAGCACTGAGACATCCAGCAGTGACTGAGTAGTCATCGAAATCCACCGGCCTACCAATAGTGCTGGCAACGCTAGCTATGTGGCTTTGCATCCAAGGGATACCCATGTTTTCAATCTTGAACCAAACTGGAACATACATGAAGGAGAGAGGTTGAAGGGGATCTCCTAGTTTCCAGGCATGGGCAACGATCAAGGAGCCATCCATAAACCAAGGAGTTTTGTCTAGGACTCTCTCCCTCTCACTGTGAGACGGAATCTTGATGATGAATCCCTCTCTCTCTCTCTTCGGATATGATCTCAACAGAGCCGCTGGGTCTCCATTGCCTGCAAATCCAGCCAGAAAGTTGGCCACTAAATGGCTTCCTACCAACGAAACGGACAGAAAGGTACTCTTCCTAGTTTGGAATGGAGCATTCCTGACTCGAAATAGAAGCACATATAATGACGTTTCTGAGGATTGGTTCGATAAAATTGATCGAATCAGCCACAATCTCTTCCCAATCCTGCCTATTGATCTTCAACCAGTCTACAAGCGCGACGAGGTTGTTGTTTCATCAGATTTACTTGGACGAGATATCGGGGGGTTGTTGGAGGAGGCGTTAGCCACCTCCTTTCCTTTTCGCATCAAGGCCCTAGATGATTTTGGGGTACTTGCGTGGACTGTATTGCCTCCATCTCCATTTGTCACTGATTGGCAACTTAGAGGAGTCAAAGAAGACTCGGCAGCAGCTTGTCCCCTTCCCCCTCAACCATCAGGGTTCTGCCCATGCCCTCACCCCCTTCCACCTCGCCTCTGAACCATCTCCCCACCCATGTTCCTATTATCCATTACTTGCATTCTTAAGTATATGAAACTTTAAGATAAAGAAAAAGAAAAGGTTGAAGTTCTAGTATCTTTCCAAGTGTACATGGCCTTAAACTATTAAGAATATACAAGCACACACACAAGAAGATCCCCCACCATCCATATAGACCTACTTAGATTTCCTTTGTCGAATTTCCAAGCCAATCAAATAATTCATTAGTTGATAGCTACTAAAGGTACCTCATCCATGAAGGGGTAAACCCTAGAATACCCTTGAGGAAAACACCTTAAAACCAAGGTTTAAATAGGTTCCCCGTGGCTCAAAAAGCTCAAGAATGATGATATAATATCCAAGGAACATAATGCAAGTGATAAATTGCAAATAAAACTTCTCAATTGGGTAAATTGTAGAAAAGACCAAAATGTGCATAAAATTGCATAACTTGCTCAAACAGTGTCCAAATTGGACCAAATTTGAAACTTAAGCTTGTCTTATGATTTCAAAGAATATTACAAGGTTATATTAGGGTTATAAGAATTCCATTATGAAAATTAAGCTTATTCAACTCATTAAGCAAGTTTAGGGGCCTTACAAGTCATCACAATGTCTTTCTTTCTTCCACATGTACATTCATCCCTCCAGAGATGGCATCTTGGGTTTGAGAAATTTATGTTAATATATGGTGATACACATAGGGTCGTATAGTTTGTAGGAAGTATATAAAAAACTAAGCAGGTTAAATGATAACACATTTGTGAAACTTTAGAAATCATCAAAATTTGATAAGAGCAGATATTCACAAGTAACCACATACCTTATTTCCATGAAGAATCATGCAAAGTAATTCAAGCATATATATTCCAATCAACTAAGCATAGATCCAAGTAATCATTTAATCTACATGTATATACATCCTAATGTGTCATCAATCATATTCAACTCATAGTAACCTTGTGTACATCCCAACTAGGGTTGAAGGTTGTCTCAAGGTTGGATAATGAACAACGGTATCAAACCCTAATTCCATCAATCTGTACTTTATTAAAGTTATTACTCATAGTATACATTAGCTAAAACTCTAATTATCAAGTTATGCATTTTATGTCGTGAAGAGAAACTATGTTAGATTATGCAACTTAAAAAGATAATGACCAAAGCAGATTAGGTTCTAAATCCTAATTGTCATATTTATGACTCAGAACCTTTAATGATGATCATTATTATTCTAAATTGTATCAAGGACTTAGATTCTCATAAGATTGAACTGATTAGGTTATTATGAACAATTAGATCAATTCATGTGCATTAAGGTCATAGAAAGGTATAGATTGGTTTCATAACTCGAATTACACATGTTGATGATTATTAACTTTAGAAATCGTAATTATTCATTATAATAATCATTCTCTTGGATTCATATTATGTTCAAAAATATCAGATTATATCTCAAATAATAGTGATTCAATATTATTGAACATGTTAATATTCTAATCTAGGTTTGCTTGTGTAAACCACTTGTTAACCATGTATTAACCTTACTTTTAGAACAGGAAGCATAATCAAGTCTTAGAACTAATTTATTTAGATTCTACTCATTCTCTTGATTAGTTTTATTTATAGTTTTTCTATAATCCAATATATGGTCTAATTACTACATTTAATTCAAATTGATCACAGATAGACCAATCTTATGATGCCACATCATCAAGGAGATATTCCCTTGACCAGACCACATCCTTTATTGGTTAAAAGGACCCTTTTTCCTGACACTGTGAATTTGGGGTATCACATGTGTAGGGGAACTATGCTATATTGCCTCAAACCTTCTTCTCCCCAGGGTAGAAGTGAAACTCTACTTCCCTAGCACCATAGTTGCAGAGATGTGTACCCTGGTTTCTGAGTCTCCTGACCAATGGAGGGTTTGAGAACCTCTGGCAAACATCCTTGGTACTTGGCCAAATAGAGGGTAGGTTCATAGTGGACAGATTCTGGAGGAACCCTGGCTGCCAACGACTGGTTTAAAGCATGAATAAAATGGAAAAGAAGGATGATGGGTACTCACCTAGGTGATCCATGCACTCTAATTGAGGATGAAAAGCCTTGGTAGAGCCCTCGAGCTCCCTATGATCCACCAAGGAACTCATCATGATCAAGCTTTGCTACAGATATGGTTGAACTGGAGCTAGAAGATATATGGGTCAGGGTTAACTCTACGTGTTGGATCTCTTTGAGGAGTCTCTGTGTTGGGGATCAGAGATGTTGAGGGTGTTTATATAGGGAGTAGTATGGGGTTTCTGTGATGTTGTTGGTTAACAAGTTCCCCATAAATAACGCCAAGATCCAAAGAAATCTCCCATGATGAATCCATCCTTCTACTGGGAACAAGTCCCATTATTTTCTTTTCCTTTTTAGATAAAACCCCAATATAGGAAAATATTTATATTCCTCTCATGATAACTCCTTTTCCTGAAAAACCTTGTTTTTAATCTTATCCTCGTTTAGGTAAGATATTGAATCCAAATTAGTCAAATACTACTCCAAACTTGCTCCTTTATTAATTTCTAGATATTTATATAATTAATTACCTGGATCATAGAGTGTCTCTAAATATTCTAAATTTTCTTTTAATATCCTATATTTGGATTATCCATCACCTAATAATATCATGGGTCCTATTTTGTATCCCAGGGACCTAGTAAACCTTAATTGCAAAAACTCAAATAATTCATATCCCTTTCTCATTTTTACTCCAGTTGGTCTGAAAATTGTATATGTTCCTCATAATCCTATAATATCTCATTGACCCAAGTTTTCTGTCTAAGGAATGTTTCTAGATATCATTTTCTCTCTCTCTTCAAACAAGGGAATGACATTTAGTTATTACAAGTAGGTTCCTCATCCTTCATGATTTTCTATAAAGTTCTAGAAACATCCTTTTACTATGAAACTTGGAGGGAAACACATTAATGCCTTTCTTAACTTATAACTATTTTTCAAACTTATTGGGATAACTCTCATATGAGAGACTTGTCATTTATTTAGTTCCTTTAAACAATTACCTCTACGTCATATGGAAAGTCCTTTTATCTCATATTCTAGAATTATCTTGGTTTCCCAATTGCATTCAAGTATTCCAAAGCTCAAACCAAGATATCCTTATTTGATATCTCAAAACTTGTATTTCCATTCATGGTTTGATAATTACTACCTTAATTATCTAAATTACAAATTATCTTAGAATCTCTTAGAAACATACATATTATTTCATAATTTGACTATCTAACAATTCACAATGTCAATATCATTTATTTTTGCATGAAATCTATTATTTCCTAATCTTGTGCCACTAGGATCTATTTTCAAAGCAAATAGTCTCATGGGCCTCACTTAAGAAATCTTCTTATTAAATTAAGCCTTATATTAATAGGATATAGATTTACCAAATTTTAGGATCTAATAGAAAATGATTTCATCAATATAGCAGCAACATTTCTTCCAGTCAGTATTACGCAAATTTTTTATATCTCCTCACTAGACAATCTCATGCATGATATAGCAATGCTTGAGTATGTGCTTTTCACGTTGATGTGATATGGGTTCCTTAACTTGTGCAATATATCCATTGTTGTCGTAGTATAGTCCTACTATGTCTACATTATTCCAAACCACCTTAAGCTCACTAATGAACTTCTTGATCCATATTGTTTCCTTTGTTGCATTAGAGGTAGGAATTGACTCGTCCTATGTTGTAGAATCATCCACGCTCTCTTGCTTAAAATGTTTCCATCTCATTGGTCTATTGTTTATGCAAAATACAAATCTTAATTGCGATCAGTAAGCATCCTTTTTAGTTTGGAAGCTTGCATCAGTGTTATCCATTACCACCAACTCTTATTCACCGCCATAAATTCTTCTCAAGTAATTAAGAATATTTTTTACTACTATCCAATGACCGTCACTTGGATATGACTAGTACCTACTCATCATGCTCAAAGAATATAAAACTTATGTATGCATACATATCATTGCATACATGATAGATCCAATTGTCAAATCATATGGAATCTTACGCATGTGTCCCTGTTCTTCCAAAGAGTTGGGACATTGAGTTTTGGAGATACTATTCCATGAGAAATGGGTAACTTCCCTCTCTTATAATTCTCCATGCTAAATTCTTTAGCATTTTGTCAATGTATGTACTTTGACTTAGACCAAGAACCCTTCCATATCTATCTCCATGTATCTTTATTCCTAGTATATAGGTATGTCATGTAGAAAATATTTCCCATCCAGTCCTTAACAAATTATAGAGTAGGTACGTCATGTCCCATAAATAGTATGCCATCTACATACAATATGAGAAATACAATCAACCTCCCACTAAATTTCTTGTGAACACAAGGTTCATCTTCATTTTGGATAAATCCAAATTGTTTGACTGTCTCACCAAAATAAAGATTCCAACTCTAAGATGCTTGTTTCAATCCATAGATTGACCTTTGTAGCTTATATATTTTATTGGCTTCATGTGTTGTGATAAAGCCTTCAGGTTGTGTCATCTACACATCCCCAAGAAAATTCCCATTAAGGAACTACATTTTAACATCCATTTTCTAGATCTCATAGTCATTATAAATTGCAATGTCAAGCATGATCCTGATACATTTAACCATGGAGACTAGTGAAAAAGTTTTATCGTAGTCAATACATGGCACTTGTCTAAAACCTTTTGCAACCAGTCTACCTTTGTAGGTTTGTACATTACCATCCATGTTGGTATTCTTCTTGAAGACCCATTTGTGCCGTATGGGTTTTACCCCTTTAGGTGGACCCACCAAGGTCCATACCTCAGTGATGTACATGGAGTCCATCTCATATCTCATGGCTTCAAGCCACTTCTCATAATATGGTCCCTCAATAGCCTCATTGTAGGTAGTTGGTTCGTCATCTTTGATGACCAACACATCATCTTCTTGAGTCAAGATAAATCCATATCTCTCTGGATCAAGATGTGCCCTAATAGACTTTATAGGTTCATGTGTTATGATAAGGATTTGAGGTTCCATATAAAAATTTGGTTCCTCTTGTTCCTTATCTACCTACCTCTATTGGTTCAATGTTATCTTGTTGGTCTTGAAATTTTGTAAGTTCTATTTTTCTCCCATTGGTTCCCTTGGGTATAAAATCATTTTCGAGGAATACATCAGTTTTGGAAACACACTTTATTTTCAAATGGAATCTAGAAGTAGTAACCCTTAGTTTCCATGGGGTACCCAACAAAGATACATTTATCCTATTTGAGTCTAACGTATTCATAGAACTACTTCTTGACATAAGATTTACATCCTTAAATTTTCATTATAGACATATAGGGATGTTTCCCATTTCATATCTCATATCATGCTTTTTGAATGGATTTGGTTGGAACTTAGTTTGTAAACATAGAGATATGAAGAACATGTCCCTAAAAGGGAATAGAAAGATCAGATAAAATCAATATTGATTGTACCATGTCCACCGAGGTGTTCTTCCTTCTTTTTGACACGCCATTATGTTTATGTATTTCAGGTGAAGTCCATTGTGATACAATACCACAATCTCTCAAAAGGGCCCCAAATCTTGGCTTCAGTATTCACCATCTCGATATGATTGAAGTGCTTTAATTCCTTTTCCAAGTTGATTATGTACATCATTCGTGAATTCCTTGAACTTTCCAAAGGATTTTGATTTTATTTTTATAAGATACACATGTCCAGATCTACTGAAGTCACTAGTAAAAGTGATGAAGTACTGATATCCACCTCTAGAAGTTATTCTAAAAGGTCCATATGCATCATTATGTATGAGTCCTAAAAGGCCACTTGCTCTCTCATTATTTCCAAGGAAAGGATCTTTTTTCATCTTGCCCAATAAAAAGGATTCACATGTCTCTATTGATGTCAAATCAAAAGAGTCTAGATAACTATCTTTATGGATTCTAGATGCACTTCTCATTTGTGTGCACTAGACAATAGTGCCAAAGATTAGTTTTTCTTTATTTATTGAGTTTTAACTTCTTGGTATTTATGTCACACACATTTGTCTCAAGATATAATAAATAAAGACCATAAGACATAGGGGAACTACCAAAAAAGATCTCATCTTAGAAATGAAAATACAACCATTCTTAATTACAAAATCAAAATCATTCTTATCCAAGCAAGATACAGAAAGTAGTCCTCTAACTCTATTACAAGCCCACCGGGTAGAAATAAACCATAGGTCCCTATTACAGTTATAGCAACTCTTTCTCCGTTTGCAATGTGTAGTTCACCTCCCCTTTATTAAAGGGTCTATTTGATTTTAGATCCTACATATTTGTAAATATATGAGATCCACATCTAGTATCCAATACCCATAATGAAGAAGTATGGAAGTTTATTCCAATAACATGTATACCTAAAGTGGAGATCTCTATCCCCTTCTTCTTCTTCAGTTCCTCAAGGTAGAGAGTATAATTTCTTTTCCAATGTCTATCCTGGTGACAATGATGAAAATTGCCTCCCTTACCCACACCTCTATTTTCTTAAGTGTAGAAGACCTTTGGATAGATTTAGAACCTTTCTTAGTTTTTACTTTTCCCTTAGACTTTCCTTTTCCTTTGCTAACCATCAGTAAAAATTTGGGCTTGTCTTTCATTTGTCCCTCAACACTTATTTACATACCATGTAGCTTAATTAATGGCTTATCAAAATTGTTTGTGTTGTAATTCATGAAAAATTGCTTGTATGAATCTGGCTACAATTGAAAAATTAAATCTATGACTAACTCTTAACCTAAAGGAAAATCTCAGTGTTACAAAACATTCCACATACCCAATTAACTTGAGTAAATAGGGTTCAACTAGATCAACTTTTGTGAGTTTGCATTTATAGGGCCTTTGAGGCATCATACCTCTTTTGCCTTGCTTGTTTTTGATAATTTTTTGTGAGATGTGTTATCATCTCAACAACATCCATGTTCTCATGTTGCTTATGAATATCATTACTCATGGAGCAAGCATCAGGCATTTGATGTCCATAATGTCATTGAAATGCTTCCTCTAAGAATCACTTGCCTCTCAAGGTGCATTAGGAGTTGGTTAGTTAGGTATTGGTGTATCCAAGGCATATATCTTATGGTAATGTGTGAGAACAATTCTAAACATCTTAAGCTAGTCATTAAAGTTATTCTCATTATGTTTCTTTTTCTAAAGGACTGATCATATAAAAAACAGACTATTTCTAGTGTTCTCCATTGATCTACATAGAAGATATATTACATGAGTCAATTGATTTGAAAAGTAATTCAATTTCCAAAAATCTAATTAATTGGATTAATTTGGACTTTAATTAATTTTTATCCCAATATTTTATTTAAATTAATACCACTCATTATAAATTTGGAAGACCACATAAAGCAATTTCTAGTGGGCTAAGATTCAAAATAGTAAGTCATTGCTCAGCCAACTTTAATGCCCACAACTTAAATATTAAGGTAGGTAACAATTACCAATTGCATCATATGCAATTCTTAGATAGATGGTTGCACAACGTTGTTTCAATAATTCATCATATAAATTATATCCCAACTTATGCCTCTAGGTGCTTAATACTATTAAAATCACCTAGTCAAGTCCTACCCAAGTCCAATATAATAAGTACGCACCCCAATAGGTAGGTCCACATACTTATTATCACACTTTTCCAAAGTAGAGGTGCACCACTCTTGGCGTGTCCACACTTAGTCAAAAAAGTTTTCCATGTGCATCACACTAGAAAGGCATCTTAAACATTGATATTATATTGAGGAATTTACATAAATATCCATTTGTGTCCAATCACCATTACATATATGTTATTACATGTATTATATAGTATAACAACCACCACATGCGATAAAATAAGATATGGCAACTAGTACAACAACTTGAGATAATAAGTGTAATAGAAAAACAAATAAGAGATTGATATCTTGATCATACCCTAGATCTGCCCTTTTAAGATTTATGTTCGTCTGATCTGACAAGTTGATCAGCCAATCTGCAGTCCTTGGTTTGGAAAATCTAGTGTTTCTATTGATCCATGATCTTGTCTTGATCATGAACCCTCCAAGGACCATCCTCTTTTGTGTGGGCTTCTGATTGTCTTCTTCTCTCCACCATAAACCATTGGTTATGTCTTCACATCATTGCATAATATAAAATTTACATGGAGAATGAAAGAAAGAGGCATGGCATGCAAGCGATATACATGTTGTGTAGTCTTTTGATCAAATCAAAAAATGATATTACATGTTTCACATCACACCATAATGATCGAATTGCCATATCTCGCCAAGAAAATAATTTATAGGCATCAATGGAATTTATGTAATATATATACATATCATATCATATATTATATTAGGTGATTTTCATGGATACAAGTTTGTACAATATTTTTCCAATGAATCATTTGTGGTTTAAAACCCAAACTGACATTAGAAGCATATGACATCAGATTTGATACCACTCTAGGGTTTTAGGGAAGGGGTCATATTGGAAAAACAAATATTTCTTCCCTTTCTACTTAAAATGTTGGATCTGTTGTAGCTATAAAATGTTAGTGAATAAAACATATAAGAGGGAATAAAAGTGATACCTTTGTGTACACTACTTATTTAACAAATATATATGTATTATGTTGGTAAATATTTTGATCTTTTGGATCTAGATCCAGACTTGCCACCAAGCAATACAGATAGATTTCTAGTAGACATGGATTGTCCACCAAGCAACAATTTTGTTGTCGTCTTGTCGATAAGATTCTCTAAGTCTCCACATGTGTGCCTTGGCCTCTATTTCATCCATGTGGATGAGGGAGTGGAACATGGTGCACCACATAGGCCACCAAGTTGAAGTATAATAGGAGTTGTCAAATTATTAATTGTCCCAGAACTCCCTTTCGTACCTATCTTGCGCAGTAGTTATGTGAAATTCTTTTTCTCTCTAAGAGTGAAGTTTTATGCCAACTTGTCTAACAAGTTTTATCAAAATAGTTGTATCACCCTTTGGGATGTGTCGCCTTTAAATAGGATATTCATGGGCTTGGAAAATCCTAATTCCAATCCCTTTCCTATTCACAATTCCAAAATAGTACAATGTTAAAAACTTAGACAAGATTGAGATTTCCCAATCTGCTTTGCATATTGTCTGACCTTAGTCCTTTATCTCCTGATATCTGAAGTAGATCGACCAAACACATGACTTCATATCTATATCTAAAATTTTAAAATTTTCATATTGAACTAAGTTCGCCCGATCTTAGAAGCAAATCATCTTATCTCAAAAATCTAGTGGAAAACACAGTCAATCAATTGCACTATTGACCCAATCATCTGATTGGTCGACCAGAAAAATGTGATCGCCTCATCAGAAGGTTAATCAGACTTTTATATGATTCAAAATCATTCTAATCATATGTTTCATCGCAAACTTTGATTCCCTTATGTGTCCTTGTGTGTGTGACCCGATAGGTTCCTATTACGTTGGTAGTTATGTTCAAAACAACACAAGCAAAAAATTATGTCTAGACATACATCATTACCACCCAAGTGATAGGAATGAGTTGAACAACAACTACAACTTTAAAGTGTTTAGTGTTGCCATGTTCATATAATCCCTTTGTTATAGATATCTAGATTGAAACTAGGACATGGAATGCCATCCTCTTAACATTCCATCTATGTTCCTTGAACTAGAGCAGACTATTTAAGATATTGTGAGATCAGTATCATATATTGACTCACATTAGCATGTCCATGTATTTCATAATCTCACTTATCAAGTGTATAGAGGTATCACTCCAAAGGTGGAATAAATTCCAACTACATCACTCATAGCATGCCCCCCATTTCTCACAGTGTACTCAATCACCACCTTTTTGACAACTTGTATTATTGAGCATGTTGGGCTAGTGTCAAAGTACACAGAAAAACATGTGTTACTATAGTGGCTTTAGGTCTAAGGATCACCGTCACCATTATCACATTGAGATGTGACTTTGACGTGTCATTACATGACTTCCATGTGTCAATCTCAATGTGGTTCTATCCACTGCAAGTTTTTCTCGAACAAGTACCCATGCATCTGAGTTGATATCCAATATCATGACTAAAGAGATGTAGGCATCACTCATCATACATGGCATGCAAGTCTTGTTTATTATTGTTGTCCTATACTATCCACAATAATACCAACTAGGGACATAAAAAGAATGGTACTCTTATTATACATATTATCTCATGTTTGAGTCCTTAACCTAAACCAATTGGCATCAAGTTAAATCATTCTTAGGACATTGTTAGATTTATTTTATATCTCTATATTGAAACAAACATAATAATTGGAACTGCCATTTATTAATTACTAAATTAAGTACAAAATATCTCTTTTACAATCATCACATGATGGTTCTCAGGGTATATAACCAACATATTGATCACCCACTCTATGTGATTTATCATTAGGATGTGAGAGCACCAACATTTAAGATTTGAATATCAATTATCCTTGGTTGATGCGTCGACGAGAACTTTTGAAGGAAAGTCCTTGAAGTAGTAGATATATGATATTGCAAGTAATAAGATATCATACTTACAGTATTATTCACATAGAAAAGTTTCTAACGCTAAAATGGGAAATTTTCTTAGCTCCAATAGATATTTATACAAGTTGGATATGATCAAATTGTGTTGTAGTAGTGGTGGTATAACCTAATTCCCCCCAGTGTTTTCCATCATTAGTCTAGACCAAATTTTATTATAAACTTTTACTTGTCCTTGAAATTAATAACTCAACCAAATCAAATCTTGGTTTTAAATATATAGTCTTAGTTCAACTGAACAAATCTAGAAAGTTTTATAAAACTTTTGTCCCTAGGGATTCGGTCATCCAATGTACTATGATAAGACCCACCCACTTGCATATGGTATTATTAGATATTTTTTGGTAAAAGTCAAAAGTCTAGGGATCTTCCTTAGGTGAAAACCACATCATTTCCCTCACAACCATCATAAAGTGGTTCTTTTGCATCTTTTGTCAGCTTACAAAATTAAATAAAATCATCGCTCAACTCATCATTTTCAATAATTGTCACCCATTTCATTAAGTGTAGGAATACAGCTATAAAGATATCCTAATCCATACCTTATCATTCCTTATACATCATCATCTTCATCCTCAACACCATTAGCCTCAACTCCAACATCATCACCATCATCAAAGTTGATCAAATTATCCAGTTTACCATGTGCCACCTAACATGTATACGACTCAATTTTCCATGCACGGTTAGATCAGTTGACATTTCATTCTTCATCTTGCAACTTCTGGTGTTACCCTTGATGTAGGTACAAGGTATTAAGGAATCAACGCTACATTTTAGATGCAAATTGAATAAAATTTTAGCCCCATTTTCACATTTTGTTGATAATCGATTCTTATTTTTCATCCAACTATTACATGTTCCAACCATTAGATCCTATAAAGATATAAACCATTGTTGTTAAATTAGTTTATCAAAATCATAAAATTATATAACTTAGTGGTTTTCTTATAAAAAATACATAAATGTCAAACCTAGTTAGCATTACACTAGTAAAATATATTACAACAAATGTAGAAAATCAAACTACAAAGTAAACAAGTAATGTATACTACCACTATTTATGTGGATAAATAAATATACTATCACTATTTATGGGGATAAATTAATATAAACTCAATTTATAAATCCAAATAAATAAAAATTGAATAGTTACATTAAAACAATCTTTCATACTCATATGTAAATATACATCTAAAGATATCAAAATAACACTCACTCAATTTTAGGTTGAAGAGATATCCTTCATTTTAAATCATGAAATTCTCAAAATGATAAGTCAGTGGACCATATATAGGGGAAATTTCCTATTATATAACATATTCTTAATATACAATAGATGATTTAAAAGTTATATAGTGTATAATTCTATATTTCCATCTTATTTTTGAAAACTTCATACTAATTAAGGAACTAGTGATTGTTGGAATTTTCTAACAAATAGCCAGAAACCAAGGGCATAACTGGATATTCAAGAAGAGGATCATGAGATATTAAACATAGAACCCCAACAACAACAACAAAAACCTTGAAAAGAATTCCTTCCCTTAAGAAAAGAACAGTGGAAAAAAACATGGATAGTGGATTCACTATCCTTCCTAGACATCATAAAATAAAGGGTAAAAGTTTTTCTCTTTTTGTTAGATCATCAGTGATTAAATTTTATCAATACCAACTTTCCCAGTTGTTGTTCTGACAATTATATATACTATGTTTCCTAATTAAGGAACAAAATAACCTTCAGATACAAGGGCCTTTTAACCTCAATTTAAGTCATTTTAGTGTAAATTTACTCACTTTAGGCCTGAATTATGTCCATGTAAGTCATTTAGGGATAAATCAAATCAAATTAGGCCTGGTTTTGTTCATGTTGTATCTTTAGTACTTCTTTATTCTATTCCATTTTTCTTCTATGGCAAGTCTATCAAAGAAACAACCAATTAACTTGTACTTTTTGGGAGGAGAATTTTGATATCAGATGTGAAAAAGCACTTGAAAATAATATCTTTTAGAAAACAATTATATCATAGAGTGGTAGTATAGGTTTATCAATTATTCAAGCTAGGGATACCTATTCTTCAATTAATTTGATCTTTCAATCTACAATTTTAGTTTGCTAATGAATTATTCACTCTCCCTTTCTATATGGTCACTCAGAATGTGAAACTCAAAAAAATATTCATCGAACAAGCTTCTGTAAAGAATCAACAATATGGACCGCTCTCTCTGTACACAATTTCATTTTGAAATAAGGAAGCAATGAGGAGCCCTAATAACGACTTGATGAGTTAAGCGGCTTAACACCACTTATTTGTAACCATGGAATCAATGTAAATGTCTACTTACATGAGAAACCACATAATTTCACCACAAACTAAAATGTATCAAATGAATATTATCCTTCTTATAAGAATACTTTTATGTGTATAACTAACTGATACAAAGCATGACTTTTTTATTTCTACTTTTGCAAGTATTTTTAAATTGGTTGATAACATTTATGTCACAACATTGTGACACACAACATTTATTTGTCGCAAATACGCATGGCAATTTCCGTTCAATATCCACATGTATTGAAGAAATTGGTCTTAAGAATTGCATATCCAATTATTATGTTGCAAGGATGTGTCATTATTAATTCCACATTAATTTTTATTATGAACGTATGCAATAGTTGTTACAAATTATTTCTAGTGTGAATATTTAGCCACCCACCAGGTAATGTGTTTTTTGGCTTAGTAGTTTCTCTCCCAACATGTAAATTCACTTCAAATATACAATTTATTGTTTTTACTTATCTATTTGTTTGATGTTTCATTTCACTCACATTGTCCCTTTTTATCAATTTCCAGGCAAGTGTTGAGATATGTAAGAAGACCATGAAATGAGCTCTTTACACCTTTAGAATATGTGTGGTACACATTCTTCAACTTTTGTACTTAAGTTGCATCTTTTATTGTATGTATCAAGAATTAGTTTGAGCATAATATCAATTAAAATACTTTTAGTATATATAAGATCCTTTTTATTTTAGCATAATCAGCTTGTTGATGTTCATAATGAAAAGTACTTAAAAACAACAGTGGTTTCATATGTTAAAAATCATATTAAACACAATGTGTAGTAAGAAAATGAACTAGGCTGCAAGCAATATGGAGAAAAAATGAAAAATCATGTAAAGTGTGGTGAAGCATTTCTAAAACTTTTTTATTTATGAGAGAACCGCCCCCGTAGAAGTGCCACATTCATGACCCCCCCCCCCCCGACAACATAAACTCTCGGGGCATGAGAGGGTGTGGTCCGGTCACCCCCCCCTCCCGCGCCTAATCAAATTCTTATTACTTTTCACAGAGCGCCTTCGGCGTGATTTGAACTCGGGTCCTTCATTCAGACTTACCGAGCCATAACCAACCGGGCTACTTTAGCCGGACTAGCATTTCTAAAACTTAAGAATGTGGGGTTGATATATATTAGACATGGGGTTTATATATTTTAGGAACATGGTGCCCAAGAAGACCATTAAGTTTCTAACAGTTGTATTAATCCAGTAAGCACATGAAGACAATGCTATTTTTCTCTCAATCAATTTGGATTTAATAAAAATTGTATAGGAAGACAAACCAATAAGAAAGAAGACAATGCTATTTTTATAATAACAATGGTTCAGAAGACAATTGAACCATTTCTAAAATACAACAAAAAAAACTAACAAGACAACTAACCATTTTGAAAACCCAAGTGTCTGGGGTTGATATATATTAGATGTGGGTTTGATATATATTAGACACATGATGTCCAATAAGAGAATTGATCTCATAACAACTATACTAAACCAATAATTAGTTGATTACATGTTATTATTCAATAAATCAATTGATCTCACAACGACTGTCCAAGAAGACAATTGGAGACAATGTTATTTTCCTCTCAATCAAATTGCATTTACCTTATTATCAATTTGTATGTGTGAGTAGTAAATTAACCACCAGTGTAGTGCTTGAGAAATATAGAAGCAACTTTTCTTCGAACACTTCTCTTTTTGATGTCTTAAACCATGCTACAAGACAAAAATCAGTTCTATCCCACCTAAGAAGATGGGTTTTTTATAATTTTAGATTGATCCATGATCATCTTCATTGACTACTCCCACAAGTCTCTGCAGCAACATTTGTCTAAAATGAGGGTGTAATGTATAAGTTTTGAAGATATTTAGGTATGTGAATGGGGATGCTAAACTTTTAAAACATATATAAAAGGTGCTTTCGTGGATGATATATTGAATGTTAAAGGTAAGTCACTTCACGTAATGTATCTTCTTATCATATGTTCATATGAGCTTATTTGGCTTCCGTAATGGGTTTAAAGTAACATGGATGGTTGGGGTATCTAATCTTCTGGAATTATTGTGTTTTCTAGATATGAAATTTTGTAATGGTGTGTCTCTATTTGGCTAGACTTTATTATCATTTGATCTATACAACAGAACCTTTAGTATCATGGGTCTCGGGCATGGGATCCTTGTTTTGTTGTATGATGGGTATCAGGCATGGGATCCTTACTCTTTGTATGCATATGTGTGAATGCATATAAGGTATCTTGTGAGGACATTTAATTTTTTAGTACACTCTTATGATGTTGTTCCAAATCTGGTAACCCAAATTTCTATTTGGGGTGTTGAGCTGATACAATTGTCAGGAAATCTTATTATAAACTAGTTTTAAGAAAAAAATAGTAAACATGAGGATGTGTATTAATATGTGTTTTCCTATAGAAATGGGTACTTACACATCACTAGCTAGAACAAGATACTTAGATTTGGAAATAGAAAGTATGAAATAATACTTTTAGTTAATTTTATGATTACTCTTAGTAAGTTAACCATTGTATTCATTATTAAATTTAATGTTTCACTCGTGTGTTAAAGTCCCTTAGATTTTTTTCTAATCATAATCTTTCATTCGTAATACGGGAAGGAAATCCACCATGTGGCTGGGGAGTTCTTCTTACAATGTTTTTTGGAGTGGGTGTACATAGGGTGGCTTTACCTCAGGTGGACATACGTAGAATTAGAATAGGTAGCACATGAGGAGGTATAAAGGCATAAAGAGGATCCGCGATGAGCCTTTTTTGTCTTTATGTCACCCATGTATATGTGTATATACATATCCTTGAATATATATATATAGATATAGATATATATATTAAGCCTATGTTAGACCTAATTTTTAATAATGTGACATCAATGTGGTCTAAATGAGACTTAGAATGTCCAAATTTAACCTTACATTACATCAAAGTTGACCTACTTTTTCCTAAGATGACCTAATTTGAGCAATAACATAAGTCATTTGGCCTAATCATACATTTATAGCGAAAAATCTAACCTATGTCGACCATTTTAGACCTTAATAGGACCTCCTTTTCTTCTAACTAAAAATCACACTTGTGGTGATTCAGATAGACATAACATGACAAAAAATAAATTGTTACAACCTTAAACTTACCGAACACACACATATGTTTCACCTTAAAGGTGCTATTATAAGGGCATAAAATTCCCTTAATGCCCATATTATGGGAGTCTCCTTCAACACCTATGGTGAGTGCCCTTGTGTGGGCTCATGTGCAAAATTTAAAATCAAATTGGTTGTATGTCTAGATTGAATTACTCAATGAATAAATGATATATCATACTATTTCTTTCTAGATTGTATGCTAATAAATAATAGTTACTACCTAGCACATTTTTATAGGTGTAATAGTTGTTAATATGGCTTCTTAAATCGTCTCTAATGGTTTCTTAGGATAAACAAGGATTTCAATGTGTTTAATTTATAATAGGTGTCAACGCCCTAAACTTTATTGTGATGTTCATGGAAACTGGATATGACTCAATGCTATAACTTATTATTCCTCATAACAGCCAAAAACTCAATGTGTATAATCAAAAACCTAATCACTTGTGTCTTATACTTGAAATTTGAGAAATATTTAACAATAAAATGGAAGTATATATATCGAGAAGTTAAAAGGAAGATATCCCTTAAAGTCCTCAATACTTGCTTTGAAGTAATAACTAAACCCAACAACAACAAAATGAAGGAACTAAAAGAAGGGGCATAACAATAGACTAAAAGTAGGTTCCAGACGGTAGAGTGAAATAACTAGTTTAAATCAGAATGCAATTTATGTAGTATTACAAATAGAAGTAAACACAAAAATGAAGGATGGCACACCTATTTAGAAACTATCAAAAACTTGTAGATAATACCTAGCACTTTTTTAGAAGTTACAATCAATATATTTTATAATATGAACAAATTTTGTGTTGAAATCAAAAAAAATAAGTACAACAGATGGCTAATTAGTGTCTTACATATAAACAAAGGAGGAAGGTACATTGTCACACACAAAAAAATCTCAAATGTACAGATCCATCTTTTGGTCGTATTCTCTATTTTTCATCCACGTGTGAGTAGTCACAAGGAGATATCCACTGACCAATGGATCTGCATTCCTCTAAGGAGGCAATGAGTGTCAGAGAAAAATTAGAAGCACATATAGTAGAGGATAAGTATTAGGGATTTGTAACACCCAACTACAAGATCGAGAATGAAGGCTTTTGAATAGGGGATCAAAAGCATCAATCATTGAGAAGGTGATCAGGAGTGTCGTCCATTGAGCATATGGTAAAGAGTGTTGACCAGCAAGAAGGTGATTAGGGGTCAGACACTGAGAAGGAAACTAGTATTGTTGGACACAAGATATTGGAGCTAGAGTATCGGCCTCCTAAGAACATTATCAATAATGTTGAAGTGTGGGGGCTTTGAGAGGAAGAGATGCTTTTAGGGTGAGGTGGTTGACTATCGTGTGTTGCTTGTCTCTGAAATTCATAGTTGTGTTCTTTTATGTGCCATAAAAGAGACATGTTGGTCTCCTTACGATAGATTAATGTGAAGTTGGAGGTATCCTTGTTAGAAAGATTGTTGGTATTGCTACAAGTTTAACCTATGTTAAGGCAGAAGATCAGAGATGCACAGCATGATGATACTATGATATAGTAGATCCGAGTAGAGTTTGGCAACAAGAAGTTTGATGGTTTTCATGAGTCAGAGGATGGGACACTACGCTACCATGGTAGAATAGTAGTTCTTGATGTTAATAATCTAAGGAAGTTGGTTACGGAAGAGGCTCATTCTTCGATGTATGTTATGCATCCAAGTATCATCAAGATGTTTCACAATCCAAAAGATTTGTATTGGTGGTCTTATTTGAAACATGATATAGCTGAGTTCATGGCTAAGTGTGTAGTGTGTCAGCAGGTTAAGGCAGAACATCAGAAACCTACAGTAACTTTGCAACTGTTGTCTATACCATAGTGGAAATGGGATCATATCACGATGGACTTTGTGGTTGGACTTCCTAGGACAGACAAAGGTCATGACTCCATCTCGGTAATTTTTGACATGTTGACCAAGTCAATGCACTTTCTTCCTATAAAGACAACGACATAGATGAGAAGTTGGAACATAACTATATTGATGAGATAGTTCATTTGCATGGTATCCCAACTACCATTGTGTCAGATAGAGGTCCTCAGTTTACTAGTCACTTTTAGGCATGTTTATACACAGATATGGGTATGCATTTGAGGTTGAGTATAGTGTGTTGGGAAGGTGGCTTACATGCTAGAGTTGCCACCTGAGTTTCCAGTTGCATTCCAGTGTTCCATGTTAGCAGGTTGAGGAAGTGTCACCTTGACACTGAGTTGGTGTTGCATCCTGTGGAGGTTGAGCTAGATGAGGATGTGTCATATATGGACGGTCCTGTGTTGATCCTAAATAGGAAGATCAAGAAGTTGAAGAAGAAGGATATCATTTTGGTTAAGGTTTTGTGGCATCATCATGGCGTAGAGGAAGCCACGTGAGATCTTGAGAAAGAAATGTGTAGGAAGTACTAGTCTCTTTTCACGTAGTATTTTGGGGGCAAAATCCTTGTTAGTGGTTTATTATTGCAAGACCCCTGACCTAGCTTAGTGCTTAATTGTTCTTGATTTTCTTAACATGATGCTTGAACCTTAATCTAAAATTATGCTTTAATAACATGTGACATGGTTATGTTTTCAGTTTGGCCCTGTTTGGTTGATGTGTGAGCTAGTTATGCTTGTTATGGACCAAGTTGCAATTTATCCATGTTGAGGGTCTATCTTGGTAGGTTATACCTTTTGTGCCTTGACATCATGAGAGAGAGTATGATGTTGGTGGGTGCCTTGTTATGCCTTGGTTTGATGAGGAGATAAGTGGTGACATCTTGAGTGTTGTTTCTAGGGTTTTCTTCGATGCCCTAGTTTGGTGTTCACCACTTGTTGACCGTTTGAAATCTGGGTTTTTCAGTGACCACCCTTATGTTTTACTTGCTTTAATCTCTATGGTCGATGGTGTTTTGGTAGAGCCTTGGGTTCCCTTTTGTTGAAGAAGGTTGGAACTCTCTCTTGGTTTGCTGATGATGTAGGGTTTTGGTTTCGTCTCTTGAAAGTCTTCGACTATGATCCTTTATGGTCATGTTTTCCTTCGACCGATGGTCATCTAGGACCAAGTTAAGTTTCTGACTCTTCTTGACTTTCATGACCTATCTTTCATGCATGGTTCTTGTTGATGCATGGTTGTTCTTTGGTGGACAAGTGGCACCTTTGTGCATGACACCTAATCCCTTTCACCTGTCTCTAACCTTGAGTATATATACCCTTATTTTCCCATTCATATGATCCTTTTGCTCTCTCATCCCTCTCTCGTCTTTAGAGTTCAGCCCTTGGATCTTGGTGGTGAAGAGGAGCTCATCCTTGAATCTTTGGTGGCCGATCATCTTGCATGTGGTGACCTTGAGTTGGATCATCTTCTCTTGTTGCTTTGTTGGTGATCTTTGATCCTTGGTAAGTGATCTATCTTGATCTTGTTCCTTTGTAAAGCCCACCTCCTTTCTTCTTCTCTTGGTTGAATCCATGGAGCTTCCATGGTAGTGATTGTGTTGGGGTGGAGGTACTCCTTTCTCTTGGGCTAAATTCCTAGTTTTCCAAGGTAGTGTTCAAGTTGAGTGAAGGAACTCTTCTCCCTTTATCTCCCTTTATTCTTTTTGGCCTACAGTTTTTGTTCTACTTCTTTCCCTTTAACCTAGGGTTTTGTTCTCTTTTGAGGTGGTGACAAGCTTGGTCATGAAGGTGATCAAACCTAGGTTTCTCTCTTGTTTTTGGATCTTCTTGCTTGGAGGTGGTTGCACCATCATCTAAGGCGGGTTATATAACTCTCTTCCCTACTACTATTGCACTTTATTTGTACATGAAAAACTTGTTCCTAAAACGTGATTACATGTTATTGATAATGATATTTGGGTTCGGTGATGTTCCTATAACGATCTTGTAAGTATTTGTTCCTTTACCTAAACCCTAACTCATATGCCCGAAATGTAAGTGGTGTAGATGATGGTGGCCTTACATGCAAATCAACCTTGGTCTTGTTGTCTTGGTATTTGGTTCGGTTATCTTGCATGAGATGGAGCTTGGTTTTATCTACATGTGCTTGAATCCTGGTTTTCATCTATCATCTCATGGTTTTCATGTTAACCTTATGTGATGCTTGTCTAGGGTGTTGATGATCATCATTTCCATGATGTTCCACCTTTGTGTCGCTTGAACTCCTTGATGTTAACCACATGCTTTAACCATACCTTATTAAGTGATGATGGTGTTCCTTGAGTGGCAACTGAGGATGTTTGGTTCGATGGCCTTGTGGTCTTTTTGGTCATTGATTTGTTGAATATTTTGGCCGTTGATCTTGTCTTTGTTTTGGTCTATGAAGATGGTGCTATGATCTTTGGTCGCAGGAGGTGTTTGGTTCCCGTTGACTGATGGAGTCTGGTGATATTCTTAGTTGTTGATGTGCTCTTTGACCTATGGATTCTCTTTGACTATTAGTATGTTGTTGATGGTATTGGTCGCTAGCATGGGTTGTTGGTCTTGGTTGCTAGTTTTGGGTGGTGTCTTCGACCATGATGAGTTGTCTTCATCAATCGCCTAACCTTATGAACTCCTACCATCTTTGGTTGATGGTTTTTCTTGGACATGTTATTCCTTTATGTTGTGGAATAACAATGATGATGGCTGACCTATATGCTCCAAGAATATGGGAAGTAGTAGTGTGAGGCTTGAAGTGTTATATCATTGTTCTAGAAACCCTAATGAGATACATATAAGAAACCCTAACCTTGATTATGAATACATGATGTAATTCTTACCTTATTTGAAGTATCTAGCATGCAATGAAGTATTCTTTCTCTCTCCTACTTGTATAACTTAAACATCACATGTTAAATAAATGTCATAGCTATTTAATGCTACGGTGTGTTTGATATGATATAAGGTGACGTTTATGAGCCTTATAAGGCATAATGAGATAATGATGTTGTGCAAGAATTGTGTGTTTTGGGTCTTATGACATGGTAGAGGCTCAATGCCTAGTGTGAGGTGATATCCTCCGATGATGAGATGAGGGATTGATATCCCCTAGTGATGTGATAATGTTTATGGCCTTGTATGGCAGTGATATCAAGAGATGATGTGATAAGTTCTTACTTCATACGTTTTATATATTTTGGAGTTGTAACATATCCTTATCTTTGTAGAGTTTGTTTAGGGTTTATACGTTGTAACTTGATTGATGCTAAAAGATACCCAATTGGCTTAATTCATCAAGTGAATCCCTAATCATGTGGTTTCCATGTGCCATAGATCTATCTACAGTGTCAGTACTTATTGGATGGTGAAATGGATTCTCCCTTAGTGGAAGCTCGAAGTCATATATTGTTGAGTATATGCATTTGACATGATTGGATGCGGTCATACCCTAGTAGGAGAATGGTTGAGGCCATATCTCAAGTGATGTGATTCAGTATATGTATATGATATGTTTTGATGAGGGTTGTGGTCATACCTTGGTAGGAGTGTGGTTGTGGTCGTAACTCAGTTTTCACTAGTGTTGCTCCTATATTCCATGGCATACTAGGTTGTTTTGCAGTTGGACTTTATATGTCACTACGGAGGACTCAGACTGACTGAGGGTGTGGGAGATCATAGGAGTCCATCTCCTCCTAGATCTTGTAGGCACTAGTTTTGATTTAGTAGTGGACAATTGGAGCATGAATTGTATACCTCATCTCCTCAGGGCATAATAAAAAGATGTAACACGGTCACGTAGTATTTTTCTTAGGGTTAAACATGACTCATATTGGATAACCCTTTGCCTTATCTTTTGTACTATTTAGTTGATTTATAATGTGGTAAGAGAAATCAACTGTTGTACATGTTCTTCATATTTCTTCTAAAAACATAAGATGTTCTACTGCTTAGTTAGAGATGCCTAAACTCTTAAACAAGTGTTAATTGTTTTACTCATATCATTTAGCTGAATCTACTCAAACTGGTAATGGTGTTATCTTCATGTTTTATCTTATCTATGTTAATAATAATTGTTGGCATACTTTTATATCTCTCTTTGGGACATTGGTCTCACCATGTGGGTTTCCACATCTTTTAGGTGTTCGTGCACGACAAGGTAGAGATCGTGCGATTGAGGCTAAGCAGCAAGAGGAGCAGTAGATGTTAAAGGTTGGATATGCTGCTAGTGTTTTGTAGTAATGTCCTAAGCATCGTCTCTATACTCTCAGGTCCTTGGGGTATTTTTAAACGTTTTATATCGACATGATTTTTGGTAGCATGCCATGGTTGTACATATATGGTTTGTATATATATGAACTAGTTACAGTATGTAACAGGTTGTGGCTAGTCGACCAAGTGAACAGTGATATGTATCATCTTGTGGCATGAGATCTAATATATGTGGCTTCATGTGGACCCAGATGTAATATGTTTTCACTTTTTTGGTAATATGGAATCGGTTTTAATTTACCTTTTTTATGGTAATCTGGATGTTTAGTATTAAATATGTGCTTTGTTTTTAGTAATCTTGCTTTGATGTGACAATGAGCATCACACATTAGGTTGGTATCAGAGCTCCAGGTTTGCTAAGTGTACAGGGACATAGGACTAGGGTTTGTGTCTATTCTCGTGTCATCCGACATACTAATTGATAGGGCCTCATTGACAAGTGCTACAAAATCTCGTGCATTAGAACCCACAGTTATGGCATTACTATGGAACATTTTCTTTTCCAAGTGAAACCCCCTAGTATATTAAAGAATGAAAAACTTCTTTTGTTATTGTGGAATAAGAAGCCCTTATATCTTAGTGCATGTATTTATTTTATTCAGAGCTATTAAAGAAGGATCCACTTTTTTAGGAATATGAGTCGAAGCAATAACAAGAATATTTCTGGTGGAACATCTTTCACAATCCTTGGAGAGAGAGTTCACTAATAGACTGAGGGATAAATAATTTGACTCATTCACATATAGATCATGAATGTTTGGAATCCATATTATGCAAGGAGACATTGGTTTTTCTATTTCAAATTGAGGGGTGATATCAAATCGGTCTATTTTTATATACATAGTTAGCAACTCCATATCAAGGTCATCATCAATATTGATATCCTATTTAATGGTAGCTTCTTCTTATGCAGTAGAAGAAGAAGAATAAGAAGAAGAGAAGAAAAGATATGTCTAAAGAACACAAAGAACATGTGGAGAGCAGTGTCGCTGCACTAGGAGGTGGTGCCAAGAGGTTGACCAAAGATGATGGAGTGCCTGAGGAGAATCGATTCGACCCAGTAACTATGTCCAATCCCATTTTTCAGTCCATGTTTGGACATCTCATTGCCATGATGATGCATATCGCAGTAGGACACTTGTACCCCAGCTAGGGCGGCGGTCCGCAATGTGGAATCACAGGGTTTTGGGAAGACCTTTGAGAGGTTAAGGCGTGTAGGGGCATTGGAGTATGTCGGTATGGAATATCTAACGGATGTTGATATGTAGTTGACCGAGTTGGATAAGGCCTTCAAGATCCTCAATATCCCTGAAGAGGATAAGGTGAAGCATGCAGAGTACCTATAGAAGGGCAGTGTTGGCCATAGGTGGGCCGTCGAGGAGGAGAAGAGTCTTGCTGTTGTGAATAGTTAGGAGGAGTTTTAGTGAGAGTTCATGAGTTGATATTTCCCAAAAACCTATCTGGATGAGAAGATTCGGCAGAGATCTATGACGATCAATGAGTACGAGGTGAGGTTCATGGAGCTTCTGAGGTTCTACCCACATATGGCTGCAATAGATAAGGAAAGAATCATGCATTTTGAGAAGGGTATGGGCTCTGAGTTTATGACGCCAGTGTCAAATCTAGAGAATAGGGAACGGTTTTCTACATTTGTGGAGTCTGTCAGGATAATAGTGTGGTCAGTTGTGAAGAAGTGAGAGGCTATTGCCAAGAAGAGACTGGCATAGTATCAAGGACAATCATTTGGAGTCTTTAACAAGCCTAGCTTTTCATCATCTCAGTTACAGCAGAGGTTGGCAGTTATGTCTCAGTGGTCACCAAGTAAGGGTAGAGGTCATACCTTCCCACCAGTAGGAACTCACAGAGCAGCGTCAGTGTCAGTGAGGGGTCGTCTAGGCCATAGTACGAGATCAGGACTTGCCACAAGTGTGGACAAGTGGGACGTCTGAGGTGGGCATGTCTGGTGAAGGATGAAGACGTGACACAACAGTCGTAATAGAGTCAGTAAGGGTCGTAGAAACGATAGTTCAGTAGTGGTGGAGGCCAAGGATGTGGTCACACATCGCAAGCTAGTTTGTCAGGGCAAGCCATTAGAGGACGGGGGTGACAATAGGTAATGGCTTGATTCGATGTGATCCTTGGAATGGATACTTTGAAGAAGTACCAGGTGGTCTTGGACTGTAGTGCCAAGGTAGCAACATTCTTTGATGGTGATGTTTTGTGGATCTTCCAAGGAGATAGGAAGATTATTTCGACATGCTTGGTGTCAGCAATGACAGCCGATAGGTTGATGAGGTAGGGATGTGAAGCATTTCTGGCACATTTGGTAGATACCAAGGCAAGGAGTCCTAGTATTCAAGAGGTTACAGTTTTTTGTGAGTTTGAAGATGTGTTTCTTGATGAATTCCCAGGTGTTCCCTCGCCTAGAGAGATTGATTTTGAGATCAATTTTGTGGGCTCTGATCTCCAAAACCCAAGATAAACACATAATTTCGAGTTTTAAACTTAGCGGAAGCGGTTCGATTAGCAGCGGAATACCAAAAATCAGCGGAAATTAAAAACTTTTTGAGATAAAGCATTGAAACCATAAAACTTCATTCATAAAAGGAGATAAACTGTTTACATCTCTATCAAATTACTTCTTGAGTAATTATACACATCATGATTCAAAATCTCAAGAATCGTAGCAAAACTCAGACCAACAACTCCAAGACCTGAGAGTACAGAGGACACATAGGACTAACTCTATCTACACCACATAGCAGGCTAAATCTCCAGCTGAGATTTACTGCTGCTCCTGGTGCTGCTACTGCTGGGACTGGTCACCTGTAGACCGGTTCCTCCGTCTTCGACGACCACCTAAAAAGTTGAAGTCTACGGGGTGAGACAATTTTAAATAATTGTCCCAGCGGGAGTTATAACTCTCCACTAGAAGCTTTATAAGGCAAAACAAAGAATAACTTAAGCAGTAAAAGCTTTCAAAGTATTCAACATCAGTTTTGGTAGTAAGTAAGAGTTCAACATTTATGAAACATGAAGAACATATGCAATATACAGTGTAACATCAATCAATTAACTCGTAGTTATCTCTAACAGGTATACTACGATGTAGATTATGTTTTTCAAACATTATTATTATGCCCTGCGGAGATGAGGTATACCACTCATACTCCAACCGATCACTGTTACGTGCCTCGGTATCATACTAGGTCATTGAAAGAGCCGGATTTCTCATGACCTTCACCTTCCTCAATCAGTAAGAGAATTACTTGCAGGACATCTTGTGTCTCTGCTATTATAGCTTACCAGGGTAATCTGGTCCTTCACTATTTTAGAGTTACAGTGGCGTTCTGTACTCTCTTCGTCATCAGGAGATTTTGTGTTTACCTTCCACTAATACGGTATCTATTCTTTCTTCGTCATCAGGAGATTTTGTGTTTACCTTCCACTGATGCGGTATGGATTTGTAGTGAAGGATTGACGGATTCCACATCTACATCAATACCTACACTAGGATGTAAGGTTCTACACATCCATATACCCCACATACTCAAAATTATGTGATCCAGGAGTTCCCTTAGGAAAACCTGTTTCACCATCATTTGATCTCTGACAATGATGGATCTATGATCAGGGCTCTACATGGTATGATTACACTTGATTAGTTAGGTACATTCAGTATTCTTTTAACATCATACATTGTTCTCAAACAATAACATTAGCATAGCAGCTATGAAGGGAGAATACTAAATGTAACAAGCCTAACTCACATTAATTATCATTTCTTAATACCCTCATCACAAGTCATCTCTAAAGCATGACCTTGATGGTATTTATGGCTCTCACATCCCATCAACCTCATAAGATGCCACTGACAAGGCATCAAGATATTTTACTATTCATAAAGCTAACAACATGCTTTCAATGAATGTAGCATCATCATCCATACCTGGATATGATCATCCTCATATAAGAACCTGCATGGTTAATTCAACTGATAAAAGCAATTCAATTCAAGAATTATACCTTCACTCTTGCCATAAGAGCTAAGTTCCCTGATTCTCATCAATTAGGGTTTACTATTCACATTACATGTCATCACCCTAGAATTAGGGTTTACTATTCACATTATGGTGAATTGAACTCATAACATCATTATGTATGAGGAACATCATCATTGATGCTCTCAGATTTAGGTTAAGATTCATCATTTATCATAATTAGGGTTTCCATGATCTCACATAGGTGGATCATACCCTAATCATGCACATTCAGGTGTATTGAAGGTACTTTACTTGAGTTTCCACCATAAAAGGGTGCTTTCTCTCTCTTATGATACTTTCTCTCTCCTCTTACTAGTATATGGTGATAACACCACTCTAGATCAGGTTGGGTTAAGTCCTCATTGACTAACATAAGTCAAAACATCACTATCATGTGATTAGGGTTTGATTAGAACAAGGTATCACTCAATTGAACCTTTCCAGGGCATTTTGGTAATTTACCCATTGATCATCATTATGGGTCAATTCATTAGTCACTTAGTCCCTTAATATCTTAAGTTACCATTAGGGTTTAGATTAGATCATCATTGAACCATTTACACCTTCAAGTGATTAAGTATAAACAACCTTGAAGGTCTCCAATTGGTTTCAACCTTCAACCTCCAACCCATATAAATTTTAAATGACCTTGAACTCATTTAATCTCAAATGACCCTGAACTCAATTGAGCCTTAAATGAGTATGGACCCATTTAGGCTTAAACGAGTGTGGACCCGTTTGAGCCTAAACGAGTGTGGACCCGTTTGAGCCTAAACGAGTGTGAACCCGTTTGAGCCTAAACGAGTGTGAACCCGTTTGAGCTTAAACGTGTGTGACCCCATTGGAGCCTAAATGAGTGTGGACCCGTTTGAGCCTAAATGAGTTTCAACCCATTTGAGCCTAAATGAGTGTGGACCCGTTTGAGCCTAAACGAGTGTCAACCCATTTGAGCCTAAACGAGTGTGGACCCGTTTGAGCCTAAACGAGTGTGAACCCATTTGAGCTTAAACGTGTGTGACCCCATTTACAAATTGAGTCAATTAGGATGAGCCTCAAACAATTGGACACCAATTTGACCTTCAATTGAAAGCCAATTAGAGTTAAGTCTAACTCAATTAAGGTTTCCAATTGGCTAATCATCAATTTCCAATAATGTGAATCAAATTAAGGTTGAACCTATCAATTGAACTCCAATTGGGCCCAAACTTGGCCCAAACGGTCTTGAGATCGTTTGGACATCATCCAAACGGTCTTGAGACCGTTTTACCAAAGTTTGACCAAAAACCAAGTTGGTTGGATTAGGGTTGAACTTGAATTAGGTCTAAAATCAGCATTTTTGTCAATTCATCAACTTATTACAATTGGACCCTCAACCCATCAAATTACCTCAACTTTAGACCTTCAAACGGTCTTGGGTTGTGCCCAAATGCTCTTGAGACCGTTTGGAGGAACCCTCAATCGGTCTTGAGACCGTTTGGGTCCTTCAACCCAAAACTCAACAAAATCTATATATGAAAACAGCAATTTCAGCCCAATTAGGGTTATGATGTTGAAGTGCCTTCAACTCTCAATTGGTTAAGAATTTAACTTTGATTCTTTGCAGGAATGAAATTCAACATATTATGAACAGGAATCTCAAACGGTCAATGCTTGGTCAACTCATTCAAATGGGTTGAACCCGTTTGCCCAAAAAGTTCAAGTTAATCAGTTTGGAAAAATCAGCACTTAATTCAATTCGATTGCCTAATTGATTGGCCTTCAACCTACGATTCCTTTGGAGTTAACCCCTCAAATTTGGTGGGTCATTAGCCTACATGATTATGAACAGGAATCCCAAACGGTCAACGCTTGGTCAACGCCCTCAAATGGGTTGAACCCGTTTGCTCCAACCGACCTTGTGAACCCGTTTGCCCTTCAAACGGTTTGGTCAGAAGGGGGGGAACCATGACCGTTTGATAAAGTAACTTTGGTAATCACGCCCATCTTCTTCAAACTCTATCAATTACGGTTATACCACCGTTTTTCTTGCAAAAGTGCAAGGAATAAGGGAGGTAGAAGGAGAACTAAATGCTAAAATTGCAAGAACAAATATGCATATAAGGCAAAGAGTTTAAAGTTATAAAACCCGCCTTAAGGTCGTTCCTTGAGATCCAAGCTTCCAAGCTTCAAGCCTCTAATGGTGTCTTGAGCTCCACAGGTCGGCCAAGGGTGATTCTCCAAGGAAAGGTTGGGAAAAGATGGCTAGAACGAGAAAGCTAAGTGAATTAGCCATGAAACCAACCTTATACAAGAATTTTCTCCATGAATTCAAGCTAGAAGGTGGTGTTCTCTTACCTAGAACAGGTTGGTCGCCCTCCTCTTCTCCAGAGCTCTGTCCTAATTCGGTCTAAGCAAGGAAATAAGAAAGGAAGTGAAGGAAACGTTCCTTTACAAACAAAGGAAGGGTGTATATATATCTTGGGATCATTTCCAACATAAGGACAACTAGTTTCTCCTTTTCTTAATTAGGTCCCTCCTTTCTTATAGGAACGCCCCTTCTCCTTATTATAAGCCACGTTTCTCCCTTTCATACTTAAGCAAAACTCATCTTAAACCCAATGTCCAAAGGTGAAGAAGGTCAACGTTCAACTAGGGTTCATACATGAAAGATCTCCATACCCATATATGGTGAATTTCATGCATAAATATCACTTTTCTTATCTGATTATTAATTGATGTATCTCTTTCATCATTTCTACTCTAAATGATGCCGAGAGTCATATAAGATGCTCTAGAAGGTGTAATTTACAAATTTCACCCACAATTTGGGTAAATTACACTTTACTCCAAATTAGGGGTTTTAAGCATGAGGATCACTCCACAAGCTGCATCTGAATGCCCAAGCTTGGAAAATCCATCATGCCTAATCATATTCACTCATATGATGTCTCAACATCAAAAGAACATCTTAACCTGTGAAATTGCAAGTTAAACCCTTAAACTGGGTAATTTGCACATGGGTCCCTGCATTACAAAACAATGCTACAACTTTGTTTATAAAGGAGCAAAATTGAAATATATGTTCCTGAGGAACTTAATTACATGCCAGAGAATACTCACAGGTGTTTAATTACATAATTTAGGCAAAACTTCCAGGGTTAGGTTATAGCCCAGGTCAGGTATGTTACAAATTTGGTCTGTGTCATTCCAAACAAACGACTCACCTTTCCTTGTCATCTTCGTTAGGGGTAATGCCACTACACTGAAGTTCTTGATGAACCTCCTGTAATAGCCTACTAAGACAAGGAAACTACAAACCTCTATCAGCATATTTGGTTGCTCCCACTCTAACACAGATTGAACCTTCTTGAGATCCACACGTACACCCTCAATAGATATCACGTGTCCTAGAAAAGACACCTCCTTCAGCCGAGACTCACATTTACTGAACTTAGTGTACAACTTATGCTATCTCAATAAGGTCAAAGCCTGTCGTAGGTGCTTCTCATACTATTGGCTATCTCTACAGTATATCAAGATTTCATCTATGAACACCACTACAAAATGATCAAGGTAAGGTCTAAACACCCTGTTCATTAAGTCCATGAACGCTACCGGCGCATTTGTTAGACCAAACAACATAACCACAAACTTATAATGACCATACTGAGTCCTAAACGATTACTTGGGTATGTCATCTACCGTTATCTACAATTGATGATATCCTGACCTCAAGTCTATCTTTGAGAACACTACAACACCCCTCAACTTGATCAAACATGTCATCTATTCATGACAAAGGACACTTGTTCTTGATCCTCACCTTGTTCAACTGTCGGTAGTCGATTTACAACCTCATGGATCCATCATTCTTCACAAACAACACTGGAGAACCCCAAGGGGATGTGCTCAGTCTGATAAAGCCCTTCTCCACCAACCCCTACAACTAATGATTAAACTCTTGCATCTCAAATGGTGCCATCTTGTATGGTGTTTGTACTATTGACTATGTATCAATGTTCCTTCTAGTTTTTGAATGAGAATCTAACCATTGCACCATTGCTAGTGTTTCCAGAGCAAGGGAAGGGTTATATATTCTTTTGTGGGCGTCAAAGAATACTTTGGGTTGCGTGTAGATGCAAGGTAAAAGTGTGATTTCTTTTGCTTCGTGATAGCATAAGAAACATGAGGAGAGATACCCAACGCATGATCTAGAGCTTGTTGTAGTAGTTCATGACTTGAATATTTGAAGGCATTACCTTTATGGCGAGAGGTGTTAGATCTTCACCGACCACAAGAACCTTCAATACATCTTATCGAAACAAGAGTTGAACATGAGGTAGAGATGTTGGATGGAGTTGATCAATGATTACACCATATACTACCATCTAGGAAAAGCAAATGTGTAAGAAAATGCTTTCAGTAGGAAGTCTTCCTTGTCATCATCTGTAGATAAGGCACAGTTATGTTCTTTGGTGGTCCATAAAAGAGACACGTTGGTATCCTTACGTCAAATGAATGTGAAGTTGGAGGTATCCTTATTAGCAGGATTGTTGGCACAGCTACAGATTAAACCTATGTTAAGGCAGTGGATCAGAGATGTGTAGCATGATGATATTGTGATATAGAAGATCTAAATAGAGTTTGGCAGTGAGAAGCATGATGGTTTCTACAAGTCATAGGATGAGACAGTATGATGTAGAATAGTGGCTCTTAATGTTGATAATCTAAGGAAGTTGGTTATGGAAGAGGCTCACTCTTCGATGCACCCTATGCATCTAGGTCGTACCAAGATGTATCACAAACTAAAAATTTTGTATCGGTGGACTAGTTTGAAGTGTGATGTAGCTGAGTTCATGGCTAAGTGTGTGGTGTGTCAACGGGTTAAGGCACAACATTTGAAACATGTAGGAACTTTGCAATTGTTGCCTATACCATAGTGGAAATGGGATCATATCATGATGGACTTTGTGGTTGGACTTCCTAGGACAAACAAAGGTCATGACTCCATCTGGGTAATCGTTCACAGGTTGACCAAGTTAGTGCACTTTCTTCCTATAAAGACAACGTACACGTCCGAGAAGTTGGCACAGATCTATATTGATGTGATAGTTCATTTACATGGTATCCCAGCTACCATTGTGTCAAACAGAGGTCCTCAGTTTACTAGTCACTTTTAGGAGCGTTTACATACATTGATGGGTATGCAATTGAAGTTCAATATAGCATTCCACCCATAGATAGATGGACAGTCTGAAAGGACTATACATACCTTAGAGGATCTATTGAGATCTTGTGTCTTGTAGTTTTTGGGTAGTTGGGACATACATCTTAGTTTGATAGAGTTTGCATACAATAATAGTTACCAAAGGAGTATTAACATGGCATCGTACAAGGCTTTGTATGAGAGATGTTGCAAATCTTCGTTGTGTTGGTATGAGACCGATGACTATCAGCTTTTAGGTCCTGAGATTGTCTAATAAATGACTGAGAAGATTAAGATGATACAATAATAGTTGAAAGCAGCCCAGGATAGGCAGAAGTCATATGTTGATAACCATCATAGGTCGTTGGAGTTCCAAGTGGGAGACAAGATGTATCTCAAATTCTCTCCTTGGAAGGGCGTGTTGAGGTTTGGGAGGAAGGGTAAGTTGGCTCCCATGTATATGGGACCTTACCCTGTGATAGCACGTGTTGGGAAGGTGGCTTACAAGTTGGAGTTGTCACCAGATTTGCACAAGTTGCATCTGTGTTCCATGTTAGCAGGTTGAGGAAGTGTCACCTTGACACTAAATTAGTGTTGCAACCTATGGAGGTTGAGCTAGATGAGTACATGTCGTATGTGGAGGGTCCTGTGTTGATCCTAGATAGGAGGATCAAGAAGTTGAGAAGAAGGATATCATTGTGGTTAAGGCTTTGTGTCATCACCGTGGCATAGAGGAAGCCACATGGGAGCTTGAGGAAGAGATGCCTAGGAAGTACATGTCTCTTTTTGTGTAGTATTTTGGGAGCAAAATCCTTGTCAGGAATTTATGGCTGTAAGACTCTTGACCTAGATTAGTGTTTAATTGTGCTTGATTTTCTCAATAAGATGCTTGAATCTTAATCTAATTTCTCAAGATGCTTTATTAACATGTGACATGGTTATGTTTTCATTGGCCCTATTTGGTTGATGTGTGATCTAGTTATGCTTATTTTGGACCAAGTTACAATTTACCCATGTTGAGGGTATATCTTGTAATTTGTCACATGTTGGTTGTACCATTTGTTCCTTGACAACATGAGAGATAGTATGATGTTGGAGGGCACCTTTTTATGCCTTGGTTTGATGAGGAGAGAAGTGGTGACATATTGAGTGTTGTTTCTAGGGTTTGCTTAGATGCCCTTGTTTGGTGTTGACCACATGTTGACTGTTTGATTTGTTGGTTTTTCAACAACCACCCTTATGTATTACTTGGCTTTAATATCTACGGTCAATGGTGTCTTGGTGGAGCCTTGGGTTCCCTTCGGTCGAATAAGGTTGGAAATCTCTCTTAAGTCACTTATGATCTAGGGTTTTGGTTTGGTCACTTGAAAGTCTTTGACCACGAGCCTTTGTGGTCATGTTTTCCTTTGATTGATAGTCATCTAGGGCCAAGTGATGTTGGAGAATCTTCTTGTTTTTCATGACCTATCTTGCATGCATGGTTTTAGTAGATGCATGGTTGTTCCTCAGTGAACAAGTGATGCCTATGTGCATGACACCTAATCCATTTCACCTCTCTCTACCCTTGAGTATATATACCCTTCTTTTCTCATGCATATGATCCTTTTTCTCTTTCTTCCCTCTCTCATCTTTGAGTTTGGCCCTTAGATCTTGGTGGCAAAGAGGATCTTATCCTTGGAGCTTTGGTGGTCGATCATCTTGCATGTGGTGACCTTGAGTTGGAGCATAATGTCTTTTTGCTTTGTTGGTGAACTTTGATCCTTGTTAAGTGATATATCTTCTTGATCTTGTTCCTTTATAAATTGTGCCCCCTTTCTCCTTCTCTTGGCCAAATCCATGGATCTTCCACGGTAGTGCTTGTGTTGGGGTCGAGGTACTCCTCTCTCTTGGGTTGAATCCCTAGTTTTCCAAGGAAGTGTTCATGTTGAGTGGAGGATCCTCTCCCTTTCTCTCCTTTTGTTCTTTTCGGCCTAGAGTTTTGGTTCTCCTTCTTTCCCTTTAACCTAGGGTTTTCTTCTCTTTTGATGTGATGACTAGCTTGGTCATGGAGGTGATGAAAGCTAGGTATTCGTCTTGCTTTTGGAGCTTCTTTCTTGGAGGTGGTTGCACCATCATCTAAGGCTGGTTATATAACTTTATTCCCTACTATTGTTGCAATTTATTTTTGAAAGATCTAGAGGGGGTGAATAGAGATTTTTGGAGTTTTTAAAGTTAATTAAAAACAATTAAACACTTGAACAAGAAGTAGGAGGAAACAAGGAAGACACAAGGATGTAGAGTGGTTCCTACCTTAGAAATCTAAGGTAGTCAGTCCACTACCACATTGTTTCCAACCAGGATTTTGAAAGCAACTTATTTTATTACCTCTTGAGGATGTTACACAAAATACAAGTGCTTTCCTACACCCTTGAAGTAGCCTTCACCTGAACTAGCCTCAATCCTCCTAGAAGTAGCCTTCTGAAGTAACTTCAAGCCCACCCTTGAAGTAGCCTTCACCTTAAGTAGCTTCAATCCTTGAGGCAGCCTTCTAAAGTAACTCCAAGCCACCGAGAGCAGCCTTCACCACCTTGAAGTAGCTCCACAAAACTCCTTTCAACAGCCTCAAACCTAGGAGTAGTCAAGGAGAACAAAATACAATAAAAGGAACAAGATTGGAAGAAAGAAATAATGTTACCAATGAGTACAGTGCTTTGATCTTATATCAAGTGTATTGATCTCCTATCCACTATAGATGAACGTGGTAGTGTGGTGGCTAGGAGATACTAGGCTATAGAACACTAATGTAGAGCTCAAAGAAACAAATGGCAAGTGTAGCTTTGCTTGTTGCTCCCTAAGAATGAATCTCAAGTGTGATTGTATGCACAAGTGATGCTTTGGGTGTCCTAAGGCATGTCCTAATTATAGGAATGGCTTACTAGTGCTTAGGGAGATTCTATACACTTTCTAGAGTGTTCTTAGTGCTCAACTAGCCGTTAGGTGTCTATAAATTACATTGCAATGGCTAGTTGTTTAGTGTTGAAAAGTGTAGTCCAGAACCTATCTTGGTCGAGAAGTTTGTCGACCGATATGTTCTCGGTCGACAAAGTCTTTGACACGAGGGTTGGTTTTGAGTTAAGGTATCCAACGGCTATTGTGACTTTCTAAAACGAACTACTCTCAGTCTAATGGTTATGGAACCTACTCGAAGGTATATCTCGGTCGAGAATGTTGTCGACCGAGGGTCATTCTAGGGATACATGAGTAGATCAACAATCTGTGTTTGTGAGTTAGACTGAGGTGATTCACAGTCGAGAATTTTGTCGACCGAGAGTGTCTTGGTCGAGAAGTTTGTCGACCGAGAATGTCCCTGTTTCAATATGTTGAATCATTTACTTAGTGTGTGTATTAATGTGTAATTGTGATTCTATCTTAGAGGAGGATCTATCTAAGTGTTGTGAGTGGATAGGGAAGATATAATGCTTTATTTACATGATATCTATGTACTTTTACATTATATACTTGTACAAGTTTTTACATTGAGTACAATCATGAAAATAAAAGTAATCTAAGCAAGTTGATCTTCCAATTTGTATTGAACTTCAATTATCCACTTCCTTATTTGTTTATCCATGAAACACTCAAATAACAAGTTAGATCCACAAGAATGAAATGTTTGTCATCATCAAAACAAAGGATTTACTAATATCCAATTTAGCCAACAATCTCCCCCTTTTTGAAGATGACAAACATTTCTAATATAAATCAAGGGAATTTATATAGTATGAGTTTCATACCTGAGATTTACCTTATGTAGACATTCTCTTGTTTATTTATGGAGTGTGTGCTAGCTATTCCCAAAGGGGTATGGAACATAGTATTCAACTCTTCAAGGAATATAGCAATGATTTATGTGAAGTCAAGAGATTATGAAACTCATTTTGTTTTTTATTTATATTACTTCTCTCCCTTTTTCATTTCAAAAAGATATCCACATAATCAATTTTCTCCCCCTGAATGAGATACTCCCCCTTAATCATTTACCCTAACAAGAATGTCAAATCTAGCCACAATTCCAAAACCATGATTTATTTCTCAACCACTTGCAAGGGATGTTAAGCCCAGAAATGATATGATAATCCTTTAGGCTCATGGATATATTTTATATTAGTTTCTCAATCATTTGTAAGGGATGTTAAGCCCTGAAATGATATGATAATCCTTTAGGCTCATGGATATATTTTATATTAGTTTCTCACCCATTTGCAAGGGGTGTTAAGCCATGAAATGATATGAGATTCCTTTAGGCTCATATTAGGATCAATAAATATATTCCTCACCCAATACAATGGATGTTAAGCCCTAATTGGTGTAGAGAATTCAATTAAAAGCAAGATATACATTGTATTCAAGAATGTTGTAAGTTCCCTTATGTTCATAACCAAGATTACTTTAAGGATACTAAGGTCATAACTAGATTTGAAGTTCAATTGAATAAGTAAAGAAATGAATCAATTTGTTTTTAACATGATGAGAAAATATACTAAGGTTGAGTGCATGTGAATGATTTGATTTTACAAATAAGCATTTTGCAAGCTTATTTTTGGTCGACCATGAGTTCGACCGGGGTGCCCCTCAGTCGAACTCTTTTTCGACCGAGATGCATTTTTGTAGATATCCAATATATGCATTTTCATAAGTTATCCAATTAACCACTTCTTATAGAATATGATTTGATCTTGTTGTGTATGATCATCATTATTTCTTCATTTAGATCATATATGAACTTGTGAATGTTGAATAATCTTAAGATAAAACCTTTTTGTAACTTGAGATTTTGCTTCTTAGAACTCAATTTATGTGAGCAGGATTTGGAGAAGATATCTTGTCTTTAATTCTTAGAATCCTCAAACTTTAAATTTTCTCACAAAATGGTGATGATTATATTTTTAACCACGTTCCTTGTATGATCAATTCTTTTGTTTTCAATTATGTTAATTTTGAATAAGATCTCTTATTCCAATAGATTTTCCATTAGGACTTTCTTCTAATAAGATCAATCTATTCCTTATGTATGTGAAAATTTCTTCAATTTTATGCTAGTTGGGATAGTTTAAATCTAGCAAAGTATAAAGTTTTAATGCACATATATAATTCTTAAAAACGTTCATGTAGAGTTTATTACTCAAGTAAAATATTCAATTTTATTAAACAGTCTCGTCAAAAACATCCTCGGTCGACAATTTTCTCGACCGAGTGAGGTTCGGTCTAAGTATTTGTCAGCCAGATGTTTTTCAAGCTTTTGTATGCTTAATACAGTAACTTTCTCAGTCGACAATTTTCTCGACCGAAATCCTCTCGATCGACATTTTTCTCGACCGAGCAACTTACGGTTTGTCTAGAAAGTGTAGGTTTGAGACAGAAACATACTTGGTTGTCTATTTTCTCGATCAAATATTGTCTCGGTCGAAGTTCTTGTCAACCGAGATTGTTTCTATTTTGTTTTCAGCAATTTTATTGGTTTCAATTAGAGTTTAGATTACTTTAATTATCCAAGATAATGGTGAGTTTAGTTGAGATAAGACACAATGAGTATCAAAGTAAAGTTTTAGGTCAAATCTCAACTAATCATATTCAAGTTTCCTAAATTTGAGGTCTTGGAACCCAAACTAAATCAACATCCTTTTTCTTGTATTGGAAAGAGAATGAATAATGTCCAAGACATAAATAGTAATGACAAGATAGAATCAATTTCATTTCTCCTTTTAGGCACATACATGATTTTAGTCTTGGGTACTTGTGTCCTTTTCATTCTATTATTTTGATAGGATTTTCTTTGGGCACATAACCTAGTCCTCTCCTTCCAATTTGACCAGAAGAGTCTTTTAGAATTTTATCAAGAATATCTTTATTTTTCAAGATGCTAATATCTTTTTGTAACTTAGCAATTTCATCCATTTTCCTTTTATTGTCTAACTTTGCTTGATCTAGATTAGATAACAAACTATCTCTTTCCTTGATAATAGCATCATAATCTAAATGAGTACACAAGATAGGTTGAGTTTTAAGATCGTTCAATTTTGCAAGTAGTTCAACCTTTTCTTGAGATAGAAAATTATAGTTTGTTTCTAGAGTAAGAAACTTCATATTGCAATCATGAAAAGATGATTTCAAGGTAGAATTTTTAGAAATAATACTTTCCTTTTCAGAAGCAAGATCAATTAATTGAGCATATAATTCTTCATTAGTTTTTGTAACTCTTCTTAGTTTCTTTTTACAATCAATATATTTATCATGTAATTCTTCAATGCTAGCAACTAACTCTTCTTTAGATAAATCAAGTAGGCTTACCTCATTTTCTTCTTCATCGATTGTTGCAATGAAACAGCTTACCTTTTCTTCTTTATTCTCGCTTGATTGTTCCCTTTTATCTTTTTGGAACTTTTCTCCTTTCTTCCTCTTTGGACAATTGAATGTTGAGTGGCCTTTTACTTCACATTCAAAGCACCATCTACAATCTTGATCACTTGTTGATGGCTGGCTCATGTTGAGGTTGTTGGAAACACCATCCCCCATCTCTTCAAGACATGTTAAAGATCCTTGAAGACCTGCTCTGATACCAATTGAAAGGTCTAGAGGGGGGTGAATAGAGCTTTTTGGAGTTTTTAAAGTTAATTAAAAACAATTAAGCACTTGAAAAAGAAGTAGGAGGAAACAAGGAAGACACAAGGATGTAGAGTGGTTCCTACCTTAGAAACCTAAGGTAGTCAGTCCACTACCCGATTGTTTCCAATCGGGATTTTGAAAGCAACTTATTTTATTACCTCTCGAGGATGTTACACAAAATACAATTGCTTTCCTACACCCTTGAAGTAGCCTTCACCTGAAGTAGCCTCAATCATCCTAGAAGTAGCCTTCTGAAGTAACTTCAAGGCCACCCTTGAAGTAGCCTTCACCTGAAGTAGCTTCAATCCTTGAGGCAGCCTTCTGAAGTAACTCCCAAGTCATCGGGAGCAGCCTTCACCACCTTGAAGTAGATCCATGAACCTCCTTTCAACATCCTCGAACCTAGGAGTAGTCAAGGAGAACAAAATACAATAAAAGGAATAAGATTGGAAGAAAGAAACAATGTTACCAATGAGTACAGCGCTTTGATCCTATATCAAGCATATTGATATCCTATCCACTATAGATGAATGTGGTAGTGTGGTGGCTAGGAGATACTAGGCTACAGGAACTAATGTAGAGCTCAAAGAAACAAATTGCAAGTGTAGCTTTGCTTGTTGCTCATTAAGAATGAATCTCAAGTGTGATTGCATGCACAAGTGATGCTTTGGGTATCCTAAGGAGTGTCATATTTATAGGAATGACTTACTAGTTCTTAGGGACATTCTAGACACTTTTTAGAGTGTTCTTAGTGATCAAATAGTTGTTAGGTGTCCATAAATTACATTGCAATGGCTAGTTGTTTCGTGCTGAAAAGTGCATTCCAGAACCTGTCTCGGTCAAGAAGTTTGTCGACCAATATGTTCTCGGTCGATAAAGTCTTTGACCGAGTGTTGGTTTTGAGTAAAGGTATCCAACGGCTATTGTGACTTACCAACAACCAACTACTCTTAGTCTAACGGTTATGGAACCTACTCGAAGGTCTATCTCGGTCGAGAATGTTGTCGACCAAGGGTCATTCTAGGGATACATGAGTAGGTCAACAATCCATATTTGTGAGTTAGACTGAGGTGATTCTCAGTCGAGCATTTTGTCAACCGAGAGTGTCTCGGTCGAGAAGTTTGTCAACCGAGAATGTCCCTATTTCAATATGTTGAATCATTTACTAAGTGTGTGTATTAATGTGTAATTGTGATTCTTTCTTAGGAGAGGATCTATCTAAGTGTTGTGAGTGGATAGGGAAGATCTAACGCTTGATTTACATGATATCTATGTACTTGTACATTATATACTTGTACAAGTTTTTACATTGAGTACAATCATGAAAATAAAAGTAATCTAAGCAAGTTGATCTTCCAATTTGTATTGAACTTCAACTATCCACTTCCTTATTTTTTTTATCCCTGAAACACTCAAATAACAAGTTACATTCGTAAGAATGAAATGTTTGTCATCGTCAAAATAAAGGATTTAATAATATCCAATTTAGCCAACAATCTCCCCCTTTTTGAAGATGACAAACATTTCTAAGATAAATCAAGGGAATTTAAATAGTATGAGTATCATACCTGAGATTTACCTTATGTAGACATTCTCTAATTTATTTATGGAGTGTGTGCTAGTTATTCCCAAAGGGGTATGGAACATAGTATCCAAGTCTTTAAGGAATATAGCAACGATTTATGTGAATCTAAGAGATTATGAAACTCATTTTGTTTTTTATTTATATTACTTCTCCCCCTTTGTCATTTCAAAAGGTATCCACATAATATTTTTTCTCCCTTAAATGAGATACTCCTCCTTAATCATTTACTCTAACAATAATGTTACATTTTGCCACAATTCCAAAACCATGATTTATTTCTCAACCATTTGCAAGGGATGTTAAGCCCTGAAATGATATGAGAATCCTTTAGGCTCATGGATATATTTTATATTAGTTTCTCAATCATTTACAAGGGATGTTAAGCCCTGAAATGATATGAGAACCCTTTAGGCTCATGGATATATTTTATATTAGTTTCTCACCCATTTGTAAGGGATGTTAAGCCCTGAAATGATATGAGATTCCTTTAGGCTCATAGTAGGATCAATAAATATATTTCTCACCAAATGCAATGGATGTTAGGCTCTAATTAGTGTAGATAATTCAATTAAAAACAAGATATACATTGTATTCAAGAATGTTGTAAGTTCCCTTATGATCATAACCAAGATTACTTTAAGGATACTAAGGTCATAACTAGCTTTGAAGTTCAATTGAATAAGTAAAGCAATGAATCAATTTGTTTTTAACATGATGTGAAAATATACTAAGGTTGAGTGCAAGTGAATGATTTTATTTCACAAATAAGCATTTTGTTAGGTTTATTTTCGATCGACCATGACTCTGACCGGGGCGCCCCTCGGTCGAACTCTTTTTTGACCGAGTGGCATTTCAGTAGATATCCAATATATGCATTTTCATAAGTTATTCATTGAACCACTTCTTCTAGAATATGATTTGATCTTGTTGTGTATGATCATCATTAGTTCTTCATTTATCTCATATATGAACTTGTGAATGTTGAATAATCTTAAGATAAAACCTTTTTGTGACTTGATATTTTGCTTCTTAGAACTCAATTTGTGTGAGCAAGATTTTGAGAAGATATCTTGCCTTTAATTCTTAGAATCCTCAAACTTTAAATTTTCTCACAAAATGGTGATGATTATATTTTAATCACGTTCCTTGTATGATCAAATCTTTTATTTTCAATTATGTTAATGTTGAACAAGATATCTTATGTCAATAGATTTTCCATTAGGATTTTCTTCTAATAAGACCAATCTATTCCTTATGTATGTGAAAATTTCTAGAAAAAATTTGGTGCTTCTTAGCTCACGTTCCTAGGATGGTCCATCAGGTCAACCATGCTTTTATTAGACTTATTCTGAAAAAAGTTGGTGTTGCTGCCATGAATGACTTCTGCCCTATCGCTTGTTGTTCGGTAGTCTATAAGATTATTACGAAGCTGTTGGCAGGTAGGCTGAAGAGTATTCTCCCTGATATTATTTCACCTAACCAAGCGGCGTTTGTTAAAGGACGGGATATTTCTAATAATGTGCTGCTGGCTACGGAATTCTTGAGAGACTTCCAAGTCAAGGGGAGATCCAAGCAGGCTTGTATCAAGGTGGATATAGCTAAAGCTTATGATCATGTGTCTTGGTGGGGTTTATGGAGCACGATGGAGGCTTTTGGCTTCTCCGAACAGTTTATCAACATCATTAAACAATGTATACAGACGACTTCCTTCTCGGTGTTGGTGAATGGGGTTCCAAAAGGTATGTTCCAAGCATCAAATGGTTTGAGGCAGGGTGATCCTCTGTCACCCTTGTTGTTCACTCTTATTATGGAGAACCTGTCTCATCTCACGGTTAAAGCTGAAGAAGATGGTTCTATAAGGACGTACAAAGTCCATGGTACTAAAGTCATGTCACACTTGATATTTGCGGATGACCTCATGTTCTTTGTGGCGGCCCATGCTAAGGTGTTCCGTGGAGTGAGACAAATTTTTGAGAAGTTTGTAGATCTAACTTGTCTACACATCAGTGATGTTAAATCACAGGTGTTTCTATCAAAATCTTGTGACTCTAGAAGAGGAAGATTAAAAGACGCCATCCTTTTGGAGACCGGCTGCTTTCCGACCAGGTACCTGGGTGTTCCTTTGTCGGGGGGTGTGGGGAAAGGGGCTGATTTCCAGGAGTGCCTGGATAAGTTGCGGGAAAGGGTTGAGAAGTGGAGTGGTTTGAAGGTGTCCTTAGCCGATAGGGCTGTGTTGGTGAAGTATGTTCTGACTAGTATGATTCGGTATTGGTGTAGACTTGTGGTGATACCCGAGTTCATTTTGGGGAAAATGAGATCGATTTTGGGTGGTTTTTTTGTGGAGTGGTAGACACCATGCGGTTGCGTGGACAGAGATTGCCCAACCTAGATAGGGAGGAGGGTTGGGGCTGCTTGATCCCTCAGATATTATGTTGGAAGCTACAGCAAGAAGGGTCCATGAATTCCTTGTACAACTGCGTTCTACCTGGGGTGTTTGGATGAGAGCTCAGTATGGTGAATGTCTTGATATGGGAGATGATTCTGCTAGTGCTTCTAGAGTTTGGAGGAGAATGTGTGGTGCTTGGGAACATTGCAAGTTGAGTTATGTTGAGGTACACGTGAACTGGAGTGTGATTGCGGGTGGGGTACCTTGGAAGATCAACCGCAATCAACCTCAAGTTCCTTGGTACCAACTTCTTTGGGGGAGTTTCCACTGTCCCAAATGGAGTTTTTGTGCTTACAAGGTGATCTTGGAGCGACTACCCACCAGCGATAGAACTAGCAGGTGGTTCAATGGTAGTGTGAGCGACTGCCCTTTGTGCCACCAGGTCGACGAAATGTAGCAGCATCTCTTCTTTGAGTGTGATTTCACCAAGTATATGTGGACCCGGTCCTCTCTCAAACTTATGTGGGGTGGCGCCCCACCCACGGACATCAATAACAGTTTGTTATGGATTCTTAGTAGATCCAGAGGGGACAGATAGCTCATGAGGCTTGCTGGCCTGGTTTGGAGTGGTCTCATGTTCCATATATGGCAGGAGAGGAACAACAGAACTCATGGCAAAACAGGGAGGGATAATTACCAAGTTTTTGATGTTTTTGTTGATAGGCTGGCTTGGCATTGTAAAGCGAACCCGGGTTTCCTACTGAAGGTTAATCCTGAGGTCATTTTGAGGTGGGGTCTTAAGTGACTGTGTATAGTATATGGGGTGGTTTACCCCTATACGTTTTTGTTGTTGTTCTAGTAATATTTTACCTTATCCAAAAAAATCTTCAATTTTATGCTAGTTGGGACAGTTTTAATCTAGCAAAGTATAAAGTTTTCATGCACATATATAATTCTTAAAAACTTTCAAATATTTAGGTAATGTATCATGTAGAGTTTATTACTCAAGTAAAATATTCAATTTTACTAAACAGTCTCGTCAGAAACATCCTCGGTCGACAATTTTCTCGACCGAGTGAGGTTCAGTCGACGTATTTGTCAACTGGATGTTTTTCAAGCTTTTGTAGGCTTAAGACAGTAACTTTCTCGATTGACAATTTTCTCGACCGAAATCCTCTCAGTCAATATTTTTCTCGACCGAGAAACTTAATGTTTGTCCAAAAAGTGCAGGTTTGAGACAGAAACGTCCTTGGTCATCTATTTTCTCGATCGAATATTGTCTCGATCGAAGTTGTTGTCGACTGATTTTGTTTCTATTTTGTTTTCAGCAATTTTATTGGTTTCGATTAGAGTTTAGATTACTTTAATTATCCAAGATAATGGTGAGTTTAGTTGAGATAAGACATTATGAGTATCAAAGTAAAGTTTTAGGTCAAATATCAACTAATCATATTCAAGTTTCCTAAGTTTGAGGTCTTGGGATCCAAACTAAATCAACATCCTTTTTCTTATATGGGCAAGAGAATGAATAATGTCCAAGACATAAATAGTAATGACAACAGATAGAATCAATTTCATTTCTCCTTTTAGGCACATACATGATTTTAGTCTTGGGTACTTGTGTCCTTTTCATTCTAGGTTTTTGATAGGATTTTTCTTTGGGAACATAACCTAGTCCTCTCCTTCCAATTTGACCAGAAGAGTCTTTTATAATTTTATCAAGAATATCTTTATTTTTCAAGATGCTAATATCTTTTTGTAACTTAGAAATTTCATCCATTCTCCTTTTAATGTCTATCTTTGTTTTATCTATATTAGATAACAAACTATCTATTTCCTTGATAATAGCATCATAATCTAAATGAGTACACAAGATAGGTTGAGTTTGAAGATCATTCAATTTTTCAAGTAGTTCAACCTTTTATTGAGAAAGAAAATTATAGTTTGTTTCTACAATAAGCAAATTCATATTGCAATCATTAAAAGATGATTTCAAGGTAGAATTTTTAGAAATAATACTTTCCTTTTTAGAAGCAAGATCATTTAATTGAGCATATAATTATTCATTAGTTTTTGTAAATCTTTTTAGTTTTTTTTACAATCAATATATTTATCATGTAATTCTTCAATGCTAGCAACTAATTCTTCTTTAGATAAATCAAGTAGGCTTACCTCATTTTCTTATTCATCGATTGTTGTAATGAAACAGCTTACCTTTTCTTCTTTGTTCTCACTTGATTGTTCCCTTTTATCTTTGTGGAACTTTTCTCCTTTCTTCCTCTTTGGACAATTGAATGTCTAGTGGCCTTTTACTTCGCATTCAAAGCACCATATATAATCTTGATCACTTGTTGATGGCCGGCTCATGTCGAGGTTGCTGGAAACACCATCCCCCATCTCTTTAAGACATGTTAAAGGTCCTTGAAGACATGCTCTGATACCAATTCAAAGATATAGAGGGGGGATGAATAGAGCTTTTTGGATTTCTTAAAGTTAATTAAAAACAATTAAACACTTGAACAAGAAGTAGGAGGAAACAAGGAAGACACAAGGATGTAGAGTGGTTCCTACCTTAGAAATCTAAGGTAGTCAGTCCACTACTCGATTGTTTCCAACCGGGATTTTGAAAGAAACTCATTTTATTACCTCTTGAGGATGTTACACAAAATACAATTTCTTTCTTACACCCTTGAAGTAGCCTTCACCTGAAGTAGCCTCAATCCTCTTAGAAGCAGCTTTCTGAAGTAACTTCAAGCCCACCCTTGAAGTAGCCTTCACCTGAAGTAGCTTCAATCCTTGAGGAAGCCTTCTAAAGTAATGCCAAGTCACCGGGATCAGCCTTCACCACCTTGAAGTAGCTCCACGAACCTCCTTTCAATAGCCTCCAACCTAGGAGTAGTCAAGGAGAACAAAATACAATAAAAGGAACAAGATTGGAAGAAAGAAATAATGTTACCAATGAGTACAGTGATTTGATCCTATATCAAGTGTATTGATCTCCTATCCACTATAGATGAATTTGGTAGTGTGGTGACTAGGATATACTAGGCTATAGGACACTAATGTAGAGCTCAAAGAAACAAATTGCAAGTGTAGCTTTGCTTGTTGCTCACTAAGAATGAATCTCAAGTGTGATTGTATGCACAAGTGATGCTTTGGGTGTCCTAAGGCATGTCCTACTTATAGGAATGGCTTACTAGTGCTTAGGGTCATTGTAGACACTTTCTAGACTGTTCTTAGTGCTCAACTAGCATTTAGGTGTCCATAAATTACATTGCAACGGCTAGTTGTTTAGTGCTGAAAAGTGCAATCCAGAACCTGTCTCGGTCGAAAAGTTTGTCGACCGATATGTTCTCGGTCAAAAAAGTCTTCGACTGAGTGTTGGTTTTGAGTAAAGGTATCCAACGGCTATTGTGACTTTCCAACAACCAACTACTTCCAGTCTAACGGTTATGGAACCTACTCGAAGGTCTATCTCGGTCAAGAATGTTGCTGCCGAGGATCATTCTAGGGATACATGAGTAGGTCAACAATCTGTGTTTGTGAGTTAGACTGAGGTGATTCTCGGTCAAGAATTTTGTCGACCGATAATATTCAAATTCAGCTCAGCGATAAATGCTAATGAGATGTCCCCATATTTTTTTAAAACTTAATCTATTGTGCTCCATCTAAATTGAAACCCTCACCTCAGTAATAATTCCAATTCAAACACCCCACACTGGGCTAAGAAGAAGAAAATCAGAGGAAGTTAGAAGGAAAAAAATAGTAGTACATGCACGCAAACAATAATAAAACCATACAACACATGTTCACCATTCAACATATAATTACAACATGAATTGTTACAACATTTGATATTACATATTGAACAGCAAACTTCTACATATACATGTACTAACACTAAACAATAGGATCTTAAGACAACAGGTCGATATGTACATCAGCTCACCACACAACTCTCAAACTATATTGTTTGTTCAACATCATATATCCACATCACCTAAACAAAAGATTGCATGTGGTATACATCAGCACAATATTCAAGAATATTGTACTAAGTATTCCTACGTGTCTTTTATATACCTCTCATTACTAATCGTGGCAATAAGATAAAACTAATACTTGGCAATAATAGAAGAAATATAACAAAAGCATACTTGAACAAAGGATGTTTATTAGCAAAAGAGAACACATGTTTTAGGCACATTTTCCATTATATCATCCATGCATTGCCACATGAGGTAATAATCTATCATCTCAGCTACTAAAGAGCTCGAGATGCAAGTCCTTATGATCTACTACCAAAGAGTTAGATCAATGTACAATGTGGTCTGCTACCAAAGAGAATTATCACTTTCCAACACTATGCTACCAAAGAGAATTAGTGCTTTCATATAATGGAATATATATATTATGTTTCATGTTTTCATAGCCATAAGTATGGAAGATCAAGCAACATATCATTCAAGAACAATCATTTCAATCAATACCATATGCCAAGTATTTTACTACACATAATGCAACCATACTAAATAGTAGTCCAAGTAAGAGGTAAGGGTGTACCTTGATCAAGATAACCTCACCATCACGTATTCTTGAGTCATCTATATCCTTGGGCAAACCCTGATTAATATAAGATCATATATATCTTGCATTAGATTCTCATCATAGTAACCCTAGTTATATCCATTTTAGGGTTTACTTTACTCGTTAGGATATTCCTACTTTTACATGTATTCTTGTCTAAGAATTATCTTACCGGTGTTATTTTCTAGTTATGTTACAGATTAGGGTTCATCATCTGAACATTAGCTTCCACAGCATTTTGTGTACATATTAACCCTATGTTATATACTTTATTTCAATTAGGGTTTCAAACTATATATTATGAGTCATCACCATGTAACATGAATTTCGTGCATGAGACTAATGTATTAGTCACACATCATGTTTCATATATTGTTATGAACATATTTTGGAGTTTCTAAGATTTATTGAGTGTACTTGTAATTATTGCATATTAATTAGGGTTATTAGCCCTAATTATCCATATGGATAAAATTACATGATTTCATGCATCAAGATCATAATCACTAACCTTAAATGTATTATAAATGTGAATATGAATTTACTAACATATTATTATTATTTTAGGCCATCGTTTGATATTTATTATCCCTGGAATAAGCATATAAAATATTACATAAATTTACTAACATTTAAACTTCAAAAGATTGATATCATGGTCCCATGTTGTTCTAATTATTTTTCTTGACATTTTGGTATCCTGTTTGTATTTTTTTAATAAATGAGCTAATTACTATGAATTTTACAAGATATAGGGTTTAATTGGTATTTTCTTACCTTTGGGCCAATCAGATCTTGACATGTGGCCATGAAGAGGTGTCTCTTAGTTCTCCGACAGTTCGAGCTACTCTTTTATCTTGTCTCACACTAAGCCAGTCAGTTCGAGGCAATTGGCCAGATTTGGGATGTCGATTCAGGGCTCTCCTTTTCCCTTTGCGTCTCCGTTGATCTGTCGCTCCCAAGGTGCGAGCGTTGCCTCCAGGCCGGGTGCCGGTGAGCAACCAAGAGAGACAAGTTTCTTTGAAACAATTCATAAGGACATCATCAGCTCCAAGGACCTCATCTAGCCTCAGGATGATCGTATGTGGCCTCCAGTCTCTCTCACTCCTCTCCTCTATTTCTTCTTCTGAAAACAAAACTGCCATAGATGGGCCCCTCAGGTGAGCGACTGACAGTCGACTCCTCCTCCTTTCTTTGATGATTCTGCTTGCTATAGGTATGGCACCCTCAGTTATCCATCCTCAGTTTCCAGCATCGCCACTCATGACAATTGTTGTTGCTCCTAGCCCTTAACCTACTCATGACGTTGTCGCATCTTGGAATGGTGTTAAGGTTCCTTGCGCTCCACAAGCTTCCTTGCCAACTTGGCTCTCATGTGGCTACTTTGGTCACAAGTGCGGCTCCAGAGATCCTCCTCCATGATCCTTACTTCCCTTTCCAATCTTGGATTCCTCATCTCTTGTTTAACCCCCTTTCACTCTTCTAGTTTTTGTCTATACATGAGGGTTGAGAGGCTCCTAGGGGTGACTGGGTGAGTGTTCCATCTCTGTGACTCCTTCTCCTCTCCACAAAAATGATGGGTCTATGAGGATTGTTTCCTCAATACCAACTTCTTTCCTCACACGAAGTGTTTCCTCAGTCCACGATCTTGACGTGCATTGATGGAAGAGTCTCAGTTGTGCATTCAACCTCTAACTATAGGGTTGAAGACCAAGGTCACACAATCGTTCATCTAATTTGAGGGTCGGAGTCAGCACCCCTTGAGGCCAATCCATGGTTCTGATGTTTTGATGTGAATGACACATAACCATGTATTCTCATTGAACACAGTGAACACAAGAGAAGTTGTGTGACATCCCAAAAGCCACGACATAAGCATGAATCATGATAACACCATTGACCTAGGTCTTTCAAACATATAAACCAAAGCTGGTAAAATTATCTAATCTTCATCCTTGAACAACCATCTATTGAATTATCTAAACACCACCAGAATGGACCACATGTTACACTTCATATGATGTACATTTAGTACAACTTTGTTGCCAAGATAACATTGTTCAACCATCCAATTAAATATCTCAAGGTGACACATAAATAAGGGTAATATACATAACATTAACATCAAATGATATCAAAACTCCATCCAGCTAAATAGGATGTTTTTGTATGACCAACAGACTTTAAGGACCATCATTATATCATAATTAGTAATAAAATCCTCTATTTCCATAATCAATCTCATCAGTGCATAAAATCAACAAAGTTGACATCATCATTCGCATACATACATGTGAACTCAAAGTGATTATTCCATTCTCCAACTCATGATTCATTTATTGAATTCAGTAGCCAGGAATATCCAAGGTTCACTCTATCACGGATAAGGTTAAGAAAAATAGTTTAAAACATCCATTCTCCTACTACATGTTGTTTTAGAAAAATCCCCCATCAATCGAACAAAACCTACTAAAGTAACATCAAAGATCATCCAAGCAAGATTAAGCAAATTCACTACAACCTATCAGTACTCGTGAGGGTTTGAATCATAATTATACAACATTAAAGAATCATAACATAGGTGATGAGTTAGGTAATGGAGGTGAGTAATGAGATATTATCATGTGTTCATGTAAACCAATCAGGAACAATGTGCCTCCCACTTATTCAGGTCCTAAGAAGCAACAAAAATGTAAATACTCTAATGACTTCCAAAAATCATGATCTGTGTCAGGTTGGTCCATGTAACGAGCAACAGTCCCTGTAGTCCAAGCCAGTTGGCCCAAAGCAGTGAGACAAACTCCTCATACTATTCTCGAACCAACCCTACTACTGGGATGATCTCATAGGTTCCTAAGGGTTCCTAAAAGACTCTCTAATGAGCCTTTTGGGGTGGTACTACTAAGCACGGCATACTCACTTTCACGAGTGCAGTCATACATCAGTTGGGAACCATCCCTCAACTCTCCTGAAAGAGAAAATAGGCACTCATTTATTCACACTCAGGCTTTTATTCTCTGCATTCTATTTTATAGGTTTGGGTGGAACTATTTTGAAATTTTTTGGGTTATGTGGGCAGACGAGCCTCTTTTTGCAAATTTTTAATTTTTCATCTTTTTGACTCAATCTAAGGTGAGAGGGCATGTAGACCATGAAGGATAAATAATCCTACTTTATTATAGATCAAAACTCATCATTATCCGCTTGATACTTGTGTGAAAACTAGTAATTATGATTCAAGTATCCTTAGAGTAGAGGCAAGTTCGTGAATAACATGGCTTGGAGTCTTGATCAAACTCTAACTCTTTCCAATGGTTCCAATTCCTGGGTTTTTCATTCACAACATAGATCACGGGAATAATGTTTTAAGCTATGAAAAAGGTACATAACCTTAAATTGATCGCCAAACTTAAGGAAAAAAGTCAAAGAGCTGGTCAAGCAAGCGATCAAGCAATTTAAGATGAAAATTGTGCATTTCGGCATAAAGATAAGCATTTAGCTATCTGATTTGCACTGCATAGCCTTAATTTCAAAGCTACAAATTATGAAACAAAGTCTTAAAAAGTAGTAAATGTTAGGCTAAAAAATGTTCAAAATTTTTAAAAATCATGTTTGCATGTGGTAAATAACCATGCATGCATGAGAAATGAAGGGGTAGAAGGGTGAATGGCCCTACCACCCCAAGCTTAAAACTTTGCTTGTCCTCGAGCAATCCTCAGACTTGAGATAGTAGGGAACGAAAGCATGGACGTTGGGTAAGAATCTTATTAAGGTCCTATAATGATGCATGTATGAAAGTATATATTTAAGTAGTTAGAGGAAAAAAACTATTTAAGAAAGAAAAAGGAATTTATTTTAACAAAAAGAGAAAAGAAAGGAGTAAGAGAAAGGGCATGGTTTCCCCACGATACCAACATTGGGATCCCAAATCCTAAGTTTTGGGACCAGTGTCACTTGTGTCTTGCAAATTGGGTCCAACATGTAGGAGTAGAATAGGTGGAGATATGATCCCTTCCGGGTCTGAAGGAGAGTAATAGAATCTAGTGACTTGGTGAAGTTATCTAGGTGCTGGAATTGATTTGAACTACACTAAAATGAATTATTCGGCAGATCATCCTCAAGGTACCCATCAATGTATGAATCTGAATAGGTAGGCCCTAGGATGTCAACATAGGATGTAAGGGAGGGGAGAGGTTGAAAGTTTTCTAGAGTACTCCTCTCTTCTCTCTCCACCTCTGAACTTGATGTTGGATGCTCCGATAAATTTTCATGTATAGTTTGAGTTATCCAATCATCTTCTGAACAGGAACGACCCCCAGTTGACTCTGTTTGTAGTTCTACCACCCCAAGCTTGTCACACTATATGGTGTATGGGGTATCTTCATGCTCAGCAGTCATGTTGTGATGTATTATCTACCTTGCTCCTATGTCCACCAATCATTGCAAGGGGATGGTGGTGAATGTCATCTCATGGTGCTCCAGTTCGTCATCATTAGTATAATCACTCCCCCAACCTGAATAGTCGTTGTCATCCTCATTGAACAAATTGTTCCAAACCATAATTGGCATACTGCTCAAAGCAAAGTGATAAGTCTCAACATGAGATATATCACCCTGGTATGCATCAACGTCTGATTTAGGTTCCTCAAATTGATCTTCATGTCCTGAGGTTGATTGACTACCCTAGTGAGGATCAAAGTCTTCATCATCATCATAAAAACATTAATGCATGAGGCTTGTAGCTTCCATTCATTGATCAAATGAAGCATCTGGATAAAATGAAGGGTTCCCCCTGGTTGGTGGTTCTTCATAGAAAAATCCTAGTAAATCCAGTTGATGGTCTGAATAAGATAGTGAAGTATAATCCACTTCAGACTCAATGAAGTGGTTTTTATTACTGAAATATTCAATGTCGTGCGGTGGCATTTGCAACTGTGTGGTAACCAAATTGATGATCTCTTGAAGCCTCTTGTCATGTTCAACATCCTTATCATGAAGCTGTTGGGCTTGAGAAATATTGCTTTTAAGATCTATCAATTCCACCATGCACTTCTGTTGGAAATCCACTGTATCAAACTAATGCTTTTGGATGAATCCTTATTCAAAGGTTTGAAGTATACTTCTACTACAGTCTGCAATCTCAGTGGCTACTTGGAGATGATGATCCTACTTTTCTAGTAGTTGCTGAAGCATTTCGACTTGTTCTTGGAGATGAGAAGCTGAGGAGGAGGTTAGTGCATTGATACTTTCTCCACTAGATCCACTGCTCTAACTAATTCTTGATCCCAGGGCATTTTTTAGGTTGAGGACTGATTGGCAAACGCCCTTGCTGAGATATCTAGTAGTGACGATGGTGGGGGTGAGTATAGTTTGACTAGTTGTAGTACACGGCTCTCAATTATTTGCCAGTAGTCAAGACTACAAAAAAAATCAGGAGGACAGGTAGACAAGATAACTTGCCTTGAGGAGGCAAGGTCCATCACTGAAAATATGTACAAGTAAAAGGAAAGCTATTCAGTACATATGAGTAAGTATGTGTAAACAAAAAGAAGAACTATGCATATATACAGTCTTATGGATGACAGAACAAAATATTTGGGCCTATAAACATGGAAAACCACGTCCCCAACAATGGCACCAAAAGTTTATCGGTCCTAGGACCATGTTGCAAAAGTGGAGGCATGGTCCTAAAGGAGAATTGGACTTTAAATTTATAACTCAAAACCTTCAAGGACCTCTGCACCTTTAATACGGGGTCGAATATGGGGACATGAGGACATTTAGTACACTTAAGATCTTGCTATTAAGTCAAATAAGTCAATTTGATAGTTGATAAGAGTACGGAACCAGATATAGTCTATCAAAATTTCACAAAATAAAACAAAGCAAAGAAAATAGAGTCTATGAAATCCTACTTATCACAATAAGGAGTTCCTAGATTTATCAACACAAGTTGGGTGGTCTATGCACCCGTTATTAGGTTTACACAACTCTTGAACACCCTAACAAGCGTCTAACATCCAAACATAGCATGTACGAAGGTAGTTTCTCTTGTGGGGGTCATCCCACTCACTCTCGCACAGCATGACTAAGACCCCATCAAGGATCCAAAACCTTTTTCAAGTATTATGGATCACCACCCCCAAATATCCTAGATACCCTCTCAAGTTCGGGATATTCAAAGCTCTTAGGAAAAACTCCCTTGGACCTCCCCCTTTAGATTTAAATCCAAACTACCTTCTCTTATACATTTCTACAACTAATCTCTCAATCTTGGTAGAAATAGAAGTTCAAGCAAGAAAGAGATCAACCAAACCAGCAATCATAACCAGAAAGAGAAGATAGAATAGAAAACATACTAGATCAGGAATAAAACTACTTACTTAAGGTAAAAGTACATAAACATGCCCATACTAGTCAAGAAGGATATCAACTAGACATGGACAAGCATAGTTGACACCGAACAAAGATGAAAGAACATCATTTGTACGGAAACAAAGGAGAACAGTAGATGAAAGGGGAAGAAGAAGATATTTATCCTATAGAGGAGAGGTGTTTCTCGCTCCTTGACCTCCATATGGGTTGGATCTTGTCTTTGGGTCATCCTCCTTGATCTTCTAGACTCCTTGGTTTCCTTTCTCTTTGATTATGCACCAAACAGCAGTCTTAGTGGATGTATTAAGGTGGACGGTGGCTGGAAAGTGGGTGAACGATAGTGGAAATGGACCGGGTGGAGGTAGATGATGAAAATGGATGGAGGCAAGCCATAGGGATGGATGCATTATGTGCTCTTCGGCCCTCTCAAACCTTGGAACTCTCCCACAAAGCTCTGGGAACCGCCAGTCACCGAAGGGAACCCCTAAAAGTTTGAATCGTGGAACCTAGGTCAGAAAACCTGGCTTGGATGCGTGGGGTGGGTATTGATACGAGTGACGGTCGCTACAGTTGTATCGGTCGTGACCCTTGTAGTGGTTAAAACTTGTTGTAGCGATCGCGACCTTTGTAGCAGTCAAAACCCTTTGTAGCGGTTGCTACTCTTGTAGGGTTGCTACTCTTGTAGGGTTGCTACTCTTGTAGTGGTCGAGACCCTTTGTAGCGGTCGAGACCCTTGGTATCGGTCTCTACTTTACTCCATAGGGACAAACCCACCGCGGGGGAGCTATTACTGGTGGTCAATGGGCTTGTGTTGATGAACTTTCTGATTGATGAGGATGCTCACTGATAAAGGATTGGCCATCGAAAATAGGGTCCAAGATATCAAAAGTTTCTTGGTCCCGGTAGTCAGTTATAGGGACCACCGTGTCCTAAGTTGGTGCACATAACGTGATGCTTGTGGATTATAATCTGGAGAATTGATGTCTTCTTGAGTTTGGTGCCTACAAGTCCCAAAATTGGCTAGTTGAGTAACTCTATCTTTAAAAAGATATAGATTACGGAAAGATATGAGTCTAGGGTTATTTTGGGCATATTGAGGCTATAATAACAAAAACCCATAAATAAATACCTACCATAAATGCCTAAATTTGGGTGTTATCATCTACCCCAAATCCTATTAGCAACTCAACTCATGTATACTGGCACCAAGTAGACCATCTTGTTACTTTGGTCATTACTATTCCATGTGTCAGTAAATTTATTCAAGCCTCTATTTTTAGATGGACTATATCCATTGTTGTTGAACCTACTATATATGGTGAATCTTTTTTCACCCTCACTCCACAAAATAATAAACAAAAGAAATTCTTAGTGCATAAGGAATCAGGTACATCTTATTTGATGCATGATTTCTCTTCTAAAATTTAGACTCTGACATAGACTCTATGTCATCAGTAGTTTCATGGTACAATACCATTGATTTTATATCATTTTCTTGTTCTTTGGCATTGACTTTAACAATCATCATGGAACCAACTTATCCCTTACTGAACTTGAAAATAATATAGCATTGCAAAATAAATTACCATTATCTCTTGTGATGGCATATATTGATAAGATCACACTCTAGTCTTTCTATGGCTATCTTTGATTACCTACTATTTTGAATGATCATTGCTGTGTGGAATGCATGAGGTGCAGCTTAAATAGATCATCATCATCAAATTTGAAAACTCATTCACTCAGATAAGATCAATCTTAATTCTATCTAGGTAAGAAAAACCCTAATATCCAACTTCCAACTTAATACAATGGGTAGTAATAATCTCATATAATTGGTTCAATGTCCTTCCCATGGTCTCTGTGGAGGTCTTTTGATATGAGGAACCCAGATATTTTCCAACATGTTCATATGAAATAATAGACATAATACATCAGTATTCATTTTTATAACATTATGATAAACTCATTTGGTCTTTCAAATAAAGTTTATGGGGAATCTAGATATGACAAACATCTTTTCATTCAAGAGCCTTGTGACCTTGCTTCCATCCATGATCGTACTCGTTGGGGTCCCTACGCTAAATTCAACTTTACCATATATAATATTGAATGGGACTCAACTCTTGAATCATATAGACAACATGACTGCAACAACACTACTTTAAACTACTTCAATCCTGATAACCAACTTATTGACCTCTCAGCATCAAACATCAAGTTCACTTGGCATAGAAGTTATTCTTAGGCTCACATGGGCAGATTTCTATGTACATAAGAATGGGATTCTATATACCCTCTTGAATTCTACAATGTGACTTTTAAACCTATCTATGATCATTTTTTGTCATCTCTGACAGTCATTCAGACCATGTGGACTGAAACCTTTTCATGTTGAATGATTTTGTATCACTCATCCCACTTATGGAAGCCAAATCTCCTCCATGCGGAGATCATATAATTTATTGTGGAATTAGGCTTCTCGGTACATCGAAACCTCAAATATCTTCGGCCAAAACTAATTAAATGGAATCAAGATACTTTTGCAAATATCACATAATGATCAACAACTTGGAAAGTGATAATTAAGAGTTCTACTCGTTCTGACCCTTCTTTATTATGCCTCTTAAATCTGAACTAACTTCTTTGACTTTGATGCAAAAAATCCATTGGAGACAAAGTTCTAAAATCACTTGCCTCAAAGACGGTGTCAGAATATTGATTCTTTCCATAATATGTAAAACACCCTTATTTGTCACTTACATATTCTTAGCATCTCCAAAGACAATATGATGATTACAAATCAACACCACATCATCAACCATTACGAAAATTACTTCCAACCCTCTTCAATCATGGATGTATTTATTCTAAACTATCTTTTAACATGGACTCTACTTGGCCCATCAAGATCTCTAGTTTTAATTACCTCGTCTCACCGTACATCCCTAAAGAACTCAATCTTGTTGTGACTAGTTTTGGTGGTGATAATTTTACTGCTCAAATGGATTAAATTTGGATTTCTACCATAAACAATGGGAAAACATCAAAACAAAATTTCAAAATCTTTAGAGTGACATATTTTCCTATGATGATATCACCCCTAAAATTGGTATCTTAAATCGAACTCGCATTGCTTTAATAAACAAAATCAGAGGACACAACTTTAGTTAGGCACTTTTAACCCATTAGAATCATTAATCCCTCGTTTAAAATCATCTCTAAAGTCTTGAGTACTAGACCTAAAAACTCTATTAGGGACATCATTAGACTACAAGAAAAGGGTTTCATCAAAGATCGATGCATTCAAGATGCCTACATTATTATGAGTGAAACAATCCACACTTGCTACATCAAACACACACCTCTCATGACCCTTAAAATTGCTCTGAGAAATCATTAGAAAACATTAAGTGAACATTCATTTAGAATTGCCTTCATTGTTATGAGTTTCCTCCACTATGGATTCTCCACTGTCATTAATGGATTTTCCTTTGTTTATATTACTATCTCAAATGGACTTCATGAAGGATATTATATGTTCCCCTATTTGCATCATTGTTATTTATATTCTTGCCTAAATGTTCAAACCTGGTAGAGATAACAATATCATCGAAACCATTTCTAGTTGTACTGAAAATATCATGCTATGTGTTGATGATATAACTTGGTGGTGATCAGAACACCATGAGAACTATCGAAATTCTTATCATCTTCTCTTATCTCTCTAAATTCAAGATCAACTTTATTAAGTCCATGATCCATGGTACACATATCAGTCGTATTGGCATTGAACACTACATTTGCATGTTTGATTGTAAGGAAGAAGAATTTCCTATCATATATTATGGTCTTCCCCTTTCACCCAAAAAACATTCTTCAAGTGCTTGGCAACCAATAATCCAAAACTGCCAAAGTAAACTTACACTCTAGAAATCTTGCATGCTAATCTTGATGATAGACTCACACTCCTCAAATTTTCACTCACATCGATTGTCATTTATTTCCTCAATTGCATTCCTCTTCCCTCCATGGTGATTACTACTTAATCAAATTCATAACAAATTTCTTTAGGGCGGCACCAAAGACAAACCCAAACTACTCTAAACCAATAGGTAATCGATTTGCAAACCAAAATCTGCTAGTTGGTGTGGGATTATTAATAACAACACGCGCTTGTGCTATCTTGTTCACAAGATTTGTGTTTCTCCTTGTCTGAATTTACCTTCTATATGGAAAAATCATGGGTTGCAAAAATATTACCATTCCCACAATCCCTGGCATATAGACTCAAATCTCCCCTCTTTTGATATACCTTGATAAAATCAAGTGTTTCATCCAAAATAGTATATATATATATCCCACTTCTTCTCTTCGATCATAGTCATTTCTAGTTCGATCCTTGGTTGCATGGTAACTCTTCAACTACAGATTGTGTCTCTCCATCCCTACATTGATATGCAATATCACTACTCACAATGAATCTAAACCCCTATCTTCTTTACATGATAATTCCTTCAAACAATACCTCTCATACAAACAGTTGTCCACTAATGATGTCAACCACATCCAGGATCGGCTTAATTCTACTACCAAATCCACCCATATTCAATGCATTTGGGCAAAACATACTTCAGTGTGAAGCGTGTAATGTTTTCATTGATCCTAGACAATCAATACATTTTAGCCTAGATGTCCACTCAAATACATTTACTCATTTGATTTGTAGGACAGCATATACTTCTTATTGGTATTGTCACTTGAGATGTTTCCACATACATTATATCAGTAACTTATATTGATCTCATTCGATGACGGATTACATGTTTTTTTACTTGTATGTTTTCCAATAAGATTTGGCAACACTCTTCCATCACAGTGAGGCTCCATTGAGTATAGATTTATGGACCTTCCATCGCCTCACCAATAATAAATCCAATGTACATAATGTTGAACACACAGACGCCCTTGCTTGCATCTTTTTTTGTCCATTTGGACTTAACGATACCATGGATTTCTTGATAATAATATGTCACTCCTCCTTTACAAATCTATGGAAAAAAATCTTATTTGTTGTGATGATTTTTAGTCTTAATTTAGATAATGGATGTTCCACTCTACATGATCTGGATCAAGGATGTATCATTCTGAAGGTTGTGAATGTTGCTTGCAAGGATAAGTACTCTCTGAAATCACTTCTTGAAATTTCAAAAGAAGGATATCTAGTGCCACTTTTTCCATTGTTAAATGTTTAGTTGGCATTTCTGAGAGGTTGGATATGGGATGCCTCTCCCAAGCTATCGTGCTTTTAACTACATAGTGTCATTGATGCATCTTGTACTTACAAAACTTTTCTTCATTTCTTTTCTATGTTTGCTTTGTAATTTGGTCTGATTTCATGGCTATCTATGTGCTTTGATATTATTTTGTACTAGCAACGTTTAAGTTTGGGTTTGTAATTAGAATGATCAGTTCCGAATTAGATGATATAATCTCAACTATTTTATTAATTCAAGTATTGCATAGTGACAACTATTAAATTTAATAAAGTAGTAACATATGATATAAATAACGTCTTATTTGAATAGTTACTTATATATAGCTTGGTATATGGATCAAATGTACCCGTTAGTGGTACTGCTTGAATACAGGTCTATGGGTATATGGGTCCACGGATATATGGAAACAAAAATCTAAACCTATGCAAGGTTTTCAAGGGGATGTATTTAGGGTTATGTAGGTATACCCGGGCTCATTTACAGCCCTAACCAGCTATCTTTAGTAGCAAGCAATGTAGTGAATTTTTTGGGTATTCTTTTAAATCGTAAAGAAAACTAATTCTGAAAATAGATCAGACCTTTAACTGCATTTTGGAATGCCACGAAAGGTAATATTTGCTACAGTGAAGGCTGAGAGAGCCGTATACCTTTCATATAGCTAGGGGCAGTGGCAGGAACAAGTTGCATTTGCATATAATAAGAATACATTATCTACTGACCGAAATGCTACAAACAAAGTGGGCATTATGTACATCTTATGTGGCAACTAACTCCGGTGTGCTCACTTCCAATTTATACAACAACAATGTACGTTTGAAATAACAACATAATTTTTCACTTCATCCTACCACAAATCATTCAACATCATGTATATATGACAGCGAAGCTAAGGACTATGAGTTTGTATATCTGGATTATTGTTTCCAGTGTCATTTCCCATTGTTTTATTTATTTTTCTGTATTGGAAGTGCCCTAGTACTTGTGGACACGGAATATGACGACAACAAGGAATACAACCATGGACACCATGAACGACGACCTGATTGACTCCTCAACGGCATCCATCTTCCTCTTCTTTTGAGGCTGGAGTAGGCCATTTATGAGCCTCGTGATCTGCTGAAGGAATTGCAGGAGCTTGGCCCTTGTATTTAATAGCATGCAGGTAACAATCTTGCAGGCGGCGTTGGTGGGCCGACCTCTACCGCTTGTTGTATCCTTGGCTTCATCTAATTATTTGAAAAGAAAGTTGGAAATGTTAAAGTCTAGTGGAAATATCAATGTCATTGATGACTGAGAAAGAATGGAAGGGGAAAAATGTAGTACAATACATTTACGGAGCAAAAAGAATCTAGTGATCCGACGGCATGGTTAGATTTTAAAAAGGTGGCACGGCTTACAAAAAAAACCCAACGAAATCAAAAATCTAGATGTGTGATCATTCTATTAATTAAGCATGGATCTTGAGAATTATGGAAGAGCATATTATGTGTTTGTATGTAGTGCACTTGCCTGAACACAACGATTGCCTCAGATTCTTTACCGCTTCATTTCTCATGACTGCAGCCCAGACAGCTTTGTCAGATGATAATGAAACAACCATCTTCTGGATAAGAGAAAACAAGACAAAATTAGGTATCAAACTCTACTATACGGCTCATATGAGAGGGGGTCACAAGAGAACTAAAGGGCGAAGCACAGATATATTACCTGAACGGAAGCGTCGGTTTGCAAGGAATGAAAAGCGTCCATAAGCTTATTCCGAGGTCCGAGTGACTGGCCGCTCCCGGATTGGCCGACTCGGAGTCTAGGCTCAACCCAGTCCGGCCTGCGCGATTCGGCCGTGGAGCAGTCGTCCCGTATCGTCGTGTCATTCGAGGTCTCGCTCAGTCGGTCTTGGTCACAGTTGTATGCAGGGCCGACGACGTCGTCCGGAGCTTGAGATAAAGACGTCGTCGGGATGAATATCCTTTGAAGAAGAAAGAGCAAGTTAATGGACAAGAAAAGTTGATCTATCATGACAATTTATGGCGAAGATTCTACTAAATGCATGCACCTTGCATATCCATATATTCGAGTTTTTTTTTCGACTTACTGCTGGATGGTAGAGACTGCTTCTTCGACCTCCTCCTCCGACGGCGGCGATCCGAACACGAACCCTTCCGCGTACCAGAATCCTCCCAGCTCGTCTCCTCCCCCAGCCGCCCCTTCCGACCCCCATCCTCCCGCCTCGGACCCAAACGGCGACACGAGGTCCCGCCAGCTGTGCGTGGCTTCGTAGGCGGCATATGCCGAGGGGGGCGGAGAGCATGAGGACGAAGACGAGCGGCACGCTGACGGCGAGGACGGCACCGAAACCAGGCAAAGACCCCGAGCTGAGACTCTAGGGGAGACAGAGGAAGGGGACGACGACGTCGACGACGCTGTGGCCGCTTGCGTAGCCCTGCCAGATGATCGCAGGATTCTACCGGTTGGGATCCTCGGAGGACCTCTCATGTTGCCGTCAACCTGCCCTTTCCGCTGGCCGTAGCGACTACTGCTGTCTACCTTTTCTGCTTCTTCACAATTGGAGCGAACGCTTGAGATTGGCTAGGGATTTGCGGGCCCGGAGGGTGTTATAGCTTGTGATTGGCGCCAGGTTTTGTTTGCACGTAAGCGGATTGACGAAATATTCAGATTCTGTGGAGAATTTGAGGGGACACCTTGCATTTGTCAGTGTACGATTAATTGACGCAAAGAAAGCCATAATAACATCTTGCGTAAACGACAGTTTACAGGTATTTATCATTTATACTATATATATTTTGCCAAGCTCGTTCCAGAAAATGATATACTGACTCGACTGCATACCTTGCTAGAAACCGACAAGTGCAATGAAAATTGTTATGTATTTGCTATAGTATAGTTTTTGCACAATTGGCTATTTTGTATACATTCTGTGCAATTGGCCATCTTGTATTGTTATGTATTACCGTCCAGCCATTGACATTGACATGTATCCGTTGTGTATGGTTTTTTTACAATTGGCTGTCTTGTATATATTATTATATTTTCAGGTATCCAGAGTAGATATATATAATCGAATTTATGCTAAACTGCTTTTTGAAAGGAAAAAAGAAATTATAGGCAGACAAGGCACTCTAACTGGAATAGTGGAAGCTGTCCCGTGTTTGTGTAATTGCTTGAGAAAACCAAAATGACTCTGGAATGGAAGGAAACGCGGGTGGCAACCGGCAAGCAAGTAAGCAACTGACCGCGTTTCGAGGATCTTCTCCGACACGAGACAAAGGAGACTGGGAACAGAAACCCACGTCGGGAAAGATGCAGGCGAAGGGAAAAAGGCGGTGGAGGCGGACACGGTTCCGTTCGCCGGGAACGCACGTCGCGCAGGACACGAGTTGGCCGGGGAACGGGGGAAGCAAACGAGAACGAAATGATGATAAATCTGGCACCTCCAACCGAGTTACGGTCTCCCGTTATTTTTAGTTTTCTTTTTGTCTCCTTTTCCCCTTCCAATCTGTTGCTCTCACCAACGAATGCGTGACGTTATGGGATCGATCACATCAAACGTAACTTCCGAAGTATTAAATGTTTCCCGAGATTCATAATTCCCTATTTGTTATATGCTGTTTGGATACAACTAATGTGTTGCCGATGGATAAGTCCTAACATCCAATATAAATGAGTCACCATATCCACTGAATTTGACTAGAACAGCAGCACACCCTTTGGATCACATCCGACGATAACTTGCCATGCAAGGTGGACTCATATTTTCAGTTATTAGGGCCCGTTTGGTTCAGTGTATAACACGCCAGTTTTTTTTTTTAAGTTAAACAGACAACTTTCATTATGGAGAAGTCATATGGGATTTACATGACGAGAAAAATAAACTAAAAGACCACATAAAGATCAAAAACACATACAAACCACCACAAAAACTTATATCAAAATCTGATAAGAACAATGATGTATAGATCTCTCTTCTCCTTCACTGGCTAACGCAGTTTTTTATGAGGAATATCTTTAACTTGAGTATGTATATGTGACAGAGTACCTACATCAAATCGTTGTTCCAAAAGGATATTTTCTCAGCACTTGCTGTCATACAACACCACAATAAAATTGACTGAGAAAGAAAAATCTACTACGAGAAGAGAAAGAAGCGTTGATTGACACCGAGAGAGACAAAATAAGAGAACAACCTAGTCCAGATAGAAAGCAAGTAAAAGAGAAAGGAGGTAGAAAATTCGTCGCAGCCGGGGTCAACAACAGGGAGGAAAAAGACTGTTGTCTCCAAAGACAACACGCCCACGTGCCTTCTGAATAAAAAAATATGTTGATGACGGGCGAGAAGAGATAAGGGGGAGCGGGGCACCGCTTTGCGGCAGCCAAATTCTCCTCCCCCCAACCAGCAGCCTGTGGAAGAAGAAATCCTAGTGGCGCTGGGGTGAGAGAGCAGTCTCGGGTGACACGCCATATAAGATGCTAATCCTCCATAAATGCCTAATCCCATGTTTGTTAACTGAAAAATGCAGAAAAAGTTGCACATCCGTCCGCATTGACATTCACAATAGACAGGACTGTTTAAATCCGGCTGTCAGGCGGAATTTAATTATCAGCCTGCAAGCGCGAACATGACTGCCCATCTAGACTCACAAAACCCTCTCCTCCCCCTTGGCTCAAACATCGTGCTGCAGCCAGAAAAATGCCGTCTTCCATCTGCTACGTTGGCAAGGCCTCTCGTCAGTGTCGTCAGGAATCATGATGCCACCAACATCAGTAACATAGTATGCATGTTATATGCAGCTGCCGACCTCCCAATGGGCCATGGTACCACCACCACCAGGGGGACAACGAGCATCACCACGACTAGGTTCCCAGAAGCAGATGGCACGCCGACAAGAATAGCTATTCCGGCCATTTGCTTACAACCCCTGCAACGTAATTGAGCTCCTCCGATCGACTTGATTCAGTAATATTAATAAATTGGCGAGAACCCTTTCTGCGAGTACCAAGAATTGGAGACCATGATACATATCCCAACCCACACTCAAACACAGGAAATTGTTTTTCTGTCCTTCCCTTTTTATTTTCGTTCCAATGCGATCCTTCTTCACATCTCAGTCATTTCCAATCCAAAGAACCAAACATGGCCTTATCTTACATCTGTATATTCCACGGCATGGGAAAAAAAAGAAACATGTCCATGGGGATTGCTAATAACTTCCTATCTCCGGTTACCTATCTCACGAGGTCACCCACGCGTGAAAGCAATAGCTTGGTGTGTATGATGTTACAGGAATTCATTGTCCCCAAGTACCAGCAACAGCCACACGCCCATCCCAATAGCAGCAAGTGGCGGTCGGTTCATACGCAACATAAACACCAACAACAACCAGCATCCATGTCAGGATCCGATTAAGAAACTTTCATACCGAGGATTTTCTGTAAGATTGTTGATAAGACATGTTGCACCTCTGCCTACGCCGGATCAGGATTCTCAACTGGTGTTTGTCCATGGAGTTTCGGTGAAAACATAACAATTTATAAAACCTAAGTCATCACATCTTCTACTTTATAGCAGTAAGAGGCCAACACACGGATCTGGTGTTTATAGAGCTCAGATATAAAATCAGGGTTTGAGTCAACCCGACGTACAACACAGATTAGTCGGTGAAGCAAAGGAAAATGAGTGGCAACTGTGCTAGCATCTGCAATGATCTTTCAACTATCACAACGCATTGTAGTATACAATAGTTAACCATGTCCTGTCCTGACATGGGATAATGTTCCATACCCACAGCCACACGCTTGTCGTTAAACAAATAGATAATGTCCCATGCCAGCATGCGCCGAACTAGGATGTCAACTGGGATTATCTGAAACCCAATCGGTATTAGTGTCACACATAAAACGCATTCTAAAAACTTTGTATGACAAACGGCTGCACGTCTTCAGCAACAGGAACAACTATAACATGCATGAATCTGATAAAATCAAACTCAGAAGCAAATCTGTCCGTATATAAAACACAAGTTCTCAGCGTTTCTGAAAAAATCATTTCTTTTTTTTATGTATCCATGTAAATTCCTAGGCTAGGGGTGTAAACATCTTTCAAGCTATACAGCAGTCATCTCCAAGTTGGTGCTTTGCTGATCTGACTGAGTCCCGTTCTCTGAGACAGCAGGCGGCGCACTTCTTTCTTCCCTGTTCATGTCTTGCACAGCAGGTGGGTTCACAACAGTCATAGGCGTCACCATGTTGTCTGACAAGCGACCCTTCATCTCCCGGTGCTCCTGACAAAGCGCACACCAGTGGAAGCAACAGTGAACCAAGCAAGGATCGCAAGGAGAATTCTGCAAAGCCAGGATGATCCAACACCAGGCCAAAAATAAAGAAACGGTTAGATCCAGATAACAGCACGTATGTGTTCCACCAACGCTGGTACAAGGTAAGTTGCTAAGCAAACACTAGGAAAAGAGGTAAGTTAACATCCCCCAACCTTAAGATGATACTTCTTTTGCAGAGATTGCCTGAAGAGTCCAGTGTATATGCCGCACATCCACCAGCTGAACATCAAACCCTCACCAATTAAGAAAGATGTCCTTGGATCAACTCCATGGAACATTGCTGTAAGAGCTGCCAGTGCAATGCCGCCTTCCACAAAGATGGCATGACAAAGGCAAGCCTTATTCCAGGGGATCTCATCATTTATGTTTTCCACATTATGCCCAAACAGCACACATGGGCAGAGTAAACCAGTTCTGCCTGCAACAGAAAAGGGAGATGTGGTTAAGATAGGATTACAAGGATCTATTTGTGTACGCAAACAAGTGAGGTAATTAACTTGCTATTCACAAAAAGTTATCATTCGCATAAACCAACAAGAGCATTGTTCCACTTTGGACTTGGAAAACAGACGGAAAGTCCAAAGTACACGAGTGCAGGTACTAGGCTCCTGGCTATTTTACTAAAAAGATATATGATTCATTTCCTGTGAACACCTCAAAAATGTCAAAGGACCTATTGTCAGATGTTTTCTTATAGATGTATTGACGGTCAAGCAGAGAGTAAATAACTACATTCATTACATGCGCTTAATAAAAGATCATACATCGGGCCAGTCTGAGGCCTCATATTTCCAGCCCCATCACAAGTTGTGAGGATATATTAGGATCCTTCACTTATTTAGGCCGTTTTGTATCTCTCTTTTATTTTCTTAAACTCTTATAGGTCCCTACTTGAAAAGAAACACTTGTACTTTCTACTTGAAATAGTGGATTCAAGTTGATCGGCACAATGAGTTTTCACCATGAATCTGTGTGAGGGCCTTCCACCTAAATATTTGTATTCTTCTCTTTTGGTTGATCATCAATTGCAGTTTTTGTGTTTCTTATGCTCCTAGGCTAGCCTTGGTAGATTGCACTATTGTTTTTGTATTGCCTTGGTGGATTGCCTTAGTCATCTATCTCATTGTCCAATTGGAATATTCATCCTACAGGCGGCTCCTTTCCCTTGCTCCCTACACATAAATATTTACTCCAACGCTCCCGTTTAACATGATCGAAACATAACAACCCTCTTTAAATGTTAGTTCACTAATAGTAATTAGCTTGTGAAATATATTGTTCTCTTGTATATATCAACCATATGCTATATATCTTAATCTCATAAATATCATTAAACTTAAAAGTAATTGTACATTGAAATATGACAGTACCCTTTGGCTGCAATGTCTGCATATCAACACCTGATGTCACTAGGTGTTATGACCCACTCTAAAGCTAACTAGTAAGTTCAATGATCACAGCATCATTAAGATGATAACTTAAGTAAGCGCAGCGCTTAGTGCATCATTTAGTTGATTAAGTTAAGTTCTCACAGATGTAATTAGCGCTTTGATCTAGTGTTACAGTCTAATTAGCATGATTTCTTGCCTTGAGGTTGTAGAGAATCTCGTGCTTGAAAAGTTGCAAAAGAAATCACCTCAATCGGACACTCGAGGCGAGAGTTACAGCATTTTCTAGAACCTTGGGTTTAAGATGCAATTTTTCCATTTATTGGCCTTTTATTTCCTTTTTCCCTTTCTCCCTTATCTTCTTCAGCCGGTAACAGAGCAACCGCCTAAAGCGGCGCCCCAAACCAGGTCGATTGCAGCAGAAGGCAGGGCGATTTTTGGGCACCCTAGCCCCGTTTCCCGTGGCGTCGCCTCCTACTCCATCTTCTTCTCCTTCCTCCGCCCTTCTTCTTCGTCCACTCTTTCCTCCATTGCTCCGCCCCAGCAGGCCCCCAACCTGTAGAACGGCGCCCCGCCCAGCAGCAACTTGGGTAGCTGCGCAGCACCGGCTAGGGCCTCTTGGGCGCATGAAACTTCAAGATAAAGCTAGCCTTGAGTTCGGCCAACAGTCTGGAGCACGAATCCGCAGCTCCCAACTGCGTCTTGGCACCCAATCGTGGCGCCCAAGCAGCTAGGGCGGTGCCCCAGCTTGTCTAGGCAGCAGCAGAAGCTGCGTGAAGCAGCGACCAGGGCCGTTTGGGCGTGAGGAGCAGCACCAAGCGACGTCGTCGAGTTTGTCCTTGAGGTCTATGCAAGTATCCGCAGCCAATAGCCCTTGTTTCCAACCTGTACGTGAGGAAGAGCTACTGCTGTGTGCAGCAGGTTCAATTCAGGGTTGAACCTGAGGTTGAAGACAACCTGTTGATGCCCGGAAACAGGTCTCGGACGCGTTCCCAGACGATTTCGGTCATCTTGAACCGCTGAGTAGAATTTCACTCACCAAGTAAGATTTAACTCCGGAAGTTGGATAATTTCGGTTGAATCTGCGTTTTTCGCTGGTAACAACGGTTATCAGGCGTCGTGTGGTATTGGTGTCGCCTGATTTTTATTTCACGATTTGCTTCTTTACGCTTTCAGTGTGGTTCGGACTAGTAGAATTATATGGTTGATCGAAACCTAAGTTATTCAGTTTAAAAGCCGAAATCAGTAGAACACGACCAATAACTGTACGGTTTGGGTATAAACCCAAGCTGTGAAATTTTAGCAATTAATTTGATGCATGATTTTAAAGAAATGACGATGACATGAAAATATTCAATGAAAACCCTAGTTGCACGCTCTCTGCTATGTTTAATGTGAGTGATTTAATATTTACACGAGTTGGCACGTTTCTCAAGGTCATTATTAGAAATTCCCAATAATTAATATTAAATCTTGCCATGACAAGTAATTAACCCTTAATTATGTTATTTGAGGCACAACTCAGGATTTGGGCTGATGATTTCTCATATATTGAGTAATTAACCCTTATCAGTATATTAAGATGTTTAATTGCATGATTTCAGTATGTAAGTGCCAAGTTGACAAGTATTTTATTTATTTAAATCTGCCTACAAGTACAGTGTGTTGATTTCTTAGTAAATTATTGTGTTTGAGCTTATTGCACTACCAAGTTAGAAATGATATACATGTTGTATTTATAAGTTTCAGATAAATAGACTCGGTACCATAGAGATACCAAAGTCAAGAATAAGTAAGAGAGATGCAATGTAGTAAGAGCTTTTCTAGAATAATAAAATAATAGATTAAGGGCACTGACACCGTAGAATCCCGGTATACGGGGGTCGGAAATCGGAACGCACCCACAGAGCGTGCGGGGAGACGAAGCCCTTGAAGAAGTCTCCTAAGAGAAGATAGGTTACCCAACACGAACTGGAAGTCCCGGTGGTAACCCAGAGGTACCCACAAAGCGTACCAAGTTGAGGCCCACAGAGCGTCTCAGACCCTCCGCCTGTGTACTCAGCCTAGAGGAGTCCAATTTACGGCATCATAGGAGTGTCGAGGCCAGAGAGCCAGTTTTCTTGTTGCAGACCAGGACAGTAGTCAGACTTAGCTATCCCTGGGTGTCGGCTAAGTCTTGTACTGTGGGATCGTAGTTCGCTACGAGTCTTCATATGTAGAGTACACTGCATATGATCAGGGCATAAGATAAAATATGTTCATATAGGTTCACGGAGTTTCTATAAGTTACAGAGTTAAGAAAGATTCGAGTTAGTTTCACAACAGTTGTCCTTTAAATGAAATTTTAGTATTCTCTGTTATTTAATTGTATCTACAATTTTGCAGCAGTTGTTATCTTAATGAAATTTTGATATCTCCTGTCGTCATTGATTTAAAAAGCGGGTGGTGCGGCCGCTAAAGCGTTAGACCCAGTTGTCCGCTACGTTTCTCTCTTTTGCGGCAATTTTGCGTTTTTTACTGTAGCGGCCGCTATGGGCCGCCTATCCAGAAGACGCTTTAGCGGCTGGAGCGGGCGCCTTAAGTCATTTTACTGTGTTTGGCCCGTGCGTGAGTATTGATGAGTCGCTGCTTTGTTTTTTTCTGAAAACGCGACGCTGCCCTAGGGCACCTTCCCGATGACGAACGGACTCCCTGTCTACTGGCTTATTAAAAGTCGACCGCCACACGGTTTATCTCCATGCTCGCACAAAGCAGAGCGGCGCAAAGCAAAGACGGTTGACGCGGCTAGTAGCAGCAACCCACGGCCAGCGATGGAGTGGCGCCTGCGCCAAGGTTGAAGCTTCCATCAGGCGCCAAGATTGGACCCTTGGAGGAGTTCCATCAGGCGCCAAGTGGAGACTTGTCAAGGAGATACCTGCCAAGGAGAGCCATCGACATAAATTCCAAGTCTCCAAGTTCCAACTGAACGACAGCAAGTAAATCTTCTTACCCTATTCTTCAAGTATCGTTCTCCACCTCCTTGGCTCCTTCCCGATTCTTTTATCTTTTTTTTCTATTTTATGGAGATCAACCCCAAGTTCCGAACTGAATTTACAGTTTATCGTCCCTCTTCCTTGCTCCTGTTCCCTCAACAGTTCCTTTCTAATGTTGATGTCATGACATTGCTAAATTGATCCATATGTACACGACAGTTGACAATTAGTAACTATTATAGGCTATCAAATTGCAATGCAATCTGACCTCCGAATTTGTTGATTTGTTCTTTTCTCTTCCTTGCTAATGTTAACTTATCCAATGCTAATTAGATAAAAAACCTGCTGTCAATGTTGGCGCAAGAATGTCTTTTACTATAAATTTTTTACCTTGACTCATGATGATTGTGAACGTACACCTGCTGAAGTCTGACTACATCTAATATTGAAATTTTGCAATCATGTATGTAATCTAATACGTACTTTGTTCAACTATAAATTATAAATTTATAATTATAATAGAAGTACCATGGTTTGATCAGGAGGATACCTTACTTTCTATTGTTCTAATAAGTACCCTGTTATGAATCTTATGATCAATCCTACAATAGGATTCCTACTGATACCTGTGTACGGCTGCTTAGCCATATGAAAACGACTAATAGCCTAATAGTGTACAGCTGTTGTTCCATATGAAAATGGGCTAATTTTGTACGGCTATAGTACCCTGTCGTCCATAGTAGAAAGTAATGTGAACCGCTCCATAGTAGAAAGTAATGTGAACCACTTTCTACAAAATTTTACAAATTAATTTGAAACAATGTGAACCGCTTTTTCAAAAAGCGCCCGCTTTTGTCCGCTTCAAAACCCGCTTCCCGCTTCAAGGAGGGCATTCCGCATGCTTCACGCTTCGCGCTTTTTAAAACCCAGCCTGTCGTTTAAATTATATTGCTTAGATCTGCTCAGTATAGTATTATCTTGTATTTTATTCCAATTAATAAACATAATTGAGTTATCTGCGATGGTTGGGTGAAATTTTATTCACTGAGCCAATAGCTCACCAACCTACTGAAACATTTTTCAGGTCAGTGTCAGCACGAGGAAGCTGAAGGATCGTATCACCCAAGTACTTAGAAGGTAGTTCGTAGTTAGTTAGAGGTCTCTTAGTCCTTTCCCCTAGGTCCTTGGGCATGAGGTGTGGTAGTGAGAGAATATAATGTAATATGTAGTTTAGATTTCAGATATCTGTTGTGCTTTATATTCCGCAAATAAGGTGTAATATGTTATTTAAACTCTGAGGTATCTTTCAAGATTTAGAAACAGTAAGTTTGTTTCCGCAAGTTCAAGTAAGATTTCAATAGTGTCCAAATTATGAGATTTTCCTTTAGTTAAATTTTAAGTGATTAAGAAAAGAAAAAGTTAAGGGTGGTTTACCAAGGGTGACTCCCCGGTCTCCGAGGTCATTAGAGATGGCACGAGGAACGGGGCATCACACTAGGACACATGTAAAGCAGGTCAAAAAGCTGACAGAGAAGCTGACAAACAAAGACACAGGGTAACATTCGGAGACAAGGTCAGAAGGGGCTATCTGGGTGATCCGATTTTGTAGCGCGCGGATATCACAGCAGATAGAAGGGTTGATTTTGGACTCCCATTTTGTAGAGTCTAGGACCCACAATCTTGTATGCTTTTTGTTGCTCATTGGGGAACGGAATGAATAGAATTCCCCCGCATTTCTTCAAAAAAATATCAAAAAAAGCTAGACAAGCTTATTGGAACATAGCTTATACAAAAATGTATTTTTTTTAATTATTCTAGAAACAATCAAAAACACTCAGAAACTTCAAGAAGCAAGCAATTTCAGCTGGATCAAGCTAATATTGAGCGCACCACATCCATATAATCAAGTTCCAAGAGTTGACCCTTTTGCATTGCAATGTAGTATTTATAATTCGGCTTGACACTTAGCTGCTTTAGCACTTCGCAGTCATTCAAGCTCGGAAAATGGTAGTTATTACTTTGCTAGATAATCAAAACCATTGGTAACTTCTCTACCTAGTACCTACTACGCATGCATGTATGACAGTTGATGCTATCCACCACATCACTCCAACCAGATGAATTTTCATGGCATCCTTAGTCCTTGCCAACCCACACTATGCTATAACCTCCAACTACTCTATAAATCTACTCTCACCTATACTTATTAATATACTCCCACCTATAACTATTTTAAAAAAATAAGGTACCTGAACTAAAAATGAATACAATGCACTACAAACTATATAAATAGACATAAATATGCATAATGGTATACTGTTTTAATTATAATTATTGAACAACTTAGACCAGAAACCAATATATCATATTGCATGATATAGGCAGTTGTGATAATAAGATATTTTTAAACATACATTTAGTTAGTCTAACAATATCTTTCAAATCACATACAGTATATATTATAAATTAAAATAGGCATATAGCGATACGCCAAATGTATATGTACAAACCACACAATATTTTCCATTAAGATCTAAATCAAATGAATGTGTACATCGATTTGTCGTGTTTTGTGCATAATAGATAAGTAAGAACACACCCTCGCAACACAAATAAATGCATATTAAGCTTCCACTCAAATTTGAATGCAAAAAAATGATAAATTTTTCAAATTTATTTTCATGATCGAATATATATTTCATCTTACAGAACATTTTTTCACTGTTGTCATGATGTTTTTGTAGTAGTGTACTGCACTACTTCAAGTGATGTCGTACATCAAAAGTAATGTTGTGTACAATTTCAATCATTGTAGAGAAATTTATTATATGCATTGTCTAACTACTATATAGTGTTGAAAGGTACAATATGTAAGTAAAAGTCATATCATATCATGTAATATATGGCCCGGAGTGTATAAGCCCATTTAGCGTCTAGTCAAGTCTGGAAGTCTCTAGATTCATGTCTACTTTCTCCTATACAACTAAGGGGTTCTATTGTATCTAACATACAGTCAACACATTGTCAATATATAATCCATATTATTTTCCGTTCTAGAAGATACTAGAGCATCGATCTTAACCCTGGAGAGAAAGAGAGCAATGTCTTCCGCCCGCAGTCAACCAGTTGGTCCAGGCTAACTACCCACAGGGTCATCTGTCACCCTCTCCACAGGGCCATCTCCACCACCCTCTCCGCAGAACCATCTTCATCGCCCCTATCTCTAAGGGGTCGCTGTCGTCTCCATATGGGCCAGACTCTGTAGGACCATTTAGAGTATAGTCGAGTCTGGAAATCTCTAAGGGAGAGGGGTTATCTTGTATCTAACATATAGTCAACACATTGTCAATATATCATTCATGTTATTTTTCCTTCTACACAATACTCAACACATACATGAAAAATATCTAAAATAAATCACTAGAATTATATTGATATACATAAAATACAGATAAATTGAATCTGAATAATATATAAATATCAAGGGATCATTACAATCACATATGTAGAAAAGATGCAGTGATTTAGGTTTTCACTTGTCATTGACACTATACCTGAAACCCTGAAACCCAAATTTATGATACAACACAACAATGCGGCACTACCACTATGTAATAGCAAAGGCTCAGGTAGCAGATACAGTAAGAATTGTGAGGTGAGCAAGACAATCATAATGACAGGGCTTGAACTTTGCGATGGTAGTACAACATGGTGGCCGAAGCAAGAAAGCAAGTTCAAGGCATGCAGATCTAGGATATTAGAGCATGTAGCATGGGCCTATAGTCACAGCTAGGACCAAGCAGGGTGTGGAAGGAGGTGGCGGTTACAATATGTGGTGAGAGCGGGTAATGAGGCGACCAACAAGTCACAGACTCAAAGCATGGCATGGGTGTCTCAGTTGCGGCACACAAATGGAACAGCAACTTCTAAGCTGCTAACTTCACCTTTGCATACACAACACCTATTAACAATAGAAAATTTTAAGAATTTAGTAAGGTAAGAGTCTAAAAAGGGGAGAAAGTGGAGGGTAGGAAGAAATAGGAGGGATACTTAGCTGCCATGAGAAAGGGTTGCAACCTAATAGCAACTTGAATGCCTGCGAGGTTCTCAACTCGGCAATGAGCCGAGTAGAGTTTGCTTATATCTGCTACAATGGCCAGGACTCAGCTGCGACATCTAGGAGTTGCAATGGCATCAAACGAGGCGGAAACCTGAAGAAAGCAACATCAACATGGAAGGCGAAGGCCAGCTGGAACTGGAGCACGCTTGGGAGTTGCTCGATGTGCAACTGTTGGAGATTGCAAGGATATTGGATGGGTTATCATGGATATAAATGGTGCGGGCACATGATTAGGAGGTTGGTTGGGGTGGAATAGAAAGGCCTAGGATCAATAGGCCCCTGACTAGGTCAACAAATGCCCAACCGATTGAACAGAACTAATATGTGTTGTCAAAAAATTTATCAACAAAGTAAATTGTCCAAAAATTCTATCATCATCATCTAAGCCTCAGTCCCAACTATGTTGGGGTCGGCTGCATGGATCCTTCATTTCCATTCAACTCTATCATGGGCCATATTCTAGTTGAGATGTACAGCTTTAAAATCTCTCTTTATAAACTCATCCCATGTTAATTAGGCCTTCCTCTTCTTCTATTTATAGTGCTTGACTCAATAGCATTGATTTGCATAGGCGCATTAGTCGGTCTATGTTGCACATGTCTGTACCATCTAAGTCGGCCCTCACGCACTTGTCCTCAATGCTCGCCACCCCCACTTTATTCCCGATATAGTCATGTGTCTCAAACGATCTATTCTTGTCTTCCCACACATCCATCTCAGCATACACATTTCAGCCACGTTCATCTTGTTGAGACCTTGTTTCTTCACCGCCTAACATTTACTCCCATAGAGCATAGCTAGTCGTATAGTTGTTCTATAAAACTTACTTTTTAACCTGAGAGGGTCTTCCGATCACATAATACTCCAGTTGCACTCCTCCATTTCAACCATCCTGCAGCGATCTTGTGACAAACGTCGTTTTGGACATCCCCATCTATTTGAATAAGAGAACCCAAGTACGAAATTTATCACATTTTGGTATATTTATTCTGTCCAATTTGGCTTCATCATTCACTACGAGAAATTCTATCAAATTCCATAAATTTTCACATCCAAGGGTGGTGAGATGGTTTTGAAATTCGCACAATCAAATTTCTAAAGTTGGGTAGAACTACATAATTCTGGCATAAGAGTAACATATCAAATCCCATTAGTGTTTGTTGTTGCTATCTTCACAATCCTAATACAATCATGTTCATCATCCTCACTCATAGTATAATATGGATCCTCCACTACTGCCCATTCACTAGTACCATCACAAACCACATACAATAACATTTCATCATACATGGTTTATACAACATTAGCATGTTGTGTTGAGCCTCTCCTTTCACCTTGTGGTTTTAGGACTCAGTCAACACCGAGAATGAATGCACCATGGAAAATAGGATGTAAAATGTACTTTTTAAATTAACAAAACTATTTATGATAATTTTATTATTCTTGCTATCTTATACTTCCAAGCTATATTTTTTAGTCCAATAAACATTTTTGTATTTCAGTAGTGATTCACTATGGACACCGCATACTCAACACATTTCATGTTGACCATGTTTACCCTTTTATGTTTTTAGGTTTAGATATAACATGCATGCATGCATGGAGCTGTAAGTGTTGTGAGAAACTTTTCCAAAACTCTATTTCATAGCTTGTTAAGTCTTGTACATGTCAGTTATAATTTCTACCTCGAGATACACTCAAGTTTGAAATAAATTCATGCAAAACTATATATATGTGCATTTTGTATATTGTTTGATGATATATTGTTTTTTGTGTGCATGCATATTCTTCACTATGTATGAAATGATAATAAGTAATACTAACATTCAGTGTTTTAAAAAGCGTGTCAGGCGCCCGCCTGAGCAGATCACATGCCCAACCGCCTGGTTAAGGCTTTGAGCGGGTTGGCAGGCGGCAGGCCATTAAGCGCCCGCCTATGCGTCCGCCTGAAACCCTGCTTCGGGCGCCCCGCTTATGGCCGCCTATTTTTTGGACTCTAGATTTAGTCCATCTGTTGTAACATAATATAAAAATATAAGTCTATAGTAGTATAATAAGTTAGTATAATATGTAACATTACTGTATAATACATTCTATACTATAATATATCAATATATACACTATGTATCCAGTTATCTGTTGCATATTATATTTCTGCAACTTTCTACCTTATATATAATAATACATTAGTACATATTATATTCTACGGTTTATATTAATGCATTCTATATATTCTATAGTTTACTGCATAATGTAAACTAATACATTATATATTTTCTACTGTTTACCGCCTTATAAATAATAATACATTAGTACATTATATAGACATGGTGTATTCTACTGTTTACTGAATATTATAAATTAGTACATTATATAGACATGGTGTATTCTACTGTTTACTGAATATTATAAATTAGTACATTACATATCTTCTACTATTTGTTGCAAATTAGTATATAAAATTGTAATTCAGTAAATTTACTCCAGTAAGAGTAAGAGAAAGAGACTAAAAAGTGTATTTCTTGTCTTAAACTTGTGTAATTGAACTGTATTTGCTTATTCATGGTTTTTTAGTTATGGTATCAACTATTTAGGTGTTTTATTTTTATGTGTAGGGTGTTTAGATAAGTATAATTTTTTAGAAAATGTGTTTATTATATACTAATATGTATAATTCTCTACAAAATTACCTAAAAATTTCCAGGCCCGCTTTTTCAAAAAAAAGCCCGCCTGGCGCTCAAGCGGCCATAAGGTGTTGTCCGCACGCCTCCCGCTTCCCGCTTTCTAAAACATTGCTAACATTCATGTTATTCTCATCTTAGTAATGATGGAATGGAAAGGGTGAAACCTAGAATGTTGCAACTAGTTATTTTGGATAATTGGCTCCTTAGGTGCTAGAATCAGAGCATAGATAGACAATAGACTAATTATTGAATACCTTACTAACTTATTGTTACATGTGCATATCATCAATTAGTCATACATTACAACCTAGGAAGCACGGATACGGATACAAGGATACGGCAATTTTTGAAAATATAGGATATAGGTACGTCATGGATACGGCAATTTTTTTTATATTTATTTTAATATTTTTAAAAATCACCAATATATTTATTTTAAAAATAGATGAAGACGATCAAATTTCATTCAAAAATCACAATATTTCTAAAGAAAATGGAAACCAATACCTTAATATCAAACAATGATTTAAAATGGGGTATTTCATTCATATTAATGTGAGACAGAAGTTACAAAAAGATGTGATAATATCATGTTTTAAACCTTTCACATTTCATGTATCATGTAATGTTGTGTTGTAAAGTGAGTTGTGTCATCTGTGATACCAAACTATCTTCTGTCATGTATGGCTAGCTACTATAAAGCACGGATATATATACAGAAATGAATATGGGTACGGTATGGGGAAACGACAATTTTCAAAAATATAAGACGCAAGTACATGGATACAACAATTTTCAAAATGTTTATTTTAAATTTTGACAGATATACCAATTTCATTCTCAAATCACAATACAATAGGGGGAGTCTAGAGTTAGAAGTCTCATGGTTTTGGGATTTTGAAGGATCACACGAGTGGGGTGCTCTCTTAGCTGCTAAATGGGTTGGTTGTATCCTAGCTGCATTGAGGTCATATCCTGCTAATAAAAAAAAGGAATACGACTTAAGAAGTATTTGGTATGTATTAGAGAGTATCTAGGGAGGATTAGTATCAGATATGCATTAAGTACTGGTAGGACACCTATTTTGGAGTATCAGTGCTTGGAAGTTATTTAAAAAGTGAAATCCCAAAAAATAGAGGTACAAACAATAAAGAGAAGAAGGAAGATTGGCATTTAGCAAGAGGAATGGTGACTAACCTTGAACTACTTCAAGGAAGCAACTATGACAGCCTTGTTGCAAGCTACTACTTAGCAGAGAGGGTTGAGACATGAGCTAGTGTCAAATGCTAATCAAGCAATGTCATGCCCAAATTTTTTTTCTAGTTTCTACAGACTGGATACGGCTTGGATACGGATGGATACGGATTAGGAGTATTCGATACGTATTCAGGAGTATTCACGGAGTATTGGTATCCGATACGTATCGAATACGGGTACGACATGTGTTTTGGAGTATCCGTACTTCATAGGTAATATCCAGTCCAGTATAAATTAGAAAAGAATCCGCAAAAGTAATCTAATATCATGGCTTCTAGGAGCTGATATTCACTTAGACAGGTCAAAGGAACCGCCCGAAACAGCTGCTGAAGCAGGCAATTAGGCGGGCTGAGCGACCCAAAAATGAGTGCTTAATGACCCAAGCGTCAGGCGGGCACCTAAGCCTGGATTGGACGGGCAGCACCTGTGAATGCTTAAGTGCGGCCTGGGCCTTTTTTTAATACAGTGGACAGGACCTAAGAAAAGGGATTTTTAAATATTACGTGTTTACCTTGATAGAAAGCAGATTAAGGAAGCGTAGGGTTACACAATGTGGGTACCCTCATATATATATTAGTGAAACAATTACATGTAGGTCCAAATAGAAAAGTAAAATAACACGACAGTAAATAAAGACATATTAACACTCCCCCTCAAGTTAGAGCATAGATATCAATGATGCCCAACTTGTCCACAAGCAAGTTGAAATGTTTCTTGGCCAGCAGCTTTGTAAACATATCAGCAACCTGATCTTCTGAGTGAGTGAAAGGAGTGCAGATCTTGCCCGATAAGATAGTCTCTCGAATGAAATGACAATCGACTTCAATATGCTTTGTGCGCTCATGATATACAGGATTATTAGCAATGAAGATAGCAGTTTTATTGTCACAGTGCATAGGAATAGCAGCAGAAGATTCAACCCTGAAGTCTTTCAGAAGAGATTGTACCCATAGGAGCTCACAAGCAGTGTGGACCATTGTCATGTATTCAGCTTCAGCACTAGATCTGGCAACAACATTTTGCTTTTTACTTTTCCAAGTAACCAAATTACCTCCAACATAAGTACAGTAGCCTGAAGTAGATTTTCTGTCAATCTTACTTCCAGCATAATCAGAATCAGAGTAGCCTTCCAGAGAACAGTGTCCATGCTTTCTATAGTAGAGGCCTTTGCTAGGTGATTTCTTAAGATATCTCAGAATATTACAGAGAGCATCCCAGTGACATTGTCTAGGACTCTAGGCTTATCTAGGTACCTGCTAAGAAGACTAACTGTAGTAGAAATATCAGCTCTAGTAACAGTCAGATAAATCATCTTACCAATCAGTCTCCTATATTTTTTATAGTCTGGAAACATAGGAGAAGAATCATCATCCCAATTAATATTGGGATCCAGAGGAGTATCAGCAGGACGTGCACCAAGCATCCCAGTCTCCTGTAACAGGTCTAGAACATACTTCCTTTGAGATAAAACAAGAGCATTAGAAGTCCTAGATACCTCAATGCCCAGAAAATATCGTAGCCTTCCCAGATCTTTAGTAGCAAAATGTTTGCACAAGTGTGCTTTAGTGGCCTGAATCTCAGAATGATCGCTGTCAGATAGAACAATATCATCAACATAAACAATCAGAATGACAATACAACAAGTCTTTTTTGTAAAGACAGAATGATCAACCTGTGACCTCAGAAAACCAAAAGCAGTCAGGATTTTACTCAACTTATCAAACCATGCCCGAGGACTCTGCTTGAGTCCATAAATAGATTTTTTTAACCTGCAAACTTTATGTGACTCCCCCTGAGCAACAAACCCAGGAGGTTGCTCCATATAAACCTCTTCTTGAAGATCCCCATACATGAAGCCATTTTTAACATCCAGTTGAATAAGAGGCCAATCGAGGTTAATAGCAACAGAAAGAAGAATTTTGACAGAGTTAAGTCTGGCAACAGGCAAAAACGTCTCAAAATAGTCAATTCCATAAGTTTGAGTATACCCTTTTGCAACCAGCCGTGCCTTTAGACGTTCCACCGTTCCATCAGGTTGATACTTTACAGCATAGACCCATCTGCAGCCAACAGGTTTGCACTCAAGAGGTGGATCCACCAGCTCCCAAGTTCCTCTGTCAGTAAGAGCAGTCGTCTCTTCTTTCATGAGTCATCTAGGCTGAGCTTTGTAAGGCATCATGAATAGTCTTAGGAACAGCAATAGCAGATAGAGCAGCCTTAAGTTACTAGCATGAATACTCAGATGTGCAGTAGAAACATGATTAGCAATATTATGTGAAGTATTGGAACGAGTGCCCTTTCTGAGAGCAATAGGCAGATCTAAGTCAGAGTGTACCTCAGCAGGAGTGAGACCTTCTTGAGGAGAAGATTGGTGTTGCACGGGGGGATCTTGAGTACCTTGGGACCTGTTCCTACGTTTATACACAATAAGTGGAGGAGCAGTAGTTTCAGCAGGTGAAGTGTCAGAGGTACAATCACTCGTGACAGGCAATGGTGTTGTAATTATATCAGAATCCAATGTATCTCCTTTAGCAAAATAAAAAGGTGTATCCTCAAAAAAGACTACATCACTACTTGTGAACCATTTTTTCCCAGTAGGACTATAGCACCGATACACTTTTTGAGTACGAGAATAACCCAGAAAAATACATTTTTCTGCTCTAGGAGATAATTTATCATAGTTTGGTCCAAGTAATCGTACAAAACAAGTAGAACCAAATATCCGTGGAGGTACAGAAAACAGGGTTACATCAGGCTGGAGAACCTGAACTGGAATCTTATTGCCAATAACAGACGACGGCATTCTATTAATCAGAAAACAGGCAGTCAGGATAGCTTTTGGCCAAAAATGTCTAGGTACATTAGAATGCAACATTATAGTTCTAGCAACCTCAAGTAAATGCCTATTTTTCCTTTCTGCAACTCCATTTTGTTGAGGTGTATAAGCACAAGATGTCTAATGAATAGTACCCACAGATCGACAAAACAATTCAACTTCTTTCTGAACAAACTCCAAAGCATTATCGGTTCTCAGAATTTTAATAGGCACAGAATATTGGGTTTTTATTTCAACAAAAAAGAATTTTATTATAGATAGCACTTGAGACCGATTTTTCAACATAAACAACCAGGTGGCACGAGAGAAATCATCAATAAACAAAATAAAGTATTTATTGCCAGACAAACTTGGCACATGACACGGACCCCATACATCTGAATGAACAAGATCAAAAATATTTTTACTGCTAATCTGGGACCGTTTAGGAAAGACAGTTCTAGACTGTTTCCCTAACTGACACGACTCGCACTGAAAACTATGCGTTCCTACACTAGAGATAACATGCTTTAATTTTTCAGAAGATAAATGTCCAAGTCTGTGGTGCCACTGCAAAGCTGAAACAGATGAAGATAGCCAAGTTGTCAGTCTTTTTCAATTCATCCAGATAATATAGGCCATCAGGTCCTTCATGCCCCCCACCAATCTTCATCCTCGTGCGAAGGTCCTGAAAAGTACAAGTACCAGGAATGAATGTGAGACTGCAGTTCAAACTACGTACAATTTTGCTAACAGATAAAAAGTTCAGTTGAAATCGAGGCACATATAGAGCATATTTTAACAAAATTTGAGAGATTATGTCTCCAATCCCAGCTACTGCAGTCTTGGAGCGCCATTCGCAAGCATAACAGAAGAATTAGAAACCGGTTTAGATAAGGTTTTAAACAAAGATCGATTCCTAGATATATGAGACGATGCACCCGAATCAATCACCCATTTTTTATTACCAGTACTAGGCGAGGGGGCACTGATGAAGACAAAATCACAACCAGAATACGTAGCAGCATGAGTTCCAGAAGCAGCTCCAGAGGATGACCCAGTACGCTCAAGCAGTAGACACTCCACTTCAGCACGGACGAAGTCAGCAGTAGTAGAACTGGATGCATCAGTAGCAGTAGGTTGTGACACTACCTCAGTGGTAGCATGGGAATCAGAAGTTGCATTAGCCCAGGCAGGCTTTCCATATTTCTCCTAGCATTTTTCTTCAATATGATTAGACCGGCCACAGAAGCTACAGAACCGTTGACCAGTCTGAGGGCGAGCAACATTGGGAGGACCAGAAGGTGCTCCACATCCAAAAGAACTCCTCCCCCTCCCAGCACCAAAAGGAGGACGAGTTTCGTGAGAACGACCGCGGTCGCGGCCACGACCCCGACCGGACATAGCAGCAAGGGCGGTAGTATCTCCAGTATCCGAAGGCAACTCAAATGATGATGACGGCAGTCATTGTAGACGTTGAAAGGCACTTTGTAGAGTAGGTAGTGGGTCACTGGCAAGGATCTGATCCACAACTCCAGCATATGAGGTAGGTAGCCTACAGAGGAACTGAACTACCTGCAACTCCTGGCGTTGACGTTGCATGGTAGCCAAGTCAGTAGACAAGGGATGGTAGGCCTCCAATTCTCCCCAGAGTCCCTTGAAGATAGAAAAATAGTCAGTGAGATCAGATCCCAAGAAGTGTAGACGGCTCAGTTGCTTGTTGATATCAAAGACTTTCTTCGGATTCTGGTTGTGAGAGTAAGTACTAGCAAGCTAATGCCACATCTGCTTTGTTGTAGGCAGGTAGAGTAAGGTAACACTAATTTTTGTTTTGCTACTATTGAGAATCCAGGTCATCACAGTCGAATCGTCTTTGACCCAGTCATCATATGCTTTGACATCCTTTGAGTCAGCATTGGCAGCAGGCGTAGGAGGCGGATCACACGTCAAATGAGACAATTTCCCTTGAGATTTAACATTATCTGCATAGAGCAGACCCGGTGCTGGTAGTTTCGCCCGTCTAATTTGACAGTAGTAACCTGACGACGCAGATCCTCATGGGAAGATGCCATGACAGGCTGATCACCAAACACCGACAAAGAGAAGAACAAGCAGGCACAGACAGAAAACGACTGCCTAGTTCCTCAACTAGGCGGCAGCAGGCACAGTGGAAAGGTTGGACGAACCAGTTGCATACAGGCTACGCCGAGGCGCAGCAGAAAACTCAGTGGCTCAAAGGCCTACACGGGCAGGCATGAAGCAGATCCGAAGATGGTCCTTCAGGAGGAGATCAAACCACCGTAGCAAGCGGCGGTGAGAACCGCGTGTAGGGCCTGGCCCGATGGCCGACAGCCCCCGACACAACAACGGCGCCCGGCGCGGCTGGGGTCGGCCGGGCGGGGGTGGAGAGATAGAAGGGAGGGAGGGAGGGGAAGAGCGGCTCCCCGGATCTAGATCTGCTTTGGTACCATAATAGAAAACAGATTGAGGAAGCGTAGGGTTACACAATGTGTGTACCCTCATATATATATATATATTAGTGGAACAATTACATGTAGGTCCAAATAGAAAAGTAAAATAACAGAACAGTAAATAAAGACATATATTAACATACCTATTACGCATATACCAAAAACTATCTAAAGTAGGGTCAAGCTATAGAATTTACACAACCATTTATCCATTTACCAGCTAGGTACAATTTCTATCAGCTAATTTTGATTAAATTTACATTTATGCAAACCTAAAAGCTCCCAACTCTTTGTTTCGCGTATATATGTCAACAAATACAACAATCTACTATATCCTATTCATATGTATGCACAATACACCAATTAGTTTGAGTTTATTTTATGCAAAACATAAATTTCGTTGCAACAAGTATAGAATGTCTCATTTTCTTGGTGAAATAAACATGTCATTTTTTTTGGTTGACAAACACGTCATAACTCTTCATATTTAAAGTGAATAACTGAGTATATTAACAATATAATATGTATTCAGCGCAAATAAATGCAAAGATATACATTACTTCCATCTGTAGCCACTTCTTATGTATAAAAAAAATTACTCTCATTATCCATAAAGTAATTGAATATGGATAATTGGTCAAGTACGGATTTGGGAATGTATACAGCATTTGCCCTCCTACTATACCCACCAATCTGTGTGACAATGGATAAACTCCTACTCTACTAAATAAAAATGCTACATGTAAAGGTCAACCATGCACCCCCAAATCAATCACGCAAGGTCGAACCTTGAATAAAATGGCTGGCCATCACATCTCGTGTTCGGTAGCAACAAACATGAAGGTATCGAAGGAATCAAACCGCTAAAGGAGGTGGGCGCAAAGCCAGATAGGATGCATTATGGGATGAGAAAGTGGAGGCAGTATGGGTGATAGAGAAGGGATCGGCAAGGTGAGGTGACGTGGGGAAGACAAGATTTAGGGAGCAAAGATGGGCGGAGGGGTGGAGATTATGGGAGTAAAGACAGTGATGTGGCGTAATGGAAAAGACAAGTGGAGGAGACAAAGTACTAAAGTAGGTGAGGGAACGGGGAAGGTCATAATATGAGGCATTGAAGGAAGAGAAAGTGGGGAAGTGGGACTTTCTCCCTTAAAATGAGTCCACATGGTACATATAACAAAAACAACAATTGTCAAGTTATTTCATGAAGTGCTAGATTTAACTACAAGTAACATAATTAGTAGCATACCGATTAAAACGACTATCCAATTAAGGTGAGACTTACAGCCAAGACATACTTCAAACATTCCAAATAATTGCCAAAAAAATTCATTTCAGTTTTCATCAAAAAGGTGTCTACCATAAACTAAATGAAGCAAGTTAATTAAATTTGTTAGGGGTCAAGTGATACAAGTTAAGCTTCTGAATCCATAACATACTTGTTAAGGCTATCACCTAGACGCACCTAAGTGGCAAGGAACGAGGTATCCGATTTCGATGTCGTTTCGACAGCATGGAAACCAAAAAAAAAAATTGACGAAAATTTCGATAGATTCGACCGTGCCCGTTTCGACGCCAAAATGAGTGAATTAATTTATGAAATTTTACAGGTGTGATCTCTACAGCTAAATGTATTGTTTTATGCAATAAAGTTTGATATGGATATAGGTGGGGGGATCCTTGATGTGGGAGATAAGTGAACTTTACTGTTTCCTGGAAAAATTTCAAAACTGGGCAAAAAAAATTGTTGATTTCGACATGGCAGTACAGCCGCATGATTTCGTAGCAGATGGCGTCAAATCGAAATTTCGAGCAAAATTTCACCGATTTCGTGGAAACTTCATTCCTTGTCGGTCGCCTAGGCAACAAGATGATCCGGGGGGTGTGCTTTGCCCTGCACTTTGCTTAATTTGCCACATTATGTTATTTTTCACACATCATTTTGCATATTAATGGTTTTTAATGGTCTAAGATTTTGTCCTAGTGTTCAAAACATACATTCTTGTGATTGTTATGTGCCAACTATCATTTTCATTATAACATTTCTATTAATAAGCATTTCCTATATTTTCATATTTTGCCTTGTTGTTGATATTTTGTTTCTGTGTAGTGGCTATAGTATTAAAGACAGTCGATATTTAGCAATATATTAATCTTTATTTATGTACTAAATCTCAAACTATTACATTATTTGGAATTACCTTCTTGTTTTGGCAATGATATGTTAAAAAAAATTAGCAAATGTAATTTTTCATGCCTCTTACCGAAATATGTCTCTGACTTAACCATAAGTTTATGTACTTGCATATACATATGCTTGTGAAATAAATGTATATGAAGGGAGAAAAGTTTCTAAAAATCATCAAATATGTATACCTACATGTTAAATGTACAAATATTTTAGCTTTTTCTAAAGCCGCCTAAGCGACGCTTAGTCGTGACTAGTCGCAAGGCACTCTACCTGAACGCCATGTCGCATTGCCGCCTTGACAAGTATGATACATAATATATAAACATTATGAATTAATATAAAGGTTAAGGGAATTGAAAAGCTCGTGTTATCATGTCAGCGTCCAAGGTATTAGTATATGTAGAGCCAGTGAGGCAAAACTTTTCATGATTATACCATAGATTGTTTTATACACAGAAATATATAAGAGGGGATTGTGCATCAAATATCAACATTAAGCAATGTACACGGATATTTAGATAAATAATATGATTATATTATGCATACAATGTACAATATAACATTAAACTTGCATTACATAATTCATCATTCAAGTGTGTTCTTGTCTATCCCAATTCATTATGTCAAAACATTATTTTCTGTGGTTATTACACAAAAGAAACTCTGAAATCATACTGGAGAAAAAAATCAATCAAACCTAATTAATATCATTCAATTAATGTTTCAGCATCATTCCATACTTTCTTGCATCTTCAGATGTTGCTCTGATTCGGTACAGTAATGTGTTTAATGGTTCGATTCCAATTCCCAAGAATGACTAAAAAGATGAACATGACACCGTATATAGGATTTGTAGATGTTGTTACAGCATCAATGTGCAAAATTGCGTTAATATTTTCAATGACAAACCAAAGCCTCATTTAGAACCACATTTGAGAGTTATTACATAATTGTTCTTTCCCTTCAGTCTCGTATTTAGGCCTATGTCACACAAGGGCAAAGCACTAACTTCCCTCAGCTTTTCTTCCCAAAAATTTATCACTCCAATTTTATAATTTATTCTAAAATAACTTTTTACTTAATAGTGAAATTTAGAGTTACAATTGAAATTGTTATCATCAAATACTCAACGTTTACAGAAGTAGGAGAGATGGGAAACAATCAGATAGTATATTCAAAACAGCACAATTTGCCACTTCTTTTGGATATCACATACACATCAGCAGTAAATTATCTAAATATTTTCTTTTACAGTCTAATCAAGTCTTATATGGATATCCAAAGGATCAATCAAGTAAGTTTTACATGAATACCACCTTGGACAGGACTAGCAAATGGGATGAGAAGTCTGCTGACTAGCAGCAGCAGCATAATCGCAAAAACAGAGATCGCATGGATGTATAAAAAGAATCATTAATAGATAGCGAGGAAGCATGGACACTTCCGAGAGGCTGTTGTGTCCGTGTCCAACACGTGTCCAACATGGACACACCTGGATACGTGGCGGACACGCCTTCGGCGTGTCCACTTTAATTCAGTGTTGGGCACGGCTTGGACACTCCGTGGACACAAAGACATGCCATCCCAACCCACTAAGCCTACATGTATGAAAAAACCCTATGACATTCCAAATATTTGTTGCCTGTCCTCCACTACTACTTGCCTACTAACACCAGTTAGTTAAGCTTCTGCTACTATAGGCAAGTTGTCAACGCTCTTCTTTAGCAATTGTAGCAGAGTATTGTCCCTACTCTTTTTCTTGCTTCTCTACACCTCCATCTCCCCTCCTCTTCTCTTTCCTCTTCATCTTAAGTAGTTGTTCAAAGTATACCCCCTCCTTTTCTTCCCCTTCAACCTCCAAAACACCTTCATTTTCCATCTCCACCACTAACAACAACATGTTTCCTCACCCTGTCCCCTTCTTCGTCTTGATAGTAAATCTTGTTCACCATTACTTCCACCAACAAGAAAAAAACTATTGTTCCAATATTCTACTCTTAATTTTTATAATTACATAAATTTTTACTGCAGCAATATTATAATCAAACATCATAATATATATTGTGATTATTCCAAATTGTGACTTGTGGATATGATGTTTTCTGTTAAATTTAAGAGCTTGTTGTATTCATGGTGATTGCCCCTTTGAATAATCTATTTAGATCCTTTTGTGTGTTTATACATATAACATATAGTCCTACAAATGTATATATTTATTTATATATTTGCCGTGTCCAGTACCGTGTCCGTGTCCTATATTTTTGGGAATCGCTGTGTCCCGTGTCCGTGTCCGTGTCCATGTCCGTGCTTCCTAGATAGATAGATAACCAGAGGGTAAATTATTTTTTTCTCAGCCAGACAATCAAAGTGAAACCTATATTTACAACTGCATTCAGCAATATTATATAAACAATCAACTTCAGCATGAAAAATATAAGAGCTAATTGCATTATTATTCTTTAACTAGATTTCAGTGTATTTGCAAAGATATAGCATCGGTTTCTCCTTTTGACAAAATGGGAAGTAATTCATCAAAGCACATTATTGGCTTCAATTATAGCAAAAAGCATGAATACCAAAGCAACATTCATTATATAATGAATATGTCCAGAGGATTGAGGCATACGACTAAATTCTTTCTTAGCCAAACATAACATTTGATTTCATCATATTATGAGATGTATTTTCTTATAAATGAATAATATGTATAGGAGCTAACACATGTGGCATATCTTTCAGTGATTTGCATGCCGTTCCAGGAACTGCCAAGAGCCATCCATAACCCTTGACAGCCTTTGACATGTCCATCCATAGGCAGAACCCTTTTACAGAGAATCTGTTCATCCTTTTTTGTTGCTCTAAACTTTGGGGTGATTTCCAGTGACTGGAAACATTCCGTGTATGCATTGAGAATTCGTACAGTGGTCTTGTGAAAAGAGATGAGGAATTCAGAATCAGATGAATTCCCCTAAAACACACCACCTTACCTCAGTGACCAGAAATATTTCTGTTTTTGTTGGACCATGTTAGGTCATTCCGTACTTGCCATTCTGCTTAGTCGTTTAGTTCTACGGAATTGCAACTTTTGTCATACATATCTTCAGATCTCTAACGACTAATGCTAAAGCTCACCTATAGTGCAATAGTATGCTAAAAGCGGACAAACTTTGTTACCGAAGCTTGATCAAATAATTCTAAAACAGACCCTTCGAAGGAACATTATGCTTCTTGTCTATCATTTAGTTTATTGTTACTTGCAATTGAAAACGTCTTCTAATAAGTTATACTTGGTATATGGAAGAGGTACATAATTAATCCTCAAAGATCTAACTTAGCCCAGAATTTTAAAAAAAAAAAAAACTTTCACTTGACAAGTCAACTGCAGTTGTGCCTAGAAAGCTACTTAAAAAGGATGAATGTTTTGTCAACGAACAAAAAGACAAGGTCGCAATTGGAACTCACAGCTTTCAGGATCTTCAGTGCATCCGAAGATCCCAGTTGTCCAGTCCTCATTTGCAGGAGGCTCATAGCTCTCCGGAAGTGGTTGGCCACACTCGGTGCACCGATGAACTTCCAACTGAAAGCCAGAAAGGCGGTGCATCAGCAAAAGAAATGGTTCAACGAAAAGAAGGGTGAAGTTCGAGGTCATTTGGATCCACCTGAGGAACCCTGACCGGCTGGTTGAGCTCCCCCGGGGTGATTTCCTCCATAGGGGCGTCATGGGCCTTGGACAGCTTCACGTACCTCGATCCGGTATCGTCTGCCATCTGAAAAGCGGTCAATGCAGGTACTATTCGCAATCAGCTAGGTTTTTACTCGGCAAAAACCAACGGATCGACGCCGGGGAGGAGGTGGACGTGGTGAAGGCAATCGATCCGAGGAGCAACAGAAGAGACAGAAACGAAGGAAACACGAAAAGAGATCTGGAGTAAAGCCCTGGGGAGTAAGAACGCTTACCGAGATCTAATCTAGGAGCTAGCGGGGATGTAAAATTGGAGGAAAGCGGTGACCTGACCCAGTCCCCTCAAGAAGAAGGGGGGCGGCAATCCTGGGAGTTCCCCCTACTTCGTTATGAAGAAATACATATTGCGGAATATGGCTTTTCTTTGACGGAATTGGATTTCCCCCCTTGCCAGGAAAAGAGTAAATGACTCAAAAAGTCCACAATTCATTCATTATTATGTAGCGGGCTCGTGTGTACCCAAATTGTGTAGCTTACAATCTATAAAGTTTTACGAAATTTTTCTCAGTTTCAATGAAATTTCCTTCAAATTCACTCAGAGTCCTCATGTTTAGTAAATTGTTATTATCCCGCTGCGGTCAACCACTCATCGCAATTCTTATGTTTTTTTTTTTGAGGCAAGGTAATGATATATTGAAAAAGCACATACAGCATTGAGTTTGTAGAGGAAAGGAAAAAAGCTGACAGAAGCTCGGGGGAGGCACCCCTTAAGACAAACCTCTTTTAAATTAAAAAGTTTTTACAAACAAGGAAATGAGACTAAAAGTGCTGAGCTAGCAAAGGATGGAACATCATTATGGTTGTTGCACCAGACTGACACCCGTCTCATCGTCCACCAGCTTTTAGATCACAAAGGAAAGCTGCTTCCGATTCTGCTGCTACAGAGTCACCTTCACCAGAAAGCTCTTGGGATACACCTGCTATTTTTCCTGCAGTTTGAAAAGGATGTGAAGATCGGCATCGATATCATTTAAAATAGTCTTAGCCATTTTTTTTTATTGAACATCCTATTGTTTCTTTCCTTCCAAAGATTCCAGCAGATGGCTGAGAAAAGATCATTACTTTTGTGTTGCCTGTAAAGCCGAGATGGGGGAATATGAATTGGAAAAATAGATTCCTGGAGATCAGGAAGACTATTTCGCAAGAAGTGTGAAATGATAATTTGAGAGAAAGGGCATTTGAAGAAGATGTGACTTGTCGAATCCTCGTTTTGCTCACAGAGGACACATCTAAACGGTCCTAGGAAGCCCTTTTTTTGATGATTTCTCATGTAAGAAGCTTATTGTGGAGGAGAAGCCATAAGAATGTTTTATATTTATGTGGCCATTTTTGTTTCCAAAGTTTAGATGAAGCTGGGGTGATACCTCTGAAAGAAAGAAAATTGTAAGCACATTTCACCGAATATTCTCTACCCCATTTCCAATAGATGTTATTTGAAGTGTTTTCTTCTAAAGAGGTTGAGATATCACTGAGTTCATGTTGACTTAAAACGGAGAGGATACATCTTTTTAAGGAGTTTGATCTTTTGCTGGTGATAAGGGAGAGGGCTTTATCAATTTTTATATGGATGAGTTTTTTTGGAATAGTCCATGATGTTTTGAGGTTTATAATTGAATTGTTATTATACCAATGGTCTGACCAGAATGAGATATTTTTATGAGAGTGTGGAGGGGTAATTAACAACTGTTGGATAGTGTTGATGTTTTTATTTATGTATTTCCAAAGGGGGGAAGCAGATTGCCTTTTGATTTGATGCCAAGGCGGTGTTGTGCGATAATATTTTTGCATGATGAGGTTAGTCCAGATTTTTTCTTTCTTTTGGGTGAGGCAATCTATGATTTTGGTAATCAGACAAAGGGAGTGTGTTTCAATGTTTATAATCCCCCATCCGCCTTGGTCAATGGGAGCCAAGATTGTTTTCCAATTGACCAGGTGACAGAGTTTCCCCGAGTTAACATTTTTGTGGGCATTATTCCAAAGGAATTTTCTCCGAATTTTGTCCAAGATATGTCTGGTCTTTGAGGGCAAGGGAATGCAGCTTAGGAAATGTGTTGTTATAGGAGTGATGGCACTATTAAGAAGGGTAAGTCTTCCCGAGAGATTAAGAAAATTGTTTTCCCAGCTAGAAAGTTTTGAGTTTATTTTTGTTACGATTGGATTCCAAATAGTATTTGTGATGTTGTATGGGGTGATGGGAAGGCCCAGGTACTTGATCGGAAAGTCTTCGGATTTGCATTTAAGGAAATCTTGCAGAGTCTCAAGGGTGGAATGGTGAAGGTTAACTCCAAAGATGGAAGATTTTTGAATGTTTACTTTAAGGCCAGATATGTAGGAAAATAAGCCTATAATCCTGAAGATGTTTTGAACCGAGGAAAAATCAGGAGAGGAAAAGATGATGGTATCATCCGCAAATTGAATAATATTTTCCTTGCAGTCCTCAGGAGAAGATATGATATTGTTTTGAACGCCCAGTTGGATCATCCTGGAAAGAAGGGAAGTAAGGATGATGAAAAGATAGGGAGATAGGGGGTCACCTTGTCTAAGTCCATTTGTATTATGGAAATAGCCAAAGGGGACACCGTTTATGATGGTAGAGAAGTGATTTGTTGAGATGCAAGCATAGATCCAGGAGATCCATTTTTCAGGGAAGGCAAAACCTTTTAGAGTTTTTAGCAAGCAATTCCAGTTTACAAAGTCGAAGGCTTTCTCAAAATCCAATTTGATTGCCAGAAGGGGAGTTTTGTTTTTATGGCAGAGATGGATAGTTTCATTGACCATTAAGAAGGCATCTTGGATGCTTTAGTTTTTTTAGGAAGGTTGATTGGTTTAGAGGGATGATGTCGTTCATAAGAGGTTTGATTCTATTGGCTAAGGTTTTAGCAATGATTTTATAAGAGGTATTTATAAGACTGATGGGTCTGAAATGTGTGATTAAATCAGGTTTGCTATTTTTTTTTATCAAAGAGATGAATGTTTTATTTATGTATTTTATGATGTTTTGGGGGTTTGGACTAGAATGAAAGGCTGAGAGGAGAGCAAGAAAATCATGCTTATAATGATTCCAATTTGCCAAGTAAAATTCCACATTGAGTCCATCGGGTCCAGGGGATTTGTCTTTGCCTAGATCTGAAATGGCTGATTGTAATTCCTCCAGACTGAAAGGTTTGATTAGGTCGAGGGGATTTTGGATTTTGTTTAGGCAAATGGAGTGCCAAAGAAAGTGATCAAGACCAGTCGGATTGTGATTTGAGTTAAAAATATTTTGGAAATGGTTTTTTATGTGCCTAATGATGGTTTCTTTGTGGGAAGTGAGATTTCCGTTTATCTTAAGATGTGATATATAGTTGTTTCTGAATTTTTGATTGCAAATTTTATGGAAAATTTTTGAATTTTTATCTCCTTCTTTGGCCCAAATGATTTTGTCTCTTTGTCTCCATTTTGTTTCTATTTTGTTGTTTATGTTTTCTATATCAGCTTTGAAGGATAGGATTTGAGCCGGATCAGCTGAAGGATCTTTTTCTAAAAGCAAAAGATGGTCCTCTAGGTTTTTTTTATCATCCAACAGGGTCGAGGGATTATTAGTCAGCCAGTTTTTTATATGTTTTTTGATTTGTTTTTGTATTTTCCAAAATATGAAGACTCAGGTTTGTAGATTGTGAGCAAGCAAGATCCCATTTTGCAAGACAGGAAGAGTTGAAACTGTCATTTTGAAGCCAGTTATTTTCAAATCTAAAAGGGCGGGATCCCCAAGAGTAAGAAACTGTGTCCATGATAAGGGGAAAGTGGTCGGAGATGGTTCTGTGAGCAATGTATATAGACGAGAGGGGATGTTTGTCTTCCCAAAGATTTGAACATAGGAAGTGATCTAGACGGGCAAAGGTTTGGTTTCTAGACCAAGTAAAAGAGGCATTTGAGGGAGCGTGGTCGATAAGAGAGTAGTCAGATAGCATCTGTTTAAATTTTTTGTCTGCAGCAGATAAGGGGGAAGGGGAAGGATTTGAGTTATGTCTATCAGAGATTTGAGTGACTTGATTAAAGTCCCCACCCAAGATCCAGGGTAGACTATGATAGTTTATGAAGAGGCAGTTTAATTCCTCAAGAAAGAGGGATTTGTCATGACCTGGTTCTCCGTAAATGCCAGAGAAAGACCATAAGAAATCATCAGATAGATTTTTGAAATCAATAGTAATCGAAAAGTTTAGAATTGAGGAATTTTGTAGCATGAGGGCTTGGTTGTTGTAACCCACAAGAATGCCACCTTTGAAGCCCTTGGGAGGAAGTTGAATCCAGTTTGTGATTCTATTTCCTCCAATCGTTTTGAGAGCAAAAGGGGTGAGGAAGGTTTCTGTTTCTTGAATAGAAATAAGGTCTATTTTATTTTTTATAAATATGTGATCGGATTTTTTTTCTTCTTTGTAAGTTAGAAGCTCCACAGATGTTCCAAGTAGAGATTTTCATTTAAAATAAAAAGAAAAAACAAAGGGAGGCCAATTGATGGAAAGGCAAGACTAACAACATCTATTTGACCAGCCCATATAAGATTCAAGGTCATTTAGGATATACTGAGCATCATTTTCCTTTTCAATGCTGAAACCAATCTTATTTGCAAATGAAGAAAAACTTTTTAAACTAGACCAAGAGGCTAGATCATCTATAGTATCAGGCTTATTTTGAACTTTATTTTTTAAGGATGTAGATATAGAAAGAGATGATGCCAAAGAATCAAAATAGATAGAGGGAGAAGGAGAAATACCTTTCTTAGTCCTGTTTGAGATGCTTGATCCATTGTTGAAAGAGAGGTCGGGCTGCAGGATCTTTTGGATGTAGCTTGTGTTTGTTTTCTGATGAGGGCTCTTCGGTTCCGCACTCTGCAGGAAGTTTTCCTTTAAGTGTTGAGAAGAGTCTTGAAAAGCAGAGGTTTGATTTGTTTTATCTGGAGAATGCCAGCTTTCTTTTGTGGATGAAGAAGAAGGACATGATTTTTTGAGTGATGGGTTGTTTGTTGTAGGGAGGGGAAGAATTGGAGATCGATTTCTCTTTTTGTTTTGGGTTGAGTATGCGTTAACAGGGAGGGATGAGGGTTTCCTAGTCCAAACTTGGTTTCTAGTCTGGGGGGGTCTGGCGAGTGAGGAGTGGTTATAGCTCTTGTTAGGACTGAACCATGAAGGCGGATGTGAAGAGAGGTCAGAAAAAAGCAGTACTATGTAAGGTGGGTTGTTCAGCTGCTAGCTTAAGATGGTAGATCGATTCTCTGATTCTAATGTTAATGCAAGGAGGGAGGGATATTGCAGCTTTAACTGAGAAGAGACAATAGGCTTTAATGTATTGAGTGGGATGAAGAGTTTCCAGGCTGATGTATTGAAGGGTAGCCCCTATTGAATGAGCTATCCCTCTGAAGATTTCTAGTTCCCACAAATGAGGAGGAAGGTTTGATATGGCAACCCAATCAGAGCCACCCGCAGGGGCTGGAAAAGAACCAGAGTCGGCTGACCATTTGGTTAGGCGAGCCATAATGAAGCTGGATCCACAAGGAATGGTAAGAACTTGATTGAAGATATGTGTTATCTGAGTTCCTTCAGGGACAGTGTAGATAAGCTGGGTGGGCGAGAGGATTTTAGGTTTGAGGATGGTATGGCCGAGAAGAAGGAGAGCTAGAGCTCTAGTGATATCAAGAACATTTATGAGATTGTTGTCTAGGTTGTTTTCAATAGAGACAAGGATGCTTCTAAGGGAGAAGACTTTGAGAAGACGCATCGAATTTGCAGGAAGATCCATGGCAATGGCATATTCCAAGTGATCAGGAGTTTTCATAGTTTGGGCGGGGGAAGGTTGATTTGCTTTGTGTGTTTTGACAGGTGGGATCTTAGGCCGGGGGGAAGGTTTTGTAAAGGGGAGCTTGGAGTGGTTGCTTGACGAGGGTTTTGAAGAGGGAAGGTAGGGTTTTGAAAAAGAAGGTAACGTTGAGTTTTCGATACTAGGGTTTGTAGATGTTGCATGATCTGGTGGGAGATTTTCAAGGCATGCAAACGAGTTGCTTGAAAGGCAATGATTATGTGCAGACATAGAAAAGGGTTTGTTGGCAGAAGGATGTCTTGTTGGGGCCACAGAACCATTTTGGAAATGAGAGAGATGTCTAAAGCGGGAGTGCATGTGAGAGCAATGTGGTTTTAGCTGTTGTCTGAGACTATTTTGAGAAGGTCGCTCCTTGCAGTGCCTTTTTATATGCCCTATGCGACCACATCTGAAGCATGCAAGGCGAGAGAAACATCTCGAAGAGGAGTGGTTGTTTCTGAGGCAGAAGCGGCAGAAAAGAGCTCGAAAGGACCTTTTTGGGGGAACCTTTCTCCAGAGATGATCAAAGGGGTTTTTCTCCAAATTGTCAATGATGAGTGGGAAGGATTTTGCTTTCCCCAGAACCGGAAAGGAAAGATTGAGAAGGTCAAGGTCCTTTGGAATGATTTTGCTATTCAGGGGAGGTTTTTGCACAATGGTTTGGAGAGAGATGTGAGTTTGAGGTTGGGGACCTTATTTTTATGCAAAGGGGAAGGAGAGGGAAAGAGTTTGTACCTTTCTGCTATGGAGTTGTTTGGTTGCGGCAAGGTAGATGAAACCTCTTCTTCATTATCTTCAGACCCAGAAGAGATGGAGATGGGCGTAGCCTTAGCACCCATATAAGGTTGATATTCAGCTCTGACAAAAAGTTGATCAGTGGAATCTGAAGACGAAGAGCTGTCCTGGTCATATTTCTTGTATAGAAAAGCGAGAGCAGGTGGGGATTGATGGTTGAAGTCTCTGACCCAAGCACGGAGGGTACGGTCAGCGTAAGGTTGAAGGAACAAAGACCAATCCGGCTGAAGCTTGAGTTCAGCTCGCATCTCCGGCCAGCCGTCGGAGATAAGGAGAAAGGGGTTTTTTTCCCCCAGATGGAGTCCATAGGAGGAGACCGTGATATCCTTACTTGAAAAGATCGGTGACCGATGTTTATCATACAGATGCCAGAGGAGATATTGAATCTGTGGTACATCCAAGCCCTAGGGAGCGGGATGGAAGACGAGAACTTTGGATCAACCAGATGAAGCTCAAGGAAAGGGAAGCACGAGTTCATAGTGGTAGAGGAAAAAGGGGTTTTTGGAGGACTATCCGATTTGATGAGTTTATGACTCTGAAGGGCACAACGGATAGTCTTAACCTTGCCAGATTTGTGCATGCAGCTAGGTTTTGAGACAGAGGCAAGGATGAAGATACCACCGATCCTCATAATGAGAAAAGATATGTTAGGTGAATCTAGAAAGGAAACCGTCAGCGTCTGGGGAAGGAGGACTAGCCGGCAAAGGGAATGAAGAGGTGTAATAAATGAGATGTTGGAAGAGGTACCCCAAGATCGGAAGGGGAACCACTAAAGAGAATGTTGTAGATTACTTGCTGGGATCTAACAGTTCGTAGGGAAAGATATGTTAGGTCAGAAAAAAACTGAAGAAACAATGCATTAAAGGGGTATGTCGGCAGAGACTGAGAAACAATGCATCTTAAAGCCTTAAAAAGCTAGAGAAGGACAAGGGGAAGCCACAATAGAAAATAACTCAGTAGAAGATCATCTCTGAAAAAAAACGATGTTGCATATGTCCGAAGGAGATGAAAAACAGAGCGATCAGGAACTAAACTAGGAAAACCCTGAAACCCTAGAAGGGTATCAAAAGAGAATCGATGTAAATCGAGAGGTGGAAGAGAGATGATCCACAAAGATGTTGCAAGCCGAGTAAACCAAAGCAAGAGGTTACCTTAGCAAGGGAGAAGAGGCAGACGGAGATCACCTGGGGGGGAAGGGAGCAGCTCGGGGGACGACGAGAACCAGGTGGAAACTGCTAGAGAGAAGCCAGAGCTTTCTCTCACTAACTTACATCGCAATTCTTATGTTGACGGTCCATTCGTGCAACTTAATTCATTTCTTCTTTTTATTTTTTGTGTTTGTTACAGGGCGCCCACCATCCAATAGGCTCATGTGATATATAGGATTTGAGAACAATTGGATGACTTGGAGGACGCATAATTTAGTGTTACATCACTTTGTCTACCTGCAGAAGATAAATAAGGTGACGAAATAGGATTAAGATGCAGTGGAGTTGTGAGTAATATATAGGAAGTGGATAGATACTCATATATTAACATAACAACATAAATGAATAATGGTTATAAAAAAAATATGTGTGATTAAATCACATATCCTGACTTCACAAGAATCTGATAGCTAGCATGATTGACCACCAAAGTTTGAAATTTATAAATTAAGATAGCCATATTACTCACAACTCACAACATCATCAGCAAAATCTCTCATTATGTTGAATTTTACCAAGATATATTACATTACCCACTGTAAAAATAGAAGTTTTTCCAACATTGCTTCAAAATTTCACTTACAACACTGATTTCAAGTAAAATATTTGTTTTTGGATCATTCTACGTACAGGGACAAACTTAGAACTAAACTTAAATTATAAATTAGACTTATAGAAAAGCAATATTATAGTTTCACATACATTGATCTGAATCATGTAATCAAACTAATACAAATTGTTTAAAATATGTATTTGTAATTTTTTGGGGTTAGAAGAGAAGATTTTCTCTCCCCCCCAGCAGAGGCCAGACGCACGGAGGGTGGTAAATAATAAGACAGTTGTTAATCGAACCCGAGTCCCTTCACGAGGGCACGTCGTACTTGACCACTTGAACCACTTCTTGTCGGCATGCATTTGTAATTTGGTGTTGTTTAGTTTGGTAGATTTCCAAGCCAATTTTTTGCCTTAGTTTGATTCTTATATTAATATAACTAAAAAAATAGATCTCTTCTTTGTGTATGGCATGTAGAGCGCACACAAATGCATATGGGAAATTGTAGTAAGTAGAATGGACATGATAAATGACAAGAGGGCATGGTCTTCTCCTCCTTATCCTATGCTATATTCTTATCCATCTACATTCACATTGGTGTTATTCTTGTGGTTGTGTATCCACCTAGGTAAATTTGTTGAGGTTCCTCATTTGGGTAACTAGTTTGATCCTCTCTTGCCTAGAAGACAGATTGTCAATATTCTCGAGGGTGATGGAGAGATGTACTATTTTGTACAAGACACATTGTTAAGGAGGGAAACAAAAGATATTTGTTAAAAGTAAAGAAAGAGATAAAGAGGGAATAACTTCAACTCCTACGTGTCTAAGAGAATGAAAATTACTGTGATGCCCCGATCCCCGTGCCATCTATAATGACCCCGGAGGCCGGGAAGTCACCCTCGATAAACCACCCTTAACCTTTTCTTTACTTAGTTACTTAGAATTAAGTTAAAGGAAAAACCTAATAGCTTGAATAACATCGGATCGTAATAAAACTGTGGAAGCAACTACTATTTACATTACTAGATAGGTAAAGTAGATTTACACATCATATTACATTTTTCATGCGGAATATAAAGCACAACAGATAACTTAAAACTAGTTTATATGTTACATTACATTCTCTCTCTACTACACCACATGCCGAAAGACCGAGGGAAAAGGACTAAGAGACCTCTATCTAACTACGAACTACCTTCTAAGAACTTGGGTGATACGATCCTTCAGCTTCCTCGTACTGAGGCTGGCCTGAAAAATATTTTAGTAGGTTGGTGAGCTACTGGCTCAGTGAATAGAATTTCACCCAACCATCGCAGATAACTCATTTATGTTTATTAATTGGAATAAAATTCAAGATAATACTATACTGAGCAGATCTAAACAATATAATTTAAACGACAGGAGATGTCAACATTTCATTAAGAAAATAACTGCTACAAGGCTATAGATACGATTAAATAATACATAATACTAAAATTTCATTTAAAGGACAACTGTTGTGAATCTAACTCAAATATTTCTTAACTCTTTAACTTATAAGAAACTCTGTGAACCTATATGAACATATTTTATCTAATGCCTTGATCATATGAAGTGTACTCTACATATGAAGACTCGTAGCGAACTACAATCTCACTGTACAAAACTAAGCCGACACCCCGAGATAGCTAAGTCTGACTACTCCTGGTCTGCAACAGGGAAACTGGCTCTCTGGCCTCGACACTCCTATTGTGTCGTAAACTAGAGTCCTCTAACTTGAGCACACAGGCGGAGAGTCAAGCCACCTGTTGGCTTTTTTGTACTCTAGTGTCACCAGGACTTCTGGTTGATGTTGGACACTACAAACTATAATTTAAGGAGACTTCCACTAGGGCTTCATCCCCCGTACACTACTACAGAACCTACCTTTAGTGTCGGTTATTTAAAGCCTTTAGTGTCGGTTTCTAAGAGACACATATGTGGGCGACACTAAAAGTTCACCCATCGGGCGTCGGTTCCAAAACCGACACCCAAACTCTTCGCGCGCCACCGAAAACGCGCCATCATGGGACTATAAGCGTCGGTTATTAGTTAAAAACCGACGCCCAAACCCTTCGCGCCACAGAAAGGGTGCCATCTTGGGCACTATCAGTGTATGTTATAAGTAAAAAACCGACACCATATATCTTCGCCCCACGGCCGTGCTGTCCAGCACGACCGTGGTGTTAAGGACATAGACGTCAGTTTATTGTAGGAACACCGACACTATATCATTATGTGTCGGTTATTTACAAATAACCGACGCCTATTGGTTTTTTTTTCCTGTCAGTCTGCAGACCTGTTGTAGCTGGTCGCAGGATGAGAAACCTGTTCAGTTCAGTTATGAACTGCAGGTTTTAAGACATCCATTGATATCAGCCGACAACAGGCCGCAAACCTGCAAAATTAACAATAAAAAAGTAGCACATGCATTTAGCAATGCAACCTACAGTTCCATTTTATTTTCACACATTTATAAACATTCACACATGCTAGCAATCTGTAGTTCCATTCATTCACATTCACACATGTAGAAACATTCATATAGCAACCAACACTTTCATTCATTTTCACTCAGACACATGTAGAAACATCCAGACATGTAGAAACATTCACACATATATTATAATTCAGAAATTCATTTACAAAGTATCATTGTTTAGTCATTATTCGCTATCAGGATCCCAATTATATTTTAAAGCCCCCACTAATTGTATGGATGTTGCCCATTCTTCTCTTACTTCATCTAATTCTCCCATTGTATAGGGAGCATTAACATTTGGTAAGTCCTTTCCTGTAATGGGGTCACTTTAAACACCTGTAAAGAGAATGATGTATATATATAATTAATGAGCTATAAATAAGATTGATATATTTCGATCATATTATCTAATGAGACTATATAATACCTGAGCAATACATTCGATATCCAGTACGATATGTTTGATAATCATGTGCATATATCGCATGACATAGTATCCACATGCCCATCCGTTGTCTTGTGTAGCACACTATAAATTCAAACATACAAAATATTAAAAAATACAACTAATTAAGCATTGTTCACATAAATAATATATACATATATTGCAGTCGGGAACTTACTTGCACGTTCTTCCAAATTATTGGCTGGTTTTTTTCGTGGGGACCTTTCCTCCAGCCTTTTTGTACTCCTCAAAACCCCTACATGTTAATGTAACACAGAACATTGCAATTAAATAGTAATGTAATAACATATGTTAACGGATATGAAAAATGAAATATTTCTCACCGAAATATTGCCATTTTCATTATGTGTCCAAATCTTATATTCAATTTACCCCCCTTAGGATCTAGATAATACACAGTGAACGTCTCGGGGGCAATAACCAATAACTCCCAATGCCTACCCCTAGAGGAAAAAAAGTTAAAAATTAATAAATCAAAATCCACAATAAAATGTAATTTTCTTAAGTCCAAATTATAATAAGCAAATTAAACTTACTCTACATTGAATGGAGCCATTATCACCGTCTTCTTTTTTACAGCAAAATTTGAAAAAGACTCACATCAGTATTTTTGAACTGATGTAGGGTCTTTAGCTACTAGACTAATCAAGGATGGAATCAAAAACCCTACATGTTCGAATCCAAAATCTGCACATATGTTGTCTAAGTAGCTGCAAAATATGTATTAATTACGCATGCATTAATAAATAAGAAACCAGATCACCAGATCATACACAAGGTATATGGATGTATAAATAATATCTCACCTTATCCATAGCTCTATCACAGATATATTTAGCCAATCATATCGAAACAACTCCAATATATCTTATATAAATAGTTTTGTTTCGTATGACTGACCTGTAGAATCTGAATCAGAAGAAACAGTTATAGGGGAGTTTATATCATGTTCCCCTAACCATACTGCCATACCCCTATAGTTAGGACCTAACGAGACAGGTAGGTCCTGTGGAACCCAACTAGGTAATGCAGGAGGTGGAAGTGGAGGCCTAGATGCTGTGGGTGTCTTCTTTTTAACCTGTATATATATATAATTTCAGATCAACTGCCAGCATACACACACTAACAATTGAATGTAATGTAAATTTACCATACCTTATCAGTAAAGAAGACATCCACTTTTAGCCACAATATCACTCCGCCTACTGCATAACCAAGCGTTTTACAATCTGGGTGGGCATATGGCAGTGGAAGATCCATCCACTTGGGGAATATATGTATCGGGCTCACCCGAATCCAACCAGCTGGTACTGGAGACCCGTGACACGTTTCCCCTGGTAGGGATGGGTAAGCCGACGCCTCTGCCACGACATATTCTTTACTTTTTAGACAACATGGCTTCAACCCCTACAAATTTTTGTGTAAAGAATGTTATATACATATATACATACCATCTTTTTTTGAAACGACTACAATTTCATATATATGTATCATCTTGAATTAAAAAACTAGTTACTATGTCATAAAAATACTTACAGTGGATGTGCTAGGTGGTGGTTCTACAGGATTACTCCCAACCTCTGCAGTAGGAGTAGGAGTAGAGTCTACAGTAGGTATTGTCTGGTAAGTGGCAGTCTGAGATGCCTGCCACTTTTTCATTGCTTCTTCGAGTTTCCTGTCAAATAGCTTATCCACCTATACATGGATAAAAGAAACGTCAAATTCTAATTTTTGAATTCTCTTTTACAGTAACATTATAAAGAAAGAATATGTTACCTCTTCTTGTGAAAGTCCCGCTTTTGGGACATGTTTGCGCTGGGATGACCCAAAAAAAGATTTGATGCCCACACCAGCGCCTGCAACCCTAACACGTCCAGGATGCTCTGGGTTACCCAGAGCAACTGTCAATTCATCCTTTGTTCCCTCAGGGATGAACTTTCCTTGTTTCCTCAGCTCGTACAACTCCCGCTAATCGCCAAAACAAAAATTTGCACTTAAGTAAACAACACAAATAATCAATATTCGAATGATTGTTGTAAGAGTTGTATTTTACCATTTTTGCAGCCACCTCAGCAGTTGCGGCCTTAATTATTTCTCCCTTCTTATTTTGCCTCCCTGCTATCCAGACATCATGGCGAGGCAGAGGTGTGCTACCTATGGTAGAGAACTCCTGAGTAGCAGCAGACTGAGCAGCAGTAGCCTCAGCTTGTAGTCTTTGGCGAACGCCTGCATACCCCTTTGGACCCATTCTGTGGTCATGCACATTCAGTGCACGCCTTGATCTTTGTGCCTCACTGAGGGCCTAGTTAGTATGCAAATTAATGATTTGGTTAGTAACACTAAATGTTAATCTTGAATAAGTGAATACAACATATATTAATTAATGAGATTGAGACTGATGCCTGATACCTTGATTTCATCAATTTGTCTTGAAGCGACAAACGCGTCCCATTCTTCTTTGTCCAGGAAGTTCCACTGTTCAGTGGCTATCTTCTTCCTCTTGTCGGCTTCTTTTATGTATTCTCTAGTGAGATTTGTCCTATAGTTTCTTAGGACTCTCCCACAGTGTTGCATCACGCATTTACGATGCAGCTTTTCATCCAATTCAAATATACTCTGCAAAATAGAATTGCTATTAACTAGTATCCAAAAATTTAGTAATCTACAAAATAGAATTGCAAATTAATAATAACTCACGCATAAATCCCTCCATATTAAATCTTTCTTCTCCTTAGAAACTTTATGCCAAGAATCTAAGCGACAACCGCAATGGCTACGAGTAACAAACCCAAGATATGAAATAAATGAATTGTGATTCACACCACATGCATTTCCTGCATTATCGAAATCCACAACAAGTTTGGGTCCATTGCCCTTTTGCACAATTAACTTCTTCATCATAGTGATGCCCCTTCTCTTGTCAACTTTTTGGTGTTGTTGATCAAGTGCCTCAAGTGCTTCATATGGTACCTGTGCATCATCAACCTAAAATTTGATAAAATAATTCACATTTACAAGATATAACTATAAATGGACATATAGATATAAATATATGATATATTTTTAAAACTTACATTGTGAGGCGGCGCATTGATGTCCTCACCCTCACGGTAGTCATCAGCACGATCATCAGGAGAATGGTCAGCCATCTGCAAATTCACATTCAAATTGTAAAGTTCACATTGTAAAGTAGTAATTCAAAGTGTAAAGCTCACATTGTAAAGCTCACATTATTACAACAAAGTATATATCACAACAAAATTGTAAATCTCTATGATCAAAGAGAAAACAAGTATATATTACAACAAGATTACGGTCTAGGGTTAACAAATACATGTGATGTCATTCTTATATATAATAAATGTACATGTACCACCTATCCCATCCTTGAACACCTAATCTCACTAGTAAGTGTATAATGTGTATTGGGTTTTCAAGAAAATTTCGGCAGCATTTCCCCGCTGTTCTCCAAGTACATATGTACTTAGAGAACAAACGGGGAAATGCTGCCGAAATTTTCTTGAAAACCCAATACACATTATACACTTACATCCTAAGCGAGATTAGGTGTTCAAGAACAGTCCCAAACTGGGGACTATCCAAGATTTACTCCTAATGAGTAAATCTTGGACGGATTTCTAGGCCAACAAATAATGTGTTGTCATTCTTATACCTAAAATCCTAGTTCTTCAAGTTAGGGTGATTATTGATGTCTTTAAAAGCATGATTGGCAATTTAGGGAAAAGTTCATCATTTACATTCCAAGCATGTCACATGTGTGCATTACAGTTCATCATTAAGCAAGAAGGGTGATTAGGATTCTCACCAAGAACGGGTTTTGATTTTCTATACAATTTTATAAAAAAATGCACATGTATGCATATATATACTATACTTTTTGGAACCTTTATACATATCTGAACACCCTAAATAACCATACTAAACACCCAAATACTTTATAACACAACTATAAAACAATGATTATGGCTAAACTATTAAACAATAGACTTGTGACACATAAAGCACCCTATACAACTATAAAACAAAAAAGTATTAAGATATGCATGATACAATAACTATTTTGCATCACATTACAACAGACTTATCATTGATACCTTACTAACTTATTGCTACATTTACATATCATCACCTGATCAAAAATTACAGCAGTACATTTAACCAAAGTATGCATTCTAAAATCTAGCTATGTCATGATTAGTTACATGTAATTTACTTGGATATACAGCAGTACCCGATTACTATGTCTTACATACAAAGTATGCATATTAAATTAACTAAGGCTTATCTTAGAACATGATTAGAACATTAAGTAGATGATTAAATCATAACAAAATCAGTACATAAATAACCAACAGCAACCACGGTCGTGTGGGCTGGCACGGCCGTGGCTGTGTTGGCCAACCACACGGCCGTGTTGGGTAGCACGGCCGTGTGGTCGGCCAACACAGCCACGGCCGTGCCAGCCCACACGGCCGTGGTTGCTGTTGGTAAGGAGAGGGAGAAGGAAGAAGAAGAAGAAGAAAGGAGGCCTACTGTTGGTAGCAGCGTGGAGAAGGAGAGGCGCCAACGTCGAGTAGAGAAGGAGAGGGTGCCGACAAAGCAGAGAAGGAGAGGGAGGCGACGAGGAGCGGCGGTGAGAAACTGCAGCAGCAGGCGGCGAGCGGCGCCGGCAAGGAACTGCAGCAGCAGGCGGTGGCGAGAAACTGCAGCAGCAGGCGGCGAGCGGCGCCGACGAGGAGCGTCGGCGGAAGGGAGAGCAGCAAGCGAGGAGCGGCACTGGGCGGAAGATAAATCGTCGGAGGACCAAACCCTGAGCACGAGAATGAATGAAACAGACAAAGGGGAAGAGTCAGGCCCTTTTGCGCGATTTAAGTTAACATTAGGTGTCGGTTTTTTAAAAACCGACACTGAATGTTTTTATTTTCGGTTTACAACAAAACACCGACAGTAAAGGGAGGTGAAAATTTTCGCGGTTAATAGCGCGAAAACACAACGGCGTCGGTTATTGTCATAAAACCGACGACTAAAATTGTACAAATTTTTGTCTCACAGAAAAGCTTTAGTTGTCGGTTCCTCCATTAAAAACCGACGTTGTATGTCAATTTTTGGAGGCAATTTTTTTCGCTGGAAATTTTATTTTTGGCGGTTACTTTTAGGTGTCGGTTTTTTAATAAGTAACCGACACTTAATAAAAGCGGTACCCGTGTCTGGTCCCCCTTCATAGATTGGATGTCGGTTTATGTTATCAACCGACACTATAGAGTTTAGGTGTCGGTTTATGTATACAACCGACACCTTGAAAAGTGACTTTATAAGCCATTTTTGTAGTAGTGGTACCACCTGTTGGTACGTTCCGACCCCCGTATATAGGATGCACTACCAGGGTAGGTCATTTCATCCCTAAGGCGCAGACCTCTCATAAGGATTCTACGGTGGCAGGGCCCTTAAATATATTATTTTATTATTCTTGGAAAGCTCTTACTATATTGCATCTCTCTCTTATTATTGGCTTTGGTATCTCTATGGAACCGAGTCTATTTATCTGAAACTTATATATACAACATGTATATCATTTCTTACTTGGCAGTGCAATATGCTCAAACACTGTAATTTACTGAGAAATCATCATATTGTACTTGTAGGAAGATTTAAATAAATAGAATACTTGTCAACCTGGCACATACATATTGAAATCATGCAATTAAACATCTTAATAATCTGATAAGGGTTGATTACTCAACATATGAGAAATCATCAGTAGCACTTGTAAATGATCTAAAATTCCTAGAAAAGTGTGCACATCAACCCTAATCCTGAGTTGTGCATTACTTAACCCAATTAAGAGTTAATTACTTATCATGACACGAATTATTGATAATAACTGAGAATTTCTTATGATATCCTTGAGAAACGTGTCGATTTGTATAATTATTAATAAACTAACATTAAATATGATCGGGAGTGTAACATCCCTGACCTGGGTTATGTTTTAACCCTAGGTATTTTGCTTAATAAAGTTGATTAGATGATTTCTCTTATCTTTTGAAAAGTAATTAAGGCTCAAAAGGAGCTTATGTTTCAATTTTAGTCCTGATTGAATATTGTTGAAGCAATGTTCGCTTATTTTGGACTAATGTGCAAATTACCCAAGTTGAGGGGCTAACTTGCAAATTGCACATGATAAAATGTTCCTATGATGTTGAGACATCATTAGAATGAATATGATGTAGTGGTAAGTTTTCTACAAGCTTGGGCACCAAGATAAAGCTTGTAGAGCAATCCTTGTGCATTAAAACCTAGTTTTGGTGTAATGTGCAAATTACCCAAAACCTAGGGTTTAATATGCAAAATATCACCTCTAGAGGGTCCATCGTGTTTCTTTACATCAATAATAGTGAAGAAAATGAAAGGGGCGCCTCATTTGAATTAAGTTGGAGGAGAGAGAATCTTGATATTAAAATAATCAAGATTTAAGCCTAATTGAAACCCTAATTCGATTTAATGCAAAAATAAATAAAATAATTTGAAGGACCTTCAACTAAAATTAATATGGTTGGATTCAGATGTGTGTGGATGAGCTTAATCCTTGCAAAGTCACAAGCATATTGATAACACCAATTTTTGTGATATTGTAGACTGTTTTTCTGTTATCAAAACTGCCATTTTTAGCTATTTTCCTCTCTTTTTGTATGCACTTTCGCAATAATTGGCCAAGCAATGCTCTTAATCCTATATTTCCATCTTTTGCAGAGTTTCTCCTCATTTTGGTGCAATAAGTCCGTCCCGGCCCACAAAATAAGTCCAAGTCTGCACCGGCCTTCCTGACGCCCGATACACGCCCTGCCCGGTAGGGTGGAACGACATCACGACGTGCGACAAGGGGTGCCGCACAAGGAGGAACTGACAGACGACACACCTCTTACCCGAAAGGGAGCCATATTCGCCACGACAACCCAAGTATGTCGGGTGACACAGCCACCCACCGGCAGGCGCCGTTGCCCGTCACGTGACCAACGACCGACAACCCTGTGCCGAGCGATACGAGTATCGGCCGTCCACCGACCCGCAATTAAGGAGGACACGTGGCGCTTCGAGCACCATAAGTTCACCCACTCGCCGACTATAAATAAGAGCTACAGGAAGCTGAAAAGATAGTTCGGACAGTAGGGAACTTGAGCTATCTTCAAGGAGAATCGCGAGAGCAGACGTATCGTGCCCCAGTGCTCGTACTGGGCGACACTAGGTGAGCTCTTCCTCATCCCGAGAGGGAGGGGATTGGTTCACCTAGGACTGTACTTGGAGACACCGAGGGACGATATCGGCCGATGTAGATACGCGACGCTAGTGCCTGACACCCATGCCCGACAGTAGAACGCGTAGCTCCACGCCCAACACGATATCGAACCTGATACGCTTCGCCCGTCATACGTGCCGCCCGAGAGGGTCCATCGCCTGACGTGAGCATATCAGACAGGATCCTTGAGCGATACAGTTGCCTGTCAGGCATGCCGCTCGAGAGGGTGTGCCGCCCGACATGGCTGTATCGGGCTAGGCCCCTGACCGATATCGGGCTGGAGAGTCGTAGTAGTATGTCGTCCTTCTACATCAAGAAGGCGACACCTATCTTTATTTTCTGTCATTCAATTCTTTACTTATGCATTGTAATTAAGACCATTTATTGTCTATGGAAATAGAAGAGCTTAATTACTTGCTGCTATGTGCTTGGTACAATATGTGGGATGATTGCTATGTTTGATATCTGAACTCTAGCTTGCATGTTTGGATCACGTTTCGCTTAGCTACCGAATCGTGTTTTCCCGTCGCAACAACTTTGAGAGTTGTGTTGTGGCTCTAGTGTTTGGTCCGATTCTGGAGTACGAGAGTGCCCAGAACGGAGTCGTTTCAGTAACATTTCACTCTAACTTTGAGCCCAACAACCTCGAGAGGGGTGCTGAGGCTTGGTTAGAGGTATCCGCTCTGAGAGGAGGGGTGCAGGATGTTACCGGTGCCGCTTGTTATGCTGTAATCTTATCCTTTGTACCTTGCTCTAGCCCTAGTTTTATCTTCCTGTTTCTGTGGCATGAAAACCCTTAAAAACTACTAAATGGCTAAAACCTTAAATCTCTCTTATAGCTCCAGTTGGAGATAGTTTTCTTTGTTTTATTTGTGACACCTTACTGCTTCCCTTTCGGGGAATTTATCATCTCTTTATACCTGCCAAAGTGTAGCGTGTCGATTCTGGGTTCTCAACACTACCACCCTTGTCCCTGTATTTGACCTCGTATATCTACTTCGACCCCGTAAACAAAGTTGCGGGGGCCTAGAAGGATTCAGGTTTATAAATGTAAAAGCTCGACTACCTCAAATCCGCCTCCACTTTTGGACGTGCGATTTAGGCCGGTCAACTTTTTGGCGTCGTTGCCGGGGACAAGGCAAATTGGCACTGTTGACGAATCCGAATCCACTAACTACACTCCAGTGCCTCAAGCTTAGAAATGAGCTTGACAACACTCTTTTTCTTTTTCATTCTTTTCTTATCATTGTTCTTTGCCTTAAAATAAGTAATTCTATTTTCTGATTTCGAGTTTTCGTGCCATTTCAGGAACTCTGAAGGACAGATCACTGTTCCATCGAGCTCCGACACCATTAAACTATTTGACTGAGCACAATCATCGACATCATGCCTCCCCGTGTTGACCCGCAACCCTCTGAAGGGGAACAGCAGGGAAGGCCTAGGAATGAATCTCCTCCGCCAAGTGGCAACGATCGCTATGACAGCAATGACCGGCATGAAGATCAGGAATTGGAGCACTCTGAGGAAGGCCACCCCCATGTCAGGCGTCGCCACCGTCAGCGACACAGGTGACACCAGGGCCAAGAATAGCATCGCGAGGCTAGAGACAGCGATGACTATGAAGAGGAGGAGAAGACATTGAGAGAATTGGCATCCACGAAAGCCAACAACTCCAGATGTCCGGTAATCACCCCGCGGTTCAACGTGGAAAATTTTGAGCTTAAGCCGTCCGTGATCTCTATGATTCAAAACAAAAGCTTCAGGGGGGGTTCGAAAAGCGACAATCCCTACCACCATCTCGATGCATTCAAAAACATATGTGATACAATAAAGATGTGGGGGGTCCCTCAAGAGGTTATCTACTGTAAGGGCTTCATCTTCTCCCTAGAAGACAAGGCCCTATCCTTGTATCTTGGGTTACCCCACCAATCTTTGAACGGATGGGGAGCTTTGGCCGATGCATTCGTAAACAAGTTCTACCCCACCGAAAGAACGGTCAGAAACAGGCAGAAAATAACATCCTTCATGCAAAAGCCGAGTGAAAGCCTCCATGATGCCTGGGAGTGGTTCCAGGAGTATCAGAGGGATTGCCCCCATCATAATTACAAGAAGGGCTTCCTCATCACCACCTTCTATAATGGCCTGACTCCCGATGAAAGGGTGTCACTAAATGCGGCAGTAGGCAGTGACTTCCTCAGAAAGAAACCAAGCAAGTATGAAAAGATTATCAAGAATATGGCCGAGCTGATGGCCGGCGCTGACTTTGATCGATCTGACAGAGGACAGGTCAAGAAGGGCGGTGAAGGGTCTACCCTTGAGTCTAAGGCGCTGAAGTCCATCACCTCGCAGATACAAAGAATCGCCACTGATGTTAAACAACTGCGAGAAGCTGGTGGGAAAGGTAAGAAGCCAGTCGAGAAGGTGATGAAATGTGTTACATGCGGCGAAGGAGGACATGGGGGTAGACAACTGCGTTTACACGCGACCGGATGCAGACAGTGATTCTGACTCGGAAGACGAACAGACCGAAAAAGTCTCCTTCGTCAACTTCAAAAGGCCAGATCATCCCGGGTTTAACTACGACAACAAAGATGCACCTGAGAATTCTCACCAGCTGCATGCTACATCTAATCCAATACAAGCTTTTGAGAAGAGAGGGGGGGTCTGGTCAATATACCAAGAACAATCAATTCCAGTCAGCGAAAGGAAACTTTCAGGCACAAGGTAAATATCAAGGGCCAAACAAAGATCAGGACAAGGGCTCGAGCCAATCAGACGTAATTGGCCAGCTTTTTGACTTTGCAAAGAAGCATGACACGATTAATAACCAGCTAGCGCAGAGTGCGCTATAAAATTCGGATGTTTTGAACTCATTGCAGGTCCATCTGGCGGATATGCAGACACATCAACGCCAAATTGATCAGCAATTAGCTCAAATGGCCGAATTAATGAAGAATCATTCTGGCAGAATACCGTCCAACACCGAGGCTGCCAAGAAGGCATGGATGTGATCAAGAGAAGAAGGGATTGAGTTGCAAAAGATGGACGATACTAAAGGCTAGAGGATGAAAAAGCTGGAACCGTCAAGCTGGAGACGAAAAACTACAACACTTCTCGGGAGGCAACCCGAGCTGTTTTTAAATTCCTAGTATAAGGCGCTTTTACTTTCAAGCAAAATGAACATTATGAACATTATGGCATGTAATAAGGCCAGAGTCAGCGTATGTGCCACATGCGCTGACCCTTATGGGTCACCGCCTTAGTTTTATAGACCGGGATGGGTAATACCATCTGAGTCCGGGATCTCAGTCTTCGGCCAATGATGTTTTACTCATCAGCCGAAGCTTAAAACGCTTTGTTTTCATGGTGTAACGGTAGCAACCCAACTGGAGCTATGAATGCGCCCATATCGGGCAGTGGAATTTCAGGCATCGCAAGGGCCGTGACGGATTACATGCCTAGACAGCATGAACCTGTGACCGTCGTGCCAAAGGACTAATCACCCTTAGGCCAACGGATGGGCTTGCCCATCTTACGAGTTGCCCTAACAGCCGACAACTGCCCCGGTTTTACCTGTTTCACCCCGGTTGAGTTTGCTATATAAGGGGGGTGAGTTTTACCGTGTCGGGCTCCTTGCCTTACTGTTCTCACGCTCCCATACCGTGCTAAGATCTTGTGTTGTTGCTCCCGCGTTGCACAAGTTTGCTCTGCTCTCGTGTCGTGCGAAAGTCCAGGAAGGTAACGCCCGACAGACCCTATCGCCCGACACGTTCCTTTCTTTAAACATGAAGCTTATCGGTCTTACGGGTCCTTTGCTGAACATGCCTTGTATCGCCCGATATGGATGTCGCGCAATGTACCTTTAGTTCACGTTCGCCCGATACGCCATATCGGGCGACACATTTGTCTTTTGTGACGTCCTGACGGACAGTCGATTTTTGGAGACCGTATCGCCTGGTACATCTGTGTCGGGCAATGTGTTGTGTCGCGCTGCTCTCCTCGTATCGCCCGATCTCGCATCAGCTCAAGTTTTCTTTTGACGGGCGGTACCCACCTCTAGTACCGGACACAAGGCTTCACCCCTGAAACAGTTGTGTCGCCCGATACGGGGCATGGATCATTTCTATATCAGGACTTACCCTTTTGAGCATTCAAGTTAAACTTCTTCAAAACATCAAGATATCAAAATTTACCAAGGGTTTTGTTTTTTAATTAACAGAATGACACGCATCAAGCAAACTGTTGTCCGTGTCGACGAGCAAGGCAGGAGGGTCTACCCCGAGACATCAGCTGGAGTACCCACCGCCATGCAGAAACGCCCGAATCCGGAAGCAGTTGGACCGTCAACGATGGGAAAGAGAATGAGGACAGGTGAGATGGCGACACCACCCTCAGCGACGACAAGTAATACACCCCAGGCACCCTTGGAATACACCCCAGGAAGGTTCCTGCCAAGGGACGACGGGCATGCACGCCGTTACGCTGAGCTGTCAACCAAGCTCTACATGCCGAGCAGGTTCTACCATCGGTCTTCTTTCATGGAGCTCGGCATATTTGAAAGATTGAAAAGCATCCTCACCGCGGCTGGATTGAAGAAGATCTGCCTCGACCGGTCTTCCTCCTACATCGAGATCACAAAAGAGTTCATGTCGTCTCTCCGACGAGTAAAGAATTCTGCAGCTGAAAAAAAGAATATGGCAGAGCTGATAGACTCCAAGCCAGGCTGTACAACTCGGAGTACGCAATCTCCGAGAAGCTGCTGAATAAGATCTTCTCTTCCAACGAGGAGGAGGAAGACTTGATGAATAACGGTGATACAATCACCGAAGGAGACGGGTTCAACCCCGTGGAACTCTAGAATAAGATGACCAGAGAGTCATCCTTTAAGCTGGGAGTCAAAGTGGTGGCGATGCACTCCTATTTCTGGAGAATCATACACAAGTTGGTGGCATGCCTGCTGTTAAGCAAAAATGAGTCCAACAACATTTACACAGAAGAACTCCACGTCATATGGCGCATGATGGAGGGAAGAGTGATAAACCTCGGACGGTTCCTGCTGAACAGGCTACACTCAATAAGGGATGCCACCAAAGAATATTGCATGTGGGGGCATCGTTAACCTAATTATAGCAGGGCTCGGGTACCCTAAGGAGCCGCGAAGTCTGTCAAGGACACAAGGCGACGAGGTGATTGACCTCAAATACCTGATGAGGACCAGCATCATAAGGAAGGAGGGGGGATGCTACTTCTACAAGTTTACAAGGACAAACACACTCCTCCCGCTCCCTCGTTGTGCCAATTACGACACAGACAAGCTGGTCTTCACTACCGCGGAAATTGAAGTCGTGGCGGCAAATACAGCCCACGCCACCGCCACAGCTGTCTGGGAAAGAACAAATCCAGAGCTTCGGACGACTACTACTAATAGGGCTGTCGTCACTCCTGCAATACCAGCCACAGCCACGACGGTGACTGAAATGGCCGAAGAAGAACCGGTGATCATTGAGGTCACCGAAGCAATAACTACGGGAGATGCCGTGGAGAAGATGGCCGTAGCTCCCGACATCCCTGTAATGCCAGTAGAGGTAGAAGAAGAACCACAGTCGGACGCCAGTAATGAGGTGTTTGCCGCGGTCCTTCATATGAGACTCGAAGGCGTGCAGCTGACACCAACACCACCGCCAGTGTCTCCAGTCAGAGCTGCTGAAAGGATCGCCGAGGACGTAGAGGTGGAGCAGCAACCGCCCACACCACGGCCATCTTCATTGGGACATGAAGGCGAGGAGGAGACGGCCGCAAGAAGGCCGACACCTCACCCGGAGACATCTGCCTCACGAACAATTGAGATAAACTATGCCTCGTCTGGTAGACCAGAGCACGAGCAGGGTGTCGCAAGGACAGAAGGGAGGACCGCAGGAACCCCTCCGTCACTCGGGACGATGCTAGGGCATGAGCTTGACTACTTGCGGGAGGTAACGAATAACAACTCAGCTACCTGTATTTCCCTAACCCACAAGTTTGCATCCTTCCAAGACAGGCTAAATAGCCAAGAGCAAGAGCTTCTGACTCTAGCTGGCCTTCCCGGCGGACTAGAGACTCTGAATGTGACACTACAACAAGTTCTCCAATGCCTCAACAAGACCGAGGAGAGGTTGGATAGAAGGGACGATCATCCGCGGCGAAGGCAGCCGAGAAGGTCGCCATCTCCCCCTAGCCGTAGCTCTCCTTCTTCTTCGTTAACATCCGCCTCCACAGTAGGGTCCGCCTCCGCCTCCAACGAGCGATCCACAACACCTGGGGGGGACGCATCCAAAGTCAACCGACAGAGCTCCAGCAGGACAGGAGAGCTCCTTAGGTCTAGAGGAAGAAAATCTCTCAGTCTCCCTGGATGAAGTTGAAGATGATAACGAAGACATCAACATCGGGGGAGACTCTTCTGACGAATCAGAGGGAGAAAAGGGGGACGTGTATGCAGCTAATGAAAGACACCTCCCCCGAGGAAGACGCTTGATGGAGGACAGGTTCCGTGATCCATCTGAGATACCTTCCTTTGAGATGGCCGACTTCGACAGAAGGGCCATCGACTGCCTAACGATCAGAGACCAGAAGCTGCTGGACAAGGTCCTAAGATCGCAGGCAGATGAATAAGACGTCGTCTGGAGCGACGACCATTTCTCCGTATGATGGGGAACACTCCGCGACATGTTCCGCTCGCCGGCTGTTGTCAGAAAAAGACTATTTAGGGTCCTCAAAAATGCGATAATAGAAAATATCGATAGCAGGACAGGTCGGAAGAAAATATACGCCGCCACCCCGACCTTGGCAAGAAGGATAATGAAGGGGAAACAAGACTCCACTACGGTGACCAACATGTTGCGCCACATTGACGAGCATAGCCCTAACCTCGTGTTGGCACCGTACAAGCACCACAACTTTTGGTTCCTCTGCATAGCAGACATAAAGAACCACGACGTTTGACTGCTGAACTGCAATTACAACGAGGTGCCGCACTCCAGAATTACTTTCAGCCGCCCAGAGGACCAAAAGATGAGGCTTCTACCGCTGCGTCTTCTACGAGCTATCAAGCAAGGAGCCAAATGTCATGGCAGCGTTTGGAACTTCTATTCTATTCACAACTTCCCCGTACAGGCTGAAGAGGGAAGCGGAAATAGCACCTTAGTCGTCTTAAGTGCCATTGAGGTGCTCAGTACTTTTGGAAACTTGAGAGCCCTTAGGGGCACATGTTTCTATCACCGCAGGGGCACATACGCCATCCTACTGATCAAAGACGGGCGCTATTTTCGAGACGTAGGGGTACCTGATAAGCTGCTGAATGATGAGCAAGAGGACAAATCTTCACAATCCAGCAGCTCCGTAGAGAAAGAAGCGGAACTAGAAACTGACACCCACGGGGCAGGCAAGCAGTTAGAGACCCTGCGGAAAGTGCACGTGATGGAAGACACTGCTTCGCCTATAGGTACAGAAGGGCTGATCAAAGACTTCGACCGCTTCTCGTGCACTACGCTCACACAGGAGCAGGTAGATGAAATCCTTCTGAAGTTAGCAGATGCTACCCCAGGAGATGTCACTTACAAGGCAGGCAATGTGGTAGTCCCAGTAGATGATCTGAGGGACGTGGTTAAAGAAGGAGGATGCATGGCGATATCTGTGTTTACCGCTTGCATCCAAATATTACAGTCAAAGTTTGAACACACATACATAGCCCATCCGCTGTTGTTCAACGACGTCTGCCTAGCCGATGAAACAGGAGCAAAGAAGCTTTTTCTGGAAGAGTTGGAAAGCGAGGTCCCTAGCCAATTTTTTCTGCCAATATTGCATTATAACCATTGGACGCTCCTAACGGTATACACTCAGCAACGAGCAGGAATCTTTTACAACAGCTCGCACAGCAATAAGAACCATCCAGTGCCGTGTACATTAGAACCGTTGTCACCTGTCGAACGCTTAACTCGAAAATACTACGACGAGGTGGCAAAGATGATACAACCATTCCTGGACACGCAAGCAAGCAAATGGCACGAACTCCAGTTCTGCCACCGCAGCCCGCAAAAGTTTCCCCTATCTAACGACTGCGGCATCTTTGTCCTGGAATGGATAGCAAACAAAGCAGCACCTGACCAGCTCCAACACATCGATTATCACAGCAAGAGAGGAGAGTACGTGTGGGAGCTTCTATCTGACGCAGGCGCGCTCATTGGCTAACCCTCACTGGATCAACATTACCCTACCTTATCTACTTCACAACTCTGGGACAGAGTGTGGACCAAGTTTGGGGGGGTACCATGTACCAGTGAGGGAGGTACAAAATTTTGTCTCAAATTCTTTATTCTTTTGTTCTTACCTATATCATTTGTACATATATATGCTCATATAATTCCCCTACATATGTACAAAGTCTATATTAGTAAAAACCTGATGCAACTGCTTGCAAAGTTAGTTTTCTTTGTGCTTAACGAGATACAAGTTCGGTTATATCTTTCTGATAATGCTGCTTCAAACGAACAGAAGATTACGTTTTTCCATGCCAAAAATTTCGAAAAATATAATAATCTCGCACACAGCTAAGAGACGGGTATGGAGAAGGAAAAAGCTACCCAAAAAGCATAAATCTCTTTGTTTCCCCTTTACCCAAAAAAAATACCAAAAAGAGAGAGAAGCCTTATGAGTGTGAATAAAAGCATGAGAGTTGTGCCCAATAAAAAATATATATATATACCCGCTTGTTTTTCAAAAGTACCCATCTTTAGGCATGGTAGATCCGGGGCAGTGGTATGTAGGATGTGAAATCACTGCTCTAAAGCCAACTGGCTTGGACTGCAGGGACCACTTGCCCGCTAACGGACCCTTACCTGGATGGACTGATGGAAAACAAAGATGAAAAACCCAAAAAGCCTTAGCCTATCCTTTACATAATTTTCTGCCCCGAAAATAAAGTTGTTTGTTGTGTAAGCTAACTTCAGAATCATACACTAAAGTCTCACTGAAGCTGTAAGAAAAAAAATTCTACTAAAATAATAAGGCAGGAAACGCAAGGTCTTTTGTTCGTAATGAGACAACATTATCTCTAAAGGCATCACTATACTTGCTTTACCTCTTGGCCTGAAAGTTGTACCAAACAAGACGAAGCATCACAAAATAAAGTTTAAATATTGATTGAGGACAATCAAAATGCTAAGTTTGGGGAAGTTGATAACACCAATTTTTGTGATATTTTAGACTGTTTTTCTGTTATCAAAACTGCCATTTTTAGCTATTTTCCTCTCTTTTTGTATGCACTTTCGCAATAATTGGCCAAGAAATGCTCTTAATCCTATATTTCCATCTTTTGTAGAGTTTCTCCTCATTTTGGTGCAATAAGGCCGTCCCGACCGACAAAACAAGTCCAAGTCTGCACCGACTTTCCTGACGCCCGATACACGCCCTGCTCAGTAGGGTGGAACGACACCACGACGTGCGACAAGGGGTGCCACGCAAGGAGGAACTGACGGACGACACGCCTCTTACCCGACAGGGAGCCATAGTCGCCACGACAACCCAAGTATGTCGGGCGACACAGCCACCCACCGGCAGGCGCCGTTGCCCGTCACGTGACTAACGGCCGACAACCCTGCGCTGAGCGATACGAGTATCGGCCGTCCACCGACCCGCAATTAAGGAGGACACATGGCGCTTCGAGCACCATAAGTTCCCCCACTCGCCGACTATAAATAAGAGCTACAGGAAGCCGAAAAGACAGTTCGGACAGTAGGGAACTTGGGCTATCTTCGAGGAGAATCACGAGAGCAGACGTATCGTGCCCCAGTGCTCGTACCGGGCGACACTAGGTGAGCTCTTCCTCATCCCGAGAGGGAGGGGACTTGTTACAACCCCAAATTTTGGGTTCATTTGTTGAGAAATTTAATTTCTCATAATAAAGATAAATGAACAAATAATGGATGAATGCATGATTTTTGTTTAAAATAGCCTTGTTGATTTATTTGCGGGCTTTATTGGCTATTGGGCCCAATAACAAGGATATTCAATTAATTAATGAATAAATGAGAATTTGAGGAAACCTCTAGAAGGCAAATCCAAAGAGGATTTCATGCCTCTTAGATTCCTTGGGTTCCAAGGAGTCCAAAGTTACAAAGAAAAGGCAATAAGAAAATAAAATATCAATTAAGTATTTCCTTATTAAGTAAAGAAAATTGAAAACATTGATGAAATATGGAAAATGTGTGAAAAGAGGAATAAATGGGTAATCCTTAGTGGAATTTCGTTTCCCAAGGATTCCTAATAATAAAAGGAATACTAATGAGGAAAATAAGAGAGAAATAAAGAGAAATCTACAAAAGGAATAATTAAATGGGAAATAAACAAGATAATGTGAAGTAATGTATAAAGATGCATCTAGAAGGATAATAAGTATCTAATAAAAAAAAGAATTTCGAAATAATGGAATGTCTTGGGATCCAAGGAGACCCAATAAAGAGGAAGGAAAGAGAAAATACTAAATTTTGCAAAATATGAAGATAATACGACATATTATTAAGGAATTTTTTTGTGTTGTTTTCAAAAGATGGTATTTTCCATTAGAAGGAAACATGGTTTCATGGTAAATAATCAAAAGGCAAGTATAAGGAAGGTAAAGGTGGTAATTTTCAAAATATTAATAATTCAAGAAAAAGATATATCCAAGGGATGAGGGAGAAAGAGAGAATTTGCTTCTTAAAGTTAGGGAAGTTGTTTTCTATTGGGAAAGGAACTTGGTTCCCCTTATGTGAACGTCTCGAGGCTTGGGTGCTCTCCCCTATATAAGGGGTAGAGCCAGGAACAACTCCAGGAAAAGTTTCACGCAACCCTCTCTTCTTCTTCTCCTCCTTCTTCTTCTCCTTCTTCTTCGTTCTTGGTTGCAAAACCTTAGCATCGAGTTGTGCTTTCTCTGGAGCAACGAGGATGAATAGAGCCATCTGGAAGGAGGCCTGACGTTCCTAGAAGACATGTGCATGACCGTACGATGCTCTCGAGCATCCAATTCCATGAGAATTGCTTGTGGCACACCTGTAGCGCAGCCGCAACAAGACTACGAGATCGCGAGATGCAGAGTTCGCTCCCGGCCCTCCTGACCTCCTACAAGGCAGCCTCGGTTGCGCAAGGACACGTCGGGGACAGGAGTCCAGTCTCCGGTGGTTTTTGAGGTCCCAGAGTAGGCGGAGACACCGCGTGGGTCGCGGCTAGGGTTACAGGCGGCGCACCCAACCGTGTCGCGCGGAGGAAGATGATAGCCAGGGCCTTGGACCGTTTTGCCCTCTGCGAGCTGAAGCAACGACCGAGTTAGTGAAGGGCAATCTCGTCTTTTGATTATGTTTTCCCAAAGCAAGCCGCCCTCACGTTGCATGGGGAAGCGACGTGGCAACGTCCCATTGGTCGAAAAGTAAGCATTTTTTTGCTAAAATCATATCTCCCTAACCGTAGCTCGAATAGATGCGCAATATACATGAAAGTTGCTCAGAAAAACGAGAGGAATCCATTAAAAATATAATTAAAGTCTGATTCCTATTGCAATTCGAAAAGTAATGGAAGACATCAACTTTAATGTATTAATGTTTAAAGAACCCTATTTTTATATGATTAAAGTTATTAGTAGGGTTTAATAGATGATTAAAGTTGATATTAGCCTGTTAGTAATTAAAAGGAACATTAGGAAGAAAAAGGATGGACTTTGCGTATAATTAGTTAATTTGGAGTTTCATATGCATGAATAAACTTTAATGGGCCTTGAAACCCTAATGTTGACTAATTAGACTATTAATGGCTTTAATTGACTAATTTCATGATTAAAGTTAGAATATGCTGAATCTAAGTATTTTGAGCATTAAGTTCCTAATTTGTGGATAAATGCCCTAAAAGTAGTAATTAGGGTTTTCTGATGAATAAAAGATGGAATTAATGGAAAATCGAGTTCATATGTGAATTGGATCATAATGAACTATGAATTGATGATAAGTGCGTATAATGATCTTGTTGTGGATTAAAAGGATAAAAATAGTAGCTTTAATAGAAAAGGCTTAATAAGCTTAATTAATGATTAATTATGCCTTTAATCTGGAATTGAGAATTTGATGTGGAAATAACTAGGGTTTGTAATCGATTGCGTTAAATTAAGGTTTAAAATAATGAAACCCTAATTTCCAAGAAAACCCTAAAAGTGGAATAGCAATCCTAAGGAATATGAGGATATTGGATAAATATTAATAAAAGGAAATTGGTATATTTATTTCAGGATGTTGTGCATGATTGGTTGCTTGATTGGGATTTCTATGTTCTGGTTAATTCTGTCTCAAATCTGCAATCAAAGGTATGTGGTTACGCTTATGACTACCCGAATTAGTTTTCCGGGATTTTGTCGATGTTTCCATTGTGACTTGAATTAAACTATTGGATGTATTTAATTCATGCTAGGTATAATGCGAATATGACTATCACATAAGATATGTGCCTACTAGCTCAGATCCTAGTCCCCTCTGTAGCTTAATGGGTTGACCTAGTAAATGGCTACCAATGGGGTAGGCCCATCAGGTCACTAAATGACTTAGTAAATGGATACCAATGGGGTAGGTCCATCAAGTCACTTTGAGTTAGAGATTGGGCTACCTATGAGTAGTGCCATGCGACTCAACCCTAGATATTGATCTACCTGTTAAGTAGGATCATGCGGGGTCTAATAAGGATCTACCTAGAGAGAGGTAGTATCTCAGTCCGCTGCAGGGACAGCTCAGAGATAGGGGATAGGAAAGGATTGAGTAGTATGGTTTAAATCGTAAACTTGATTGTTAAATGATAATTGGTTGATTACTTTGTTATTGTAGTTGCATGATTATTGTTTCCCCCACATACCAGCTTAGTGCTGACCGACGTTTTGTTTGTCGGCATTTTAGGTACAAATCAAAAAGGAACAAACAGTAAAGTGGCATATGTGGAATTAAATGAGAAGTAACATGCACAGGAGGATTAGTTAGATTAGAATCTTCATGGATAGAAGTTTAGAAATCCCAGTTTTCATAAGGTAAGAAAAGTTTTATTTTATACCAGTTTTCAGTTTAGTTGGTAAAGTTTATTAATTGTTATTGATTATTCGTCGAACCTTTGATCCTGTTAATTGGATAATGGCTCTGACCTTCTGGTCTCCCTTAATTGGGGGTTATCGGGAGGCGGGGTCGTTACAATTGGTATCGGAGCATAGGTTCCTCAATTAATCTTTAATAATTATTAAATTTTACAAATTCCGTAGAACCCAAGGGAGTTATTAGAGGATTATCCGAAAGACAGAGGTGTCTAGAAAAGGATCACGATCGGGGGCTGGCAAGATTTTCCTCCGCACTGCTAGTCGGAATACGAGGACTCCCGGATCCGTGTGACTGCCTGGCCAAAGTCTTAGGGTATGAATCGAAATAAGATACCTTTAGGACTTTCTCATCTTATTCATCCCTTCTCATCACAAAATTCTGATAAGGACCTAAAGGATTAGGGTTTTCTTTCTCCTCCTCACCCTCTTGAGGTATGGGTAAGGTTAATAAGGTTTAAGGAATCCTCCATCAAATTAATGAAAGGCATGTAAATAAGATGTCATGGACATAAGCTTAATAGGTTAAGCGCAAATTAAAGAATAGATACATGCTTAAGTCATATGACATAAGTTGTCATGTCCTCAGAATAGACCTGAGAGTAGACTTTCTTGTTAGGAGGATAAGTCAGTTTTGGAGATAGAGATCTCCATTACTAGTAGAGACCTGGCACATCCTCAGAGGATGATGCTAACCCTAACCCTAAGTGAAGGATAGAGAAAGGTGAGTTAGACCAGGTGTTTGAAGGGACATGCCTTTGGGATGCCATATGATCCATGGGTGATTCAACCCCTTTGGCAACCCAACCCTGGGAAGGGTCATGCATGTTAGAGTGAAGGATAGCTCCTTCATCGATGAGGTTAGAGAAGAACCCGTAGTTACCCTATGGGCTTAGGCAAGTAAGGTATAGCTTGGTAAAACCCTGGTTAAGAGATCATGATGGGTGGCTTATGAGATAAGCATAAGTTATAATGGATAACCATGAGTGAGTTGAGCGTAAACATAGGCTTCACCAGGTAAGGATATGCTTATGAGCTTGATCCTTCAGGAAGAAAGGACCTTTTATAGAGAGGTTGGTTGTAGGATTAGCTCTAGAGAGAAAGCAGACCTCAAGCAAGAAGGTTGTAAGCTCAAAACCCTGAGACATAAGGAACAGAGGGTAGTTAAGGATGATGCGACCTACGTGGAGGATAGTAGTTTTCTTATGCTTGATTCCTATAAGTTGATGATATCTTGGTTACCTTTAGAGAAACCAAACCCCAGAGAGAGGATGATGCTTCTAGTACCCATGGTATAAGTGGTTACCTGCTCGAAAGAGTGCCTTAGGCCCTGAGGAGGTTTAAGTAACATGTTGTGAGGCTTATACCTAGTTGGTTGTCCTGGAAGAAGACTCGACCCTGATGTGTTGTTCGAATAAGAGAATGATAGGGAGTACGTGACATACCTTGGACAAGCTTGATTTGTGGTTAAGAGGTTGAACATGCAGTTGGTTACCCAAAGGAGAACCTAGGGTTCCTAAGCCTAAGAGGAGAAGCAGTGTATCCAATGCTCATAATGAGATTTGAGTCTCTATATAGTTTCGAGCATGGTAATCCTCAGGTGTAGAGGTAAAGGAAACCCCTTAGGATAAGGGTATGTTTGATGAACCCTTCACGACTAAGTTGATCTAATATGGAGGAAAGAGAACAAGTAGGACCTAGCATGATTTAATAGGTGGTCTTCTTGTGCCTTAGTAGCTTGCTAGGGCTAAGCATGCTCAGGTGGATGCATACCCTAAACATAAGGATGTTTGTGACCTTGATTGTCACGAGTGGTAGTTTCCTCCCATCCTGGAAAAGGGACCCCTTTGGTAGGGTGTATACCAGTTTTGTTGGTTTTGAGGTGACCTACGGAAGTTTCATGGGATCTTGAGAAGCTAAGTGAAAAGTACGTGGTATGAGAATGAACATGTAGACCCATAGATAGCCATCTCTAAGTGCATGTGGATGAGTTACCATGGAGGTAACCGGTATGGGGCCTGACCAAGGTAGGCAGGTTGCCATGACCCCTATGAAGGAATGAAAGTCAGTCATGAATGCAATGAGAGATGATGAAAGATTGGGTAAGGTTCTAAGTTGAACATGTACTATGATATAATCCTAAGTCTATCCTAGGGTCAAGTAGGGATAAGACCGATGGAAGTAGGAGTTTCCTAATTCCCTAGTTGCACATGACCATAGGGTCGGGAGGTAACAACTATCATTGTCTGAGGGCCATGGGTTGGGAGATTGATCACCTTCATGAACTCATGTGACCCAAAGGGCAAATGAGTAGGGCACTCTCTGGTGCATGTGGGAAGAGGGATGACCCCAAAAGTGCCGGTACCCTATAGACCTAGAGGATATGACCAAGGATTGTGTGTAAACCCAAGTAGGTTCGAGGCCAGTTTTCCATGGAAGTAACTTTGATATAATGATGATTGTGATATAGAGACATGAGTTGCACGTTTCAACGGAGATTTGAAGGTGTACTGGCGAGGTGGGCTGTACCATCCCTACTCTTGGAATAGGAAGAACTCTGTATTTGGACGGCCGCCAAATGCTTATTTCTTCTTGTTATGAGAGTGAGAGATAGGACAGTATGCATGCCATACACCAAGGACAAGGATGTTGTGAGTTGGAACGTTGCTATAAGGAATAAGGATAGAGATGTGGAAGGAAGGATACATGGATGGTTCACAAACACTAAGAGAGGTAGTGTAGCTAGCTTATGAGGATGTTTTATCAGGAACTATGTGGAATTTGCAGATTAACCAAGGTCGAGTTTGATCACAGTGAGTATGAGCTTAGAGTTTCTTTATGAAGACAAACTTAGAGTTTGAGATGAGATGATAAGTAGAATACATGGAAGAGTATGTCTTCAACGTTACCTAATACCGAAGGATGTGAAGTGGTAATGGATGCTCTGGTGGAGATAGAGCTGCCTAGTTTGGCTAGAAGGGAGTTGTTAGGCTAACCCTATGTTTGGAAAGAAGATGTGTTTTGGCTAACACTCAGATGTAATGAGATAGGTTGAACAAGTTAATGATTGTTTGGTTAGCCAGTCTAGTCCTTGACGTAGTGAAAGGATGGTTTAGAGCCTCAGATGCACTTCTCTGGAAAGGAATGTGATAAAACCCTGATTAGAATGGTTTAGGGTTTCCGAGGTAACAAGCTTGAGGGATCATGACACACTGGAGATCATGATTTTAAGATCACCATATACCATGGTATTACTGAGATGGTAGCACTTTGGATGCTTAAGATGAAGATGCATGTGGCTTGTGTCCATGCATGATAAAGGTAAAGGACAAATACCAATAACCTAGTGTACCAATATAGAGGATAAAAGAGTCCCTGAAAAGGAATGAGAGTTCATCACTATGGATGATGTGGAAACTCTCCCCTTAACCAAGGAAGATCAATGAGGGTTATGGTAGAACACCTTACCTAGATGACAGGAAAAGAAGAGTACTGTCAAGTGACAGATCGGGTTGAACTACTTATAATAGAGAAAGAAATGGTTCAACAACACCATGATGTGAGTTCAAAGAGTTCTTGAACATGATTAGAAGGTTTACTTCCATGCGAAAGAAGTAGGTACATGAAGAACTCGTTTTAGTACTGTTTATCACCCCTAACTAATGAGTAGTATGATCCAGACTAGAGGGTCTGATGAGAGAAAGTGTGCTTGTTCAGGGTGATACAAAGAGACAGTTCTTAAGATGTGATGTTAACCACCATAGCCTTTATCGGGATGTAAGAAGGAGGTTGTGTCGGTCACCACTTCATTAAGATGATGTTGGTGAAGGAGGCCTCGTGAAGGTCATAAAAGAACCACAGTGTGTGCAGATGAAGTCGCTTGATCGTGCAGTGGCTGAGAGAGAGAGCCCAAGAGTGACATGAGTCGTAAGCTGATGCAAAGCAGACTGACGTGCAGTTCACTGTGGGAGAATATGTGATGTGAAAATCCGACCCCTCTAAGCTACAACTGATAAAGCTGAGTCCCCGATATATGGGTCCATTTGAGATGGATTGGTGGAGATGGTTGTGTTTAGCTTTGCCCCACAGGATAACATGATGTGTAATGTGTTCCATGAGTCCGATCTAGAGCACTATGTGAGGTACCCAAGCCATGTGTTGAGCCCTGAACCTATTCAGCTTTTGAGAGGCTGAAATATCCTGAGTCACCTATGAGGGTACGATATACCAAGGTAAGAAAGAACTCAGATGGAAGAATATGAGATAATGAAGGTTCTTGGAAAACACCATGGAAAGGGTGAAGCCACATGGGAGCCATGATGGACATATGAGAGGCTTATCCTGTTTGTTTTCTTGCTTGATGGAATTTTGAGGGCAAAATTCTCATAAGAGGGGAAGGATGTTACAACCCCAAATTTTGGGTTCATTTTTTGAGAAATTTAATTTCTCATAATAAAGATAAATGAACAAATAATGGATGAATGCATGATTTTTGTTTAAAATAGCCTTGTTCATTTATTTGCGGGCTTTATTGGCTATTGGGCCCAATAACAAGGATATTCAATTAATTAATGAATAACTGAGAATTTGAGGAAACCTCTAGAAGGAAAATCCAAAGAGGATTTCGTGCCTCTTAGATTTCTTGGGTTCCAAGGAGTCCAAAGTTACAAAGAAAAGGCAATAAGAAAATAAAATATCAATTAAGTATTTCCTTATTAAGTAAAGAAAATTGAAAACATTGATGAAATATGGAAAATGTGTGAAAAGAGGAATAAATGGGTAATCCTTAGTGGAATTTCGTTTCCCAAGGATTCCTAATAATAAAAGGAACACTAATGAGGAAAATAAGAGAGAAATAAAGAGAAATCTATAAAAGGAATAATTAAATGGGAAATAAACAAGATAATGTGAAGTAATGCATAAAGATGCATCTAGAAGGATAATAAGTATCCAATAAAAAAAAGAATTTCGAAATAATGGAATGTCTTGGGATCCAAGGAGACCCAATAAAGAGGAAGGAAAGAGAAAATACTAAATTTTGCAAAATATGAAGATAATACGACATATTATTAAGGAATTTTTTTTGTGTTGTTTTCAAAAGATGGTATTTTCCATTAGAAGGAAACATGGTTTCATGGTAAATAATCAAAAGGCAAGTATAAGGAAGGTAAAGGTGGTAATTTTCAAAATATTAATAATTTAAGAAAAAGATATATCCAAGGGATGAGGGAGAAAGAGAGAATTTGCTTCTTAAAGTTAGGGAAGTTGTTTCCTATTTTGAAAGGAACCTGGTTCCCCTTATGTGAACGTCTCGAGGCTTGGGTGCTCTCCCCTATATAAGGGGTAGAGCCAGGAACAACTCCAGGAAAAGTTTCACGCAACCCTCTCTTCTTCTCCTCCTTCTTCTTCTCCTTCTTCTTCGTTCTTGGTTGCAAAACCTTAGCATCCAGTTGTGCTTCCTCTGGAGCAACGAGGATGAATAGAGCCATCTGGAAGGAGGCCTGACATGTGCATGACCGTACGATGCTCTCGAGCATCCAACTCCATGAGAATTGCTTGCGGCACACCTGTAGCGCAGCCGCAACAAGGCTACGAGATTGCGAGATGCAGAGTTCGCTCCCGGCCCTCCTGACCGCCTACAAGGCAGCCTCGGCTACGCAAGGACACGTCGGGGATAGGAGTCCAGTCTCCGGTGGTTGTTGAGGTCCCAGAGTAGGCGGAGACACCGCGTGGGTCGCGGCTAGGGTTACAGGCGGCGCGCCCAGCCGTGTCGCGCGGAGGAAGATGATAGCCAGGGCCTTGGACCATTTTGCCCTCTGCGGGCTAAAGCAACGACCGAGTTAGTGAAGGGCAATCTCGTCTTTTGATTATGTTTTCCCAAAGCAAGCCACCCTCACGTTGCATGGGGAAGCGACGTGGCAACGCCCCATTGGTCGAAAAGTAAGCATTTTTTTGCTAAAATCATATCTCCCTAACCGTAGCTCGAATAGATGCGTAATATACATGAAAGTTGCTCAGAAAAATGAGAGGAATCCATTAAAAATATAATTAAAGTCTGATTCCTATTGCAATTCGAAAAGTAATGGAAGACATCAACTTTAATGTATTAATGTTTAAAGAACCCTATTTTGGTATGATTAAAGTTATTATAGGGTTTAATAGATGATTAAAGTTGATATTAGCCTGTTAGTAATTAAAAGGAACATTAGGAAGAAAAAGGATGGACTTTGCATATAATTAGTTAATTTGGAGTTTCATATGCATGAATAAACTTTAATGGGCCTTGAAACCCTAATGTTGACTAATTAGACTATTAATGGCTTTAATTGACTAATTTCATGATTAAAGTTAGAATATGCTGAATCTAAGTATTTTGAGCATTAAGTTCCTAATTTGTGGATAAATGCCCTAAAAGTAGTAATTAGGGTTTTCTGATGAATAAAAGATGGAATTAATGGAAAATCGAGTTCATATGTGAATTGGATCATAATGAACTATGAATTGATGATAAGTGCGTATAATGATCTTGTTGTGGATTAAAAGGATAAAAACAGTAGCTTTAATAGAAAAGGCTTAATAAGCTTAATTAATGGTTAATTATGCCTTTAATCTGGAATTGAGAATTTGATGTGGAAATAACTAGGGTTTGTAATCGATTGCGTTAAATTAAGGTTTAAAATAATGAAACCCTAATTTCCAAGAAAACCCTAAAAGTGGAATAGAAATCCTAAGGAATATGAGGATATTGGATAAATATTAATAAAAGGAAATTGGTATATTTATTTCAAGATGTTGTGCATGATTGGTTGCTTGATTGGGATTTCTATGTTCTGGTTAATTCTGTCTCAAATCTGCAATCAAAGGTATGTGGTTACGCTTATGACTACCCAAATTAGTTTTCCGGGATTTTGTCGATGTTTCCATCATGACTTGAATTAAACTGTTGGATGTATTTAATTCATGCCAGGTATAATGTGAATATGACTATCACATAAGATATGTGCCTACTAGCTCAGATCCTAGTCCCCTCTGTAGCTTAATGGGTTGACCTAGTAAATGGCTACCAATGGGGTAGGCCCATCAGGTCACTAAATGACTTAGTAAATGGCTACCAACGGGGTAGGTCCATCAAGTCACTTTGAGTTAGAGATTGGGCTACCTATGAGTAGTGCCATGCGACTCAACCCTAGATATTGATCTACCTATTAAGTAGGATCATGCGGGGTCTAATAAGGATCTACCTAGAGAGAGGTAGTATCTCAGTCCGCTGCAGGGACAGCTCAGAGATAGGGGATAGGAAAGGATCGAGTAGTATGGTTTAAATCGTAAACTTGATTGTTAAATGATAATTGGTTGATTACTTTGTTATTGTAGTTGCATGATTATTGTTTCCCCCACATACCAGCTTAGTGCTGACCGATGTTTTGTTTGTCGGCGTTTTAGGTACAAATCAAAAAGGAACAAACAGTAAAGTGGCATATGTGGAATTAAATGAGAAGTAACGTGCACAGGAGGATTAGTTAGATTAGAATCTTCATGGATAGAAGTTTAGAAATCCCAGTTTTCATATGGTAAGAAAAGTTTTATTTTATACCAGTTTTCAGTTTAGTTGGTAAAGTTTATTAATTGTTATTGATTATTTGTCAAACCTTTGATCCTGTTAATTGGATAATGGCTCTGACCTTCTGGTCTCCCTTAATTGGGGGTTATCAGGAGGCGGGGTCGTTACAGGACTGGTTCACCTAGGACTATATTGGGCGACACTGAGGGCCGATATCAGCCGATGTAGATACGCGACACGAGTGCTCGACACCCATGCCCGACAGTAGAACGCGTAGCTCCACGCCCGACACGATATCGAACCCGATATGCTTCGCCCGTCATACGTTCCGCCCGAGAGGGTCCATCACCCGACGTGAGCGTATCAGACAGGGACCTTGAGCGATACAGTTGCCCGTCAGGCGTGCCGCTCGAGAGGGTGTGCCGCCTGACACGGCTGTATCGGGCTAGGCCCCTGACCGATATCGGGCTGGAGAGCCGTAGTAGTTTGTCGTCCTTCTACATCAAGAAGACGACACCTATCTTTATTTTCTGTCATTCAATTCTTTACTTATGCATTGTAATTAAGACCCTTTATTGTCTATGGAAATAGAAGAGCTTAATTACTTGCTGCTATGTGCTTGGTACAATATGTGGGATGATTGCTATGTTTGATATCTGAACTCTAGCTTGCATGTTTGGATCACGTTTCGCTTAGCTACCGAATTGTGTTTTCCCGTCACAACAACTTCAAGAGTTGTGTTGTGGCTCTAGTGTTTGGTCTGATTCTGGAGTACGAGAGTGCCTGGAACGGAGTCGTTTCAGTAACATTTCACTCTAACTTTGAGCCCAACAGCCTCGAGAGGGGTGCCGAGGCTTGGTTAGAGGTATCCGCTCTGAGAGGAGGGGTGCATGATGTTACCGGTGCAGCTTGTTATGCTGTAATCTTATCCTTCGTACCTTGCTCTAGCCCTAGTTTTATCTTCCTATTTCTGTGGCATGAAAACCCTTAAAAACTGCTAAATGGCTAAAACCTTAAATCTCTCTTGTAGCTCCAGTTGGAGATAGTTTTCTTTATTTTATTTGTGACACCTTACTGCTTCCATTCTGGGGAATTTATCATCTCTTTATACCTGCCGGAGTGTAGCGTGTCGATTCTGGGTTCTCAACACTACCACCCTTGTCCCTATGTTCGACCCCGTATATCTACTTCGACCTCGTAAACAAAGTTGCGGGGGCCTAGAAGGATTCAGGTTTATAAATGTAAAAGCTCGACTACCTCAAATCCGCCTCCACTTTTGGACGCGCGATTTAGGCCGGTCACATATCCTAAGGAGGTGAAATTCCACTCACCATTATTATAAGAAAAAGAAATTCCACTAAAAAATGGATATTAATATTATAAGGGTTAAGGTGCTTAATTTCTTTTCCCTTTATCCTTGGATAATGGAAGGGAGATCAGTGGGGATAGAGATGACTTTGTATACAATAAACCAAGGGGGAGAAGGTGGCAATAATTTTGGAATTAAAAGTCTTTTATAAAGTATTTTCTCTTTCATGAAATTTCTTATAAAAGCACCTTTTTCAAGCCAAATGAAAGGCTTTTTCATTTCCACTTCTTCTCTTTGCTTAGAAACTGACCAAGGGAGCTAGGGATGACCTGGAGGACGACCCCCAACCTGTTGGTAAGGTTTTTGATCCCTTTCACCTTGATTCCATGGTGGAAATTGAAAATAAATCATTGATTTCTTCTTATTTCGATCTCCTCTTCAACCCTAGCCAATCTTTTCAACCAAAAGCTTGAGGACGAGCCTAAGGGGAGTTGCAAAAGCTTCATCCGCCATTTTTGGCATGAGCTTGGAGCTTTGGAGCTCACTTTGAGGTGGGTTTTATAACTTGAAACCCTAACTTTGTTATTGCATTCAATTCCCCATCAAATAATGATCATTTCTCTATTTACAATCATTGATTTGGTTGATTGATGTTATCTCCATGGAAATCACAACAGGTTTCGTGGGTCTAGAGCTTGATGATGATGACATCATCATAAGCACACACCTCCCCAAATATCTAGACCAAACGGTTTCAATCAAATGTTCAAAATGGTTTCACAAACCGTTTGGGAGCAAACGGTTTCAAACCGTTTGGAATGAAATGGTTTCACTAAACCGCATAGAAGCAAATGGTTTAAGACCATTTGGTGATGTTAACCAGGGTTGACTGTTTGGGGATTTGTTCATAATGAAATAGGTTAATGACCCATCAATTATTATTGATTAACTCCAATTGGTTCATGAGTTGAAGGTCCATCAATCACCAAAACCCTAATCGGGTTGAGTGCTGATTTCATAAGTAATTGAGTTTGAAACTTGGGTTGATTGACCCAAACGGTTTCAAAACCATTTGGGGATCACCCAAACGGTCTCAAGACCGTTTGGGGATCACCCAAGACCATTTGGAGGTCTAGGGTTCAGTATGGTTAGATATTTAAAGATTCAAACATATGGTATAAACCCTAATCGGCTAAGTGCTAATTTTGCAATTGAATAAGTTGATGCTTTGGGTTGATTGACCCAAACGGTTTCAAAACCATTTGGGGATCAACCAAACAGTCTCAAGACCGTTTTGTGATCACCCAAGACCATTTGGAGGTCTAGGTTTAGGTATGGTTGAGCAATTGAAGGTCCAAAGATATTAAGTTAAAGTATAATCAATTGCTGATTTGGTGACCAATCCTAGGATCCAAACCCTAATTGAATGACATGGTAAATGATGATGTGATGGGAAAACGGTCTCAAGAACGTTTTGAGGTCATCCAAACGATCCCAAGACTGTTTGGGGGTCACCCAAGACCGTTTGGAGGTCTAGGGTTGACTATGGTTAGGTGTTTGAAGATCTAAAGGTACTAAGTTGAAGTGCAATCAATGGCTGATTTGGTGATCAATCCAATGGTCCAAACCCTAATGGGTTGACTGGGATTTTGATGTTGACATGGGAAAACGGTCTCAAGACTATTTGGAGGTCATACAAATGACCTCAAGACCATTTGGGGTCAGGTCATGCCCAATTTGGATGAAGGTTCAATGGTTTCAAAGTAACCAATCTCACATTGATTAATGTTGAAGGATCAATGATTCCAAACCCTAAACCAATTGATTCAAACCCTAATTGATGATCAATTGAAGGTCAATTGAGGGTAAAATCAGTTGAAGGTTGACCTAATTAACTCAATTGAGGTATGGTGATTGGTCCATTTGATGAATGATAACATGATTACAATCAAAGAAGGATCGATCTTGGAAACCCTAATTTAATTAGAATGGTTGAGACCCTTTTTGGTCCTTGCGGTTTTGAGGAGGTTTGGACCAAACAGTCTCAAGATCGTTTGATTACAAACGGTCTCAAGACCGTTTGGGACCAAATGATCCCAAACCATTTAGGTGCATGTGGTTTCAAAACCGGTTGAGTTCATGCGGTTTCAAAAGTTAACTTTGGGAAAACGGTCTTCACCACCTACTTTACTAAACAGTTTCAACCCCAGCTTTCGCAAACGGTCTCAGTGGTTTGTACAAGACCGTTTGGAGGCTTTTTGTGCAAGACCATTTGGGGTCTATGTAGCCAAGACCGTTTGATGGATAATCAACCAAAACCGCATGAGTACTTAAAGAGGTCAAAGGACAAGTTAATCAATTAACTAATACATGATGTAATCAAAGATGATTATAGTGTTTGTATACTAATAAGATAGGGTGATTAGTACCCTTTAAATAATCAAGCATTAATGATCACGGTGATGATGACATAACCCATGATGTCAATTCTTCTTCAAGATTGAGTTGACTTAGCCTAATCAAGGCTGAAGTAAACATCATCTTGTAGAGGATGAGAGAGAAAGGACTTCCTACATGAATGTTAATCATGTAATGGACTTCTATTATAGATGAATGTCTAATTAGGGTATTATCCATGATAGTGAGATCATGAAACCCTAATTATGAAGGATAATGAATCATAACCCTCACTGAGGGAATTAATGAAAGTAATCCCAATACATGATGATGGTATGATCCTAATTCATAGTGATGACATGAAAAACCTTAATTCAAAGTACTTTGATGATCACTCCTACTTGGGGTGAATAGTAAACCCTAATTATGGGTTGTTGGTAATAAACCCTATTCTAGGGTGATGTAACGTGAATAGTAAACCTTAAATATGGAATGTTAGTAATAAACCCTAATCTAGGGTGAAGTGATGTGAATAGTAAACCCTAATCTAGGGTGAAGTGATGTGAATAGTAAACCCTAATCGTGGGTCATTGAATATAAACCCTAATTGAGGGTGAATCCATGATAAATCCTAATTGAGGGTAATGTTATGAGAATCCTTAATTAAGATTAATGTTATGAGAAACCTTAATCTAGGGTAATGTTATGTGAAACCCTAATTAAGAGTAATATTATGGAAACCCTAAAGAATGATGTGAAGTGAGACTTAAATCCAGGATGTTGCCATATAGTGATATGTGCATCCATAGTCATGGTATAATGGCCAATATACTAAAGTAGGAAGTGGTATTTATAATCAAGTAAGATGAGGATGTTATAACCATGAAGGGTAAAGTTGATGAACTACATGAATGATAGTGTTGATACCCTAATGAATAAGGGCCTAAAGGACAAGATGATGCCTAGATCATTATATATCTAATTTCATGTATGTGTAACAATCCTATACATCTTACAAAATAAGGATATGAAACTCTTAGGAGTGATGTACGCAATATTATACAATGGAGTGAATAACATCCTATGGGTTGAGATACCTAAAGTGGCTGATAATGATTTATTCTATATCAACAATGCCTAACCATTGAATAAGTCCATATCATTAAAGACAGTTGGACAATTCCAATGAGTAATATATATACACCATATGAAGAAAGTAGTAAGTTAGAGGATAAAGTATTAAGAGAGAAATACCTTAATACAAGGTTAGTTGATCTATTTAAGTAAGATGTAAGTGAGAAGAAAGTGATACATTATGACATGATAGATATCACATTCAACATTTCGGGGTAGACATTCCTTGATGAACCTCTAATCCAATATCCATGGATAAGAAACACATGGAGTGTGTAATATATATAATTGTTACAGTAAAGATGTAATGAACTCAATGGACTTTGATAAATGTTGATTAATAAACCTTGAGAATGGGACTAAGCCAAATCAATGAGTGTGATGCAATCATACCATGACAAGGATGAGAAATGAACTCATACCTTGAATTGATAATCATTAATGATATATGATGAGAATATTGATCACAAGCAAATACTTATGATATCTTTAAATACTCCCAGAGGTGTGGAGCAACACATTAGGGTTGAACTAATAATGTGAGCATGAAACCCTAATTAAAGCATGATGGGAAACCCTAACCCTAATTTTGGGTAAAGGGAATGAAAAGCCCTAATTGATAGATAACCCTAATCGTGATAAAGGATGGTGGTGTTACTAATGTTTCATATGATGTGACAAATGACTTACATGACTATTATCATGTATACATCATGAGATGATGAACATATCCAGACATGAGCTATGACTTTCATATAATAAACATGTTGTATGGCCTTATGTGCCTAATTTTGTTGTTCCTTAGTAAAAGTAACAAAATGTGCATGAACCTTATGAGTTCCATGAGTAAGTTGCTGCCTAGTGAAGGGTGGAAAAACATTTAATAGGCTTTGAGAGCCATGTGAGATACTTGTTGTAACGACCAATTCACAAAAACAAGATTAACTAATGCGGAAACGTTCATTAAGCAGCGGATTAGCGAAAATCACTAAAAAAATGAAAACTTTTTGCGAAGAGATCCACACATTGGAAATCTTTTTCTTCAAGATCCAAAGTATAACATTTAGATTATGTTTCAAAGTACATGTCTTGTACTATCTCTTCTCGAGATTTACAACATCAGCTGCACTGGTAAGCTCAACATAGGCAGAATAAAATCTCAAGGCACTGAGCCAAAATCTTAAAAGCACTAACTACTACTCCGAGGACCCGAGAGTACAGAGACGACACATAGGACTCTATATACATCTAATCATGACATAACAACCAATGTCTCCACTTGAGACTTCACTGTTGTCCCTGCTGCTGTTGTTGTCCTTCGCCTATTGAAGGATTCCTGTCTCCTCGTCCGCGTCCACCTAAAATTGTGGTTCCCACGAGGGTGAGACAATTATAAAAATTGCCCCATCGAGAGTTATAACTCTCTACCAGTAACATTATTATTGCAGCTTAAGAAGATAATTATGAATGGAGGAATCATATTTATATGGCAACAGATATTTTAATGTCTAATAGATTAGAACATTAATCTTATTCATCATTGCATCTATAACTTGAAAGAGCATCATATCACATATCCATTAGGGAATATGAAGAACATGTATAACATTTATCCACTACAGAATCATTATTACAGCATTAACTCTCTTCAGGCTTAGATCATATATCTAAAGCCTGGCATTGTCATAGTGGAGTCATGGCCTGTAGCCACAATCTTTTCTCAAAGTATTGGGATCTCAATCCCTCAACTCATCAAGTACAATTCCTCTTCTTAACACATTCATCATTATGATTATAGAATCTGGGCATTTAAACCCTTATCTCATCATAGAACACTTGTTATCACTTATCGAGTAACTTCATACCTTCAGGTCATCTGACCAAGGACATTATAATTCTTACTACACAAAGTATTGCACATAGTTCACAAAGCTCATATCACCTCTTCTTACCCCTTAATAGGCAACAAGACATATGAAAGCTTATAAGGTCTATAGAACATTTTCAATGTACAGAACATCATAGCCCATACCTGGCTATGCTCATCTTCTCATCATATCTGCATGATTAGTAATCATGATGCAATTACATATCAGTACCATGCAATGCAAGTGTTATCTTATTATATTCATAACCCATTAGTTTGTATTTGAGCTTCACATAGAATTACTTTGTGTTAGAGCTTCACATAACACCACCCTGCATTGGGGACTCACATAGAAATCACCCTACATTAGAGATTCACATAGCATTTACCCTACATTAGGGATTCACATAGCAATTACCCTGTGTTAGGGTTCATATAGTATTACCCTGTATTAGGGTTCACATAGCGAGGAATCATTATGGAATAATAAGTATTTTAATCATACTTCATTATTCTCATCATTTATCATTAAATGAATTATCAACACACATCATGAATTTCTCTTTCATCTTTACCAGACTATGATTACATCATAGTTTATAGGTTTGGATTAACCCTTTTTCATAAGGCATGTTGGCCTACATTCAACAGGGTACATTTCATCTCAATGTAACCATTGACATGACACATCTCATGTATTATTCATCCAATTATATTGGACTTATAACATATCAAGGTATACCAATATTGGGGTGTTGGATGTGATATTTATCATATCTTGATGTATCACTTCCCTCATCACCATTATCTTATTTGAGTTCATATACTTAGCTTGTATTAGGGTATTACCCATCCTAATATTTTATGCACCATTTCATCACATTCATCATGTAAAGTAGTGATCATCAATCACTCACTTGGAGCATACAACTATTGCCAATACTATGGATTCACCCATAAGTCATAAATTAACAAAAAGACCATGCTAGGTCCTTTTCAAAACAACTCTAAGTCAAGCTTAGAGTACCACGGCCGTGCAACCAAAAACGGCCGTGCTAAGGGAAGCCACCACGGCCGTGCTACCTTGCACGGTCGTGCTACAGGAGTTCACCTCATGAATCATATTCAAGTATGAATTATATTCTTTCATTAGGGATTAGGGTTTCACATACCATCTCCCTTCTTTAGAATAGAGATTGTATATAGCATCACCCTTTATTATGGTTTCATATCACTTTTCCCATAATTAGGGTTTACTAATCATTTCCAATTAGGGTTTCTCATGAAATCACTCTCATTTAGGGTTTCACATGGATGCACCCTCAGTTAGGGTATCACATGGATACTCCCTCAACTAGGTTTTCACATGGATACACCCTCAACTATGGATTTACATGGATACTTCCTCAACTATGATTTGAGTTCAATAACCCTGTCAATTAGGGTTTATGTTCATGTTTAGGGTTTCATGATCTCTTTACTTAAGGATCACAACCCTTAATCACCACATGAATCATATTCATGTATGAATTCATGCTATCAACTTCTCAACTTGATTAGGTCATATCACCCTTTAGTTGAGTACATACAACTATGATTATCAAGTCATTGATCCTATAAGCGATTAAGGTTCATCCCTTAATTGGCACTAATCACTTAGTACTATTAGGGTTTCAACCTTTGTACCTTCATTGGTTATCATCACTAAACATCATAGGATTATTGGAACTATAATTACCTTCAATTACCAAGTGATTAAATTACCAACAACCTTCAATCAGTTTTTGAGGTTTCATCACCAAACGATTTTGAAACTGAATGGTCTTTGGTCTTCAAATGGTTTGGGACCGTTCGGTCTCAAACGTTCTTGAGACCGTTTGGCCCCAAACGGTCTTGAGACTGTTTGTACTCAAACGGTCTTGAGACCGTTTGGTCCAAACCTCCTCAAAACCGCATGGACCAGATATGGTCTCAACCAATCAAATTGGATTAGGGTTTCCAATGTTGATTCCTTCAATCATTGAATTCATGGAACCAATCACCAATTGGACCTATCCTCATACTTCAATTGAGTTAAATAGGTCAACCTTCACCTGAATTGACCCTCAATTAACCCTCAATTAGTCATCAATTAGGGTTTGAATCAATTGAATTAGGGTTTAGAATCGATGATTCAACAACACTCATCAATGCAAGATTGTTTACTTTGAAACTTTTGAACCATCATCCAAATTGGGTATGACCTGACCCCAGACGGTATTGAGGTCATTTGGATGACCTACAAATGGTCTTGAGACCGTTTTCCCATCAAATCACTCAAATCCAAGCCATCCAATTAAGGTTTGGATCATGGGATTGATCACCAAATCAGCATTGCATTGTATATCGGCTTGGTACCTTTAGACCTTCAAACACCTAACCATACTCAACTCTAGACCTCCAAACGGTCTTGGTTGACCACAAAACGGTCTTGAGACCGTTTGGCTCATCCAATCTTTGGATTCTAGTGAAATTTCATCAAGGTTTGGTCTATCGAGTTGATCAACAAATCAGCACTTAATTGCAATATGATTTGGTACCTTTAGACCTTCAATTGGTCAACTATACTTGACCCCAGACCTCCAAACGGTCTTGGGGTGACCCCCAAATGGTCTTGAGACCGTTTGGGTGATTCCCAAACGGTCTTGAAACCGTTTGGGCTAATCAACCCAAAATCTCCAATTAACTCATTGGAATTTCAGCACTATTTTCAATTAGGGTTTTCCCAATTGAATAGCCTTCAACTCACGATTCCTTGGGAGTTAATCCCTCAAATTTAGTGAGTCATTATACCACATAATTATGAACAGTAATAACAAACGGTCAACCCTTGTTCAACGCACTCAAACGGTCTTGAGACCGTTTCCCCAAAAAGTTCAATTAAATCAGATTGATAATCAACACTTAATCCAATTAGGTTTCCCTAATTGATTAGCCTTCAAATCACGATTCCTTGGGAGTTAATCCATAAAATTTGAAGGGTCATCAACCAACATAATTATGAACAGGAATCCCAAACGGTTAACACTTGGTCAACTCACTCAAATGGTCTTGAAACCGTTTTCCCAAACAGGTCAAGTTAATCAGGTTGAAAATCAGCATTTAATTCAATTCGATTTGCCTAATTGATTGGCCTTAAACCTACGATTCCTTTGGAGTTAACCCCTAAAATGTGGTGGGTCATTAGCCTACATAATTAGGAACAAAATTCCCAAACGTTCAACGCTTGGTCAACCATCTCAAATGGTCTTGAAACCGTTTTCTCCCAAACGGTTTCAAACCGTTTGCCTTTAAACGGTTTGCTGAAACCGCATAGCCAATCAAATTAAAACGATTTGGAATAGCTATCAAAACCGTTTGGCTTGGTAATTTTCTTTGGATAATCATCTAGGATGATGTCATCATCCCCTTCCTTCGAAAAACCAAGAACAACAACCGTTCTTGATGGAAATTGCAGCAAAGAAACAAGAGTGTATCAAATTGAAGAAATCAATCAACAAAGCATAGAGAATTGATGCAATAGCAATGTTTAAGGGTTTAAGTTATAAAACCAGCCTCCAATTGAGCTAAAAAGCTCCAAGATCACGCCATTAATGGTGGATGAAGCTCTTGCAACTCCCCCTAGGCTCGTCCTCAAGCTTTTGATTGTAAAAGTTGGCTAGGGTTGAAGAGGAGATCAAAGTAAGAAGGAATCCATAATTTATTTTCGATTTCCACCATGAAATCAAGGAGAAATGGATCAAGAACCTTACCTACAGGTTGGGTTTCGTCTTTCTTCTCCTCATAATCTCCTTTGGTCGGCCAAAGCAAGGAGAGAAAGAAAAGGTGTAAGGACCCTGACCTGCGTTTAGGGTTTACCCTGTTTGTTTTGCTTGATCTTGGTGCTTTGGTGCTTGCTAATCACCTTTAGTGGTGATTAGGGTTTGGTTGTGCTTTGTTGAGAGTTCGAGGGGCTACTTGAAAATAACCCAAGTTTAGGGTTTTGTGGGCAAGTTTGCCATCTTGTGAGATGTTTTTCCTCTTTGCTTCCTCTAGGGTTGAGAGGAAGGCTTGGGCTTGTTGTTTGTGTCCTTTGGGCCTGAGTTGAGCTTGTTTGGGCCTTGGAGTTCCTTGTTTGGGCTTGCTTGAGCCTTGTGTCGCCCAGGGCAGGTGGTGTGTCGCCCAGTTGCTTGGAGTGTCGCCCAGTAGCTCTTTTTGTGTCGCCCAGATGGCTTGGCTTGGTTGGTGGACACATGGTGCACATCTTGGACAAGTGCCTTATGGCTTGCATGAGAGGTGGCTTGAGTTGGTGGACATGTGTCCCTTGGGTGGGCGACACATAGAATGGTTGTACCTTGGTTTCTCCTCCCTTCCCTCCTATATAGAAAGCCCTTCTCCTTGCCTTAGTCTCCTTTGCTCTTTTGGTCTCCCCTCCACCCTTGGTGCACGATATCCCTCTCCATCTTGCTTGTGTTGGCCGATACACTTCCTTGGAGATGAAGTGGTGGCCGATACACCTTCCTGGAGTAGCCTGGTGGACGACAGCTTTGGACCTTGGAGTGCTTTGGAGCTTGGGGCTTAAGGCGGGTTGCATAGTTTCTAACCCTAACTCTCTTACCTCTAGCTTTAACCTTGTTACATGTTAGTAGACTAGCTTAGTTCCTTGCTTGAGCATCTTGCTTATGTACTTTAGTGGACGATATCCCCCTCTAGGGTTTTAGGGTTCCTTTGTATACCTTTGCTTTCTAGGGTTTGGGGCTTTCTTGTGTTGAAGGTTGAAGATGACCTAGGGTTGGGCGATACCCCTTCCTTGTGAGTGTGTTGGGCGACACACTTGCCCCTAAGTTGAACGATATGAGTAACCTTGGGTTGAGCAACACCTTTGTCTCTGAGTTGGCCGACATGGTCCCCTTCGTTCTTGTGTTGGCCGACATGGTCCCCTTTGTTCTTGTGTTGGCCGACATGGTGACCATGTTGGGCGACATGGCACCTTGGGTGGATGATAGGATGAGTCCTTGTGGGTGGCCGATACCCTTACCCATGAGTGGCCGATAGGGTTAATGGCCGATAGCCCTAATGGCCGACACCATGGTGGGCGATACCCTAACGGCCGATAGCCATGTTGGGCGATACCCTACCCTATGTGCATGAGTGTGATGGTCGATAGGGTTAGTAGAGTGTGTTGGCCGATAGGGTAGTAGTGGGTGATGGTCGATAGGGTTAGTGAGGTTGGCCGATACCCATGTTGGATGATAGGTTTTAGATGAGGGTTGTGAGGCTATAGTGAGGGTATGAGTTCCTTTGGTGATAATCTCTTTTGTGGTGGAAGACAATGCTTATGCATAAACCAAATAAAACGATGGTGGTGTTTGGGTTATCAACAATGTAATATGTTGCCTTGCAAATAATAAGGATGCTAATGGTAGTAACAATGATGTTAGCCCTCATGTAATAGATGGATGATGTGACCCTTATGCTTAATTATTAACGATAATGAGAATGATGATAGTTACACTAGTAGGTTGTTTTATGATAATAATGTTGGTAATAATGATGCTAAGTGACAGTTATATTAAAGGTTGCCTCATGATAAAGATGACAATAGTTGGTGGCAATAGTAATGACCTTGTTAATAATAGTGTTGGTTCTGTATACTTAACGTAATCTCTATATACTTTGATTGCTTGTATAACCTTGAGATTGAGAGTAAGCATCAATATGGTTTGATTAATGATGTACTTAACATACTCAGTCACCAAATAAGTGTAAAAAATGGTAATTAGATTATCTTGAATGATCTTTCATGATAGCGAGCGTATGCCTTATGTTGAATCTACGATTATTGTGTACTCTAACCTTGCAGGTGATGTTTTAGCCATGAAAGGGCTATGTGACATATGTAATGAGTAACATTGCTTTGATAATTACTCTATAAGAGTATGCATGTGATATGTCTGTCCCATGATGATGAGGTGAGCCTTAAGAGACAATGGCAGTGCATGATGAAGGGTTGAGACCCTGTGGTATGTGATGATCCTTGAGATGGATCTGGATGGTTGGCAAAAGGCCAAGTGATAACATGTGATGTTGGATCCTTAAGATGGATCAGGTTGATATGAATAGATCATAATATAATGTTCTTTACTTTTTGTTATACCTTGCATGTCATACAACTTGGTTGAATCTTGCAATCCATCTAAAAGATACTAATTAAGCACAGTGAAATACATCATGTAGTTCGCCCTGGCCATAGATCCATCATCGTCAGGACTTGGTGATGGTGAAACGGGTTTTCCTACGGGTTAACCTGGAAGCGCATATTGTTGAATATGTGTAGGTTGCTCCTAGCCTGAAAATGAGGAGGTAAGAGTGTAACTTCGGTTGCAGACTCAGATACGTGTTTAGAGCATGGTGAACAGGCCCTTGGCTCAGGATATGAGATGTATGGAGCATGAATACGTTCATGGCTCAGAGCACAGTGAACAGGCCCATGGCTCAGTTTTACTAGCGCCGAGACCTGTACCAAGGCGGGCTAGAGAATGGGTAGCCTATGGAGCTAACCCTGTGGCTTAGACCACTTCAGCATGTGACTGCGGACCTGCTTGTGTTGTACTCATGTACTGACCATGAGGTGGGAGGTCGTGGAGTCTGGCTCTTCCATTGACCTTGTATGGCACCGGCTTGGGTTTCGTAACCAAAGGTTGGATTTGAACGGTACGGTTCAAATCCTCAGGGCATAATAAAACGTAATACAGCCGTTTAGTATTTACTGATAAAATCAAACATGAAACATTGGTTGAGGCCTTGTTTGTTATACCTAGCAGGTTATGTGGCAATCTGTCTTATCTTGATAATCAGGTTATGTGACATTATATTCTGTTCTAATAATCCTGTTACATGTTGATATACCTTATCTTGATAATCATATTCTTTTGAAATACATCTGGTTATAAGTTTTAGTACAGCTGGTATGCTTGCCGGTAAGAATGATCTTGCTATATATATAACTGCTTCCGATATATCTGCTCATATTATAATTGTTGTCATAGTTATTTTGCTGAGGTTCTGTAGTTGCGGTGGGGAGCTATGTTTCCCACTGGGACAATTGTTCAATTGTCTCACTCCGCTGGTTTACACCCTTTTTTAGGTGGTCAAGGTAGACGTGGTCGTGGTTGTGGTGTTGCGGACGAGCAGCTTGAGGAACAGTAGAAGGCAAGCGTTGGACATGCTGCTGTTTTGGATGTTTTGTAGTAGAGTCTAGAGTCATCCCTGTACTCTCAGGTCCTTGGCAGTGTTTTGACGATGTTTCACAAAGATCGTTTGATGATATCTGTATATCCTGCTGTTGGTCAATGTGGGCCTTTATGTATATATGAACAGGTGGTGAACTCATGTGATAGATGGACAGCTGTTCCTGAGCTGTGGACACGTGTCAAATCTTGTGTATGTACATATTTATATGACATGTTTCTGTGCAGGATGAGGACTGGAAAGAATAGTTTCACAGTTTATCAGTTTTCCGCAATCGGTTTTAATTAACCCGTGTTTTTGATAATATATGGTTATGGTGTTTTCCGCATGTTTTCGCGTAACACCTCGTTATCTGTGTGATAATGGGATGTGTTGCCACAAGTTTTGGTATCAGAGCTCTAGGTTCGCTGAGTCTACAGGGATCTAGGACTAGGTTGAGTCTGTTCTTATGAGTTTTCCAGGTTATCTTACAAAAATCTTCTGCCCTCAGCAGAAGAAAAGCCAAGATGTCTGGAAACCACGAACAACATGCTCCTGAGCATAGTGATGCTGCATCGGTTGATGGAGCATATGGACGGGCACATGAAGATCGGGTGCCTGAGGTCCCCCAACCAGACCCAGCCATACTTGAACACCCTGCCTACCAACAGCTTATGGGGCAGTTAATGGCTACGATGAATCTCATGGTTGAGCGATTACCAGTGCCTCCTCCGCGAGCACAGGTTCCCCATGGAGAAGCATCGGGTATTGGGAAGACCTTTGAGCGGCTTCGCCGAGTCGGAGCTTCAGATTATGCTGGAACGGCTGATCCAGCGGATGCAGATCTGTGGCTGACGAGTCTTGAAAAGGCTTTCCAGATCCTCGACATCCCCGAAGCAGACAAAGTAAAGCATGCTGTCTACCTTTTGAAGGGTAGTGTTGGTCACTGGTGGACCATCGAGGAAGAGAAGCGGCCTGGTGAGGTGATCTGTTGGGAAGTGTTTCGGCGTGAGTTAGTCACCAGATACTTTTCGAAGACGTACCTGGATGAGAAGATCAGTCAGTTTGAGAAGTTGCGGCAAGGAACGATGAATATCACCGAGTATGAAGCTAAGTTTATGGATCTGTTGAGGTTCTGTCCTCACATGGCGGCGATAGATGATGAACGGATCAGACGTTTCGAGAAGGGTTTGAGTGCTGAGTTGACAACCCCTGTGTCTGCACTGGAAAACCGAGAGCGGTTTGCTATGTTTGTGGAATCAGTTCGACAGATCGAGAGGACAGTAAGGGAGAAAAGAGAGTTGGTGTCTCTTAAAAGACCTGCTCAGTTTCAAGGATGAAGGTTTGGTGGCTTCAAGAAACCCAGGTTTTCAGCACCGTCAGTGATGATAAGTGCTAGTGTACCATCTCAGTGGTCTCCGAGTAAGGGAAAAGGTTATGTTTCTTCACCATCTAAGGCGCACAGCTCAGCTTCGGTGGTAGTGACAGGGCCATCTAGGCCACAAGTTGACAATAGAGCATGTCATCTCTGTGGACAAGTCGAGCATTGGAAGTTCAATTGCCCGAATAGAGATGTTGAAGTGATGCAGCAACCGAGGCAAAGTTTCCAGAAGTCTGAGAGACCACAGCCCAGTGGTAGCAGAGGACGAGGACGCGGTCAAGTGTCTCAAGCTGAATCGTCTGCTCAAGGGAGCAGAGGTCATGGACAGCAAGCTACGGCTCGATTCTATGCCATGAATCAGCCGGAGGCGATAGTCAACTCACGAGTGGTGACAGGTCAGATGGAGTTATTTCATTCTAATATGTCTTCTTCTTGCTTTATATCTGTTCTGGTTGACCCGGGTGCTACACACACTCTTTTATCACCTATAGTATGCTTGAAAACTGTCATCTACCTATTAGTTGTAAGAAGGATAGCTTGTTGCTAGAAACCCCTCTTGATGGTTCCTCTTTGCTTCGAGAAGAGTGTCCATCTTGTGTTTTGTCTTTTTCGGGACACAGCATTCAGGTGGATCTCATACCACTTGATATGCATGGTTTCGATGTTATCCTTGGGATGGATACCTTAGAGAAGTATAAGGTTGTCTTGGACTGTGGTTCCAAGCAGGCGGTGTTTGATGTTGCTGGAGAGAAGTGGATCTTCTAGGGAGATAGGAAGATTCTTCTGACGTGTCTGGTGTCAGCTATGGTGGCAGATAGGTTGTTGCGACAAGGATGTGAGGCGTTCTTAGCTCACGTTGTGGATACCGTTGTGGATACCAAGGCGAAAGGCCTTAACCTTGAAGAAGTGTCAGTGGTCTGAGAGTTTGCAGATGTGTTTCCCGAGGAGTTTCCTGGTGTTCCTCCACCCTGAGAGATCGATTTTGAGATCAATCTGGTTTCGGGAACGCAGCCGATTGCACATACACCTTATAGGATGGCTCCAACAGAGATGGTAGAGTTGAAGAAGCAGTTACAAGAGTTGTTGGAGAAAGGTTTCATCAGACCGAGCACGTCACCTTGGGGTGCTCCCATGTTGTTCGTTAAGAAGAAGGATGGTTCGATGCGGTTGTGTATAGACTACCAACAGTTGAACAAGGTCACGATCAAGAATAAGTACCTGTTGCCGAGGATAGATGACCTGTTCGATCAGTTGCGTTGTGCTACAGTGTTTTCGAAGATCGATCTACGGTCTGGATATCATCAGTTGAGGATAAAGGCAGATGACATACCAAAGTCAGCTTTTAGGACGAGGTATGGTCATTTTGAGTTTGTGGTTATGCCGTTTGGATTAACCAATGCACCTGCTGCTTTCATGGACCTGATGAACAGAGTGTTTCGTCCGTTCTTAGATCAGTTTGTTGTAGTTTTTATAGACGACATCTTGATCTATAGCCAGAACCGGCTAGAGCATGAGCAACATCTTTGTCAAGCGTTGACTCTCCTTTGTCAACATCAGTTGTATGCTAAGTTTAGTAAGTGTGAGTTCTGGTTGGATGAAGTGACTTTCTTGGGTCATGTGATATCTGCTGAAGGAGTCAAAGTAGATCCGAAGAAAGTGGAATCCGTTGCGGATTGGGAACAGCCAAAGACGCCGACGGAAGTTCGTAGTTTCCTTGGTCTAGCAGGATACTACCGGAGGTTTATCAAGGACTTCAGTTCGATAGCTCTACCGATGACGAAGTTGACCAGGAAGGATGTACCTTTTGTTTGGAATGATCGATGTCAGCAAGCTTTCCAAAGTTTGAAGGAAAAGCTAACCAGTGCTCCAGTGTTGATCTTGCCAGAATCTGGAAAAGGCTATGTTGTTTTCGGTGATGCGTCCAAGAAAGGTTTGGGTTGTGTGCTGATGCAGGAAGATCATGTGGTTTCTTTTGCTTCGCGACAGCTTAAGAAACACGAGGAGAACTATCCGACCCATGACTTGGAGCTGGCAGCAGTGGTTCATGCGTTAAAGATTTGGAGACACTATCTTTATGGGGAAGTGTGTCAGATCTTTACAGATCACAAGAATCTGAAGTACATCTTCTCACAGCAAGAGTTGAACATGCGACAGCGTCGGTGGATGGAGCTGATCAATGATTATGATTGCACTATCGAGTATCATCCTGGTAAGGCGAATGTGGTAGCAGACACGCTTAGCAGAAAGTCTTCTACTCCCAAGAAGGCACAGATGAGTTCTTTGGTATGCCATAGGCGGGACATGTTAGTCTCCTTACGGCAGATGAACGTACAGATGGAGGTTTCCTCGTTAGCTGGACTTTTAGCACAGATGCAAATCAAGCCCACGTTGAGACAGCAGATCAAGGATGCACAACAAATGGATGATACAGTACAGCTAATCAGATCATAGTTTGGCAGCGAAAAGTGTGATGGGTTCCATGAGTCCGAGGATGGAGTGGTTTGCTATCATAATAGGATGGTGGTTCCAGATGCTGATAATCTGAGGAAGTTGGTGCTCGAGGAAGCACACACGTCGATGTATGCTATGCATCCAGGCGTCACCAAAATGTATCATAGTCTGAAGGACTTGTACTGGTGGCCTGGCTTGAAGAAAGATGTAGCTGAGTTTGTGGCTAGGTGTGCGGTGTGTCAGCAAGTCAAGGCTGAGCATCAAAAGTCGGCAGGTACGTTGCAACTTTTGCTTATACCACAGTGGAAATGGGATCATATAACCATGGATTTCGTAGTTGGTCTACCCAGGACAACTAAGAATCATGATTCCATTTGGGTGATAGTGGATAGATTAACGAAGTCTGCCCATTTCATACCTGTGAAGACCACGTATACAGCTGAAAAGCTCGCTTGAGTATATGTGGATGAGATAGTTCGTTTGCATGGTGTGCCAGCAACGATAGTTTCTGATAGAGGTCCTCAGTTTACAAGTCGTTTTTGGGAACAGTTGCACAGGGCGATGGGAACGCAGTTAAAGTTCAGTACCACTTTCCACCCATAGACAGATGGACAGTCTGAGAGGACTATTCAGACTTTGGAGGATCTTCTTCGTGCTTGTGTTTTGCAGTTCCTAGGCAGTTGGGACGTACATCTCAGTTTGATAGAGTTTTCCTACAACAATAGCTATCAGCAGAGCATTGCCATGGCTCCCTATGAGGCTTTGTATGGGAGGAAGTACATATCTCCTTTGTGTTGGTATGAATCAGGTGAATATCAGCTTTTGGGCCCTGAGTTAGTACAGCAAATGACAGAAAAGATCAAGGTGATACAACAACAGTTGAAAGCGGCACAAGACAGGCAAAAGTCTTATGCAGACAATCGCCGACGACCCTTGGAGTTCCAGGTGGGAGACAAGGTGTATCTTAAAGTCTCTCCGTGGAAAGGTGTGCTGAGGTTTGGACAGAAAGGTAAGTTAGCTCCCAGATATATGGGGCCTTACTCAGTCATAGCACGTGTTGGCAAGGTGGCTTATAAGTTAGAATTGCCTCCAGAGTTGCACAGGTTACATCCAGTGTTCCATGTCAGTATGCTGAAGAAAAGTCATCCAGATACAAGAACAGTGATACAACCAGTTGAAGTTGAGCTTGACAAAGATGTGACTTATGAAGAGGGTCCTATGATGATCCTTGACAGAAGAGTCAAGAAGCTGAAGAGAAAGGATCTGGTTCTTGTGAAGGTCCTTTGGCATCACCGTGGCATTGAGGAAGCCACGTGGGAGCTTGAGGAAGAGATGAGGAGGAAGTATCCCTCGCTTTTCACTTCGGATTTCGGGGACGAAATCCTTTTGTAGAGGTTTATGGCTGTAAGGACCCTGATCTGCGTTTAGGGTTTACCCTATTTGTTTTGCTTGATCTTGGTGCTTTGGTGCTTGCTAATCACCTTTAGTGGTGATTAGGGTTTGGTTGTGCTTTGTTGAGAGTTCGAGGGGCTACTTGCAAATAACCCAAGTTTAGGGTTTTGTGGGCAAGTTTGCCATCTTGTGAGATGTTTTTCCTCTTTGCTTCCTCTAGGGTTGAGAGGAAGGCTTGGGCTTGTTGTTTGAGTCCTTTGGGCCTGAGTTGAGCTTGTTTGGGCCTTGGAGTTCCTTGTTTGGGCTTGCTTGAGCCTTGTGTCGCCCAGGGCAGGTGGTGTGTCGCCCAATTGCTTGGAGTGTCGCCCAATAGCTCTTGTTGTGTCGCCCAGATGGCTTGGCTTGGTTGGTGGACACATGGTGCACATCTTGGACAAGTGCCTTATGGCTTGCATGAGAGGTGGCTTGAGTTGGTGGACATGTGTCCCTTGGGTGGGCGACACATAGCATGGTTGTACCTTGGTTTCTCCTTCCTTCCCTCCTATATAGAAAGCCCTTCTCCTTGCCTTAGTCTCCTTTGCTCTTTTGGTCTCCCCTCCACCCTTGGTGCACGATATCCCTCTCCATCTTGCTTGTGTTGGCCGATACACTTCCTTGGAGCTGAAGTGGTGGCCGATACACCTTCCTGGAGCAGCCTGGTGGACGATAGCTTTGGAACTTGGAGTGCTTTGGAGCTTGGGGCTTAAGGCGGGTTGCATAGTTTCTAACCCTAACTCTCTTACCTCTAGCTTTAACCTTGTTACATGTTAGTAGACTAGCTTAGTTCCTTGCTTGAGCATCTTGCTTATGTACTTTAGTGGCCGATATCCCCCTCTAGGGTTTTAGGGTTCCTTTGTATACCTTTGCTTTCTAGGGTTTGGGGCTTCCTTGTGTTGAAGGTTGAAGATGACCTAGGGTTGGGCGATACCCCTTCCTTGTGAGTGTGTTGGGCGACACACTTGCCCCTAAGTTGAACGATATGAGTAACCTTGGGTTGAGCAACACCTTTGTCTCTGAGTTGGCCGACATGGTCCCCTTCATTCTTGTGTTGGCCGACATGGTCCCCTTCGTTCTTGTGTTGGCCGACATGGTCCCCTTTGTTCTTGTGTTGGCCGACATGGTGACCATGTTGGGCGACATGGCACCTTGGGTGGACGATAGGATGAGTCCTTGTGGGTGGCCGATACCCTTGCCCATGAGTGGCCGATAGGGTTAATGGCCGATAGCCCTAATGGCCGACACCATGGTGGGCGATACCCTAATGGCCGATAGCCATGTTGGGCGATACCCTACCCTATGTGCATGAGTGTGATGGTCGATAGGGTTAGTAGAGTGTGTTGGCCGATAGGGTAGTAGTGGGTGATGGTCGATAGGGTTAGTGAGGTTGGCCGATACCCATGTTGGATGATAGGTTTTAGATGAGGGTTGTGAGGCTATAGTGAGGGTATGAGTTCCTTTGGTGATAATCTCTTTTGTGGTGGAAGAGGATGCTTATGCATAAACCAAATAAAACGATGGTGGTGTTTGGGTTATCAACAATGTAATATGTTGCCTTGCAAATAATAAGGATGCTAATGGTAGTAATAATGATGTTAGCCCTCATGTAATAGATGGATGATGTGACCCTTATGCTTAATTATTAACAATAATGAGAATGATGATAGTTACACTAGTAGGTTTTTTTATGATAATAATGTTGGTAATAATGATGCTAAGTGACAGTTATATTAAAGGTTGCCTCATGATAAAGATGACAATAGTTGGTGGCAATAGTAATGACCTTGTTAATAATAGTGTTGGTTCTGTATACTTAACGTAATCTCTATATACTTTGATTGCTTGTATAACCTTGAGATTGAGAGTAAGCATCAGTATGGTTTGATTAATGATGTACTTAACATACTCGGTTACCAAATAAGTGTAAAAATTGGTGATTAGATTATCTTGAATGATCTTTCATGATAGCGAGCATATGGCTTATGTTGAATCTATGATTATTGTGTACTCTAACCTTGCAGGTGATGTTTTAGCCATGAAAGGGCTATGTGACATATGTAATGAGTAACATTGCTTTGATAATTACTCTATAAGAGTATGCATGTGATATGTCTGTCCCATGATGATGAGGTGAGCCTTAAGAGACAATGGCAGTGCATGATGAAGGGTTGAGACCCTATGGTATGTGATGATCCTTGAGATGGATCTGGATGGTTGGCAAAAGGCCAAGTGATAACATGTGATGTTGGATCCTTAAGATGGATCAGGTTGATATGAATAGATCATAATATAATGTTCTTTACTTTTTGTTATACCTTGCATGTCATACAACTTGGTTGAATCTTGCAATCCATCTAAAAGATACTAATTAAGCACAATGAAATACATCATGTAGTTCTCCCTGGCCATAGATCCATCATCGTCAGGACTTGGTGATGGTGAAACGGGTTTTCCTACGGGTTAACCTGGAAGCGCATATTGTTGAATATGTGTAGGTTGCTCCTAGCCTGAAAATGAGGAGGTAAGAGTGTAACTTCGGTTGCAGACTCAGATACGTGTTTAGAGCATGGTGAACAGGCCCTTGGCTCAGGATATGAGATGTATGGAGCATGAATACGTTCATGGCTCAGAGCACGGTGAACAGGCCCGTGGCTCAGTTTTACTAGCGCCGAGACCTATACCAAGGCGGGCTAGAGAATGGGTAGCCTATGGAGCTAACCCTGTGGCTTAGACCACTTCAGCATGTGACTGCGGACCTGCTTGTGTTGTACTCATGTACTGACCATGAGGTGGGAGGTCGTGGAGTCCGGCTCTTCCATTGACCTTGTATGGCACCGGCTTGGGTTTCGTAACCGAAGGTTGGATTTGAACGGTACGGTTCAAATCCTCAGGGCATAATAAAACATAATACAGCCGTTTAGTATTTACTGATCAAATCAAACACGAAACATTGGTTGAGGCCTTGTTTGTTATACCTTGCAGGTTATGTGGCAATCTGTCTTATCTTGATAATCATGTTATGTGACATTATATTCTGTTCTAATAATCCTGTTACATGTTGATATACCTTATCTTGATAATCATATTCTTTTGAAAGACATCTGGTTATAAGTTTTAGTACAGCTGGTATGCTTGCCGGTAAGAATGATCTTGCTATATATATATAACTGCTTCCGATATATCTGCTCATATTATAATTGTTGTCATAGTTATTTTGCTGAGGTTCTGTAGTTGCGGTGGGGAGCTATGTTTCCCGCTGGGACAATTGTTCAATTGTCTCACTCCGCTGGTTTACACCCTTTTTTAGGTGGTCAAGGTAGACGTGGTTGTGGTTGTGGTGTTGCGGACGAGCAGCTTGAGGAACAGTAGAAGGCAAGCATTGGACATGCTGCTGTTTTGGATGTTTTGTAGTAGAGTCTAGAGTCATCCCTGTACTCTCAGGTCCTTGGCAGTGTTTTGACGATGTTTCACGAAGATCGTTCGATGATATCTGTATATCCTGCTGTTGGCCGGATGTGGGCCTTTATGTATATATGAACATGTGGTGAACTCATGTGATAGATGGACAGCTGTTCCTGAGCTGTGGACACGTGTCAGATCTTGTGTATGTACATATTTATATGACATGTTTCTGTGCAGGATGAGGACTGGAAAGAATAGTTTCACAGTTTATCAGTTTTCCGCAATCGGTTTTAATTAACCCGTATTTTTGATAATCTGTGGTTATGGTGTTTTCCGCACGTTTTCGCGTAACACCTCGTTATCTGTGTGATAATGGGATGTGTTGCCACAAAAGGGTCAAGAAAAGCCTTTCATTTGGCTTGGAAAGGGCATTTTTATAAGGAAATTGATGAGAGAGAAGATACTTTATAAAAGTCTTTTAATTCCAAAATTGTTGCCACCACTTCCCCCTTGGTTTCTTGCATGCAAGGGCATCTCTATTCCCACCGAACTCCCTTCCATTATCCATGGATTAAGGGAAAAGAAAATAAGCACCTTAATCTATTATAATATTAATATATCTTTTTGAGTGGAAATTCTTTTCCTTATAATAAGGTGAGTGGAATTTCACCTACTTAGGATATTTTCGTTCCTTATCTTGGAAAAAGAACGTCCATCCTTATTCAAAATCAACCAATAACATTCTGGTGGAAGGCCCTTTAATTAATACATTTATTTTTGCCCTAAATTGAATTAGGGTTTCACTTAAGATTAAATCTTGATTATTTTAATACCAAGATTCTCTCTCCTCCAACTTAATTCAAATGAGGTGCTCCTCTCATTTCTTTGCTCTAAATGATGACAAGAAACATTAAGGACCTAATTGAAGTGGTAATTTTCATATTGAACCCCAGGTTTTGGGTAAATTGCACATTACTCCAAAACTAGGTTTTAATGCACAAACATTGCTTTATGAGCTCTTTCTTGGTATTCAGGCTTCCATAAGCCATACCTCAACATCATATTCACTCTCATGATGCTTCAACACATGAGGAACATATTATCATGCACAATTTGCACATAAACCCCTCAACTTGGGTAATTTGCACATTAGTCCAAAATAAGCAAACATTGCTTCAACATTGTCCAAACAGGACCAAAATTGAAACATAAGTTTCTCATGGGCCCTAATTACTTTTCCCAAGATAAGATTAAGCATCTACTCAACCTTATTAGGCAAAAATCTAGGGTTAACACATAACCCAGGTCAGGTATGTTACAAATTATAACCCCCTAATAAGGATTTCGTCCTCGAAATCCCAGGAAAAGGAGGAACATATTGTTCATTAATCATGCCCTCAAGTCTCCACATATCATATTAATATCCTGGAGATATTATGAACTCTGTGATTCCACACAAAGCTCCTTTCATTAGTTCAACCTTATCAATGTTTATGCAGAGCATAAACCCCTAACATATGATGTCCATATCATTGAAAGGAAGAAGCATAAAAGAACATACTTCAATCATTACTCAAGAATATTTATCAAAAGAGAAACATATATATCTAACATAGATAATTCACTCAACAATCCTTTATTCATTTAGGAAAGTTCACTTAGCAAACTTTATGTAATTGGGAATGTTCACATAGCTTTTCCCTATTAGTTGGGAATGTTCACATAGCTCTTCTCTATTAGTTGGGAATGTTCACATAGCTCTTCCATTTTTGTTGAGAATGTTCACATATCTCTTCTCTATTAGTTGGGAATGTTCACATAGCTCTTCCCTTTTTGTTGAGAATGTTCTCATAGCTCTTCTCTATTAGTTGGGAATGTTCACATAGCTCTTCCCTTTTTGTTGAGAATGTTCACATAGCTCTTCTCTATTAATTGGGAATGTTCACATAGCTCTTCCCTATAAGTTGAGAATATTCACATAGCTCTTCTCTATTAGTTGGGAATGTTCACATAGCTCTTCCCTTTTTGTTGAGAATGTTCACATAGCTCTTCTCTATTAGTTGGGAATGTTCACATAGCTCTTCCCTATAAGTTGAGAATGTTCACATATCTCTTCTCTATTGGTTGTGAATGTTCACATAGTTCTTCCCTTTTTGTTGAGAATGTTCACATAGCTCTTCTCTATTAATTGGGAATGTTCACATAGCTCTTCCCTATAAGTTGAGAATGTTCACATAGCTCTTCTCTATTAGTTGGGAATGTTCACATAGCTCTTCCCTTTTTGTTGAGAATGTTCACATAGCTCTTCTCTATTAGTTGGGAATGTTCACATAGCTCTTCCCTATAAGTTGAGAATGTTCACATAGCTCTTCTCTATTAGTTTGGAATGTTCACATAGCTTTTCCCTATAAGTTGAGAATGTTCACATAGCTCTTCTCTATAAGTTTCATTATACTCACTAGATTGTTTCAGAATGACTACTTGATCAGAGTAATCAAAAAGATAATAATCTAAGAGTTTTATACTTGCCTTATCCTCAATAATCATATACCTGGCCAGGGTATATAAGTATTGAGTTTAGGTAGTATGCACTTTATTTGCTATCATATTCCTCACTTTCCACATCATTATACACACATGATTCTCCATTCTTAAATTTTCTTTAGGTATCACTTCTATATTTCATCTTTCAACACACAGATAAGGGAGATTATAAAACATTTTAAGGAATCACTGAGTATAATGTAGATTCTCATCTTCCTTGTGTCCTTATAGGACTAGTCAAAGGAAGCTCAAAAACAACTACAACACATAGAATCATGAAATTAAGTATTAGAATGAATATATTTCATTTGACTATTACCCATCATGATTATCTACTACTTTAGGTTGGCTCAACACATAGTGTTTAGTTATTTCATGTTACTACTTTTGCCTTCACTTAGTGGCTACTGCCCTGGTGCACTAGGCATTTATTGTACTGGTGACACCAAAAACTTTAGCTTTTCAGAATATTTAGGCAAATGTATCTAAAATTATAGAGATCTTACCTTAATTCTTAGCTTATTGCCCTTCCTTGGGCACTACCATCACAGATGTACTGTTTGTCCAAACTTATGGCAGAGTCTACATTCTTTCCATATGATAATCTTTCCCACATTTCCACTGTTCTATCATGACCATGTCACTCAGGAATCCTTTCAAAGCCCAAAGTTTCTGCATTGAGGACTGGTAACCTAGGTTGTAATACCAGTATCCAGTCTTCTTTATGCATCACTGTTGTCCTAACCTGCTCTTCAAGAGCACAACATAGGATCCTCTATCCTGATTAGGTCAAGATGGGAATTCTCAGGCACTTGTTCTCCTCTTGCCTGGTCCCATGCACCCCTCCTGGTGCAACAACATTGCCCTTAGCAATGTGTTCCTCATGTTTTCCAGTCATTTTCAAGTTCTTCTTCTCCTATGTGAGCAGAATATACTATCAGATAAACTGGAAGACACTTAGAACAGACTCTACAACCTTAGTCCTATGTCTCTGTAGACTCAGCGAACCTAGAGCTCTGATACCACTATTGTAACGACCGATTCGCGAAAACAAGATTAACTAATGCGGAAGCGTTCATTAAGCAGCGGATTAGCGAAAATCACTAAAAAATTTAAAACTTTTTGCGAAGAGATCTACACATTGGAAATCTTTTTCTTCAAGAGCCAAAGTATAACATTTACATTCTGTTTCAAAGTACATGTCTTGTACTATCTCTTCTCGAGATTTACAACATCAGCTGCACTGGTAAGCTCAACATAGGTAGAATAAAATCTCAAGGCACTGAGCCAAAATCTTAAAAGCACTAACTACTACTCTGAGGACCCGAGAGTACAGAGACGACACATAGGACTCTATATACATCTAATCATGACATAACAGCCAATGTCTCCACCTGAGACTTCACTGTTGTCCCTGCTGTTATTGTTGTCCTTCGCCTATTGAAGGATTCCTGTCTCCTCGTCCGCGTCCACCTAAAAATGTGGTTCCCACGGGGGTGAGACAATTATAAAAATTTCCCTAGCTAGAGTTATAACTCTCGGCCAGTAACATTATTATTGCAACTTAAGAAGATAATTATGAATGGAGGAATCATATTTATATGGCAGCAGATATTTTAATGTCTAACAGATTAGAACATTAATCTTATTCAGCATTGCATCTATAACTTGAAAGAGCATCATATCACATATCCATTAGGGAATATGAAGAACATGTATAACATTTATCCACTACAGAATCATTATCACAGAATTAACTCTCTTCAGGCTTAGATCATATATCTAAAGCCTAGCATTGTCATAGTGGAGTCATGGCCTGTAGCCACACTCTTTTCTCAAAGTATTGGGATCTCAATCCCTCAACTCATCAAGTACAATTCCTCTTCTTAACACATTCATCATTATGATTATAGAATCTGGGCATTTAAACCCTTATCTCATCATAGAACACTTGTTACCACTTATCGAGCAACTTCATACCTTCAGGTCATCTGACCAAGGACATTATAATTCTTGCTACACAAAGTATTGCACATAGTTCACAAAGCTCATATCACCTCTTATTACCCCTTAATAGGCAACAAGACATATGAAAGCTTATAAGGTCTATAGAACATTTTCAATGTACAGAACATCATAGCCCATACCTGGCTATGCTCATCTTCTCATCATATCTGCATGATTAGTAATCATGATGCAATTACATATCAGTACCATGCAATGCAAGGGTTATCTTATTATATTCATAACCCATTAGTTTGTATTTGAGCTTCACATAGAATTACTCTGTGTTAGATCTTCACATAACACCACCCTGCATTGGGGACTCACATAGCAATCACCCTACATTAGAGATTCACATAGCATTTACCCTACATTAGGGATTCACATAGCAATTACCCCGTGTTAGGGTTCATATAGTATTACCCTGTATTAGGGTTCACATAGCGAGGAATCATTATGGAATAATAAGTATTTTAATCATACTTCATTATTCTCATCATTTATCATTAAATGAATTATCAACACACATCATGAATTGCTCTTTCATCTTTACCAGACTATGATTACATCATAGTTTATAGGTTTGGATTAACCCTTTTTCATAAGGCATGTTGGCATACATTCAACAGGGTACATTTCATCTCAATGTAACCATTGACATGGCACATCTCATGTATTATTCATCTAATTATATTGGACTTATAACATATCAAGGTATACCAGTATTGGGGTGTTGGATGTGATATCTATCATATCTTGATGTATCACTTCCCTCATAACCATTATCTTATTTGAGTTCATATACTTAGCTTGTATTAGGGTATTACCCATCCTAATATTTTATGCACCATTTCATCACATTCATCATGTAAAGTAGTGATCATCAATCACTCACTTGGAGCATACAACTATTGCCAATACTATGGATTCACACATAAGTCATAAATTAACAAAAAGACCATGCTAGGTCCTTTTCAAAACAACTCTAAGTCAAGCTTAGAGTATCACGACCGTGCAACCAAAAACGGCCGTGCTAAGGGAAGCCACCACGGCTGTGCTACCTTGCACGGTCGTGCTACAGGAGTTCACCTCATGAATCATATTCAAGTATGAATTCTATTCTTTCATTAGGGATTAGGGTTTCACATACCATCTCCCTTCTTTAGAATAGAGATTGTATATAGCATCACCCTTTATTAGGGTTTCATATCACTTTGCCCATAATTAGGGTTTACTAATCATTTCCAATTAGGGTTTCTCATGAAATCACTCTCATTTAGGGTTTCACATGGATGCACCCTCAGTTAGGGTATCACATGGATACTCCCTCAACTAGGTTTTCACATGGATACACCCTCAACTATGGATTTACATGGATACTCCCTCAACTATGATTTGAGTTCAATAACCCTGTCAATTAGGGTTTATGTTCATGTTTAGGGTTTCATGATCTCTTTACTTAAGGATCACAACCCTTAATCACCACATGAATCATATTAATGTATGAATTCATGCTATCAACTTCTCAGCTTGATTAGGTCATATCACCCTTCAGTTGAGTACATACAACTATGATTATCAAGTCATTGATCCTATAAGCGATTAAGGTTCATCCCTTAATTGGCACTAATCACTTAGGTACTATTAGGGTTTCAACCTTTGTACCTTCATTGGTTATCATCACTAACCATCATAGGATTATTGTAACTATCATTACCTTCAATTACCAAGTGATTAAATTACCAACAACCTTCAATCGGTTTTTGAGGTTTCATCACCAAACGATTTTGAAACCGAATGGTCTTTGGTCTTCAAATGGTTTGGGACCGTTTGGTCTCAAACGGTCTTGAGACCATTTGGCCCCAAACGGTCTTGAGACCGTTTGGTCCAAACCTCCTCAAAACCGCATGGACCAGATATGGTCTCAACCAATCAAATTGGATTAGGGTTTCCAATGTTGATTCCTTCAATCATTGAATTCATGGAACCAATCACCAATTGGACCTATCCTCATACTTTAATTGAGTTAAATAGGTCAACATTCACCTGATTTGACCCTCAATTAACCCTCAATTAGTCATCAATTAGGGTTTGAATCAATTGAATTAGGGTTTAGAATCGATGATTCAACAACACTCATCAATGCAAGATTGTTTACTTTGAAACTTTTGAACCATCATCCAAATTGGGTATGACCTAACCCCAAACGGTCTTGAGGTCGTTTGTATGACCTCCAAACGGTCTTGAGACCATTTTCCCATCAAATCACTCAAATCCAATCCATCCAATTAAGGTTTGGATCATGGGATTGATCACCAAATCAGCATTGCATTGTATATCAGCTTGGTACCTTTAGACCTTCAAACACCTAACCATACTCAACCCTATACCTCCAAACGGTCTTGGTTGACCACCAAACGGTCTTGAGACCGTTTGGATGAGCTCCAAATGGTCTTGAGACCGTTTGGCTCATCCAACATTTGGATTCTAGTGAAATTTCATCAAGGTTTGGTCTATCGAGTTGATCAACAAATCATCACTTAATTGCAATATGATTTGGTACCTTTAGACATTCAATTGGTCAACTATACTTGACCCCAGACCTCCAAACGGTCTTGGGGTGACCCCCAAACGGTCTTGAGACCGTTTGGGTGATTCCCAAACGGTCTTGAAACCGTTTGGGCCAATCAACCCAAAATCTCCAATTAACTCATTGGAATTTCAGCACTATTTTCAATTAGGGTTTTCCCAATTGAATAGCCTTCAACTCACGATTCCTTGGGAGTTAATCCCTCAAATTTATCGAGTCATTAGACCACATAATTAGGAACAGTAATCCCAAACGGTCAACCCTTTTTCAACGCACTCAAACGGTCTTGATACCGTTTGCCCAAAAAGTTCAATTAAATCAGATTGATAATCAGCACTTAATCCAATTAGGTTTCCCTAATTGATTAGCCTTCAACTCACGATTCCTTGGGAGTTAATCCCTCAAACTTGAAGGGTCATCAACCAACATAATTATGAACAGGAATCCCAAACGGTTAACGCTTGGTCAACTCACTCAAACGGTCTTGAAACCGTTTTCCCAAACAGGTCAAGTTAATCAGGTTGAAAATCAGCATTTAATTCAATTCGATTTGCCTAATTGATTGGCCTTCAACCTACGATTACTTTGGAGTTAACCCCTAAAATTTTGTGGGTCATTACCTACATAATTAGGAACAAAATTACCAAACTGTCAACGCTTGGTCAACCATATCAAATGGTCTTGAAACCGTTTTATCCCAAACGGTTTCAAACCGTTTGCCTTTAAACGGTTTGTTGAAACCGCATAGCCAATCAAATTAAAACGATTTGGAATAGCTATCAAAACCGTTTGGCTTGGTACTTTTCTTTGGATAAGCATATAGGATGATTTCATCATCCCCTTCCTTTAAACAACCAAGAACAGAAACCGTTCTTGATGGAAATTGCAGCAAAGAAACAAGAGTGTATCAAATTGAAGAAATCAATCAACAAAGCATAGAGAATTGATGCAATAGCAATGTTTAAGGGTTTAAGTTATAAAACCCGCCTCCAATTGAGATACAAAGCTCCAAGATCACGCCATTAATGGTGGATGAAGCTCTTGCAACTCCGCCTAGGCTCGTCCTCAAGCTTTTGATTGTAAAAGTTGGCTAGGGTTGAAGAGGAGATCAAAGTAAGAAGGAATCCATAATTTATTTTCGATTTCCACCATGAAATCAAGGAGAAATGGATCAAGAACCTTACCTACAGGTTGGGTTTCGTCTTTATTCTCCTCCTAAGATCCCTTGGTCGGCCAAAGCAAGGAGAGAAAGAAAAGGGTCGAGAAAAGCCTTTCATTTGGCTTGGGAAGGGCGTTTTTATAAGGAAATTGATGAGAGAGAAGATACTTTATAAAAGTCTTTTAATTCCAAAATTGTTGCCACCACTTCCCCCTTGGTTTCTTGCATGCAAGGGAATCTCTATCCCCACCGAACTCCCTTCCATTATCCATGGATTAAGGGAAAAGAAAATAAGCACCTTAATCCATTATAATATTAATAGATCTTTTGAGTGGAAATTCTTTTCCTTATAATAAGGTGAGTGGAATTTCACCTACTTAGGATATTTTCGTTCCTTATCTTGGAAAAAGAACTTCCATAATTATTCAAAATCAACCAATAAAATTTTGGTTGTAGGCCCTTTAATTAATACATTTATTTTTGCCCTAAATTGAATTAGGGTTTCACTTAAGATTAAATCTTGATTATTTTAATACCAAGATTCTCTCTCCTCCAACTTAATTCAAATGAGGTGCCCCTCTCATTTTCTTTGCTCTACATGATGACAAGAAACATTAAGGACCTAATTGAAGTGGTAATTTTCATATTGAACCCCAGGTTTTGGGTAAATTGCACATTACTCCAAAACTAGGTTTTAATGCACAAACATTGCTTTATCAACTCTTTCTTGGTATTCAGGCTTCCATAAGCCATACCTCAACATCATATTCACTCTCATGATGCTTCAACACATGATTAACATATTATCATGCACATTTTGCACATAAACCCCTCAACTTGGGTAATTTTCACATTAGTCCAAAATAAGCAAACATTGCTTCAACATTGTCCAAACAGGACCAAAATTGAAACATAAGTTTCTCATGGGCCCTAATTACTTTTCCCAAGATAAGATTAAGCATCTACTCAACCTTATTAGACAAAACATCTATGGTTAACACATAACCCAGGTCAGGGATGTTACACTTGTGTAACAAGTATTATGCATACCTCGGTCTGAGGACCTGGAGGTAATGGTTACCTAACAAATGGTAACAGTGATAGTGATGAATTGAGGGTATGAATACCCACAGTTGATAAGTATGATAATAATGTAGTCGAGGGATGTGAACTTCCAAAAGAAATGAAATGAGGGACTGATATCCCAATGTCCTATAAGGACTGAGAAAGTGATTGGTGAAAATAGTACATGTTTCCTTATAGCAATTGTCTGAATAAGTTATGTTTGAGAACTTGACTGATGCTAAAAGAATATGCTAATGTGCTTAATTAATTAAGTGAAATCATATCATGTAGAGCCCTGACCATAGATCCATCATCGTCAACAATAGGTGATGGTGAAACGGGTGCTCCGCGGCAAAACCCGGAACACATATTTTGAATATGTGGGGGGTAATGGGCGAATATATCCTGACGTACTAATGAGGGAATTGAGGAAAGGTAAATAACAAACCTCTCAATCATTCATTACTTGCACCAGGATGGAAGTATCACGAATCTCCTGAAGATTGGGACAGATGCGGTACACATCTCCCAATAATGTTAATGACAGATCGATGGAGATAAACACAAAATCCCATGATCGCGAAGAGAGTGCAACACGCCACTGTAACTCTAATAGCGAAGTTTCCAGTATACTCTGGAAAGCTATATATATAGTAGAGACACAAGATGTCCTGCATGTGATCTCACGCTGACCGAGATTTGGGAGGTCTTGGTAGCCGACTCTACCTTTGACCTTGTATGGTACCGATTTTGACTTCGCAATGGTCAGTTGGAGTATGAGAGGTATACCTCATCTCCTCAGGGCATACATGTGATTGTAAAATGTAATCAGCCGTATAGCATGTTTGCTTAAGGATTGAATATGAAAATTCATTGGCTGATGTTATATTTCTTTGGTGCATCCCTAGTCGATAAATGTTATTCATATCTCTTTACATTCAATGCAAATAGATATGTGAATTATGAAGCTACCATGAGTAGATACAATGCTCTCCTTAGGAAAAGATATTACTTTACTCTATTTATTCAATGATTAATGTTGTTGTTAATTTATAAGAACTCCTATTTAGTTTTAATTATAGTAAACTACTATAACAATGTTTTGGCGGAGAGTTATATCTCCCGCTGGGGCAATTTACAATTGTCTCACCCACGTGGGATCCAATGTTTTTAGGTAAACGCAGAAGAAGAAGTAGGAAACCTTTAGCATAGAAAGAACAACAGCAGTAGTATCATGGACATCAGTGATAACTCAGGTGGAGGCACTGACTACCAAGTGTTGTATAGTTAGAAAGTCATATGTGTTGTCTCTGTACTATCAGGTCCTTAGAGTTTATAGTTAGTGTTTTAATGAATCGATCTGAGATTTTGGCTTGATGCCTCGAGGCTTTTATGCCGTCTGTATATAATGTTGAATAGGGTAGCTGATGTTGTAATCCTCGAGAAAAGATAGTACAGGTTGTGTACTAGTGGATCAGAATGTAAATATTATATTTTGGTTCTTAATGGAAGAGTTTCCTATGTTTGGATCTCTTTGCAAAAAGTTTTAATTTTTAATGATTTTCAGTAATCCGCTGCAAATGATTCACTTCCGCTTAAGTAAATCTTGTTTTTGTGAGTTGGATGCCACATGGAGTGTGCAACTAGGTTTCTATTAAACCCTTTGATGTCATTGTCATTTTTTTGAAATTGAGCATCTATTAACTTACTAAAAGCATACAGTTTGGGTTTATACCCAAACTATACCATTACCGGTCATGTGCTACTGATTCCAACTTTTAAACTGAGCAAATTAGGTTTTAATCAATTATGCAGTTCCAATAATCCAAATCACACATATCAATCAAACAATTAGTGTCATGCAAGCATAATTAAGAAATTTGTGCAAATTAGGAATCTGGTGATGCCGACACTGCACAACATTTGGGTAAGCACTGTTACCCACGAATAACATTGATTTAACCAAAAACACCTGATTGTCAGAGTTATACGTGCTTAGTGAGTGAAATTCTACTCACGGCGGGTGGGGTGACCGCAATTCGACTGGAAACGCGTCCAAAGCCTGTTTCTGGGCGTCAGCGGGGTTGTCTTCAACCTCAGTTTACTCTGGTTTGAACCTACTGTAAGTAAGCAGCTGAAATCTCACATATAGGTAGGAGAAGAGGGCTAGGCTAGGTGCTAGTTGTGGCTATTGGCTTCGAATTCAAGATCTGGACCCTTAGCCGAGCTTATTGGTGGCGTTTGGTGGTGCTAGCTCATGCCCTAGATGGCCCCTGGCCATTGTTGCAGCTGCTGCTGCTCTTGCTAGATGGGTCGACGCTCTAGGCAGTCGTCGCTCTTCGTGGTTGCGGTTTCATGCTTGGACCACAAGACCAGACTCAAGGGCAGCGTTTCATGGTGCTTTCTCGACCAAATCACCCTCTAGCTGACGCCGCAGCTGCAACTACAACTGTTGGCCGTGCTGCTTCTAGGGGCGCCACCCTAGCAGGTCGGGTGCCACGTTAGGGCAAGGAAGAGGAAGGAAGGAAGGAAGGAAGGAGGAAGAGGAAGAGAAGGCCATCCAACTAGAAACGGATCTAGGGCTCGAAATCGCCCCTTCTATTTCTCCTCTACTATGGCTGATCGGCCTGGTTTGGGCACCACTTTAGGTGGTTTCTATTCTATTGGGTGAAAGGGGAAGAAGATAAGGGAAAGGTTAATAACTTATAGGCAATTTATTGTTTAGATCCAGGAAATTAAAAATGCCATAACTATTGCCTCGAAGGTCCAAATCATATGATTCTTTTTGCAAAACTTCAAGCACGAAATCTTCTACAACCTCAAGGCAAGATATGTTAATTATCTTAGGTAACTAACTTAACAAGCAACATTGCAGTTAACATTAATTACCTCAGATGAATCAATCTTGACTATTGATTCACATCTTAGTTTATCTTGATTAACCATGATGTTTAACAAGGTACTTAGCACTAATCAAGGTACTTCACGCTAATCGAGGTACTTACTAACTAACCTTGATGTCGGTTATGACAATCTCCCTCCCTTATAAGAATTTTGTCCCGAAATTCCTAAAAGAGAAAAGGAAACTTGTTACACATCTCAGACTCAAGCTCCCACGTAGCTTCCTCTAAGTTGTGGTTCCTCCACAAAACTTTCATTAATGGTATCTCATGATTCTTGAGCTTCTTGATCCTCTGATCAACTATATGTATTGGTCCTTCCACATAGGACACATCTATTCTGAGTTGTGCAGGTTCTGGGTCTACTATCTTCTCTGTACCAGGTTAACACTTCTTCATCATCGATACATGAAACACATCATGTAGATTAGCTAAATCAGATGGCAAATCCAACTTGTAGACTACAGGTCCAATCCTATCAATGATAGGATATGGGCCCATAAACCTAGGAGTCAATTTGCCTCTCTTGCCAAACCTCAAAAGTCCTTTCCATGGTGAAACTTTCAGATACACTTCATCACCAACCTCAAACTCAAGAGGTCTACGTATTTTCTCAGCATAACTCTTCTGTCTATCCTGTGCAGCTTTCAATTGTTCTCTGATCACTATAATCTTTTTTGTAGTCAAATCCACTATCTTTGGTCCAAGAATCTCTTTTTCACCCACCTCGTACCAACATACGGGTGATCTACACTTTCTGCCATATAGAGCTTCATATGGGGCCATACCAAGACAGGAATGGTGACTATTATTATATGCAAACTCTATAAGGCTCAAGTGTTCTTCCCAACTTCCACTGAAATACAAGACACATGCTCTCAGCATGTCCTCAAGAGTCTGCGGGTGAAAAGCTATAATGAATCTCAATTTTGTGCCTAAAGTACGATGCAGCTGATTCCAAAACTTGGATGTGAATTTAGGATCTCTATCTGATATAATTGAAATTGGGATACCATGCAACCTGACTATCTCATCCATGTATATCTTAGCCAACTTCGGGACATCAAAGGTTGACTTAACAAGAAGAAAGTGAGCCGCCTTAGTTAGTCTATCCACAATCACCCATATCGAGTCACAACCTCTAGGTATCCTGGGAAACCCTACCACAAAATCCATTATGATATGTTCCCACTTCCACTCTGGTATAGGAAGAGATTGCAAAGTACCTGCAGGTTTCTAATGCTCAGCCTTAACCTACTGGCACACACTACATCTAGACACGTACTCAAATACATCCTTTTTCATACCTGACCACCAGTATAACTCCTAAAGATTCATGTACATCTTAGTGTTTCCTGGATGCATAGCGTACATCGATGCATGTGCTTCCTCAAGAATCCTTTCTTTCAAATCATTGTCTCCAGGTACACACAACCTATCATGATGATACAACTAACCATCAATCGAAAACCTGAACTCTGGTCTTTTTCCATCTATCATATCCTGCATGATCTACTGTAACTCACTGTCACTCTGCTGAAGTTCCTTGATCTGATCATAAAAAGTAGGCTTGACTTGAATCTGTGCAATCAAACCACTCTACTATGTCACCCCTAAGTCTAAGTTCAATTTCTGCATCTCTACTAGCAGGTCTCTCTTGAAACATGCCATAGAGAATACATCAACTATTGAACTTGACTTTCTACTGAGGGCAGATGCTACCACATTCACCTTACCAGGATGATAATCTATCGTCACATCATAATCCTTGATCAATTCTAACCATCTCCGCTGTCTAAGATTCAGATCCTTCTGGGTGAAAATATATTTCAAGCTCTTATGATCTGTAAACACCTGACCTACCTCACCATAAAGATAGTGATGCCATGTCTTAAGAGCATGAACTACTATAGCTAAATCTAGATCATGTGTTAGGTAATTCTCCTCATTCTTCTTAAGCTATCTAGATGCATAAGCTACTACTTTACCTTCCTGCATCAACACACAGCCTAAGCCTCACCTAGAAGCATCACAAAACACTGTGTATCATTTACCTACCTCGGGTAGGATCAACACTAGTGTTGTAGTCAACCTCTTCTTTAAGATCTGAAAACTCTTCTCACAATTGTCTAACCAGACAAATGGTGCACCCTTTCTTATTAAGCATGTCAGAGGTGACGCTACAACACTGAAGTTCTGGATGAACCTCCTGTAGTAACCTGCCAATCCTAAGAAACTTCTGATCTCAATAGGAGTCTTAGGATGCTCCCACTGTAGAACATACTTGACTTTCTTAGGGTCAACACTTACTCCATCTCCTGAGATGACATGTCCAAGAAAAGACACCTCAGCTAACCAGAACTCACACTTACTGAACTTAGCATATAGCTGGTGTTGTCTCAACAACTGTAATGCTATCCTCCGATGTTGCTCATGCTGCTCATTATCTCTTGAATAGATCAAAATGCCATCTATGAAAACCACTATGAACTGATCCAAGAACGGCTTGAAAATCCAGTTCATCATATCCATGAAATCTGTTGGGGCATTAGTCAGTCCAAACGACATGACCAGAAACTTGTAATGCCCATATCTTGTTCTAAATGCTGACTTAGGAATATCTAAAGCCTTTATCCTCAGTTGATGATATCCAGATCTCAAGTCTATCTTAGAAAAGATCGTCGCTCCATGCAACTGATCAAACATATCATCTATCCTTGGCAACATGTACTTGTTCTTGATGGTGATCTTATTCAATTGTCTGTAGTCTGTACATAGCCTCATATTACCATCCTTCTTTTTCACAAACAAGATTGGAGCTCCCCACGGTGAAGAACTAGGTTGAATGAAACCCTTATCCAGTAATTCTTGTAACTGAATCTTGAGTTCCTTCAACTCTGTAGGTGCCATTCTATAGGCTGGAAGCGCTATAGGTTGACTACCTGGAAACACCTGGATCTCAAAATCTCTCTCTCTTTCAAGAGGTAGACCTGGCAACTCATATGGGAAAACATTTGGGAACTCACAGACCACCGACACATCCCATAGGCCGACTGTGCTCTTCTCTGCTCTAGTATCTACTACATGTGCCAAAAATACCTCACAACCTTTCTGCAACATCTTATCAGTGACAATGGCTGATATGATACACGTAGGCAATGTTGGATCAATGGGCTCTAGAAGGGGGGGTTGAATAGAGCTTCACAAACTTCACAAAAGAGATTAGACCACCAAATTATATTAAGTGCAGAACACAATTCAAAACAGCAATTTGATGTCCTAAACTAGCATACAAAGCAAGGATAAGAGACAAGGAAATCATGCACTTGGACAGGTGGTTTAGAGTGGTTCCATGTCCTAAACTTAGGAGCAATGTCAGTCCACTACCTAGAGTTGGTTAGGCTCTAGGATTTGTAACTTGGTTCTCTTATATATATGTCACACAATAAGATTACAAGCTACAACTACCAACCATCCAAGGACTTATATATCAAGCCAAGATCTTCTACCTCACCAAGGACTTACCCACCAAGCAAGTAGTCTTCAGCCTTCTTCAAAGGACTTACCTACTCTTGCTCTAGTCTTCGGCCTTGCAGGAATTACCCATCTTGCTTGAGCTTTGCCTTGCACCTCTCCTTCACTTGGAGAGCTTTAGCACCTTCCTCCTTCACTCGGAGGCCTGGAGCAGCTAGCCTTCTTCTCCTTCACTTGGGGAAGAACAGCAACCTTCTTCTCTTTCACTCGGAGAAGAAACTTCAATCAATCTTCATAGAGAATGGAGATGGGAGAAGTGGAAAGGAGAGCTTTACAAGATTACAAATGATAGCTCTCATACATGGGATCCTAACTCACTCATACTCACGAATTTGCTTTGAAGGTAGAGAGAGAAAGGGGCTCAAAGGATTAGAAACCACTCAACTAAGGCTAGGACCAAGCATATGTGAATGAGCAACCTTGGAATGAAGTCCAAGAGGTCCTATTTATAGTTGAGGGTGTCCATTTGAGGTTGGGTGAGTTAAGTGGCACAAACTAGCCGTTTTACAACTTGCAACGGATCTATTTTGAGTCCCACCAACTCCTCCAACGGTTGGAATTGCTTTTTCTGCATTCCAGTACAGTTCGATCGGCCGAGTTTCATAAAAGGCAATTCGGCCGACACACTAGGCGACAAGGCTGAGAGGCAGACTGTCGGCCGAGTTTCCATGGGGAAACTCGACCGATCAGTCGACCTTCAGTCTTGACTGACCAGTGGATCGGCCGAGTTTCCTATCATTGAAACTCGACCGAACAGGGATCGGCTGAGTTGGAAACTCGGCCGACAGCCCAGAAAATTCCACAATACATGGATCGGCCGAGTTTGTAATTCGGCCGACAAAATCCCTGTTAAGGGTATTTTGGAATTTTCATAAACTGTACAAACGATGGATTTTTGAGTCCCAATCATTTTATCCATCTTAGATACAATGCAAAACATGATTATGAGTGATTACATAAAATGTTCTAAGCCTCTAAGGGCTATATTACAAAGCGGTTAAAAGTCACATGTTTTGCATGTGCCGGAAGAGAAGCTATGGAGATAAAAGTGATTCTTTTCTTGTATCTAATATCTGCAATGATCTCAAATAGATTTGTTAGATACATATGAATGGAATGGTTAAGTCATTATCAAAATATGGGCAATGTGCGACACCTAGGTCAACATTCTCCCCCTTTTTGACAATGACAAACCATTCCTCAACATATTGAAAAGAATTTGAAAATTATACCTTTTCTTTAGGGAATTGCAAGGGGATGCAAATATGATCAATTTGTAATGCTCCCCCTCAATTCATGCTTACTCGTTCCTGCATAGTTAGTTAACACACAAGCAGACATAGCATATATAGATACTATATGATTCTAAGCAAGTCTAGATGCATTTCAGTTTATAGACAAGAAAAGAACCATACAAGCAATAAAAACAATATGATTGAGGTCTTTCTCCCCCTTTGTCATCTCAAAAAGGCAGGGGGGGTAGAAGAGCATAAAAGCAAGGTCTTCTCCAAACACTCAAACAACCAAAACATAGAGAAACAGATAAATATCAAGATAAAGCATGAAATCAGAAACCTGTCATTCATCAAAATATGGAACACACTATAAGATAAACCATACAAAGTGTTTCCAAAAGAAAGCATAAGACAAAAACTACACGAACGAATGGAGTAGCAATAGTACAACTCAGATGATGTGCCTAAAGTAAATAATACAATCATAGTCCAAAAAGATATATCATGGTCATCCGAGACTAAACTAGACACATCTACTCTAAGCTATACTAATCTATGTCAACATCATCAACGGCAGCCTCCATGTCCTCGTCGGGCTGGTAGTCCTCATCGCCATCATCGGAAGGAGGAGCAACAGCTGGTGTAGCCTCGTCTTCAGCATCGGCATCGTCATCGTCATCGTCTTCGGTATCCGTCGTAGTAGCCTCATCAGCGTCAGTGTCAGCATCATCCTGATCAGCCATATCCTCGTCGGGAGGACCAAAAGCACGTCCAGGCCACCGCGCACTCTGCTCAGCCCAAGTCATGCCAAGAGCATGTAGCTCATAAGCAACCTCAATGGGGGGAGCAGAAGAAGAGTACTGGGCCAGAAGCTCAGACAGACGGTCACCTGGGAGCGCCAGAACCGAAGGAGAGTGAGTGTATCCACCTGCAGAGTGATCAGCGGAAGCAGAAGGGGGTGGAGGAGGATAAAACTGACTATACGCATAAGATGCGTAGTCGCCACCGGGGTAGGGCTCGTAGGTGGGGTAGGGCTGAGGGCAAGACAGAGACATGGACGACATGATGTGGCACAGATCCTGATGGTGATGTTGCTGGACCTGCATGTTGTAGGCTTGCTGATGCATGAGGTACCCCATGAGGGCCTCATTGGAGACATGGAAGTCAGCAAAAGCCGGCTGCGGAGGAGGTCGGAAAGATGGCTCAGGAGGAGGTGGTGCAGCTGTGGAGGGTGGAGGTGGTGGAGCATCAGATGATGGTGGAGGTGGAGGTGGTGGTGGTGCAGAAGAAGATGATGCACCAGAGGTAGGGACACTCTTCTGAAGAGTGGTCTCACTGATATAAACTCCTTTCCGATCAGGACGGTAGAGAAAGTCGGTGAATAGAGATTTACCAGTAGCAGATTGGAAAAGACCACAAATTAGGGCAGGATAAGGAAGATGGGTGCCCTTTGTGTTCTTTCCGGAGTCAAAACAGGTCATGTGGTGAAGGATATACCGGGCCCATTTGACTCCATGGTTGTTCAAAAGCAGATACATCATCATAGCTGTGTTCTCAGCGATGTCCGTTTGGTTTTTCTTGGGGTGGACATTACAGCTGAGAACGAACGCCAAAACACGGCGAGAGGAGGACAGGGCGGACGATGGCAAAGTGCCCTTCTTTCTATAGGGAAAATCGGGGAGCTTGAGAAACTTATGAATGTCAGTCAAGTCAACCTCGATTGCCTTATAGATGTCCTCGGGGTGCAGAAGATCAAAATAATTTGGGTAATCGGAAATCCACGAAGCCGTGCCAACATCTCCGTTGAGATAAAGATTGAAAGATCGTTCGGTGATATGAAAAGGCTGGCCGGCGATCATGGATGTCAAAACGATTGAGGTGTCCGAAGAGGGGATCAAAGAGTCGTAATTCCACCGCAAGTTAGCGTAGAATTGACGGACGGCTTTGGTGCTATACTTGAGATTATGAAAATGGGCATCCTCGATACAAAAGGCTTCAAGATGATGTGTGCGAAAGATTTTACAAGCGTCGAAAAGGTCGGCGTGGTAGGTATGCGGCTGATAAAGAGCTCGAAAAGGAAAGGGAGAGCGAGGAAGGAGCTCTTTGTAGCGAGCAACCGCAGCATTGTCAACAAAAGATAGATTATCAAACGACATATACCTCGGCGCTAGAGGAACCGCAGGGGAAGGGATAGGAACAGCACGTTTTCGGCGTTGGGACCTCATGGGAGAGGAGAACGAGGCAACGGAGCCGATCCACGCGGAGAGAGAGAACAGGCGGCACCTCAAGAGCAGCAAGGACACACGAACGAACCGATTTGGGGGCAAAAACGGCCGGAGAGAGAGAGGAGAGCACCAGGGGAGGAAGGGTCGAGCTGGGCGGCTAGGGTTCGGTCGACTTTGCTCTAGTTGAGAGGGAACAAGTCGGCCGATTCCTATATATATTAAACCCGTCTGCCGTCGATCGGCCGAGTTCCAGGGAGAGGAAACTCGGCCGACAGAACACACAGGTGCCCTGTCCCGACCGATCGGCCGAGTTTCCAACTCGGCCGACAAAAACTCTGATGTGGGAAAAACCTAGAATCTAGTCCTAGCCTCAAATGACCTAACACAATTTTTCTGATTGGACTAGATTGTATATTAAGCATATTTAGGCACATTCCCTTCATCATAGGGTACTATTTGTCGATTAAAACCCGATTTGTGAGAAAAGCCCGAAAAAGAGATAGAAACAAGATAAAATTTTATCAAAAACAAGCATTTTGAGCAATCAAAGCATTTATAAGCAAGAGCAACACACATAAGATGTAACCAACTAATTAGAGAGCAATTCAACATCATCAAGAGAGTTTATAAGCAATTTTGATCTAATAAAATTAAATTGTTCTCTAGCAAGCGGTTTAGTAAAAATGTCCGCCAACTGATTTTCCGTATCCACATGTGTGATATAAATATCCTTTTTGACAATGTGATCACGGAGAAAATGATGGCGAACTTCTATGTGTTTAGCTCTACTATGCAATATTGGATTATAAGAAAGATTTATTGCACTAGTATTATCACAGAAAATAGGAGAAGCATCAAAATGAATGTTAAAGTCTTGGAGCATTTGCTTCATCCATAGGACCTGGGCACAACAACTTCCGGCTGCAATGTACTCAGCTTCGGTAGTTGACAATGCCACTGTGCTCTGTTTCTTGGAGAACCAAGACACCAAGCATGGTCCCAAGAGGAAGCAAGTGCCACTTGTGCACTTTCTATCAATCAGGCAACCTGCGTAGTCAGCATCACTATATGCTACAAGAGTAAAGTCCCTTGACTTAGGATACCATAGTCCAAAATTTGGAGTTTTGGCTAAGTACCTCAAAATCCTCTTGACAGCAATAAGATGTGATTTCCTAGGGCTTGATTGAAAGCGAGCACACAGGCCAACACTAAACATTATATCAGGTCTAGAGGCAGTTAAGTAAAGTAAACTTCCGATCATACCTCTATAGAGCTTCTCATCTACCTTCTCACCTTCTTCATCCTTGTCAAGTTTGGCAGTGTTTGACATGGGTGTATCCATTGGCTTCATGTTCTCCATCCCAAAGCGTTTAAGAAGTTCAAGTGTATATTTGCCTTGGTTGATGAAGTTACCCTCCTTGGTTTGTTTGATTTGGAAGCCGAGGAAGAAGGTCAGCTCACCCATCATACTCATCTCGAATTCACTCTGCATAAGAGAACCAAACTCTTTGCAAAGATCAAGGTCAGTTCCGCCAAATATAATATCATCCACATATATTTGAATTATGAGAAAATGGGTAGAAGTGTGTTTTAGAAACAAAGTACAATCAACTTTGCCCATGATATACCCGTTATCTAACAAAAAGTTCTTTAGTTTCTCATACCAGGCTCGAGGTGCTTGTTTGAGTCCGTAGAGAGCTTTTTGCAAGAAATACACATGATTGGGTAACTTATCATTTTCAAAGCCCGGAGGTTGAGCAACATATACTTCCTCCTCGATTGTACCATTCAAAAACGCACTTTTAACATCCATTTGATAAAGCAAGAAATTTTTATGACTAGCAAAGGCAAGTAGCATACGAATAGATTCTAATCTAGCAACAGGAGCATAGGTTTCATCAAAATCAATACCTTCTTGTTGATTATAACCTTAAGCTACTAACCTTGCTTTGTTCCTTACCACTTTTCCTTGCTCATCAAGCTTGTTGCGGTAGACCCATTTGGTACCAATGATCTTTCTATCATTTGGTCTTGGCACTAAGGTCCACACACGGTTCTTCTCGAACTGCTCAAGCTCTTCTTGCATGGCAAGGATCCACTCATCATCGCCAAGGGCCTCTTTGATGTTCTTTGGCTCCAGTTGAGAGATGAAGGCACTGTCTGCTTGTTCTTTGTTGTGTGCAGCTCGTGTCCTCACTCTTTCAAACGGGTTGCCAATGATCAACTCCTTGGGGTGATTCTTTGCAAAGCGGGGAGTGGGATCCTTCCTTTCTTCTTCCTTTTCTTCTTCTTCAACCTGCTTGCCTTTGTCTTTGATGTTGAGCTCTTTTAAGATAGGAATGATTTCATCTGCAACATCATCATCACCCAAATGCTTGCCAATACCAGGGTTAGTTTCAATAAATTTAACATTTATAGATTCTTCTATTTTAGATAGTTCAATGTTAAACACTCTAAAAGCCCTGCTAGTAGTGCTATAGCCTAGGAAGAAAGCCTTGTAGGATTTTGGATCAAACTTGTCGAGAGAGTCCTTGGTGTTCAAAACAAAACATGGACATCCAAACACATGAAAGAAATCAATTGACGGCTTCCTACCACGCCATAGTTCATAGGGGGTTTTCTTAAAAGTCGGATGAGTGAAAACTCGGTTTTGCACAAAACATGAGGTGCTAACGGCTTCAGCCCAAAACTTCTTAGGAGTGTCATACTCAAGAAGCATGGTCCTAGCCATCTCTTGTAGCGATCTATTCTTCCTCTCAACAACTCCATTTTGTTGGGGTGTGCGAGGAGAAGAGAAATTGTGCGAATAACCCGATTTTTCACAAAAACGTTCAAAAAGATCATTTTCAAACTCTCCCCCATGATCACTACGGATGGAAACAACATGACAAGAAGCTTCGTTTTCAACTCGTTTACAAAAGCTCGAGAAAACATCGAGTGTGTCGCTTTTGGAAACAAGAAAGAAAGTCCAAGTAAATCTAGAAAAATCATCGACAATAACAAGACAATACTTGGAGCCGCGAAGCGTTTGTGTTCTCATAGGTCCGAAGAGATCAATATGAAGAAGCTCTAGAACTCTCTTGGTACTCATGACCCCTTTGGACTTGAAAGAGGATTTGGTTTGTTTCCCTTGTGTACAAGGTTGACATTCCTCATCCTTTTCAAAATCCAATTTAGGAAGTCCTCGAACCAAGTCCTTTTTGTCTAGTTTCTTCATTTGATGCAAGTTCACATGACCCAAACGTCGATGCCAAAGCGAAAGATCGTTTTTATCCACGACTAAGCATCTATTTAGTATGGGCTTTAAAGCATCAAGAACTATCACATATAGATTACCATTTCTAGTTCCCTTATATATGACATTATAGGACAGGGAATCTAGAAGCAAGCATTCTAAGGAAGTAAAGAGCACAAGATAACCATTATCACATAATTGGCTAACACTGATTAAGTTGTGATGTAGGCCATCAACAAGCAAAACATTTTTAATGCACAAATCATTACCTACATCACCCTCACCTATAACCTTACCCTTTTTGTTGTCCCCAAAGGTTACCGATCCTCCTTTCTTCTTCACAATTTTGTTGAAATGGCTGATTTCTCCAGTCATGTGCTTAGAGCAGCCACTATCAACAATCCATTTCTTTGTGACCTGCAAGAAAAGAGGATGTCGGAACCCAACTCAAACTTTGGGGTCCGGGGTTAGCTTGGGGACCCATTTCATATTTGGGTTGGTCCCCTTAGGCTTGTAAGGACAATAGGTAGAATAATGATCATCACATTTGCAATGCATACATACCATGGGATTTTTAGAGCCGGAAGACTCTCCATTGAAAATTGGAGTTTCCACACTCTTTTTCTTACCCTTTTTCTTCTTCTTACCTTTTGGAGTAGTCGCATTGTATCCTAGACCACTAGTACCAACTTGTTTGGTAGAGTGCTCTAGAACATCATTTAGAGACTTCTTACCCGAAAGAAACCTTTGCAAAGTAGATCTTAATTTAGCATTATCATCACTAAGATTTGTAATGGTAGTAGATAAACTAGCAAGATCTTCTCTAGCATGCAAAAGGTCGGCCTCAAGACAGAGGGCTTTAGTAAGAAGAGAGTCTTTTTCAAGAGTTAAGTTAGCAACTTCATTTCTAGGCAAGATAGGTCTAGAAGATAAATCATTTGTTTGAGCAAGAAGTTTAGCATTTTCAGATTTAAGGACTACAATTTCCCTTTGATAAGCATACACTTCATCTCTCCTAGCATCATCAATAAGCTTAAGTTCAACATTTTCAGTTTTTAGAACATCTAGCTCATCTAGGCAATTTTGGTTCTCTATCTTAAGATTTTCAATAGTTTTAAGATAAGTACCATTCTCAACCTCTACTCCATTGTATTGAAGTTCAAGGTCTAGAAATTGCCCTTGTAAAGAATCTATGCTATCAAGATGTAATTTCTCATTTTGATCTAGAATGTCAATCTTGGCATAGAGATCATCAACTATCTTTCCTAATCTTTTTCTTTTAGCTTTACATTTAGCAAAAGATGATTGACAATCATTAAGCATTTCAATGAGGGTTTCCTTAGATAAATCAAGTAAACTTTCGTCACTTACCTTACTTACCTCACTTACCTCAATTACTTCTTCACTAGTAGAAGCCATAAGTGCAAGGTGACATTCACCATCCTCGGAGCTTGAGGAACTTGAAGTAGAGGACTCCTCCCATGCCGCATGAGCTGCATCTTTGGGTCTTCTCTCCTTCTTGTTCTTCTTCTTGTACTTGGCTTCTCTTTTGTATTTGTCATCCTTCTTGTGGCTGCTCTTATGATAGCCCTTCTTGGCTTTTGGGCAGTCATTCTTGTAGTGGCCCTTTTGACCACACTCGTAGCATCTAGGAGTGGAGGATGATGGTTTGCCCTTGAAGTGTCTTCCTTTTGAATAGTTGGCTTCATGATCATTTGCACCTTCATCTTCGCTTGAGGAAGGGCAGGGAGACTTCATGGCAAGTTGTTGTTGCCGCATCATTTCTTCAACTTGAGCTTTGAAGGCTGTGTCCTTCATCTTCTTGGACTCCTTCTCTTCTCTTTTCTCCTCTTCCTCTTGCTTGTCGAGCCTTGGTTCATGTGCTTGGAGATTACCAACCAGCTCCTCGGTTGACAACTCGCTCAGCTTGTAGACTTCTTCAATTGAAGTGACCTTCGGCTCCCATCTCTTTGGAAGAGATCTCAAGATCTTTGCATTGATGGTACCTCTATCCATGACACTCCCAAGGGCTGCAAGACTGTTGAGGATGACGTTTAGCCTTGTGTACATGTCCGCAACTCTTTCATTCTTCCCCATCTTGAAATTCTCAAGTAGGCCACCAAGCATATAGATTTTGGCCTCCTTGACTTGCTCCGTCCCTTCATATGTGACACATAGCTTGTGCCAAATCTCATGAGCCGTGTCCCATGAAGAGATGCGGTTGAACTCCGATGGAGAGAGGGCGGCGTAGATGATGCTAATGGCTTTAGCATTGAGTTGAGCACGCTTCATCTCGTCTTCCGTCCACGTGGTGATGTCCCCCTTTGGCTCTTCATACTTGAGATGGACTATCTTCCACATCTCGTAGCTCACACCTTGGATGTAGAATTGCATCCTTCTCTTCCAATATAGGAAGTTTGTGCCGTCGAAGACCGGGGGTCTCATGGAGAAGCTTCCTTCAAGATTGAGTGACCCAAGAGCTGAATCGCCCATCTTCTCCTACTTGTTGAAGTAGCTTGGAGAAGACCTGCTCTGATACCACTTGTTGGATCAATGGGCTCTAGAAGGGGGGGTTGAATAGAGCTTCACAAACTTCACAAAAGAGATTAGACCACCAAATTATATTAAGTGCAGAACACAATTCAAAACAGCAATTTGATGTCCTAAACTAGCATACAAAGCAAGGATAAGAGACAAGGAAATCATGCACTTGGACAGGTGGTTTAGAGTGGTTCCATGTCCTAAACTTAGGAGCAATGTCAGTCCACTACCTAGAGTTGGTTAGGCTCTAGGATTTGTAACTTGGTTCTCTTATATATATGTCACACAATAAGATTACAAGCTACAACTACCAACCATCCAAGGACTTATATATCAAGCCAAGATCTTCTACCTCACCAAGGACTTACCCACCAAGCAAGTAGTCTTCAGCCTTCTTCAAAGGACTTACCTACTCTTGCTCTAGTCTTCGGCCTTGCAGGAATTACCCATCTTGCTTGAGCTTTGCCTTGCACCTCTCCTTCACTTGGAGAGCTTTAGCACCTTCCTCCTTCACTCGGAGGCCTGGAGCAGCTAGCCTTCTTCTCCTTCACTTGGGGAAGAACAGCAACCTTCTTCTCTTTCACTCGGAGAAGAAACTTCAATCAATCTTCATAGAGAATGGAGATGGGAGAAGTGGAAAGGAGAGCTTTACAAGATTACAAATGATAGCTCTCATACATGGGATCCTAACTCACTCATACTCACGAATTTGCTTTGAAGGTAGAGAGAGAAAGGGGCTCAAAGGATTAGAAACCACTCAACTAAGGCTAGGACCAAGCATATGTGAATGAGCAACCTTGGAATGAAGTCCAAGAGGTCCTATTTATAGTTGAGGGTGTCCATTTGAGGTTGGGTGAGTTAAGTGGCACAAACTAGCCGTTTTACAACTTGCAACGGATCTATTTTGAGTCCCACCAACTCCTCCAACGGTTGGAATTGCTTTTTCTGCATTCCAGTACAGTTCGATCGGCCGAGTTTCATAAAAGGCAATTCGGACGACACACTAGGCGACAAGGCTGAGAGGCAGACTGTCGGCCGAGTTTCCATGGGGAAACTCGACCGATCAGTCGACCTTCAGTCTTGACTGACCAGTGGATCGGCCGAGTTTCCTATCATTGAAACTCGACCGAACAGGGATCGGCTGAGTTGGAAACTCGGCCGACAGCCCAGAAAATTCCACAATACATGGATCGGCCGAGTTTGTAATTCGGCCGACAAAATCCCTGTTAAGGGTATTTTGGAATTTTCATAAACTGTACAAACGATGGATTTTTGAGTCCCAATCATTTTATCCATCTTAGATACAATGCAAAACATGATTATGAGTGATTACATAAAATGTTCTAAGCCTCTAAGGGCTATATTACAAAGTGGTTAAAAGTCACATGTTTTGCATGTGCCGGAAGAGAAGCTATGGAGATAAAAGTGATTCTTTTCTTGTATCTAATATCTGCAATGATCTCAAATAGATTTGTTAGATACATATGAATGGAATGGTTAAGTCATTATCAAAATATGGGCAATGTGCGACACCTAGGTCAACAGGCAAAACTTTCCTATCTCCAGTAAAGGCACAAGAAAATCCACCCTGTTGAAAGATAGCCTCCTTCTTCTAATAGTCGAGCTGAACTCGATACGTCTCTAGGCAATACATACCCAAGATAACTTGAAAAGAGTTAATATCTAGGGGTATAAGATTAATCGCGATGGTGTAACCACCAAAAGTCAACAAACATCTGGGGCAAAACTCTGTCAAAACTATCAGTTCACCTAACGGAACCCTCAACAACAACTCAACCGGTAACTCCTGGGTAACAGGTTAAGTTCACAAGCTAAAGAACTCTATATAAATGAGTGAGTAGCATCCACATCTATCAAAACTGTAACTGAAATCTTGTTAAAGAAAAACATTTCTCCTATAATTACTCGAGAAGAAACAATACCTTCTTGTGGTGTCAAAGAGAAGAAGCGTCTTGAAGCTCTTCCTCTCCTACGATGTCCTCATTGTCCTTCCCTAGCACTGGGTGCTGCAGCACCTTGGGAACCTGAAGCTATAGAGGAACCGGGTCCTCCAGCTGGATCCTGTCTTGGGACATTCTGATACTGTGACTGGGAACCCTGTGTTGCCACTTGCTGTAACTGGGGACATTGCCTTCTAAAGTGTCCCACTTTTCCACAAATATAACAAACCCAAAAATTTGCACCCCAACACTGACCAGAGTGCAACCTTCCACAAATATCACACATCGGTATCTCTTTCCTTGGCAGACCTGTTACTGAGACCGATGATCCAGAAGATCTTCCTCTAGACGTGTTGCTCCATCTCCCTAGACTGCATCTTCCCCTACTTTGAGAAGATATCACATCTTCAGATCCTTGTTTACTGAAATAGCCAAATCCTCATCCAAGCTTTGAGAAGAAACCACCTCCTCCTCCTCAGTGTCCACTACTAGCTTGTCTTCTTCCGAAGTCTCCATGTCTCTTTCTATTCTCATAATGCTTATCAGCGTTCACAGACTCCTCTACATGTCTTGCTGCCTCTACAAATTCCCCAAAGTTTTCTCTATCTCTTCGACCAATGGCTGAAACGGTGTGTCTAATTTCTAATCTTAATCCTTCTTGACATCTTCTGCACTTTTCTACATCATTAGGAACAAGTTGCTGATAGAAATTTGCCAACCTTGTGAAATGTGCCTCGTATTCACCAATTGTCATACTTCTTTGTTTGATATTATGCAGTTGTCTTATCTTCTGGGTAGTACTTAAGATGGAATTCACCAATGAAATCCTTCCAAGTCAATACTGTGTTCCTCCTTTTATCTTCCACTCCACACCACCAGAGCTCTACATCAACTTTAAGAAAATAAACTACATGATTGATTTGTCTTTCCTCAAACAGCTCCATCAGACGGAACACTTTCTCTAACTATCTCAACCATTCATCTCCCACTACAGGGTCTGTAGTTCCATTGAACTCAGTACCTCCAAGCTTCTTAACCAGCTCATAGGATCTCATCAGGTCCTTGCTGCTCGAGGTAGAAGCTCGACTCTCCATCTTATACTTTTCCCTGGTCTCAAGAAACATCATATACATCCTTGATGCCTCATCCACATTATCTCCACCACCTGGACCCATCACCTGAGGATCAAGTCCAATGTGCCTCTCAGCTTGGTCCTCATGACCACATCCTTTTCCTTCCATCTACAATAGTATAAGAGAACACTTCATGTTAGAAATTGCAGTCAGAAGGAAAATACCTAAGTCCTAATCCTATTGGTCTTTTATCGTCCCCTGACCTTGACTTAGAGTAACTACGTACTCAACCTATGCTCTGATACAAAAAAGCATGTGACGCCCCGATCCCCGTGCCATCTCTAATGACCCCGGAGGCTGGGAAGTCACCCTCGGTAAACCACCCTTAACTTTTTCTTTACTTAGTTACTTAGAATTAACTTAAAGGAAAAACCGAATAGCTTGAATAACATCGGATCGTAATAAAACTACAGAAGCAACTACTTTTTACATTACTAGATAGGTAAAGTAGATTTACACATCATATTACATTTTTCATGCAGAATATAAAGCACAACAGATAACTTAAAACTAGTTTATATGTTACATTACATTCTCTCTCTACCACACCACATGCCCAAAGACAGAGGGGAAAGGACTAAGAGACATCTATATAACTATGAACTACCTTCTAAGAACTTGGGTGATACGATCCTTCAACTTCGTCGTGCTGACGCTGACCTGAAAAATGTTTCAGTAGGTTGGTGAGCTACTGCTCAGTGAATAGAATTTCACCCAACCATCACATATAACTCATTTATGTTTATTAATTGGAATAAAATTCAAGATAATACTATATTGAGAAGATCTAAACAATATAATTTAAATGATAGGAGATGTCACATTTCATCAAGAAAATAACTGCTACAAGGCTGTAGATACGAGTAAATAATAGAGAATACTAAAATTCCATTTAAAGGACAATTGTTGTGAATCTAACTCAAATCTTTCTTAACTCTTTGACTTATAAGAAACTCTGTGAACCTATATGAACATATTTTATCTTATGTCCTAATCATATGTAGTGTACTCTACATATGAAGACTCATAGCGAACTACGATCTCACCGTACAAGACTTAGCCAACACCCCGGGATAGCTAAGTCTAACTACTCTCCTGGTCTACAAGAAACTGGCTCTCTAGCCTCGGCACTCCTATTGTGTCATAAACTAGACTCCTCCTCTCACCTGAGCGCACTGGAAGAGAGTAAAACCACCTATTGGCTTTTCTATATTCTAGTGCCATCAGGACTTTTGGTTGATGTTGGAGACTACAAACTATAATTTAAGGAGACTTCTACTAGGGCTTTGTCCCCCGTACCACCTATTGGTATGTTTTGACCCCTGTATACTGGACGCACCGTCAAGGTAGGCCATTTTATCCCTAAGGCGCAGACCTCTCATAGGGATTCTACAGTGTCAGGGCCCTTAAATCTATTATTTTATTATTATTGGAAAGCTCTTACTATATTGCATATCTCTCTTACTTATTCTTGGCTTTGGTATCTCTATGGTACCGAGTATATTTATCTAAAACTTATATATACAACATGTATATCATTTTTAACTTGGCAGTGCAATATGTGTAAACACTGTAATTTACTGAGAAATCATCATATTGTACTTGCAAGCAGATTTAAATAAATAGAATACTTATCAACTTGGCACATACATACTGAAATCATGCAATTAAACATATTAATAAACTGATAAGGGTTGATTACTCAACATATGAGAAATCATCAGTAGCACTTGTAAATTATCTAAAATTCCTAGAAAAACGTGCACATCAACCCTAATCCTGAGTTATGCATTACTTAACCCAATTAAGAGTTAATTACTTATCATGACACAAATTATTGATAATAACTGAGAAGGCTCTGCTAGGGTTTGACGACTCTGCTAGGGTTCATGCGTGGCGGCGGGAATGGCGGCCGGGGAGGCCGGGGCGGACGTGGATGTTTCGGTGGAACCCGACCACCGGAGACGGTGATGAGGGAGGAGGGACGAGAGACGGAAGCGATGGAAGGTATGGAGGAGGCAACTGGATACGATGAAGTCAAAATAAGCATGACCACATAACCTGCTGCGGCGAAAACTACCGAATCTATGGGAGGAAAGGAAGGACCGCCACCAAACACTATCTTAAATGGGCCTGACAGGTCGACAGACTTGCACAACAACCCACTAGCAGAGTCAGTTCGGACGGGTAAGAAGCAATGTCAGCATGAGATACTCAGACGATTGGGAATTTCCTTGAACTTCAGTGAATGTAGGAAGCAAGTGGCGGGTACCAAAGAACCCAGGGATGGAGGGGGACACGGCCCATTGGCGATCGAAGACTTCCCGACATTACAAGGTGGGAAAGGCGGAGAAGCGTCGACAGAAGGAGAAGTTCCAAGGAAAGTCGTGTCTTACAAAGACATCATCACCGATGGCGACGGGGGCGGCAAACTATCGTTCCTCGGATTTGATGACCCAAACGCAAAACTACAAAAGCAAGACATTAGAACAAGTACAATACAAGGAACACCGACGCTCAAAATTGAGCATGAGAGGTTCGAAGCACTGATGAGGCCGTGGATGTACACGGTTGTGGTGAAGGTCATTGCCAGGAATGTTGGCTTCCTCACGTTGCAGGATAGGATCAAGGCTATGTGGAGACTGGGTGGAGCATTTAAGCTCATTGATCTGGAGAACAACTATTTCATCGTGCAATTGACGCGAGAAGATGACTACTTGATGACTCTTACGGGAGGACCGTGGCCATTGATGGGGTCCTATCTCAGTGTGCAACCATGGGACCGATCATTTTCACCTTCATCAGCTAATCCAAAACATATGGTAGTATGGATTAGGATCCCACGATTTCCTATATTTCTTTACCAAACACAGTTCCTAGAGGAAGTCGGAGACACGATAGGGACAACAATCAAGGTGGACTCGAATACTGATCAGAGAAGAAGAGGGAAATTTGCAAGAATAGCAGTGAAGTTAGATACCAGCAAACCTTTGGTGCCAGAAATAATGGTTCAAGGAGTGTGGTACAACATTGAATATGAAAACCTAACGAACATATGTATGTTCTGCGGGAAGGTCGGGCATCTAGCTGAAGAATGTGTTGAACGCAAGAAGGCCATTGAAACCCAGACGAGTGCAAGGAAGCAACCAGACGGAGCTGAAGCATCGGTGAAGCCTTTGGAGAATTTCTCGGAAAATCTACATGCACAACCATTCATCAGGAGGCCGAGGAAAGAATACGACACACAAGGGAGGAAAGGAGGCATCCCAACAACCAACAGGTTTGTGGATTTGGACGCTGAAGAGGAACAGCAGGAGGGCTCGAAGATGGTAGGTAATGTCGGTCTGAAACCAGGATTCGAATGGCAACAATGGAAGGCATTGAACAAGAAGAAAAGAACGGTCGAGGACGTCAACAAAAGCTATACCACCAAGACTCAGAGTAAGGGGGAGCAGATGCGCACAGTAGGAGAGGAGAAACAACATAGGGCGGTGATTATAGAAGGCGAGAATACAATGATCATCCCAGAAGGGGAGGCAGACCAACGGGAAGGGCTCACATTTGTGATGGGGGGAACGCAGACGAGGAAGACAACAATTGGCAGCCTGAGTAAGACAATGACGTTTGGGGCATCGGTCGGGATCCACCTCAGGAATAGGAAGGTGATCAATTCGAAGGACCTGTTACGGAATGGACCACAGAAAAAGAACAAAAGGAACGATGAGGCACGGGAGGAAAGTGAACCGGGATCAGAGGACCCGAGACCTACATAAATGGTTACCCAATGAAAGTGGCAACCTGGAATGTCCAGGGTATCTGCGGGAAGGATACCCAAAATACAATATGAGATCTAACTAGGATCTATAAGATCGATGTTCTTGCTATCCTGGAGACTAGAACAAGTGGTACGAATGTAGATAGGATTGTGGAATCATTAGGGTATGACAGATCCTATAGAGTCGAGGCGACATGTTTCTCAGGAGGAATATGGGTGCTATGGAAGAGCAGGATAGGGGTGATGGAGATAGTACCTGGGCACAAGCAATTCATTCACTGTCGAGTTAACAAATAGATGAGGCTAACCTTCGTGTATGCGAGCACAAAATAGGCAGGAAGACGACTGCTATGGGATCACTTACAAACTCTTGTAGAGACTTCACCGTCACCTTGGTTGGTTGCAGGCGATTTCAATGTAGTTCTAAGAGCTGATGAAAAGGTGGGGGGTGAACCTGTCACGTCTAGTAGCTGTAGGGAGTTTGCCCTGGGCCTCACGACTGCTGGCCTGGAGGAGCTGGGGGCATCAGGTCCAAAAATGACCTACAGAAGGGGGTGGTTGACGGAGAAACTAGATCGGGCAGTAGCCAACCAGGCGTGGCTGGAAGTGTTTCCTGCAACTAAAGTTGACGTGCTTCCGAGGATTAACTCGGATCACTCTCCGATTCTTATTACGACAGATGACAGAACCAGGCGGTATGAGCCTCATCCAAAGACGAGCACTATCTGGGGTCTACGAGGAAGTCCTTCTCGAGTTTTCTATAGGAGAACTGGGACAACACTATACCCTACCACGAAGCAGTGGCAAAGATGATGAGCAAATCTATTGACTGGGACAGGTCCGAAAGACGACACCTCACAGAAAGAAAAAGAACGCTGTTGAATGGGATAAACAAGCTTCAAGTGGAGATTAGAGGGAGGGGGGGATGAAAGGCACAATGAGCAGATAACTCAGATGCAGGTGGACTACAATGATATCCTCAATGCTGAATGCGAAGAATGGAGGCAAAAGGCGCGTTGCGACAAGATGAAGACAGGAGATGCTAATACTAAATATTTCCAATCGTTGGTGAAAGACAAGAGACAAAGGAACAAGATAACTAGACTGAAGACTGATGACGGATCTTGGGAGGAAGAAGAGGCTATAATCAAGACTATGGTGAGGAACTTCTTCATCAATCTCTTTAAGAGGAAGGAAATGAAGAGAAGAACTGAAGTTATCATTGCATATGCGGGCACCTTGCCACAACTCCAAGAGGAGGAGAAGGTGTATATGGGGCGACCACCAACAAAGGAGGAAACCAAAGAAGTGCCGATGAAGATGAACCCTGTAAAAGCTCCAGGACCCGACGACGTGAATGCTGGTTTCCTTCAATGGAACTGGGATCAGCTGGGCGAGTCCATTAATCTAATGATCTTTAACTATTTTGCAGGGGGGTCGATTGCTGACAGATTAGAAAACACAACGTTGGTCTTGATTCCCAAAACTCCGGCACCAAAAAACTGCAGCCAGTTGAGACCAATTGCTCTAAATAATGTAGGACTTAAGCTGATGTCCAAAATTATGGTGGAGAGAATCAAACCATTCCTGCCCGATTGGATTTTTCCTGCACAAAGCAGCTTTGTGCCGGGGAGACGAATTACTGATAATATTATCTTGGTCTAGGAACTGATTCATTCAATGAGAACCAGGTCAAGGAAAAGTGCAGCTATGGCCATAAAAGTGGATCTCTCAAAGGCGTATGATCACATGGAGTGGGAATTCATCGAAGACACGCTGCACAAAACTGCTATCCTAGCGAATATGATCACTATCATCCTAAACATAATCAAGGCAGGGGAAATTATCATCAATTGGAATGGCGAGAACCTCAAACCATTCAAAGCATCCAGGGGGTGAGACAAGGCGATCCGCTATCTCCGTATATCTTTGTTTTATGTCTGGATAGGCTAAGCCAAGCAATTAAAGCACATGAACGGGAGGGAAGCTGGGTGCCTTTCAGAGCTTCAAGAAGAGGTGTAGGCGTATCTCATGTCTGCTTTGCGGACGATCTCATTCTTTTTGGGGAGGCGACACATCAACAGGCCTGCACCATGATGAAGGTACTGAAGAACTTTGAACGAGTGTCCGGACAGATGTTAGCCAAGGAGAAATCAGCTGTATTCTTTTCTACAAACACCACTTATCTGGTAAGAAGAGCAATTACCAGGATCATAGGTATACGCTAGGCGAATAATCTCGGGAAACACCTGGGAGTTCCAATCATTCATGAGAGACCTAAGAAGGAACTATACATGGACATCATCCACAAGATTGAAAACCGTATATCAACCTGGGTGAATAAATCTCTGTCACTAGAAGGAAGGACAACGTTGGTCAAATCGGTTCTCAATACTCTCCCGGTATATTTGATGCAATCGACGGTCTTGCCTATGGCGGTGTGTGATGACATTGACCAAGTGGTGAGAACTTTCCTATGGAAGGGGGCGATGAAACAAAGCGGTATCCACCTGGTAGCTTGGGACAAGGTTACGGCCTGCAAAAGTGATGGCAGGTTAGACATCAAGAGGGCGAGAGATCAGAATGAAGCTTCAATACAGAAAACATGCTAGGACTTCATGTCAAATAGGAATACTGTTTGGAAATAGGTGATGAAGGAGAAATATTGGCATAAAACTAACAAGGGAAGGACGGGCGCAACGAGGTTATGGCGATCGATTATCAGAATACATGATGAGTTGATCAATGACACCGGGAAGATCATTATGTCTGGAGCGACAACTAAAGTGTGGACGGACAAATGGTTAGAAGGTGGATGTCGTCCAAAACTGAAGCAAGGCAGAACTTTTCTGATGGAGCTCAATGACTTAAAGGTTGAGGCAATGGTATACTTGCATGGAAATTGGGATGAGGAGTTCATCCGTTATTGGTTTACCGAGAGCTCAGCACAAATCATCCTCTCCATGCCTCTGCCAGATCCTGCTGCCGGACCAGACGAGCTGTGGTATTTACAGGATGTAGCTGGGACTTTCTCTACAAAGTGGATTTATAGGAATCTACAAAAGGCACACTCGACGAAGACTCCTGGGAGATGGAAGACCATATGGCAACTCCAGGTGCCTGAGAGGGCCAAAATGCTGCTTTGGCTAGGTTTGCACGGCAGCTTAATGATAAATGAGGCAAGAATGAGGCGAGGGTTTACTGAGGACCCCCAATGTCCAAGATGCAGAAACGGAAATGAATCCCTTATGCACATGTTCGTTAATTGTTCGGAAATCAGGAAAATATGGAAACTAGTTGAGGATGCTACCCAATCTAAACTGACAGTAGGCACATCGTTTGAGAAATGGCTACTGATCAATCTGCGGAGGAAGAAGGAAAACTCGGAATGGAATACCTGGCTTGCAATGACCATATGGAAAATTTGGGGAAGAAGGTGCGTGGTGGTCTTTCAGGAAGCTGGAGTTAGCACAGATGCCTTATTTGATACAATCAAATAGGATGTGATGATCTGCAGAAAGGCGTTTGCTCAAAGGAAGGAACCGATAAAGCCCAAGGTAGACTCACCCTGGACACCGCCGGAGAAGGGAAACATAAAACTCAATGTGGATGCTGCAGTGAAGAGGAGTGAAATGGCTTCTGCTTATGTGATCAGAGACCATGCAGGTCGTTGGCTTGGAGGGGGTTATGATCAGGGCCCTATCACAAACGTTCTCAAGGTATAAATGAGGGCTATTTCCATTGGCATTCAGGAATGCATGGGATGGTTCAACAAGCTATAGGTTGAATCATATAGTAACAAAGCGATAGGCATGATTCAAGGACAAATGGAGACCCCAGCTGTCTACAAATAGGAGTGTAGATTCATTAGGAAGCTCACAAGCTCATTCCAGTCAATTGAGTTCTCTTTTAAAAGGTGGTCTGGTAATAAGGTAGCAGATTTCTTAGCAAAATGGGGAAGAAGCAGATGTAAAACTCGGGTTAGGTGGCCGCAGTGTCCTGAGTTTCTCTTTGATGTGATCAAAGGGGAAGCTACATTGCGCCACAATGTAATAACAAATGAGGATGAGCCTGTACTGAGGGAACATGATGAATAATATGCTTCCCTTATAAAAAAATAACTGAGAATTTCTTATGATATCCTTGAGAAACGTGTCGATTCGTATAATTATTAATAAACTCTCATTAAATATGACCGGGAGTGTGCAACTAGGTTTCTATTGAACCCTTTCATGTCACTGTCATTTTTTTGAAATCAAGCATCTATTAACTTACTAAAAGCATAAAACCTGGGTTTATACCCAAACTGTACCGTTACCGGTCATGTGCTACTGATTCCAACTTTTAAATTGAGCAAATTAGGTTTTAATCAATTATGCAGTTCCAATAATCCAAATCACACATATCAATCAAACAATTAGTGTCATGCAAGCATAATTAAGAAATTTGTGCAAATTAGGAATCTGGTGACGTCAACACTGCACGAAACTTGGGTAAGCACTGTTACCCACAAATAACATTGATTTAACCAAAAACGCCCGATTGTTGGAGTTATACGTGCTTAGTGAGTGAAATTCTACTCACAGTGGGTGAGGTGACCGCAATTTGACTGGAAACACGTCTAGAGCCTTTTTCTGGGCATTAGTGGGGTTGTCTTCAACCTCAGTTTACTCTGGTTTGAGCCTGCTACAAGTAAGCAACTAAAATCTCACGTACAAGTAGGAGAAGAGGGCTAGGCTAGGTGCTAGCTGTGGCTATTTGCTGTGGATTCGAGATCTGGACCCTTAGCCGAGCTTATTGGCAGCATTTGGTGGTGCTAGCTCACGCCCTAGATGGCCCCTAGCCGTTGTTGCAGTAGCTGCTGCTCTTGCTAGATGGGGCACCACCCTAGGTGGTTGTCGTTGTTTGTGGCTACGATTGCATGCTTGGACCTCAAGATCGGACTCAAGGATAGCGTTTCATGGTGCTTGCTTGTCCAAATCACCCTCTGGCCGACGCCTCAACTACAGTTGTTGCTGCTAGCCATGCTACTGCTAGGGGCGCCGCCCTAGCAGGTCGGGCACCACGTTAGGGCAAGGAAGAGGAAGGAAGGAAGGAGGAAGAGGAAGAGAAGGTCGACCAATTGGAAATGAAGCTAGGGATCAACATCGCCCCTTCTATTTCTCCTCTACTACGGCCGATCAACCTGGTTTGGGTGCCACTTTAGGCTATTGCTGTTCTATCGGGTGAAAGGGGAAGAAGATAAGGGAAAGGTTAATAACTTATGGACAATTTATAGTTTAGGTCCAAGGAAATTAAAAATGCCATAACTATTGCCTCGGAGGTCCAAATCATGTGGTTCTTTTTGCAAAACTTCAAGCACAAAATCTGCTACAACCTCAAGGCATAAAAACACAACAACTAGACCATATTAGCTAGGTTAATTATCTTAGGTAATTAACTTAACAATTAACACTACAGTTAACATTAAGTACCACAGATGAATCAATCTTGACTATTAATTCACATCTTAGTTTATCTTGATTAACCTTGATGTTTAACAAGGTACTTAGCACTAATCAAGGTAATTCACACTAATCGAGGTACTTACTGACTAACCTCGATGTGGGTTATGACAATTACATATGTTGTTGGTGATGTTACTAAAAGGATCCTTTTTGGTGTGACATGTAGTCTACCTCCTCAAACTTCTTTGATCTTTGTTCCCACCACTTTCCCGACCCTAACACATGTAAGAAGAATGTATGGCGTAGAGTGTAGAGTGGTGGTAGTTAACTCAGATTAGGCTATACATAGGTCTTATTAGAGTACATAAGGAACAATTTGCAATTTGTAAATTTAAAGAAAAAAATATCAAATCATTTCTATAGCCTTTTGTATATAATCTAAATGATCATCTTATCTTCCTCAATTTACTTTTGATGTACCGAGTACCGAGTACTAGTTGGCTTCAAAGGTGTCAACAAACATTTATGTTTGTGACCAAAATCTATATTTTCAGAAAGAAGGTTGAATCAGGCTAGGGATTCATTATTAGAATAAGAATGAAATTAATTGTGGATTAAAAGACATATATAGAACATGTTCACAATAGTCCAATCACCCAGTTAACACATGAGTATGTGACCGGCCTAAATTGCGCGTCCACAAATGGAGGCATACTTGAAGTTAGTCAGACTTTTACATTTATAACCCGAATCCTTCTAGGCCCCCACAACTTTGTTTACGGGGTCGAAGTAGATATACGGGGTCAAACACAGGGACAAGGGTGGTAGTGTTGAGAACCCAGAATCGACACGCTACTCTCCGGCAGGTGTAAAGAGATAAATTCCCAAAAGGGAAACAACAAGATGTCACAAACAAAACAAAGAAAACTATCTCCAACTGGAGCTACAAGAAAGGTTTAGGGTTTTTAGTCATTTAGCAGTTTTTAGGGGTTTTCATGCAACAGAAACAGAAAGATAAAACTAGAGCTAGAGCAAGGTACGAAGGATAAGACTTCAATAAAACAAGCGGTAGAAGTAACATCATGCACCCCTCTCAGAGCGGGTACCTCTAACCAAGCATCAACACCCCTCTCGAGGTTACTGGACTTAAGTTAGAGTGGAATGTTACTGAAACAACTCCGTTCCAGGCACTCTCGTACTCTAGAATCGGATCAAACACTAGACCCACAACACAACTCTCGAAGTTGTTGCAACGGGAAAACACGATTCGGTAGCTAAGAAAAACGTGATCCAAACATGCAAGCTAGAGTTCAGATATCAAACATAGCAGTCATCCAACATTTTGCACCAAACATAGAGCAGCAAGTAATTAAGCTTTCCCATTCCCATAAACATTAAAGGTCTTAATACATTGCATAAGTAAGGAATTAAATAATAGAATTAAAGATAGATGTCGCCTTCTTGATGTAGAAGGACGACAGGCTACAATGTCTCTCCAGCCCGATACCGGTCAGGGGCCTAGTCCAATACAGCAGTGTCGGGAGGCACACCCTCTCGGGCAACACACCGTGACGGCCGACTGTATCGCTCAAGGACCCTGGCTGATATGCTCATGTCCGGCGGCGCACCCTCTCGGGCGACACGCTATGACGGGCGAAGCATATCAGTTCGATATCGTGTCGAGCATGGAGCGACACGTTCTACTGTCGGGCACTTGTGTCGCTCATTAACGTTGGCCGATATCGACCCGTAGTGTCGCCCGGGATGGTCCTAAGTGAACCATCCCCTCCCTCTCGGGATGAGGAAGAGCTCACCTAGAGTTTCCCGGTACGAGTACTGGGGCACGATACTCTTGCTCTCGCATTTTTCCTCCGAAGATCGCTCAAAGTTCCCAACTGTGTGAATTGTCTTTTCGGCTTCCTATAGCTGCTATTTATAGGCAGCGGTTGGGGGAAGTTATGGTACTCAAAGCGCCACGTGCCCTTCTTATTCGTGGGTCGGTGGGCGGCCGATACTGGTATCGCTCGGCACATGGGTGTCAGCTGTCGGTCACATGACGGGTGGCGCCTGCCGGTGAGTGGCTGTGTCGTGCGACAAGCTTGGGTTGTCATGGCGAATTTGGCTCCCTGTCGGGTAGAAGACGTCTCGTCCGTCAGTTTCTTCTTGCGCGACATCCCCTTGTCGTGCATCGTTGTGTCGCTCCACCCTGTCGGGCAGAGGTCGTATCGGGCGTCAGGAAGGCCGATGCAGACTTGAACTTATTTGTGGGCCGGGACGGCCTTATCGTACCAAAATGAGGAAAAACTCTGCAAAAGATGGAAATATTGGATTAAGAGCGTTGCTTGGCCAATTATTGCAAAAGTACTTATAAAAGAGAGGAAAATAGTAGAAAAGGGCAGTTTTGATAACAGAATAAAGGGCAAAAACATCACAAAATTTTGTGTTATCAACTCCCCCAAACTTAGCGTTTTGATTGTCCTCAATCAATATTTAAATTTTATTTAATGATGTTTCTTCTTGCTTGGTGTAGCTTTCAGGCCAAGAGGTAAAACAAGTATCGTAATGCCTCTAGAGATAATGCTGTCTCACTACGAACAAAAGACTTTGTTTTTCTTGCCTTATTGTTTAAGTAAGATTCTTCTCTACAGCTTCGGCGAGACTTTGTTGTATGATTCCGAAGTTAGCTTACACACCAAACAACTTTATTTTTGGGGCAGAAAGTTGTGTAAAGGGTAGGCTAAGGTTTTTTGGGGTTTTTCTTGTTTCCCATCAGTCCATACAGGTAAGGGTCCGTTAGCGGGCAAGTGGTCCCTGCAGTCTAAGCTAGTTGGCTTTAGAGCAGTGATTTCACATCCTACGTACCACTGCCCTGGATCTACCATGCCTAAAGATGGGTACTTTTGGAAAACAAGTGTGTATATATGTATATTTTCTTTTCTTTTCTTTTATTAGCACAACTCTCATGCTTTTATTCACACTCATAAGGCTTCTTTCTCTTTTTGGGGGTTTTTGTTGGGTGAGGGAAAATAAAGAGATTTTTGCTGTTTGGGCAGCTTTTTCCTTCTCCATACTCGTCTCTTAGCTGTTTGTGAGATTATTATATTTTTTTGAAATTTTTGGCATGGCAAAACATAATCTTTTATTCGTTTGAGGCAGTATTATCAAAAAGATATAACAGAGCTTGTATCTCGTTAAGCATATAGAAAACAAACTTTGCAAGAAGTCGCAACAGGTTTTTACTATTATAGAAACTTTGTACATATGCATGGAGATGATATAAACAAAAAGAACTTTCAAAGCTTTGATATGAACACATCTATGTACATAGAGAACAAAAGAATAAATAATTTGAGACAAAAGAATGAATAAAATTTAGTTAGAGAATTCAGAATTTTTTTTCAAAATTTTGTACCTCCCTCACTGGTACCTGGTACCCCCGCCAAACTTACTCCACACTCTGTCCCAGAGTTGTGAAGTAGATAAAGTGAGGTAAAGTTTATTCCAGTGAGGTTGCGCCTGCGTCAGACAGAAGATCCCACACATATTCTCCCCTTCTTCTGTGATAGATGATGTGGTGGAGCTGGTCAGGCGTTTCTTTATTCGCTATCCATTCCAGGACGTAGATGCCGCAGTCGTTGGATAAGGGAAGTTGCTACGGACTGTGGTGGAAGAACTGGAGTTCGTGCCACTTGCTTGCTTGTGTATCCAGGAATGGTTGGATCATCTTTGCCACCTCGTCGTAGTATTTTCGGACCAAGCATTCGACGAATGTCAAAGGTTCTGATGTACACGGCACTGGATGGTTCTTGTTGCTGTCCGAGCTATTATAGAAAATTCATGCTCGTTGCCGGGTGTACACTATTAGGAGCGTCCAGTGGTTGTAATGTAGGACGGGGAGGAAGATATTGCTGGGAACTTTTCTCGCCAATTCCTGCAGAAATGCTTGCTTCACTCCAGTTTCATCGGCGAGGCAAATGTCATTGAACAACATATGATGGGCTATGTGCACATGTTCTAGCTTTGGCTGTATATACTGGACGTAAGCGGCTGCAAATGTTACAGCCAAGCACCATGTCCCTTAGATCATCGACCGGGACTACGACATTGCCTGCCTGAAAGGCGACAACCGATGGGGTAGAATTAGCTAACTTCAGCTGGATTACGTTGACCTACTCCTGTGTGAGAGTTGCACATGAAAAGCGGTCAAAATTTGTGATCAGCCCTTCTGAAGCTTCAGGCAAAGCAGTGTCCTCCATCCCGTGCACTTTCTTCAGGACCTCCAACCGCTTGCCTGGCCCATAGGTATCAGTTGCTATCTCCTCTTCTTTTTTTGAGGAGCTGCTGGATTGAGAAGAGTATTCTTCCAGGTCATTGTCTAGCAGCTGCTCCGGTACCCCTGCGTCTCGGAAATAGCACTTGTCCTTGATTAGAAACATGGCGTAAATGCCCCTTTGTTGATAGAAGCACCGGACTTTGAGGGCTCCCAAGTTTCCAAATGTATTGAGCACCTCAATGGCACTCAGGATGGCGAAAGCGCTGTTTCCACTCCCCTCTTCTGCCTGGATGGGGAGGTCTCGAAGAGTAAATAAGTTCCAAGGACCTTGGTGACGTTGGCTTCCTTGCTTTATAGATCGTAGCAGACGCAGTCGCAGGAGTCTCAACTTCTTGTCCTCCGGGCGGCAGAAAACACCCCCGGAGCGTGGCACTTCATTATTGCTGCAACACAACAGCTGGACGTCGCGGTTTCTGAGGTCTACTATGCAGAGAAACCACACGTTCCGGTGCTTGTATGGGGCCAACACCAGGTTTGGCCTATGCTCTTCCATGTGCTGCAGCATGTCAGCCACCGCACGGGAGTCTAGATCTCCCTTCATCAGCCTTCTTGCCAAGGTTGAGGTGGCTGTGTATAGTGCCCTCCGACCTGTCCTGCTGTCGATATTTTCTATTATCACATTCTCCAGGACTCTGAATAGTCTTTTTCCGACCACGGCTGGCATACGGAACATACTTCGAAAAACTCCCCATTGCACGGAAAGGTAGCCTCCGGTCCTGATGACTTCATCTTCATCTGCCTGCGATCATAAGACCTTATTCAGCAGCTTCTGGTCTCTGATCGTCAGGTATCCGATGACTCTTCTGTCAAAGTTGGCCATCTCGAAGGAGGGTATCTCAGATGGTTCAGGGAATCTATCCGCCATCGAGCGCCTTCCTCAGGGTAGATGTCTCTTATTGACTGTGTAGACATCCCCCTTCTCTCCCTCAGACTCATCAGAAGAGTCTCCCCGATGCTGATATCTACGCTATCATCTTCGGCTTCATCTAGGGGGACGGAGATGTTTGCTTCTCCCAAGCCTAGGGAGCTATCCTGTCCTGCTGGAGCTCCTTCGGCTGACCTTTGTTGCATCCCCTCCTCGGGCATTGAGGATCGCCCGTTGGAGGAGGAGGAGGACGCTGTTCCTGAGGGGGAAGCTGACGAAGAAGGAGGAGAGCCACAACTGGGGGGTGACGACGACCTTCTCGGCTGCCTTCGGTGCGGATGGTCATCACTTCTGTCCATCCTCTCCTCAATCTTATCGAGTCATTGGAGAACTTGCTGCATCGTCGCATTCAAGGCTTCTAGTCCGCCAGGAAGGCTTACTAGAGTCAGCAACTCTCTTTCTTGGCTATCCAGCCTGTCATGGAAAGATGCAAGTTTGCAGGTTAGGGAAGTACATGTAGCTGAGTTGGTATCTGTTACCTCCTGTAAATGATTGAGCTCGTGCCCGAGCATCTTTCCGAGCGACGGGGGAGCTTCAGTGGTTCTACCTTCCGTCCTCGCGACATCTTGCTCGCATGATGGTCTACTCGGTGAGGTAGAATCTATCAGAATCGTTCGTGATCCAGCTGTCACCATGCCAGGTGTCGGTGCTTTTTCAGGTGCCACTGCCTTGCCTTCTCGTATGGGTGGAGATGGCCATGGTGAGGGCAAACTCTGCTCCACCTCTACACTGTCGGCGATCTCCTCAACTGCTGTAGGTGGGGACTTCAGCGGCGGTGTCGGTGTTCCTCCGAGCTCCATTCTCAAGATCTCGTCGAACACCCCGTTGCTGATGTCCTGCTGAAGTTCCTCTTCTGCCTCTGCAGGCCTTGAAGAAAATATGGGGGCTGTAGTCGTTTCTCCCGCAGAAGCTCCCGTAGTCTCTGTCTCGGTGACCTCAACGATCATCGGTTCTTTCTCAGCTATCACCATCCTTGTTGTAGCGGTGGCTGATATAGTCGGAGCGACGACAACTCTATCAGCAGTTGTCGTCGGTAGCTCTGGAACTGCCCTCTCTGGGGCCCTGGTGTCGGTGGCATGAGCTGTGTTGTTCACTACAGCTTCAATTTCAGCGGCGGTGAAGACCAGTTTCTCTGTGTCGTAGGCGACACAGCGAGGGAGCGGGAGGAGTATGTCCGTCCTTGAAAACTTGTAGAAGAAGTTCCTCCCCTCCTTCCTAATGATGCTGGTCCTCATCAGGTACTTGGTGTCGATCACCTCATCGCCTTGCATCCTCGAAAGGCTGCACGACTCTTTTGGGTACCCAAGCCCTACTGCGATTAAGTTGACTATTCCGCCCATGCAGTACTCTTTTATGGCTTCTTTCATCGGGTGTAGTCTGTTCAGCAAGAATCGCTCGAGGTTGATCACTTGGACCTCCATTATGTGCCACATGACGTGGAGTTCTTCCGTATAGATGTTACTAGACTCATTCTTGCTGAACAGCAAGCATGCCACCAATTTGTGCACTATCCTCCAAAAGCAGGAGTGCACTGCCACCACCTTTTTTCCTGGCTTGAACGAAAATTCGCTGGTTAGCTTGCTCCAGAGCTCTACGGGATTGAACCCGTCTCCCTCGGTGATTCTCTCACCGTTGTCCATGAGATTCCTCTCCTCCTCGTTAGAAGAGAAGATCTTATTCAATAGCTTCTCGGAGATGGGGTGCTCTGAGTTGTAAAGTCGAGCCTGGAGTCTGTCTGGCCCACCAAATTCTTCTCTCTCCACCTCCGAATTCTTCACCAGGTGGAGAGAAGACATAAACTCCATTATTAGTTTGGTGTAAGAAGAAGACCGGCTGAAGCAGATCTTCTTCAGCCCTGCCGCAGTGAGGACGCCCTTCAGCCTCCCCACAATCCCTAGTTCAGCAAACAAGGCCTGATGGCAGAACCTGCTCGGTCGGTAGACCTTGGTCACTAGTTCAGCATATCAGTGAGCGTGCTCGTCGTCCCTTGGCTTGAAACTTCCCGATAAGAATTCCGGGAGTTTGGCTGCTGTTAGAGGTGTTGGTGTTGGAGTTGGAGCTGCCACTTCTCCAACCCTAGCCCTCTTCTCTGCTGTTGACGCCCCGGCTGGTCCTGGGTTTGGGCGCTTAGGCCTGACAATCTGCCCTTCTGCAGCAGTCCCTGGGTAGATTATCCTACCTTGTGCGTCAACAGGGACAACAGTTGTCTTGATGCAGGCCATTTCTGTAAGATAATAAGAAAATACCTCGATTAAATGTGTTGATGCTTTGAAAAAGTAAAGAATAAATGAGCGACCAGGTAATTTTCTATACAAAGACCGTCCCACACCCCATATCAGGCGACACACGGGTTTCAGAGGTGAAGCCTTGTGTCCGATACTAGAGATGGGTATCGCCCGTTATGTCATAAGATCAAACACGTGATATGAACATGGCGATAAGGTGATGAATGTGCGTTAGGTCTGTCGCTTGATACGAGCGTGTCAGTTAAGATGCCTGATAAGGTCTTCTAGAAAGGAAAGCAGCGTGTCGCCCAACAACAAAAATAGGCGAGGTGATGTAAAGATGGGTGACACGGCTATCGCCCGACATGGTGTGTCGAGCATCGTGAAAAAAGAAGGTACGTTGCTCTACATCCATATCGGGTGATACAAGGCTGCTCAACGCAGGAACCGTAAGACCGATAAGCTACTTGCGTAAAGAAAGGAACGTGTCGGGCGGCACGGTCTGCCGGGCGATAGGGTCTGTTGGGCTATACCTTGCTGTGATCTGAACTTCCGCACGATACGAGAGCAGGGCAGTCTTGCGCGATATAGGAGCAAAAGTACAATGTCTTGGCATGATATGAGAGCGTGAAAATAGTAAGGCAAGGATCCCGACACGGTAAAAACTCGCCCCTTTATATAGCAAACTCAACCCGGGTGAAACAAGTAAATCTGGGGCACGTGTCGGTCATTAGGGAAACTCGTAAGTCGGGCAAGTCCATCCGTCGGCACGACCCTTGCGATCCCCGAAATTCCACTGCCCGATATGGGTGCATTCATAGCACCAGTTGGGTTGCTCTCCGATACATCATGAAAACAAAGCGGTTTAAACTGCGGCTGATGGGTAAAACATCATTGGCCTAAGACTAAGCTCCCGACCTCAGATGGTATTACCCATCACGGTTAATAAAGCTAAAGCGGTGACCCCTAAAACATAAGAGTCAGCGCATGTGGCGCATGCACTAGCTCGGGCCTTATTACAGTCCGAATTGTCCATAATACTTGAAATGTTCAACTTGCATGAAAGTAAATGCACCCTATACTAGGAATTTAAAATACAGCTTGGGATGCCTCCCGAGAAGCGCTGGGTTTCCCGTCCTCAGCTGGACGTCTTTGGCTTCTTCTTCATCCTTCTCCTCTACAGTTACTATCCCGATCTCTTGGCTGGTTCAGTGTTGGATGGGATCTTCCCCGATGAGTTCTTTACGATCTCGGCGAGCTGAGCTAGCTGCTGGTCGATTTGGCGTTGATGCATCTGCATGTTTGCCAACTGTACCTGCAACGAGTTCAAAACACCAGAATTGGACAGCACACTTTGCGCTAGTTGGTTATTGATGGTATCCTATTTCTTAATGAAATCAAACAACTGGCCAATCACATCAGATTGGCTTGCTCCTTTGTCTTGTTCTCGGTTTGGGCCTTGGTACTTTCTCGGTGCTTGGAAATTGCCTTTTGCTGGTTGGAATTGGCTATTCTTGGTATATTGACCGGATCCTTCTCTCTTCTCAAAAGTTTGCGCTGGCTTGGCCGAGGTGTGCAACTGATGCAAATTTTCGGCTGCATCCTTGTTACCGTAATTAAAGCCAGGGTGATCTGGCCTCTTGAAGTTCATGTAGGAGACATTCTCTGTCCTTTCGTCTTCTGAGTCGGAGTCGCTGTCCGCTTCTGGTCGGGTGTAGACACAGTTGTCCACCCCGTGACCTCCTTCTCCACACGTAACACATTTCATCACTTTTTCAACTGGCTTCTTACCTTTACTGCCAGCTTCTCGCAATTGTTTAACATCAGTAGCAATTCTCTGAATCTGCGAAGTGATTGACTCCAACACCTTAGACTCAAGGGTGGACCCTTCACCTACCTTCTTTGCTTGTCCTCTATCAGATCGATCAAACTCATCACCGACCATTAGCTCGGCCATGTTCTTGATAATCATCTCAGACTTCTTTGGCTTCTTCCCTACTAGGAAGTCACTGCCCGCTGCCGCGTTCAGTGACACCCTCTCATCGGGAGTCAGACCATTGTAGAAGGTGGTGATGAGGAAGCCCTTCTTATAATTATGATGGGGGCAATCCCTCTGGTATTCTTGGAATCACTCCCAGGCGTCATGGAGGCTTTCATTCGGCTTTTGCATAAAAGAGTTTATTTTCTGCCTGTTTCTGACGGTTCTTTTAGTGGGGTAGAATTTGTTCACGAACACGTCAGCCAAATCTTCCCATCCGTTTAGAGATTGGTGGGGCAACCCAAGATACCATGATAGGGCTTTTTCCTCTAGGGAGAAAATGAAGCCCTTACAGTAAATCACCTCTTGGGGAACCCCCCACATCTTTATTGTATCACATATATTTTTGAATGCATCCAGATGGTGGTAGGGGTTGTCGTTCTTTGAACTTCCCCTGAAGCTCTTGTTCTGGATCATTGAGATAACGGACGGCTTGAGCTCAAAATTTGCCGTGTTGAAATGTGGGACAATGACGGGGCATCATGAGTTGTTGGCCTTCGTGGACGCTAACTCCCTCAACGTTTTCTCTTCTTCCTCCGAGTCGTCATTGTCGTTGGCGTCATGCCGTTGTTCCTGATTGTCATGATTCCTTCTGTGTCTCCAGTGGCGATGACGTCTATCGCGGAGATGTACTTCCTCGTGCTCTCCCGATTCTGGATCTTCCTGTTGAGCGTTACCATCGTACCAGTCGTCGCCTTCGGGTGGCGGTGAGTCAGGCCTCCTCCCTTGGCGTTTGCCTCTAGAATGGTGGGGTTCGACGCAAGGAGGCATATTGGTGTTGGTGTTTGGCAGAATAGATCACCGCACTTCATAGTTCCTGAAATGGCACAAAAAATCAAGTCAGAAAATAGAATTATTAATTTTCATGCAAAGAGTAATAATAATAATAATAATAAAATAAAATAAGGAATGGTGTCAAGCTTATTTCTAAGCTTGAGGCGCGGGAGTGTAGCTAGTGGATTCAGATTCGTCAGTAGTGCCATCTGCCTTGTCCCCGGCAACGACGTCAAAAAGTTGACCGGCCTAAATCGCACGTCCACAAATGGAGTCGGACTTGAAGTTAGTCAGACTTTTACATTTATAACCCGAATCCTTGTAGGCCCCCACAACTTTGTTTACGGGGTCGAAGTAGATATACGACGTTGAACACAGGGACAAGGGTGGTAGTGTTGAGAATCCAGAATCGACACGCTACTCTCTAGCAGGTGTAAAGAGATAAATTCCCAAAAGGGAAACAACAAGATGTCACAAAGAAAATAAAGAAAACTATCTCCAACTGGAGCTACAAGAAAGGTTTAAGGTTTTAGTCATTTAGCAGTTTTTAGGGGTTTTCATGCAATAGAAACAGAAAGATAAAACTAGAGCTAGAGCAAGGTACGAAGGATAAGACTTCAGTAAAACAAGCGGTAGCAGTAACATCCTGCACCCCTCCTCTCAGAGCGGGTACCTCTAACCAAGCATCAACACCCCTCTCGAGGTTGCTAGACTTAAGTTAGAGTGGAATGTTACTGAAACAACTCCGTTCCAGGCACTCTCGTACTCCAGAATCGGACCAAACACTAGAGCCACAACACAACTCTCGAAGTTGTTGCGACGGGAAAACACGATTCGGTAGCTAAGAGAAACGCGATCCAAACATGCAAGCTAGAGTTCAGATATCAAACATAGCAGTCATCCAACATTTTGCACCAAACATAGAGCAGCAAGTAATTAAGCTTTCCCATTCCCATAAACATTAAAGGTCTTAATACATTGCATAAGTAAGGAATTAAATAATATAATTAAAGATAGATGTCACCTTCTTGATGTAGAAGGATGACATGCTACAACGGCTCTCCAGCCCGATACCGGTCTGGGGCCTAGCCTGATACAACAGTGTCGGGCGGCACACCCTCTCGGGCGACACACCGTGACGGCCGACTGTATCGCTCAAGGACCCTGGCTGATACGCTCATGTCGGGCAGCATGCTATGACGGGCGAAGCATATCGGTTCGATATCGTGTCGGGCATGGAGCGGCACGTTCTACTATCGGGAACTTGTGTCGCTCATCAACGCTGGCCGATATCGGCCTGCAGTGTCGCCCGAGACGGTCCTAAGTGAACCATCCCCTCCCTCTCGGGACGAGGAAGAGCTCACCTAGAGTTGCCCAACACGAGCACTGGGCACGATACTCTTGCTCTCGCAGTTTTCCTCTGAAGATCGCTCAAAGTTCCCAACTGTGCGAACTGTCTTTTCGGCTTCCTGTAGCTGCTATTTATAGGCAGCGGTTGGGGGAAGTTATGGTGCTCGAAGCGCCACGTGTCCTCCTTATTCGTGGGTCGGTGGGCGGCCGATACTGGCATCACTCAGCACAGGGGTGTCGACTGTCGGTCACGTGACGGGCGGTGCCTGCCGGTGGGTGGTTGTGTCGCACGACAAGCTTGGGTTGTCGTGGCGAATTTGGCTCCCTGTCGGGTAGAAGACGTGTCGTCCGTCAGTTTCTTCTTGCGCGGCATCCCCTTGTCGTGCATCGTTGTGTTGCTCCACCCTGTCGGGCAGAGGTCGTATCGGGCGTCAGGAAGGCCGATGTAGACTTGAACTTATTTGTGGGCCGGGACGGCCTTATCGTACCAAAATGAGGAAAAACTCTGCAAAAGATGGAAATATTGGATTAAGAGCGTTGCTTGGCCAATTATTGCAAAAGTACTTATAAAAGAGAGGAAAATAGCAGAAAAGGGCAGTTTTGATAACAGAATAATGGGCAAAAACATCACAAAATTTGGTGTTATCAGTATGGATGCTACATACTCGGATGTGGGATGATGTATTGATATTCCCAAATCTAAGTCAATGGAGAACTGTAAATCTAACAAAATTTGAGGTTGTATGTAGGGGCATAAACGAGATTTCTTTATTAGGCGGGCAAATTTTTTTAAAGCTAATTTTGATATATAAAAAAGGTAATATCAATATATATAACTTCATTTTTTATCTTTGTATACTAAGGTACATACATACTCATATTTTACATGATAAAAAATAATAATAAATAAAATTGTAATATGTTTAAGGATGCAACAATATACACCGTGGTGCAATTAGAGTGTGACAAACATGAGATTTAAGTATTAGAAGATTCAGATTCTTCAATGATACTAATCTATTGATATTGGAAGAGTATCCCTTTGGTACATTAATATTAAGAAAACACTCACAAAAATTTCTCTTCTCGTGTCTAGACAATGTGTAACAAGTAGGAGGTAAATATATTTTATTCAATCACTGCTAACTTCTATGGATAATTCTTGCCTTACACCCATTTCACGTAGATCCATTATGGATTTGATGCTATTTCTTGTCTTACTTAGTATATTGAATAGAGTACTAATAGTGTTATCACACATATTTTTCTAACATGCATGACATCGATAAAATGTGTAACTATAAAAGAACTCCAATAAGGAAGATCCCAAAATATTGACCTCTTCTTGAATAAAGAATTTTCACTCCATGTGGGATAGTACACTGTTATCTCTTACCAAATGAATTGAAAAAGTCTTTTACTCTTTTATAAACATCATCTCTATCCTTGATATATGTTTAGGGACACTCTATTCTTCAGAGGAGACATTGAATGCTTTGTGCAACCTTTGGTAAGGATGAACATTTGAAAGAAACCTTTAATGAGCAAGATTTATAGCCTTGTTGCCATATTTTACTCATATTGAATCAATGTTCTCCTCACGTATAGGGCATATTTTGGATCCTTTTACACTGTATCCAGACAAACTCTCAAATATCGAAATGCCATAAATGGTGAAAAATAATATAGCATGTAAACAAAATGTCTCTCTATGCGAAGCATCATAGGTCATCACACCTTCTCTCCATAGTTTCCTTAAGTCATCAATTAGAGATTTAAGAAAAACACTCATATGATTGCCAGGTTGCTTGGGCCCCAATATCAACAAGGAGATCATGGATGTACTTAATTTTCATAAACAACCAGGGAGGAAGATTGTATATAACAATCATAATAGGTCAGATGCTATATTGGTTACTTAATGTGTTGTATAGATTCATCCCATCGGTACAAATCCCAAGTCTTAGATGACTAACTTCTTCACCAAATTTAGGGTACAACAAATCAATTTTCTTCCATTGTGGAGAATCATACACATGTCGTAGGATCCCATCATTGTTTTTCTTTACCTACATGCCAATATATTATGCACATCCATGGTATTAGCAAACAAGCATTTAAACATGGTATTATAGGTATATATCACATCACCATGGCAAGAGAGCCAGTTTTGGCCTTACCCAAAATCATCATTTTGTACCTTGGCACCCCACATTTTGGAGGTTCTTTCAAACCGATATAGTCCTTTTGAAATAACACACGTTATGTGGGCATGCATATATCTTCTTAACCTCCATTTCCCATTGGGCACAACATTTTATTTATTTTGTATGTTAAGATTGAAAACTTGTTGCCTTCAGAAAGAATTTCTTTTAACAAAGACAATAGGGACATGAACCGTTGCGTTCAGAAAGAATTTCTTTAACAAAGACAACCGGGATGTGACGCTTTTATCTCTTTGTCTATTGTTAGCCTTGAGAGTATACAATCTCAACACATCGCTCAGCTTTGTAAACTTGGTACAACCTAAGCATAACAATCTCTCAACATCATGCACAATGTTTTTAAATGAGGAGGGTGGATAAGTAAGATTTACCCGACAACTATCTAACATCACATCAATTAGGTCTATCGGAATATGTTCGTTCACATCAACATCATCAACAATTTCTTCTTCAACATAAGTACTACTACCAACATATATTGATCTCATAGTAGGAATCTCTCCATTCCAGTACCATTATGTAAAGTCATTTACAATCCAGTTGCACTTGACATGACTTTTGATTTCGTCAATAATGTTGACTTTCAAGTTGGTACTACAAATGGAACATATCTCCAAGTTGTTTCCTATGTTCCTACTCAAATCTTATAAACTGATCAAGACCAATAACAAAACCCGTAGTGCATCAGTTTGGAATGGGAATCTATGATTGATCCATTCAACGATTTAAGAAAAAATGAGCATTGAATCAGGTGTTTAGAGACTAGAGTTTAGATATTAGGGTTTATCATTTGCATTTACAATTTAGGTTTTAAGGTTTACATATTAGGTTTTAGGGTTTAAGATTTACATATTAGGGTTTAGGGTTTACAAACCAGGGTTTAGGTTACAGATTAGGGTATAGGGTTTAGTAATGAATGTGTACGACCTATACCATTCTTGAACACCTAATATCACTAGTAAGTGTATAATGTGTATTTGATTTTCAAGAATATTTCAGTAGCATTTCCCTGCATTTCTCTAAGTACACCGATGTAGATGGGAAAGTACTCACTTACATATGTACTCAAAGAACAATTAGGAAAGTGTTGGGAAAACATCTTAATAACCAAATACACATTATAAACTTACATCTTAAGTGAGATTAAGTGTTCAAGAACAGTCCTAGATGGGGACTATCCATGATCTATCCCTAATGAGTAAGTTTTGGACAAGTTTCTAAGACAACTAAATTATCACACTAACATCTCACGATTTCCACTAATCATGAGATTAGGACATGAGTTTGATGATTGTACTTGATACAAAGTTCACTCTTGATAATCATTATTTTTTTCTTTTATTTCAAACTCTTTATTTTCTCGCATCCAATCACATAAACAAACTTTACAAGAGAATTAAACTTTCATTACTCTAATATGATCTCAACATTAATGATACTCATCCATACATTCATTATGTTTCTCATACTTCCATGTACATATGACATGACAATCAAATACATTCTCTCTTATCAAGGAAACATAGATACAAAACATCATTTACAACTCTCTCACATCTATACAAGGACCTAGAGTGACATGGACCGACTGAACTCAACTAATCTCATACTTAACTCCTGTGGTAGATATACTCTGATGCTTTGACCTTCTTCAATGTCCATGTGATTTCCCTAAAAATTGTGAGTAGAGGGGTGAGCCTACTCACTCAGTGAATGAGTACTTCAAAGAAATAGACTAAAGCACTGATATAATTACAGATATACCTTTGAGCAACTGATATCAATTATAACAACAGTAAGCTTTAAAGAGTCTAATCATTGACAGTCATAAATATGGCAGGATACTCTAGATATCTACAAGAGTAAATCAATATATGAACATACTTGATTAATCTCAAAGAGAACTAATAACTCAAAAACATACAAAGGATAGTTGAATAACTGCACACACTTGTTTAACCTATCATTCATCTTATTATGCCCTAAACCCACATGAGGTGTACCAAAACATGTGAAAGAATCACAGCAAGCTACGATCTCACTGTACAAGGCTTAGAAGCATGCTCGGGTTCCTAAGCCTATCTCTTGAGTAAGACCCCGTCTGCAGCGGGCCTCGGTACGTCTGCAATGGGCCTTGGTACGTCTGCCTCTCGACGGCTATTAAGAGCGGTTGTATATCTCAGACTCCACCTCTCAACCTAGGTACTCATGCGATGAGTCAAAGCCCTCAGGCTTATTGTGTATCAGTGGACCTATTGACCACTGATCACTCAACAAGTAACACAGGTACCACCGGTATCCCCAGTTGGTGTTGGGTACCACACAATTATAAGGAGTCTGCCCTACTGGTCAAGACCCCCACACCCTACTCGTGCACTCTGGCTTACCTTGATCTGGACTATCCTCTAGTCAGGAAACCATTCCCTCCGCACAACGCAGACCTCATCCTATGAGGATTCTATAGTGTTCAGGGCATCTACATGTCTAATTCACTCTTTAAATTCACAATTCAATCTTCACATCAACATATCTTTGTTCATCTTTGTAAACCGTTCATTTCATAACCATCTGATAACACTTACCACAATTGTACTGTTAAACATCACCACATCTCAAACTGAGAAACATTGATATCACAATACTTGTTTCACTGAACACCCTATCATTAGGGTTTCATTTACTTTATTCACTTATCACATAACTCGCATAAGGATTGTATACATCACACATTAAGAATAAAATTGAATCAAGATGTTTAATTGCAAACCTCCAACTTTCCATTCATTTAGGGTTTCACTCTCCTTACTGATATATCAAACAAACATTGATATCATCAAATGAAATCCAAGATGTTATCTGACATATATGTAATACACATACAAATAAAACAATCATTTGTAACCAAGGAGATTCAACTAGACAAACTTCTTTATTCAATTATACAACAATTTCAGCCATAGCCAAAAATCTTAGATTTCAATATTTTCATGTAACCTTTACAATTACTTTAAGAATTCTCATTTTGATAGAATGCAATAATTTCTAAAGTGATTTCATAATCTAAAATTTAATATAACAGATAAATAATCCATTTCATATCAACTTGCAAAAGCTAGATCAAATCGACCATTTAGAGTTGTACTTGCATACTAATCAATTGAAAATTATTAATGATTTAACTGATTTTTGTGCAATCTACTATTTAAAGGAAGTACCCACTCACCCTAAGGTGTGAAAACACCCTAAAAATGTTGCCCATATTTGAAGATATCAAATCCATATCAAGATCCTAGAAAAATTCACAATTTCTTCTTCCTTTCAACCCTAAACGGGGAATGCTGTAGGTAGAAGATGAGATTAGAGGTTAAACCAAACCTCCAAATCATTGGATCAAGGGTTTCAATCAAGGGGAAGTGAAGAGAGGAAGGAATCCATGGTTAAAACTACTTACCAAGTCGAATTTATAGCAACCCCTTTTGACTTCTGCTATTCTTCACGTTCTTCCCCAAAAATCGTCCCAAACATCACCCTCCAGGTTTCCCCCTTTTATATCAAGATATTTGGGATGATAGAGGATTGAATCGCGGTTCCAACACACTTAGTTTTGTTGAAAACGGATAAGCATAGCTCGAGATAAGATCGTTCTATGATTTGCTATCTTAGGCGGCGTCGATCGCGGTGTCGACGCAGCGTTGCGGTCATGGTGTAGACCGCGGGTCGCGGTGTCGATGTAGCATTGCGGTCGTGGTGTAGACTGTGGGTCACGGTGTCGACGCAACGTCGGTCACGGTCCTCAATACATATTTACTAAAAAGGGCATAACTCTCTCATTTTAACTTTGATTTGGTTCATTATTTTTTTGTTGGATTTGTAATTTATTTATCTACAATAATACAATATTATTTTGATAATATTATCAAATTAAAAATGATTTATTAATTATTTCCTCCAATTCCATTAGCTCTATTCTTACACACATATATGGGTTAATGTTGTATTAACTCCAACTTGGATCTTTATAGTATGCTTAAGTGATGATTATGAGTTGCCCAAACAAGTATTTAAGGTTACCAAAGTTAATATAAAGCACAAAATAGAATATTACTAACAAAATTATGCCAAGCATTAAGATCATCTTAAAACTCTAGGATTACCAGCAAAGCTAGGAACGGGTTGTAACAATTCTCCACCTCTAATAAAAATCCAGTCTCGAAATTTCTAAAAGAGGAAAAGATACTTGTTACACATCTTCGATTCTACTTTCCAAGTAACTTATTCTATACATGATTCCTCTGAAAAACCTTTACTAGGGGTATCTCTCTCCTTTTGAGCTTTCAAATACTACAGTCTAGAATTTTATTTTCAACATTGAGTCATTTGTTTCTCTTCAATTCACAACTTTTAAAAGATATAAAACATGTGAAACATAATTTCTCATCTCATCATCACACGATGCTATTCATTTGCCAATCATGAGACCACACTAGTCATCATACTATCATAAGATATAAATCATTTTTACAATATCACAGGGTATCAACCCATATCAACACAAGAGGATTACACCTCATCCAGCGCTCAACCATGCCCAAAGGTCATTAAGATCATCATACTATTCCCTGCAAGATCATTGTTATTCTTTTGCATGCCTTATAACAAGGCTCAACAACATCACTTACATGTAATATATCGGATCAATGCAATATTGCATTAATGGGCTAGGAGATATTCATAAACAATCATAGCAGATTTATATTAACATTAAGAGCATTCCTTTATTACATCAACATGCAAGGAATCTAGATATGATTAACCCTCATCATATTCATAATGCACAAGTTTAGTATAAGAAAGTATCAACCTTGTGGCTATGATAACCACCAATTAACACATTAAAGTTATGATCGTATAAAGGAGGTTATTTCACCATCATGCCATCATATAAGAATGTTAAACATGAATACTCATCTTTATCTATTTTTATTAGAGTCAGGTTCAACAAGATAAAGTATACTAATGTTATTAATCAACACTTATACCCAAACCCTTACTCACGACATCCCCATTGGATCATGGATGCATAAGGTGAAGCATCACCATCACATTCCATACTATTCTCAAGTATGAACCCACACATAAATCAAGGTGTAACCATCGGGTTATAACATACTAGGGTTTCAACAACAGTAATAGAGTACTCCATGATTGTATTAGTCATTCAAAGACTATTCATACCCAATTACCATCACCTAGTTATATTAAATCTAGGTATAACAAGCTATACCTCATTAGGGTTACATATCAATACAATATGGTTATCATCCCTTCTATTCATATGAGTGAATAGGTAAGACTACCTTATTCAGGGCAACCCTCCATTTGTTTTATCATCATTTGACCCATATCACCATACCACAATCGTACAATACTAAGATGGATTACTGGTGTGAATGAAAACAACTATCAAACACCTGAAATTAACATATTGCTTGCACATGTACACTGAAATCATACGTAGAACTAACTTACATCCCTCATTATACCTTCAAAAAATTACACTTCTAAAAACAAATTCACATATTACTGAAAGCCATTGTATTCTCTTATCTCCTCATTCATTACTACTTACTTTTTGTTACTTATCCTTCTCATTTTGATCATATAGAATAAACATCCCTAAAATTGAAACATACAAGGTAAGAATAGATTATTCATCATTCTTGATATCATTGCAAGAATTTGTTTTAGATTACACTTTGCTCATCTTGCACTTCTCCTTTTGTTCAAAACACACTTTTCACATTTCAAAATTATTTCTTACCCTTTGCTCTGAATCATTTTCATATTGTTCATCAACCTTTCAGATTAGCTAGGATTACTATCAGTGCTAGTTTACTTCTCATAGTGCAAATTGCATGATCTTGTTTTATAGAGATGCTAGTATTCAAGGTCAAATAACTAGTGACATCCCTTGAACTACTACAAATCTAAACATTCTAGGGCTTTGTCCTTATCAGTAGCATGACGTTATTGTGATGTGACTTTGCTCCCTTAATTTGAAATTCAAACTTTGGATCTCACAAGTTTTACTAAAGTCTTCCTTATCTTATCAATTGAATTTCCTTTCTTTTTCTTGGCCATTCAGATAGATTACATTCTTAATTTACCTTGCTAGGGTTTCATCATCATATTGTGTGTCATTATTACATTCACTAGATGTCTCTACTATGGTGGTTATGCATCATATATGATTCATTTTCTTATCACTTCATTCCCACATTGCTCTCATTATGGAAGATATGAAAGAGAAGATCATTCTGAGGCTTAGAATTCTTATCTTCAAACATTCCCTTATTACATTTATCATATGTAGGTGTAATTTGTTATCAACAAGGATACTTGACTAATTAGCACTTGCTTGAATCTCACAACCTCTTTCTTTTATAATCTATATTACTCCATCATGTTTCAAACCCTTCCTTACTTTCCACAATCCTCTTACAATATACTACTCTTCCCCCTGTCATCTTTATCTTCTACTTTTCTCTTATGATCATGTTACTTATTCATGTGTATGATCATGTATACCATGGTGCATATATTTATTTTTTATCCTTCTACTAATGTGAAGTTAAAATTCTAAATCAATATTCTCTCTGCTAGTTTCACTTCATGTTTAATACATTACATTTCATTCATTTTAAATAAAATGGCTTATGCATGGGTCAAACTTAGTTTCTCATTCAATCAAGTTTTTTCCTTCCCGAATATAGTCTACCTTTGTATGACTTATTCATTTTGTTTAGCTACACTTTTGTTCTTCTTTTAGAAACTAGTTTGCTGTTCTGTAGAGACTTAGAACCCTAAAGGTAGTAAGGATGAATGTATTAAACTTTATAATAAAGGTATACATTCCATACTCTCAATTATATCATGTAACCCTAATTCCTTAATCAAGCTCATTATTTCTAACCTTTCTCTTTGTTTCAACTAAGTTTCTTATCCTAGTCTTATGATTTACATGTTCATCTAATTCTCTTTACTTTAACTCTTATGAAGACTCTTCACTTCTATGTACTTATTGTATATTTAACTCTTTTCTTCTGTTTTCCCCTTGCTTTGGAGTACATAAAAGCATTGTACTCAATTATATGATCCATTCCTCATGATTGATTCTTACTATCTTGACCTTTACATACTTTTCTCATACCTAAACCTTATGTCGTGTTCCTTTATTCCCGATTAAGGGACTCT